>JAPDNY010000004.1:107174809-107823975 GCA_029375565.1 Gekko gecko
AAGGTTTCTTCGGGCCGTATCATTTGTTCCCACATGGATCAGAAGGAGTGGGTAGGGATCAGAGGTCTTGATCAGTCTTGGAATTCTCTCTGTCACATCTCGGATGGATGCTCCAGGAAGGCAACAAACCTCTCGAGATTCCTTGTCCGGTCTGCAGACACCTTCTTCCGTCCCTCTCAGTAGGGAGTCACCAACCACCACTACTCGTCTCTTCCTCTGTGGGATGGTTTGGTTCCCTCTCTGCCTATGTGCTTGTGTGCCAGTCACATCCATTTGATCACGAAATGTGCCGTTCTGGTCTTCCATCAACAGAAGTGGCTGGTAACGATTTTGCTGCTCCACTGGCTGTGATTGTTTTCTTACTCCTCAAAGTTACTTTCTTCCACTCACCCATGTGGTCCTTGTTACTTCCTTCCTCTTGCTGTTCTTTCAGGGGCTCTTCTTCTGTCATGTCTGAAAAGCTTTCCACCTCCTTGGTGTTCTTCAGTGCACAGATTTGTGCCTCGAGTTCTCCCACCTTCTCCTCAAGCATTTTTACAAGCTTGCACTTGCAGCATGTATAATTCATTTCTTGGCGTGGCAGAAAAATAATCATGGCACAGCCCAGGCAGGTTACTGGAGTAGATCCCTCGCTATCCATTATCCCAGGAACTATGCTTTCTTCTACAGCTTCAGGAACTTCCCTCAAACTCTGATGTAAACTCTTCTTTTTGTGATGTACCCTGAAAACTTTGAGACTGACGAAATGTCTATCTCACCAGAACGTCTACCTCCAAAACCGTTGTACTTTATTGCATTTCCAACAAACATGCCAGTAGGTACCCATTTCTCCACACTCCTTCCAACAATTAGGGGATGCTTTTTTTGTTATATAGTGAACCTTAACCAGAGTTAAGTATGACTTTGAAAGTGTCTTGAACAATTGATTTCAAATCATTATGTTTTTATTATGGAAGGCTCTAGATTTCCAAATAATAGCCTATTCTTCCAAAGTAATAAACACATCCCCTTCCTTGGTCCAACTATTCACATAAGATGGTGATTTATTGTATGATATTTGAAGTAAAATATTATATAAAAAATATATAAACCCCTTATATCCTAAAGGGTTATGTTTGAATAACTGCTCGAAAGGTGTAAGAGGTCTCTTAAAACTTTCTTTAACAGCTGAACAATTAAAAATGTGATTTAATTGAAAATATACATACGACGGAACTGGCCTAGATAACATGGATTCTATAGCCATTTTATCCAACAGTTTACCATTTTTTGTTAAGTCTATAATCCAATTTATATTTTTATTCCTAAAAATACTATAAACCTTGTTATCTCTTGCAGGCATGAACCAACTTTGTTCAGTAAAAACTGCAAGTGGAGAAATCTGTGGAGCAAGTTTTTTATGATGACGATCCCATGTTAGTAATGTATTTCACAAAAAAGGATTCTCCTGTATTTCAGAGGAACTTTCCAACTTAGATTGCCAAATTAATTCCTGCAATAATTGTTTTGGAGAAAAATCTTGTTCTATTATATGCCAATCAGGAGTTAGTTGTGCAGCATCATGATAAAATAACAAATTAGGATATGCCATACTACCTGCTTTGTAACCATGGTACAGCGTATCAAGCAATACTCTAGGGGTATTTTGAATTCCAAATAAAACCATTTAACATTTTTTGCCATTATTTGATTTTTTGAATTGGGATGTGTATAGGCAAGGTTCAAAATAGAAAAATAAATCTTGGTAAAATAAAAACTTTTACAATATCCATCCTTTCAACCCATGAAAGATTTAACTTTGACCAATCAGACAAATGATGTTTAATCTTCTGTTGTAATACACTAGAATTTACCTTAAACAAGTTATCTAGCTGTAAAGGGATTTCAACACCTAAATGGCACCATGTTTTGTGTACCCATTTAAAAGAGTATTGCTGACTGATAGAACTAATTAGATTATCTTGTATATGAATGGGGTATATTTCCATTTTTAATTGATTAGTTCACAGACCTGGAACATCACCAAAAAGATTTAATTCAGACATTGTGTAATGTAATGAGGACATTGGGTTTCTCAAGTATAGCACAGTATCATCCGCAAACATACTGATTTTGAATTCATGCTTATTAACCTCTATTCCATGAATATTATTATTATTCCTAATAGCTATTGCCAGGGGTTCTATGCACAATGCAAATAGCAAAGGAAAAAGTGGGCATCCATGGCGTGTGCCCCTTGAGGGTTTAAAAGATGCAGAAAAAATACCATTAATCTTGAGTTTTGTTTGCGGTGAGGCATACAAAGATGAGATTCCTTTGTGGAAACTGGTTCCAAAATTCATAAATACCAATAAAATCTATAAGTAAGACGGCTCCACAGCGTCAAACGCCTTCTGTATGTCAAGCAATAAAAAAAACCCAGAAGGCATTTTTTCCCTACAATAATTAAATATATTGAGGGATTTATGAATATTGTCAGCCATATTTCTCTGAGGAATAAAACCAGTTTGATCTTTATGTATATATTCATGTATAATTTTACCAAGACGTGATGCTAATATAGCCAAAAAATTTTTTACATCTTGATTCAATAAACTAAGAAGATGATATGATCCTGGATATGTTGTATCTTTTCCCAGCTTTGGTATCAATATAACATTTACATCATTCCATGAAGATGGCATGACACCATTGTTAAGGACATCATTGCAAAGTTGTGTTAAAGGGCCTGTCAGTATGTGCTTATAAGTTTTGTAAAATTCCCCCATAAAGCCATCATTACCAGGGGTCTTGTAATTTTTCAAAACATTGATGAAACCTACCACCTCAAGTTTTTCAATAGGAGCATCCGGGAACTCTCTATGTTCTTGGGATAATGTTGGAATTTTTACTTTTTCAAGAAGATAATTTTTAATAGAATACAGTGACAGAGATGAGGTCTTATATAATTCATTGTAAAATTGCCAAAAGATTTTTATAATTTGATCAGATTTAGCACATAAGTTTCCATGTGAGTCTCTTAGTAATGAAATTGGGTTGTTTTGAGGTTTATTTTTTATCCTTGTTAACAGTCTTAAATATTTTGGGGACCTCACCCATTTTTTCTTCTGGAAGTAAAGAATATTTTGTTTTATTTTAGAGAGTTCCAAGTTGTCAAGATTTTGTCTTTCTACTAACAATTTCTGATATATTTTCTTGCTTGTCTTTTTTTGTGTAAATCCTCTAAGTCTTTGATTTTAGCTATTATTTCTAATCTAAGATGTTCCTTTTTCTTTTTCTGTGAGGTTGCTAATGATATCAAATGACTCCTGAGAGCAGCTTTTAGGGCATCCCAAACAAGGCCATTCAAAAGTCCACAATTAGAGTTGTCTTCAAAATAGTAGTGTATTATTGTTTCATTTTTCATTTTAATAGAATAATTTAAAAGTAATGCAGGGTTCAGTTACCAATGGTAAGGAGTGTTATTGGTGGCTGACCACTGAACCATCCCTTCTACCCAGGCATGGTCAGAATATAATTTAGGGCCTATTTGTTTTAATTTCTATTAGGGCCTATTTTATTTTAATTTCTGCATCTTTAAGCCATATGACTACTGGCTTAAAGGAGGAGGCCAGGAGAGGCACTGAACCCAGCAGCAGCACCTTTGGTGGGAGTGGGCAGTGAGCCACTGTGAGCCCAGCAGCACAGCCCAGGAGCAGCACCAGGCTCAATGGCAGTGGGGGCTACAACAGGCCTGGCAATGAATCCCAAGAGCCACAACAGGCTCCGCAGTGATGGTGGGGGTGAAGGAAGCTGCAGCAGGCTCAACAGTAACAGTGAGGAGGGCAGTGAGCCATGGCAGGCCCAGGAGCCAGGCCACACTTGGCAGTGACAGTGTGTGTGTGTGGGGAAGCTGTAACAGGCCCAGTGGCAGCAATGAGGGGAAGCTACAAGGGGGAAGAGAGACCCCCACAAGTACTGCATTTCCCCAGTTGCTCCATTCTATTCTGTCTTTTAAAAATTATTCCAAATCATTCTAGCAAAAAATTAGACAATAATATTTTAAAATCTGAATATTTAAAGAGGAAGTTCAGAGAACTTTCATAGGGATGGAGAAGCAGGCTGCAGCATGGCAAAATGGACGCGTCATGGAGCGCTCCAAGCACTTCCTGGTTTCCAAGGGGTCTCCGTCTGTTTGGAGCCTCGCTACTCCCCCGGGGAAGGGGGGGTAGGTGCTGAGGCTTGATCAGGGCCCCCGTGTAGTGGCTACTCATGGGGGAGACCCTTTTGATCACCTCTGTTGCGGACCTTGAAGAGGAGTCCATTACATGGACACAAGCTGTTGCTTCCTGTGAAGAGTGGTGGTGAAAAAATCGGCTGAAGAAGTGTTCAAGCATAAAGTGAGTAACACTTTTATTGTTGGGCTCTTAAAAGGATTGGGACTATAAAAGTTAATTGCCCTAGAAAAACAACTCTGAGAAGCACAGGTGGGAGGTTTTACACCCCAAATTAAGTGGCTAGTGAAAGGAGAGACTTTTGAAAGTTACTTTCACTTTTCAAAAACTGGGCAGTGCCTTGGAAAATCCAGTCTTAATAACATTCAATGTACCGTGTCATGACAGGTTGTTTATTAATTGTAAAGACCCTTTTTCAACAATCCCAGTTTTTACTCCACTTGGGGTAGGGTGTGGACCATCGAGGCACCCTTTACAAATTCTCTATGGGTCGACAGCAGCTCTAGAAAGGCTATTACTCAATTGCAGCAGTATTGTGCTTGGATTTGACAACTTTTAAAAAACGCTTGGCTTGAACAGGGGTGAAGATGCTTTGACTTGCTATAATTTGAAATATTGGAACTGCTGACATTTTCTTGGCTGTTTGCTCTTGCTTCCCCCTGTTTGGTGACATCATATTAGCTGATGGGAAGGCTTCTCTCTATTCATGGGGGGAAGACAAAACTCTAAAGGTCTGACCTTGAAGTGCATTCTTGTGGCTTGGTGTTCCCAAAAAATACTTTGGAGAAAAGAATAAACACTGAGGACAATTTTTAAAATAAAATTTTGGCAGTAAGCCAAATTCATATTCAAAGAATGACAGAAAAAACAGGTCAAGTAAGCCGAGTCAAGTAGCCTAGAGCACCTGGCACTTCACTGGCTACATCAGGTTCAGCTGCATCAAAGTTATTAGCCCCTGCCAATAAAGAAATGCAAGCGCTCGTGCAAACCATGATTCAAAGTTCAATTGCAGAGGTGGTGGATCCCATCAAAGCTGCGATGAAAGAGATAACTCAACAATTTTCTGCCAAGATGGAAGCACTACAGAAACAAACAACAGACAATACCCAAACAATTGCTGATCTGAACATTACAACAGAAAAAATGGAAAACAAGACAAAGGAAATTGAAATTAAAATGAAAGATACAGATGCCAGACAGTCTATTTTGGAACAGAACATTATGAGGCTTCAAGCAGAGAAAGATGCTTTTGTGTTGAGATTTCAAAAGATTCTCAAAGAACCGAATGAAGATTTACTACCAAAAATGACTAAGAGCTAAATGTTTGAATATGGAGGATACAGACAAGATTAGTTAAGAGATTGACATTGCTTTTAGGATGAATTCCTCGTATTTAAGAAGATACCAAGTACCAAGAGAGGTCCACGTGAGATTCCATAAAAGGGCTGTAAGAGACAAGATATTGGGAGAAGTAAACAGTGTACCCTTGATGCAAGAAAATGTTGAAATAAGTGTCTTAAAAGAAATTCCTTGGAGGGTCAGGGAAAAAAGAAGAGAATACATGGAGCTTACAACACTCCTGAGAAACAACAGAATAAATTACAGATGGATATTACTAGAAGGTTTAATTTTTACCTACAAAAGTAAGAGACACAGGACTACATCAATCTTTAAGGCAGAAGACTTCTTGAAAACTTATGGAGAAGAATTGATAGCAGAACAAGAAGAAAGGGAAGAGGGAGAAGAAGAGGAGGAAGAAGAAGAACTACATGGAGCAGCTGTTCCAGCAGGAAAACCCAGGAAAAATCCAAGAAAACGAGGCTTGACAAGGACAACTCCGGTTGCAACAAGACAACAAACAAGGGAAAAAGAGGAAGCACAGAAACAGAAACAAGATGAGTAAAGGCAAAATGAATATTATCTCAGTAAATGTAAATGGATTAAATGGCCCTCAGAAAAGAAGGAGAATCTTCCACCAACTTAGAAAAAAGAATTCTGATATTATATGTCTTCAAGAAATGCATATCAGAAAATCTGATGAGAAACATACATAAATTAAAGGTTTAGGCAAAACTTTTTTAGCATCTGATAAAGAGAAGAAGAAGAGAGGAGTAGCGATATATGTAAAGGACTATCTTCAACCTGAATTGGTTTATGCCTCACAAGATGGGAGGATCTTAATGGTTGCAATACAACAAGTGAAAAAGATGTTAAGAGTCAATATCTATGCCCCAAATCAACACCAAGAAAATTCTTACAAAAGGCTCCAAAATTTAATTATTAAACAAGATATGCAAGAAATTTGTATTATTGGGGACTTCAATGCAGTTTTTGATAAAAAGGAGAACAGAAAAACAAGTGTGCATACTCATAAAAAGAAAAGGAAAAAGAAAGGAGTCAATTAATTCCTGTCAGTATTATATCACCTACTGGATGAATTAAAAGTAGTGGATGCTTGGAGGGTAAGGAATTCTGACAAAAAGGATTATACTTATTATTCTGCTAGGCACAATTCTTGGTCTAGAATAGATATGTGTTGGATTTCAGCAATGGCGGTCAAGGACATAATAGAAGCAGAGATTGAACCAGGAACATATGCAGATCATAAACCGATTACTCTGGAATTACAGGAGGCAAGGCCAAGAAACAGATGGACATTAAACACCTCACTTCTGAAAAATGAAAAGTTTGTAAAGGAGATGAAGAAAGAGTTAATTTTTTTTTGTTGAAAACATACAATCAGATATATCTGTCAATACAGTCTGGGACAAATTTAACACCTACTCCAGGGGATGGATGATAAGAGAGTCAGCCAGAGCGAACAAACAAAGGAAAGAAGAACATAAAAATTTGGAAAAATCTGTCAAAATTCAAGAAGAAATATTGATGGTTGATCCAAAGTCTGAAAATAAGAAAAGCAAGCTCAGACTTTTACAACACCAAATGAATTGTTTACTTGCACAAGAATTAGCAAAAAAATTAAAGTTTGCTAAACAAAACTATTTTGAAAATGCTAACAAACCTATAAGATAGCTGGTGTACAAAATATGAAAGGAAAAGGAGAAATCCTATATAAAAGTTTTAAAGAAAGGAAATGGAGAAGAGACAAACAAGTTACAAGATATGAAACATATTGTGGAAGACTTTTACAGAGATCTTTACAAAAAAATAGACTCCAATCCAGATCATGTAAAGAAATATCTTGAGAATCACAAACCTAAAGGTTTTACAGAAGAGCAAAGGAAGAGCTTAAACCAGTCAATTGCAATGGCAGAACTGGTGGAGGCGTTAAAGAGTTAAAAAAAAGGGAAATCACCTGGGCCGGACAGTTTACCAGCAGAATTTTATTTTACCTTTGGAGCTCAACTCTTAATTCCCTTAAAAGAAGTATGTAACAATATAATGCATAAAGGTGAGATACCTGACTCCTGGAATGAGGCTGTAATAACTCTCATCCATAAACAAGGCTCAGATGAAAAAGAAATCAAAAACTATAGACCAATCTCTTTACTAAATGTAGATTATAAAATATTTGCCTCTATATTAGCTTCAAGACTGAAAAAAATCTTGGCCCAAATGATACATAAAGACAAAGCAGGGGGGGTTTACCTAAAAGACAAATTAGAAATAATCTAAGATGTATTTTAGATGTTTTAGAATATTATGAAGCACATTCAGAAAAACAACTGGCGTTAATTTTTTTAGATGCTGAGAAAGCATTTGATAATGTCAGCTGATATTTCATGTTAGAAGCATTGAAAATGGCTCAAGCTGGCTCAGAATTTATCAAAATGATTGAGGCAATATACAAGAAACAAATAGCTAAAGTCTCAATTAATGGTGATTGGACTCAAAATATAGAAATTCAAAAAGGGATGATGCAAGGACGTCCTCTATCACCTCTATTATTTATTTTTGCGCTTGGAATTGTAAATTAGACAATTAGAGCAGAGGAGAAAATTAATGGACTTAAATTGCAAGGAGAAGAGTTTAAATTATTGGCTTTTGCTGATGGTCTTGTATTCATTTTAGAGAATCCCCTTGATTCTATACTTACCTTAAAGGAAAAATTGCATGAATATGGTAAAGTAGCTGATCTAAAAGTAAATAAAAATAAAACAAAGATAATGACAAAAAATATGGTCATGGAACAAGCTTTACTTCTTCAAGAGGAATTGCATTTCCAACTTCAAGAAAAAATAAAATATTTAGGAATTCTTTTGACGAATAAATATAGCACTCTACAGGAAAATAACTATAAAGAACTTCTAAAATCAATGAAGTTGGACTTGGAAAAATGGAAAAACCTACAGGTGTTGGCTAGCTATTGTTAAAATGAATATTTTACCAAGATGGATATTTCTCTTTCAGACAATACCTATATTGCAAAGCCAAACAGTCTTTAAAGAACTAGATAAGACCATCTCAAATATATATGGCAAGGGAAGCGTCCGAGGATAAAACTTACGGCACGACAGGATTCTAAAGAAAGAGGAGGTTTCACTCTACCCAACTGGCCTCTTTATTATAGAGCGGCAGCTCTGGCATGGATTAAAGAATGGATCACCTTAGAAGATCAGAGAATATTAAGATTGGAAGGTCATGATCTGATGCTGGGATGGCATGCATTTTTGTGGTATAGGAAAGCAACCTCACATAAATATTTTAAGCAACATTGGCTAAGAGCATCTTTATTGAAAGTTTGGGAGTCAATTCATAAACAATTTTATACAAAAAATTCAAAACTGATTGCACCCCTAGAAGCTGTTATGTTTCCCGAAATCTACAATGAAGAGAAAACAAGATGATACACTGACATTTTGGATATTAATTTGAATTTGAAGCCGTTAAAAGATCTAACATGGTGACAAAAGGCACAAATTGAATCTAGGTTTATTAAAGATAAAAAGTTGGTTTCCATGAAAATTTGTTGGAGATCGAAAAGATATTGACTTCCGCAGACCAAAAATTTATTTTAAAAATGTATGCTTATCTTTTTGATTATTTGATGATGGATGAAACTGTTAAAACTAGTATGATTCACTGGGCACAAAATGTAGGCCACAATACTGAGCTCAAACAATAGGACCAGTTATGGAAGAAAAATATTAAAATAACAAAAGCAGTCACTTACAAAGAAAATGTTCATAAAATGTTTTATAGATGGTATATAACTCCAGAAATATTAGCTAAATGTGATAGTAACTGTTCTAACAAATGTTGGAAGTGTCAGAATAAGGTGGGGTCATTTTATCATATTTGGTGGCACTGTGACAAAGTGAAAAAATATTGGGGATGGATCCATGAAATGTTGCAAAAGATATTAGAATGTACCACACCTTTTACCCCTGAAGTACTTTTGTTAAATATTTTGCCTGATATGTTCAAAACAGATGACTGCTATCTTATTGTCTATATAACTACAGCAGCGAGAATTCTATATGCGAAGTATCAGAAAGTATTGGAAGTTCCAACAAAGAAAGAAGTAATCAATAAAATTCTGGAGGTAGCAGAAATGGATAAATTGACTTTATTGTTGAAAAACCATACAGAGTCCACATTCCAAAACACTTGGTCAAGATTCTACACCTGGTACAATAAGTACAATAATATACAATGAATGATGAAGATTGGTTTTATAAATTGATTATAAAATTCATTATGTCAGATAAGTGGTCCTAAATTTTACTTGGCTCACAAATTGCGTAATTTGATAGTACCATAGGCTATCTGGATAAATATGTAATCTGTACTATTATCCCCATATATGTTTTGTGTCTGTTTTAAATGTAATGTTTGTTTATGTTAGTTTGTCCTATAAAGAAAACTTTTAATAAAACTTGTCCCATTCGGGGCAGATTAAAAAAAAAGAAAACTTTCATAGGGACAAAATATGTTGGCCTAGTGTGGTGGAGAAGGACAGCTGGTCCAGACACTAGCACATGTCTCTCAGGTTCTGTTTTCAAATCCAGAGTCTCCAGCCTGGCTTCTAAAGGTTACAGCTATGACTCATCCACTCTGATTGTTTTAATTACACAGAATAATTGCTCCAAGCCTGACCTCTGCCATGAGGAAACTATCAAAACACTCTTGACTCAGGGAGCCCATTTAGGCACCAAAGCAAAATGACAGATCACTTTGAGATTTCAGGCATTCTAAACTTGCCCCGTACTCCCTCGAATCATTCCACATTAGGGTTGCCAACCTCGAGGAGGGCCTGGTGATCTCCCAGAATTGCAACTAATTTTGAGACTACAGAGACCAGTTCTTGTGGAGAAAATGGCAACTTCCCATTGAGGTCCCCTGTCCCTGAACCCTGCCCTCCCCAGGCTCTACCCTCAAACCTCCAAGAATTTCCCAAGCTGGAGTTGACAAACGTTAGAGGCCAGCCATTTTACTATTAGACTTGGTAATTTCATGACTTCAGTTGTGGGAATGCTGCTACCCAAGTCCTTAGGGAGAAGGAAGATGTTATAGCTGATATGAATCTTTTTTCCTTCCTCTAGGATTAAAAGCTCCTGATCTGAAAAAAGGTCCTTTGCTTTTAATAACAATTTGGTAGTAACACCAGGCAGAGGGAAGAAATGCATCCCTCCACTGTAACCTGTAACAAGCAATATTTGCCAAGCTTGTCAATGCCATTGTAAAGTACTGGTTTGCCACATGGAGACTCAGACTACGACATGCATTCAGACGCGTTTATTGTGCTTCACACACAAGACTGAAAACCAGCCCCACAAGGGCCAACTATATACACCCCACCCAGTACACCCACGGTCCCATTGGAGGGTTTGAATGTCCCATCAGATGGCCTATTGGTGGAGACTAGGTGGTCTAGGATCCGAGGTCCCTTTGAGTTTGTGAGCCAAGCTCCCTACTTTATTCGCAGACCCCTGGTGGCGGTCCGTGTACATAACAGCCATACTGTTTTTAAAGATGCAAGAGCCTCTCTTGGGTGAAGAACTGGCAGCCCTAGACTGGGAGTGGTTCTAGACAGTTATAGCTTCAAGCAGAGCTGTTCCAACCCTTCCAGTCTCACAGTGCAGAGTTATGAGGTGCAAGGGTAGAGTGGGACATCTGCAGGCAAACTTCTCGAATGGGACATATCATAGAAAGGATCTGCCTTTCCCTAAAATTGCTTCCTGTATTCTCAGTAATGAGTTACAGTTTGTTAATCAGGAATGAGGGAAGCTGCTGTTTGACCAAGGTGTCAGTTTTCCTCGTAGAGAATAGGATGGAATTCTAGAGTAAAAATAAAGCACTGGCTTTGATCTGAACAGCATTCTTCCTGTTGAAGATTGCTTGAAGTCCTGTTTATAGAACTGTTCTGTGCAACATCTGTCAGTTTTTTAAAAGCCACAGATCTGACAGGAAGCACACTTAAAACGCACACACTGACACACACACAAACACAGGAGACAGAGATCACTAGAACCTAATCTGACAGAAAAGACTGAACAGGTTTTAATTTATCTTGACAGTTCTGACATCACAGCATGCCTGAAAGGTTGCTAATGGACTGAGTAGCAAGCTGAGGGGGTCATGACCTCAGACCACTTAGCCTGTGATAGCAGAGCACATCCCTTCATGGGTAGCGCTGTGTACTAGTGAGTGCATGTTCTTAGCTTTGTACATACATACACAAATAAATATATTCATACTGTAATCTTCCTTTCCACTACCTCTGCAAATCTCTCCTCCCCCAGTCTGTTAAAACAAGGAAAGTCGCATATGTTGATGGCATGCCAGATTTATATTCTTACCTATAGTTGTAAATTCCCTCCACTGTAATTTGATCCTGATCTCATGGGAGCACTCTTATAGCCCAAGAACTATTGATTTAAAAAAATCTCTCTCTCTCTTTTTAAAGGCAGCCTACAGGTCAATTAACCATAATATATTATTAATATCACAAGTGTTTCTGAATATGGTATAATGAACACCAACAATACTAGGGTTAGTGTGGCCATTCTTGAATTGCTTTAGGCTGCAGGCCAGGAGTTTTGCAGCTTTCTACTGTCTTCCAAAAGGACTGTCTTATACAGGTCAGAGGGAATTCCATTGTTGAGAGTGAAGTTTATTAGCTTCACATTTCTATTTAACCAGGGGTCTTTTCGTAGAAAAAGAGCTGCAGGAGCTCATTAGCATATGGTGTGCTAATGAGCTACTAGGCTATTAGCATATGCCACGCCCCCTGACCAGAAGTGATGTCAGAAGGGGAAGCAAAGGGGGGGAGGCATCTTCAAAAGCAAAGAGAGAAGGGGTTTAAAGTTTAAACCCCTTCTCACTAGAGTTGGGCCACAGAAGGAGGAAAGAGAGAGAAGGAAAGAAGAAGGGAAAGAAAGAGAGAGAAGGGAAGAAGGAGGGAAACAGGGAAATGAGGAAAAAGAGAAGAGAAGAAGTGGGAAAGAAAGAAAGAGAGAAAGGAAGAAGGAGGGAAAGAGGAAAAGGAGAGAAGGAAAGAAGGGAATGAAGGAAATTCAGTGGCAAGACGGCCCCATTATATCCTGTGGGCCATTGAAATCAATGGCTAAAACATAGGGTATATTCTGGGGGCTGGAGGGGAGGCGGTTAGAGGGAGAGGCTTGAAACTCACAGGGTAGCTGTTGGAGCCTCTCCCCAAGATACCCACCAAGTTTCACGAACATTGGACCAGGGGGTCCAATTCTAGGAGCCCTCAAACAGGTTGCCCCCATCCCCTCCATTGTTCTCCATGGTGGGGAAAAGGTACTTTCCCCCCACGGTGCTGTTAGTAGCTCTGGGGGGGAGGAGTTTTGAGGGAGAGGCTCAAAACTCACAGAGTAGCTGATGGAGACTCTCCCCAAGATACTTACCAAGTTTCAAGAACATTGGACCAGGGGGTCCAATTCTACGGGCCCCCAAACAGGTTGCCCCCATCCCCTCCACTGTTCTCTATGGTGAGAAAAAGTTACTTTTCCCCACGGTGCTGTTAGTAGCTCGGGGGGGGGGGGCAGGGGGTTTGAGGGAGAGGTTCCAAATTTTCAGGGTAGCTTCGGGAGCCTCTCCTCACATACACCCCCACGTCTCAAAGCAATTGGACCAATGGGCTGAATTCTATGGGCACCCAAACAGGTTACCCCCATTACCTCCATTGTTTCCAATGGGGAAACCCAACCAGCAGCACCTAAGGCAGGCAAGCAGGCAGTCACCCAGCAGTCAGACTCTCCCAGAGAATCTCAGGGAAAGTGAACTGTATTGGGAGGTGCTTGTTTGCCATGAGAACAAGTGGCGCACTCCAGAACAAGTGGCACTGTGGCAGTGCAAGCATGCCACAGTACCACACAGAAACCAAAAAAGATCAAAAGGAACAACATTGATGCATGTATAAATTGATGATGCAACCTCATTGGACCACTCACACCACAAACACCTCAAAAATAATATTTATAGCACTGGGAAAAATGCAGAAAAGGGCAACTACAGATGAAAGGAAGTACTTCTTCACCCAAACAGTGATTAACACATGGAATTCACTGCTACAGGAGGTGGTGGTGGTGGCGGCTGGCATGAACAGCTTCCAGATGGAATTTGACAAACGTATGGAGGCTGGAGCAGATAGGAACCCCCCCCCCAAGCAACAGCAACCGCAGAACTTTTTAGAGTTGTAAACCTGTAAAACCAAAAACCTTTCATCTGTTCTGACTTCTAACCTGACTGCTCAGCAATTTCATTGAGTGCCCACGAGTTCTTGTCTTGTGAGAAAGGGTGAAAAGTACTTCTTTCTCTACCTGCTCTATCCCATGCATAGTCTTGTAAACCTTTTATCATGTCACCCCTCAGTCATTGTTTCTCAAAGCAAACATCCCCAAATGTGATAACCTTTCTTCATAGGGAAAGTGTCCTCCTCTTATTATTGCAGTTGCCCTTTTCTACATTTTCCCCAGTGCTATAAATATTCTTTTTGAGGTGTGTGTGGTGTGAGTGGTCCAATGAGGTTCCACCATCAATTTATACATGTATAAATGTTGTTCCTTTTGGTCTTTTGGAGTTTCTGTGTGGCACTATGGCATGCCACCACATTAGTATCACATTTCAGCAGTTTGCTGTGGAGGTATCCTAACAATTTTTGTCATCCCCAATGTCAAATTGCTGGTGAGCACAGATCTGAGAAAGAAACCACCAACAAATATTTATGTGACTCATAAGCCACTCTATCTAAACTGATTACTCAAGTTGCCTTATTAGTGTTGCACCTGCTTTAAATGGTACTGGTGCCAAATTAGATGGAAAAACATGCAAATACCTTGCCAGCTTTCTGGTAAATTAGCATGCAAATAGCACAAAGGTGAAGGTAGCTTTGAAGAGAGATGCACTAACATCATTTGAGTAATTACTGAAGCAGGGAAATGAGAAGAAAATAGCTGGAAATTCCAGTAAACATCAATCTACTCATACATCTTAGATTCATCAGGTTTGTCAGATAATACAAAGTAAACTGTTTGTAATTTTTCTTTAGATAAATTGTGGTTGTGACAGACACCTGCAGCCTTCAACATCACAACTATTTAAAACTTACTTAAAAAAAAACAACAACCTTACTTTTTAAAAAAAAGCCAACCAGGGCTGCGATCACACAGGAGGGGGAAAAGGCGGGCAGGAAGCAAGGCTGTTTGCCCCGCCTGCAATGACACGCGTTTGCGCGATCAAACTTCCCGCTGCGCACCCACAGTTCCCCATAATACTGAGTTTTCGGCAGTAGCTTTTTTCCACGCTACTGCTGTGCGAAATGACGCCCCACCAACGACTCCAGGATGCCAGACAGATGTGTCTGTCTGATCGCGTCCCTTTAATTCGCAGGGGAATCGCATGGCTGCCGTTGCTTCCAGTACGTATGATCGCACCCCAGGACAGGTTTTTTTATTTGGGAGTGTAGTCTGCAGAAGGCATTTTGCCATGATAATTTCTTGTGGATAGTACATTTGAACACACTGTAGCATGCAAAAAAAATGCTATTTATCTCAGGACAAACGACTGGAAACCAGAACTAAATGGGAGTTTTGTAGTATTTTAGAGACTAACAGAATTTTATTCCAGCATAAATTTTCAAGGACTTCTTCAGATGCAATAAAAAGTGGTTTCTGTTCCACAAGATTTGAATGAAACCTTATTAGACTTTAAGATGTCACAAGGCTCCCGTGCAGCAGACTAACATAGCTACTCCTCAGGAACTGAAAATTATGAAAGTTGTACTGTGGATTGGATGCAGCTAGCTTTTGTACTCAATCATATATAATTCCCCTCCTTACCACATCCCATGTGGCTTTCGTCCATACAGATCCCATGATCCTCTGCATAGTTTTTTTCATGGTCAAGGCAACTTCCTCCTCCCTTTTCTCACCAGAAAAGCTGCTTCAGGTTCAACCCAATATGTTTTGCTGATCTAGAACAGACCAGTTGGTGTCCCTCTTCAGCCTAACTTTAAGATAACCTATGTGTTGATGCTTAACAGACAAATGAACAGGTCTTCCCTCTCAGAACATATTTCAACCAAGTACATATTCCAGACTACCTTTAGTTTATGTCTACACAAATGCATGCAATATTTTCAGGGATCTAAGCATCTGAGATTTATCAGCCACAGACCAAACATGAATCAAATCTGCCAAGTATATTTTCTCCCAGAAAACCAGGGAATTTGCTGACTAAACAAGCTACAGGTAACCGAGGCCATTTATATGGGTTGTCATCAAAATCTTGTTGGTCAAACAATATGCCTAGAAACTGAATTTATACAATACTCTTTGGATAATTTGCATTATTCTCACTGATATTTTTTCACTTTATGGTCTCAAATATTTGCCTTTCACTCATGTCTCTGTATTTCTCCTCTATTCATTGATATAATAGTTTTATTTCTTATTTACAACATTTATATTTCACCTTTCTGACCAGTCAGGGCCACCAAGGCAGCTAGCAATTAAAACAGCATAATACAACATAAAACCAGTTCAAAATATTACATACATAGACAAAATACAGCAAAGTAAAAAATAAGGCAAGAAGAAGGAATCACGGAGGGAAGGCTAATTTCTTTTTTAAGTTGTAAGGTTTAACAATGTTATAACTTGTAGCTTAAATTATGTTATTACACTTCAGCGTGTCACTAGCCTGGGGCATTTATTTGTGTTCCCTATAAAAATTCTTAGTACACTTCTGACATGATGCAAATAAATCAAATAGAAGCACCCACACATGATCTTCTTCCATGGAGACGGATGGACTTAAATATGAAGCTGGAACTAAATAATGTATAGGAAACTGAATGATTCACAAGAAGCCCAGAATACAACAGCCCAGGAGAGAAATGATTGGGCTTCATGGTGTATCAACATGGTAATGGTATTTCTGTAACACTTAACAAAGTTTAAATTTGGTAAACACAGCCTACAAGACAGCTGATTATTAGGGGTAGGGGACTGAAATCATACATGCCTCTCCCTAAAAGTGCCTCTTCCTAAAGGTGATCTTTTAAAAAGCATTTATTAATTTTACTGTGGTTATGGTCTGCCTTTCTCACTGAAACTCAAAGCAGGTTATACAGTGTAAACTGTTGTGGTCAGTGGGATGACACATCTAATAAGCAATGTACTAGGACCAAGATTACAGAAATCTGAAATGCATATAATATTATACATGATTCAGAATATAGATACCATGTAGAAAAATGATAACATAATTATTGCATCATTAGAAACAGTATAGAAAAATTGTATTACATGAGTAGAAAATAATGCAGTGACTGCAGGATAATAATACAGAAATCAGATGATGCATCCCACACATGTGTCTTTTCCCTGCCTCCTGCTGTGCCTCTTTCACTTGCTGTGCCTCTTTCATTTTCTTATGGTGCTTTGATTTTGTCTAAATTTTTATGCTGTTACATGCATGGTCCAAGGTAGCATGATCTCATCAGATCTCAGAAGCTAAGTAGGGTTGACCCTGGTTAGTACTTGGATTGGAGAAGAAGAAGAAGAAGAAGTAATCGTAGTAATGGAGGAGGAGGAGGAGGAGACTGGAAAGTCCAGGGGTGTTACACAGAGGCAGGCAATGTTTATCTGTTGCCTTGAAAACCCTATGCCAGGGTGTCAAACATGCAGCCTATGGGCCAGATTCATTTCCAGCCCTTGAGCAACTAGCTCTCTCCTGCTTCCTTCTCCAGTTCTGCTACTGATGTGTCACAGCTTGCTTTAACAGACTCTCTCAATCACACAGGAGAGATAGATAGGCAAGCCTCTGTTCTCTGCCTTGGTTGAGGCTCCTCCGTCTCCTCCTCCCAGGCAGAGAAAGGGAATGAGCCAGAGCTTGCTTTCTGGCCAGGCTCCGTTAATTGCACAGGAGACAAAGGCAAGCCTTTCTTCCCTTCTATTGGCTCAGGCTCCTCCCCTTCTCCCCATTTGTTCAGCTGCCTCAATCATGTGGGAGAAATACAAAGCATCTTTAAGACCAATAAAGTTTTATTAAAGGTATGAGCTTTTGTGTGCCTTGCTACAGTGTATGTGTGTTTTGTTAGGCTCATTATGCTTTGACTCTCCTGGGTGCAACTGGGTTTGCCTCCCCTTTATCACTGTATTTATGCCCTCATGATCCAGCCTTTCTCAGTAGGAAAGCAATGTGAACTATTTAGATAAGGAATAACAAGCCAGTGAGGTGGATTAGGCTGAGAGAGTGTGTCCAGACCAAGTTCATCCAGCACATTTCCTTTGTAGACTGGGGATTTTGACCATACACTTCCCAGATAGCAGGCTGATACTGAACACCACTATACATGGCTGTCTCTCTATTCTTGCACTGCCTTATAGGAGTTGCAGTTATTTTTCTGGGAAGACTATAGTTTTGAAGACAAACACATAGCTCTCACTCTGTGTCAGGATGCCTTCACATGTTCTTGACCAGCACATGAAGCAATTTATATACAAAAGCTCATAATGCCCAGCCATTTCATGTTTTCCCTGGGTCCTAGGCTCAGAGCACTGACCGTGAGATTTCTGTAATGAATGTCAATGAATCAAAAGTAGGTTTGCAGCTTACAGATAGCCATCTGAACAGTATACTAATGAATTTACTGGGCATAAGCCTTTGCAACCCAGAGCCCACTTTTTTAGATTTATTAATTCAAACAATTTTTCTTTTTTACTTACATACCTGGCAGGGGAAACACCATGATCACCTATTTTGGTAAGAGATTCATTTCATGACAACAATTTGAGAGGCTTTCCTTTGTCTCTGGATATATTTCTATGGTGCCTCTTGTGGCCTAACATGTTTCTGATCCCTCTGCAGTAGCAGAGATAGGATCGCACCAAATGATCAACAGTAGTTGCTGTGAAGCAAATGGCACTAGCTGAAATGTCCTGCAAAAAATGTATGCCAGATATTGGGTTTCTTTTTTATCAACCCTCACATTTTGCTATTACAGCCTCAAGTTTTTTACTTTTTTTACTGAAAAAAATGTAATAACAAAGGGAGGGTGTTGCAACCACAGGGGTAGGAGATGCAACCACAGAGCAAAATAAACCAGGTCTATTGACAGAAAAGCAATCTCAATGAAAAGGCAGAGAGCAATTTCTGAAGAGGCATCCTAGGAAGAAAATGAAAGTCAATACCATGCAGGGGGAAGTCAAATGTTGTGCAATCTACAGTGCATTTACCAATCAATAACAAAACCTTGAAGTTGTAATGTTTTTGCTGTTACTTTGGCAAGATGCTTGCTTTCTTCTTCATCTCTTTGCTTGTCTTCGGAGACGTGCTAGTTCAAAGGGGGTCCCATTCTTCTTTCTGTTGTGAAGAGTAGATTGTATAAGAGAAATGTTTATGCTAAAGGGGGGCGATTAAGAAAGGTTTACCTATTATGAAAATAGGCTGAAAGGAAAATGAAAACTTCTTCCAGCAGGCAAATAAAAGTTAAAAATGGAAACTATAAGCCATGGAGAAAGTCACAGCTGAGGAAAGTGGAATAAATATTTTTCTCTGTTTCAGTGACTCAGAGCCCAAACTGACAGCAAATTTATGATAATGCTTACTGGCAGTATCAGCTCTATAGAATGCATCAAAATCTTTTCTGTCTGCTGGTCCTTGAACCACTCTGTAGTAGGGTCACACTGCACTGGCCAAGTACCTTTTTGGTCTTTTTCACTGGTGGTGATGGAATTACTTTGGTTTCTAGATCCTTTCCATGGTGAACTGTGGGACTCAATTATATATATTCTTAACTTGTCAGTCACCCCTATCCACAGAAGGCAATGTGCATAGGGAAATAGGGTTCTTTCCAAATGTGAAGAGAACAGACTACAAAAGGCACCTGCTGCAAACACTGTCCACCCTCACCCTCTTTGCAGCGTGTGTGACTGGTGTTCCTACATGGCCAGTGAACCTTCTAGATTAGAATGTGATCAGTACTGTCAAAGGTGAAAGCACTCATCTCCTAAGAGGTGACTGAAGGGGAAAGCAGGTGCTAGAGTCAGTCCAAGTGCTTCTTCTCAGTGTGTAAGGTTATTTGCATGGGTGAATATATGCAATTAAGATTTATGAGATTTGATAAATAGAATATAAATTAAACTTACACCATTTACTTTCACTTTCCCCTCCAGTCAATAACTGTAGACACAGACACATACACGCAGAGAAAGTCCACAATAAATTTACAGCCACAGTGAGATGTTACTACCCGTAAATCATACTTTTCATTTTCAGAATGTTCTTCTTTTCAATAGCTATGAAAGCATTTTAAAGAACCTGGAAATTAACTATTTGAGAATTATCATGCTTGAAGTGTGATTTTGTGTCATTTAATTCTATTCATAGATGCACCTGTGGTGAATTATGGCATCTTACCATTCCAAAAAAACCAACAATGTAACAAATACATATACACACCTATTTTCAAGGGTTTGCCATATGGCAAAACTTGACGAACAAATAAAAGGTAGTGATGAAAAGTGACCACTGCCTGTTATATTATGGCTTCATTTAAACACACTTCATCTGAACCTTGCTTGTTTTGATTAATTGCTTCTTTTGTGCAATTTTCATATCATACATATTGAGCTTCCCTGTCAAAACACAGGTGCCTTCATTGTACTTTTAGTTTTTTTCTAATTATTTCTATCAGTCTTGAGAAAGAGAGGAACCTGGAAAAACCATTCTTGCTACATACATACGAAACTCTGTCTATACATTACAAAGTCTTCGTGTTTGTTGGGGAACTATGTGTAGATGGAGCCTTATTGTGGCTATCCCCCAATAGATGCATGGGACCTAGGGTTGCCAGGTCCCCTTCTCATTCTAATGGCAGGATTTGGGGGAAGTTCTGGGATGTTCCTGATGTGATGACATCACCCAGAAGTACAACAGATTTAGAGTCCAATAGCACCTTTAAGATCAACAAAGGTTTATTCAAGGTATGAGCTTTCATGTGCACACACACTTTATCAAATATGTTAGAATGGCAGGTAAGACAAAACATATAGCCAGAGAATGAATAGCAAATTAACATGCAACACGATGATGATCAAGATATGCAAAGTCACCCGGCAATGATGTCATAACGCCGGGCCCCTCACATGGGGACGCTCTGGTTTGAGGGCAAAACTCTATGGTAAAACTGTCTTAAAACCATACAGTTTTGCCCTCAAACCAGAGTGTCCCCGCACAACATCCCCAGCATGATGATGTTACTTCTGGGTGATGTCATCATGTTGGGGAAGTCATGCAAGGATGTGGCTGTTTGGGGGTGAGGTTTCCTCTGCTGGTCAGCTGGTCAGTAACAGGCTGAAGCCCTGAAAACCAGGGAAACCTCTGCAGCGACCTGGGGACTGGCAAGCCTAATGGGAACCATGCAAAAACAGACTAACTACATTTATCCCTGACTACTTCATTTATATCAAACCTACTGAATTCTCCAGTTAGGGACATGGGAGTTTCAAATAACTGCCCCCATCTTAAAATTTTTCCCATTTCAGCAAATAATTCCTTTCCCCTAAAGCTGAGCTACATGACAGTCACTGTGATGTAGTGGTTAGGGTGTTGGGTGGAGACCCAAGTTTAAATCCCTAATTAGCAAGACTGCTTATCTTGGGTCAGTCACTATCTTTCAGCCTAATTTACCCCCATTATTGTTGTGAGGATAATATTTAAGATAATATGTTGCTCTGAGCTCCTTGGAGGAAGGATGGGATAAAATATATGAGAGATAGATGTGAACAGGGCAGGGGTCATTTCGTAGAAAAAGAGGTGCAGGAGCTCATTAGCATAACTCATTAGCATATGCCAAACCCCCTGACATCACCGGTATGGCGAGCTGGCAAGAAAGAAAGAAAGAATGAGAGAGATATATGGGGAGGAAGGAAGGAAGAGAAAGAGGGAGGGAAAGAGGGCAAAGAACTTTGGGAAAGAAAGAGAGAGATGGGGAGGAAGGAAGGAAGAGGAGGGAGGGAGGGAAAGAGGGCAAAGAATGGGAAAGAAAGAAAGGAAAGAAGGAAAGGAAGGAAAGGAGGAAGAGATGGGAAGGGAGGAAGAAAGTAAGAGGAAGGGAAAGAGGGCAAAGAACTTTGGGAAAGAGAGAGAGAGAGACAAAGAGAGATGGGGAGGAAGGAAGGAAGGCAGGGAGGGAAAGAGGGCAAAGAACTTTGGGAAAGAAAGAAAGAAAGAAAGAAAGAAAGAAAGAAAGAAAGAAAGAAAGAAAGAAAGAAAGAAAGAAAGAAGAGAGAGAGAGAGAGAGAGAGAGAGAGAGAGAGAGAGAGAGAGAGAGAAAGAAAGAAAGAAAGAAAGAAAGAAAGAAAGAAAGAAAGAAAGAAAGAAAGAAAGAAAGAAAGAAAGAAAGAAAGAAAGAAAGAAAGAAAGAAAGGGAGAGATGGGGAGGAAGGAAGGAAGAGAAAGAGGGAGGGAGGGAAAGAGGGCAAAGAATGGGAAAGAAGGAAAGGAAAGGAGGAAGAGATGGGAAGGGAGGAAGAAAGTAAGAGGAAGGGAAAGAGGGCAAAGAACTTTGGGAAAGAGAGAGAGAGAGACAAAGAGAGATGGGGAGGAAGGAAGGAAGGCAGGGAGGGAAAGAGGGCAAAGAACTTTGGGAAAGAAAGAAAGAAAGAAAGAAAGAAAGAAAGAAAGAAAGAAAGAAAGAAAGAAAGAGAGAGAGAGAGAGAGAGAGAGAGAGAGAGAGAGAGAGAGAGAGAGAAAGAAAGAAAGAAAGAAAGAAAGAAAGAAAGAAAGAAAGAAAGAAAGAAAGAAAGAAAGAAAGAAAGAAAGAAAGAAAGAAAGAAAGAAAGAAAGGGAGAGATGGGGAGGAAGGAAGGAAGAGAAAGAGGGAGGGAGGGAAAGAGGGCAAAGAATGGAAAGAAAGAAAGAAAGAAAGAAAGAAAGAAAGAAAGAAAGAAAGAAAGAAAGAAAGAAAGAGAGAGAGAGAGAGAGAGACAGAGAGAGAGAGAGAGAGAGAAAGAAAGAAAGAAAGAAAGAAAGAAAGAAAGAAAGAAAGAAAGAAAGAAAGAAAGAAAGAAAGAAAGAAAGAAAGAAAGAAAGAAAGAAAGAAAGAAAGAAATGGGAAGGAAGTAAGAAAAAGAAAGAGGGAAAGAGCAAGGGAAAGAGGGCAAAGAAAGTGGGCGAGCAGAGAAAGGTGGCAGGGGGGGGTCGCTCCGTAGGTCTTTCTCTGCCTGTCTGCCTGGGCAGGCGAGCAGAGAAAGGCGGGTGTGGGACGCTCCGGAGGAAGCCGGGGATGGGGCGGGAGGCAGGCAACTTACCTTCCTTCTTCTGCCTCCTCATGGCTTGAGGGCTGCTGGGAGCAGGGGCGGGGCTAGGTCATGTGCCCGCCTCTTGGGCTCATCACTCCTGGAGCGCTGCTCCTGAGCATTCCGTATCCAAACGAGGCCTGGAACAGGGGATCTATAATTTAGCTGCAAAATACAGCCATGATGAAGAGAGGTTAAGTATCAAGGCTGTAGTGCTGGAGAAGGGGCTTCAAAGCCCCCTCCCACAGGCATTTCCTTGAAAATTTGCTCTTCTGTGCTGTTTCAAGCCCTACTAGGAAAGAGAGATAAATACCTGTCATTTTAACTTATGCAGGTTTAAGCAACCAGTGGGAGGGCACAGTGTAAGGAGGTAGTTAAACTCCTGTGGCTGCTTTTTACTGCTACTTTTTACAGAAGTACCTAAATAAAGGAGGCTCCAAGAGACCTTTGGGGCAGTCAGGATTGGTAATAGAGCCAGTCAGACTGCCTAGCTGTACAGAAGAGAGGGCTTGTTGCTCCAGACATCTTCCCACATTTCAATGGGTTGAAAGGCATAAAGGAAATCACTAGGGTTGCCAGCTCTGGGTTGGGAACAGTGTTCCCTCTAAGCTGAGTTCGTGTGAGCTAGCTCACAGTTCTTTAGCCTCTGGCTCACACATTTTTGTCTTAGCTCAGGAAGGATGGCTCCAGAGTAAACTAATTTATGCAGTAGCCAAATCGTTTGCTCACAATTTTAATTCCAGCAGCTCACAAAGTAGAATTTTTGCTCACAAGACTCCATGGCTTAGAGGGAACATTGGTTGGGAACTACCTAGATCAATACCTGGGAAAATTCTGGAGCAGATTATTAACGCTCCGTCTGTGAACACCTTGAACAAAATGAGTTAATTGGTAATAGCCAGCATGGGTTTATGAAGAATAAGTCATGCCAGACTAACCTTATCTCCTTTTTTGACAGAGTTACTAAAATGGTTGACTCTGGCAATGCCGTGGATATAGTGTATCTAGATTTCAGTAAAGCATTTGACAAAGTTTCTCATGATATCCTTGAGGATAAGCTGGTTAAGTGTGGGCTGGATGGCGCAACCGTTGGGTGGATTCATGGTTAGTTGAAAAATTGTACCCAACGAGTACTTGTAAATGGCTCTGCGTCTACATGGAGGGAAGTCTCAAGTGGAGTACCACAGGGCTCGGTCCTAGGCCCGGTGTTATTCAATGTTTTTATAAATGACCTGGATGAAGACATAGAGGGGATGCTTATCAAATTTGCAGATGACACGAAGCTGGGTGGGATTGCTAATTCTGAAAAAGACAGAGTCAGGATTCAGAAGGATCTTGATAGGCTGGAACAGTGGGCTGAGACAAATAAAATGAATTTCAATAGAGATAAGTGCAAAATCCTACACTTAGGTACAAAAAATCAAAGGCACAGATATAGAATGGGAGGGACTTGGCTTGACAGCAGCACATGTGAAAGAGATCTAGGTGTTATGGTTGATCACAAGCTAAACATGAGCCTGCAGTGTGATGCGGCTGTGAAGAAAGCTAATGCAATCTTAGGATGCATTAGCAGAAGCATTGTGTCAAGATCACGGGAGGTGGTAGTTCTGCTGTATTCTGCTATGGTCAGGCCCCACCTGGAGTACTGTGTCCAGTTTTGGGCACCACATTTTCGGAAGGATGTTGACAAACTCGAGCGGGTCCAGAGGAGGGCGACCAGGATGGTGAGAGGGTTGGAGTCCAAGTCTTATGAGGAAAGGCTGAGGGAGTTGGGTATGTTTAGCCTGGGAAAGAGAAGGTTTAGAGGGGACATGATTGCAGTCTTCAAGTATTTGAAGGGCTGTCATGTAGAAGATGGAGTGGATCTATTCTTTCTTGCTCCGGATTGCAAGACTAGATCTAATGGGTGGAAATTACAAGGGAGTCGTTACTGGCTTAATATCAGGAGATGGTTGAGCAGTGGAACAGACTGCCTCGGGAGGTGGTGGATGCTCCTTCGCTGGACGTTTTCAAGAGGAGACTGGACAACCATCTTTTGGGTATGTTGTAGGTATGTAGGGGTTTCGGCTGTGTTCCTGCGGAGTGCAGGGGGTTGGACTAGATGGCCTGCAAGGTCCCTTCCAACTCTAACATTCTATGATTCTATGATTCTATGATTCTAGATATTTTGGGAATGGAGCCTAGGAAGGGTTGTGGAGGGGAGGGATTTCAATGGGGTATAATGAAGAAGAGTTGGTTTTTACACCTCACTTTTCTCTACCTTAAAATCTCAAAGCAGCTTACAATCACCTTCCTTTCCTCTCCCCACAACAGGCACCTTTTGAGGTAGAAAGGACTAAGAGAGTTCTGAGAGAATTGAGACTGGCCCAAGGTCACCCAGCAGGCTTCATGTGGAGGAGTGGGGAATCAAACCTGGTTCTCCAAATTAGAGTCTGCCACTCCTGACCACTCTAATGATTTTGCAAGCATCCTATGTGAGATGCAGGCAGGCAAATAGCTAAACTTTATTGCTGGTAATGAGTTACAGTGTGTTCTCTGGGAAGTTAGTGCTAGCAGTTCATATTGGACCTGGAAGCACTCCGGTAGTCAGTGTAATTGACACAAAATGACAAGGAGTTTAGAGCAACATGTTATCTTACATAGCTTAGATAACATTGCTTGGGCACAGGAGCTTTTATTCACCTGACATGAAGCAAGGGTCCTTTCTATTTTTGTTTATTATGCCATCTATTGTTTTATTGGTTTTATTATTTTGTGAATCTTGTGCTGTAAGCCACCCTGAGACCACTCATGGGATAGGGCAGGGTATTAAATAAATTTATTTATTTATTCAATTTATACCCTCCCCTCCCCACCGAAACAGGCTCAGGGCAGCTTACATAAAATTCCATATATAAATACAATTAAAACCATTCATAAAACAGCCATGAACAACTCAAATTATCATAAAGTGCTGGAACAATGATCTAATAAAGTGCTAGAACAGTAGATTTCTGAATAACGGTGCTATTTAGATGTTAGTACAGTCATGTTGGTATTCTCAACCAGCTCAACATTCAGTTTATTCGTGCAGCAGGCACAAGTTGTGGATGGTAATGCCAGGTTTGATGTGACTCCTTGATTGAAGGCCTGCTGGAAGATGTTTGATGCAACTCCTTGATTGGAGGCCTGGTGGAAGAGCTCCGTCTTGCAGGCCCTGCAGAACTGTAAAAGGTCCTGCAGGGCCCTGATCTCTTCTGGGAGCTCATTCCACCAGTACAGAGCCACCACTGAGAAAGCCCTGGCCATGGTTATAGCTAGCCTGGCATCTTTGGGGCCCAGGAGGGCCAGTCGATTTTGAGATCCTGAACGCAGTGCTCTCTGGGGAACATGTGGGGAAAGGCATTCCCTTAGGTATGTCAGACCCTGACTATAAAGGGCTTTAAAGGTAAGAACCAGCACCTTGAATTCAGTATGCTATCAGCAGCCAGTGCAGTGCTTTCAGCACAGGCTGGATGTGCTCCCACATAGAGAGACCCATCAACACCCTGGCCGCAGCATTTTACACTAGCTGCAGCTTTCAGATTTGGGACAAGGGCAGCTCCATGTAGAGAGCATTACAGTAATCCAATCTCAAGGTGCCCATCGCCAGAGTTCCCTCTAAGCTGAGTATAAAGTACTGAGGCTGATGCATTGGAGAGTGATTTCAGGCAGATCTTGAGATGAACTGACCCGGCTCGCAGGCCGGTTTATATCCCTGTAGCCAAACCACACCCAACACACACACACTCCCATGATACGCTATTTACAGTGCACTTGAGTTCCGTAGGTCCATTCTTGGATCCTAGCCCCCCGATAGGTGTGTGCTAGGATCCGTTCTGGCTATTGTCTTTCAGGCCGAAGCTTGAGCCCTTCGCCTGGCCATATGCAGACCCGACCACGTGCATGGTCTCACTAGGTACACAACACAGAGTTAGCGTGAGCTAGCTCACAGTTTTTTAGCCTTCAGCTCACACATTTTTGTCTTAGCTCAGGAAGCATGGCTCCAGACCAAACTAATTTATGCAGTAGTCAAATTGCTCGCTCACAACCTTAATGCCAATAACTCACAAAGTGGAATTTTTGCTCACAAGACTCCACAGCTTAGAGGGAGCATTGGGATCACTGTTGACAAGTCATTGTGTTTGAGGAAGGAACCAACTGCCTAATCAGCTGAAGGTGATAAAAGGCTGACATGGCAGTGGCTGCTACCCGGGCCTCCATTGTAAAGGAGACATCCAAGAGAAGAAGAAGAGAGGAGGAGGAGGAGGAGGAGGAGGAGGAGGAGATTGGATTTATACCCTGCCCTTCATTACCCAAAAGAGTCTCAGAGTGACTTACAAACTCCTTTGCTTTCCCCTCCCCACAACAGACACCCTATGAGGTAGGTGGGGCTGAGAGAGCTCTGACAGAAACTGCTCTTTTTTCAAGAACAGCGGTGCCGAAACTATGGCTTGCCCAAGGTCATCCAGTAGGTGCAAGTGGAGGAGTGGGAAATCAAACCTGGTTCCCCCAGATCAGAGTCCGTGCACTTAACCACCAGGGCTGGCTCGCCCACTAGGTGAGCTAGGTGCTCGCCTAGAGCGCGCTGGTCACAGGGGCGCCAAAAGGTGCCCCCCACCCGTGAAAAGCCCCCCCGCATCTTCCCAGGCTTGCTTGGGTGCCCCGCAGAGTGCCCAAGCAAGCTGGCGCTGGGAGGGAAGGGGCGGTGGTTTAAACCTCCGCCCCCTTCCCAGCTTTCCTGGGGGTCCCACAGCCACGGAGCCCCCAGGAAAGCCGGTGCTGGGAGGTAGGGGGCAGCGGTTTAAACCTCCGCCCCCTTCCCAGCTTTCCTGGGGGTCCCACAGCCACGGTGCCCCCAGGAAAGCCTGCACTGAGAGGGAGGGGGTGGCGGCTAGACCCCCGACCCCTTCCCTGGCTTTCCTGGGGGCCCCACAGCTACTGAGCGCCCAGGAAAGCCAGCGCTCCGTCGCCGCCCCTCATCTCCAGGCCCCACCGGGAGGTTGGCATCCTGGTGGGGGGCGCCCCAGGCCGTCCTGCCTAGGGTGCCCAGACACTTGGAGCTGGCCCTGGGCACAAGTTGCCCTCCCCCTCCTCCCTGGGGGGAGCATCTGCTGCAGAGCATCCAGCTGGGGCACAGCTTACCCACCCTCCCCCTCCTCCCTGGGGGGGGAAGGAGGGGGGCGGCATGGCTGGGTCTCTAGGCCCAACCGGGAGGTTGGGATCTGCACCCGCCTAGGGCGCAGAAATACCTGGAGCGGCCCTGTTAACCACTACACCACTTAACCACTACACCAAACTGGCTCTCCCAAACTCTTCACTTCTGGCACTGGCACTAGCTGCGGCCCATCAAAGGTCAGGAGTGGGATCCCTACCCTCAGCAACCACAGCTCAGGCACAGGACCTCCATCTTCATTGGATTCAATTTCAGTCAGCTCAATCTAAGCCAACCAGCCATGGCTTGTAATATCTGGTCCAGATCTTCCAGTATAGAGTTAGACCGGATGCCCAACAACAGATAGAGCTGGGTGTCATCCGCATACTGGTGACACCCTACCCCATGCCTCCAGCCAATCTGGGCAAGAGGGTACATATAGATGTTAAATAGCATCGGGGAAAGCACCACCCCTTGAGGCACTTCACAAATCAGTGGATGCCTTCAGGATAGCTGTTCCCCTAGTGCCACTCTTTGTCCCAGATCCTGAAGAAAGGATACAAGCCATTGTAAGGCAAGCCCCTGGACTCCAGTGTTGGTGAGGTGGTGGATCAGTAGCTGATGGTCGATTATGTCAAATGCTGCCAACAGGTCCAACAACAACAACACTGCCAATCTGCCTTAATCCAGATGCTTCCAGAGGTCATCCATGAGGGCAACCAGTGCCGTCCTTGTCCTGTGTCACAGGAGAAGGAATCTAAAGTGGAAGTGTCATCCAAAAAGCTTTGCAACTGGACTGCGATGGACCTCTCTATTAGTTTGCCCAAATAGGGCAAATTGGAAACAGGCTGGTAATTTGCCAATTCAGATGGATCCAGAGATGGTTTTTTCAAGAGGGGACAAACCATGGCCTCCTTAAGTGCCCCAGGGAACAGACCTTCCAAGAAGGTCTTGTTGATAATCTCCATTAGGGCACCTCAAAACCCGTAGACCTGCTTTAATTAGCCACGATGGACATGGATCAAGGAGGCACATGGTGGGGCATACAGTTAAGAGCAATTAGTTGACTTCCTCTAGGCTGAGTGGACTGAAATAATCCATAACCTGACTAGAAGACGTGTATGGGGCCTCGAGTTTGCTCACTGCCTCAACTGTGGCAGGGAGGTCATGGTGGAGCAACAAGACTTTATCTGCAAAATAGCTCGCAAAAGCCTCAGAGCCAATGTCCAGTGCCCTAACATTTAACCTGCCTTGTGGCAGGGTAGTCATAGACCAAATCATTCTAAATAATTGGGCTGGGTGTGAGCTCGCAGACACAATCGAAGCTGCATAGTACTCTCTCTTTGCAGCTTTGACTGCCATCTCATAATGTTCTATGAGATGTTCTTGTAGCCTTGTTGCAGGCATGCTGCCACTGTCTCTCTAGCCATCTTAGTCCTCGCTTCATTAGCCGCAACTCCTGGGTGTAGCAAGGTGCAAGGCCGCAGAGAGCGTTGGGGAGTGATCTTGTCAATGGCTGCAGAAAGTTGGCTGTGCCAATCTTCTACAAGCTCATCTAATGAGCCACCAGGGGACATCGGATCCCACAGGGCCATCTGAAGCCACATAGGGTCCCTTTGGCTCTGCGGGCAAGCTAAAATATGCTTACTGCCCAAACAGGGTCAGGGTGAAACATTTAAACAGGCCCTCAGGGCAACGTGAGGCAGTGCTCCGGTCCACTGTAACCTCTGTTGTGAAGATCAAATCAAGTGTGTGTCCAGCCTGGTGAGTGGGAGTCGCTACATATTGGGAGAGTCCCAGCACCACTATGGACGACACTAGGTCCGTTGCCTGAGTGGAGGTCGCACTGTTGGCATGGACAAGACTGTCAGCCTAGGATGTTCCAGTGCCCAGCCCGACGTAGCCTCCATTAGGGATGGCAGGCTATTGGCCAGTGCATTAGGCGGTCAGTACATCAACCAGATCACCAAACTCTCCATGGCTTCCCACACTAGGCTGGCACACTCTATGCCCATGATCTTCGGCAGTGGGAGTGCCCTGAAGACTAAGTCTCACAAATGAATAGAGCCACTCCTCCATTCCCCTGCCCATTCACCCATGATTGGTGAAGGTCCGAGAACCCAGGAGTAGCCAACTGGGAGAGGGTTACTATCTCCTGTTCTCGCACCCAGGTCTCGGTCATGCATGCCAGATATTCCCAAAGGACCATGGTCTTATTATTTATAGGCTAGCATTACACAACGCCAATGTCATTGGGGGGGTCATTCTTCCTAGCCCCATTGCCAGCAACCTTTGGAATGGGACACAGATTGGAAGGGGGCTGAGCCACTCTGCTTCTCCGTCCCCCCCCCATCTCCACCTCAAATCTCCAGGAACTTCCCACCCTCAAGTGGGCAGCCCTAGGGGCCAGCCACTTTATTATTAGATTTGGTGCGCATGCCCCCATATTCAGTTGAATCACTCAGCATTAGGGTTACCAACCTCCAGGTAGAGGCTGGGGATCTCCCAGAATTACAGCTTAATTCAGGGCTACAGAGACTGGTTCCACTGGAGAAAATGGCTGCTTTTGAAGATATCCAGTGGCATTTCCTTTCCTCCCAAAACTCACCATCCACACCACCCTGTCAGATCTCCAAAAATGTCCTAACTCAGAGCTGACAATCCTATGTTACCAGATTGTATGAATTCCTCCACAAGCTCTTATACAAGGATCATTGGAATAGGTGCAGCAGCTATTTATCTTCAACTCACAATTCTTTGGATTCAACCCATAGTACCATCTTATTACAAGGGAATGTTTGGATGTAGCTAATTGGGTAGCCTTAGGCCATGCTGTATAGGAAAAGCCTTTCCTGAATTCTCCCTGGTAACTTTTGTCACCTGAGCAGATGGCCTGCACAGATGGCCAAGCTTCATACCCATATTGACACCTTTGCTGAGAAGAGAGAGACATTCTGGCACCTTCCCAGGCCTGGGACACAGCTGTCCCAAGACATTAACACATCAAAGCTTTCTCTGACGACTTCTGTCACGTAGACCCAGAGATCTGGGCATACCCCTTCACCCCCTCATGATTGGATACTTGCCATATTCAGTTGTGATGGGGAAGGGAGAGAATTGTGATCACCCTATGGGAAGAGGGGAAGAGTTTTCTTGGAAAGAGAGCTCTTTTCTGGAAGACAGTTCTCCTTTGGATTGTATACCTGCAACATGGAACTTTACTGCTAGGCTGCCAAGCTGGTCTTGGTGGCCATCTTCTACCATGTGGTTTATCCTTAAAATTCCCTAGTGAAACCTGGACTATTTGCACATGGACGTATCTGATACATCTGGAAGCTGGTAACTAGGGACAGGCGGCGCATCGGCAGGGCGTGGTGGAGCCGAAAGGGACATAGCCGGAGCTGCAGCCGACGCGAGGCCGTGCACCAGAGATGAGACCTGCCAGGAAGAAGCTGCTGAGCCAGAGAAAGACCTGCCCCAGAACATCGAGGATGGAATGCTGATGCCTGAAGCCCGCTGGAATGGAGACAAAAAGCCCTGCTGCCTGGGTGCTGGTGACGCGCAGACTGCGTAAGCAAGGTGTAGCCACCTAGAGCCACCAGGATTGTGCAGCAACTCCAGCACTTTAGCAAAGTAACTGCTATATAGCACCACACAGAGTCAGAGCTGTGGAAAACTATATACAGTGTTTATTCACAATATACTCCAACAAACTGCTCCGCCAGACACACACTTTGAGAGAAGAAGAACTGTACAGTACAAGACATTTACATTTATACATATGACAACCAATCAGCATCATGCTGAGTCATTGCCCACTGACCTCATACCTGGGCCGGTCTGAACAGGTCAGGACTTGTTCCAAGCAGCTTGCCAGCTGTCAGTTAGATCATGCTGATCTAGCTGCTGGATATTAACAACCAACAGCTGGTAGGATGTCACCCCCCCTATAAGATTGTGGCCCTAGATAGATGGAATTAAAAATTGTGTAAACTGCTCAGAAACCCTTCGGGGTTAGAGCGGTATATAAATCGAAAGTTAAATAAAAAAAATAAAAAAAAACTATGAACACCTCTATGTATAGTTAGAGCTGAACAAGCTATAGATATTATTTGTTTTCCTACCTTTGCCAGTCTTATGCTATATGCATGCTTGTGCACTGAATAAAGATAATATCTAATCAATATTATCTGAGTTTGTTTCCTATGTTGCAACTTGACTCTAAGCCTAGATCTGGTGCCTAAGCCGTTCGCCTAAGAAGGCTACCACTGTGTGTTAATTAATTGTCTGCAGCTCTGGCACAGAGCTGATAAGTTATTAATTCCCAGAAACCAGACAGGAGGTGGGATCTATGCTCCTGAGCTCTGGTGGGGGAACCTTTTGTCAAGAGGTCCTGGTGGCAGTACTACTGATACCCTAGAGAGTGTACAGATATACTCCTGTGGACTTGTTTAAGTGTTCCTGAAGCATATGGGATTTTGGTATCTCTCATTCTTGGACTGGGGTGAGGGAGAAGTAAAATCCTGTACATTCTGACAGTCTTCTGAAATTGTGCCTCTTATCCCTGGGCTGGGGTGAGAGGGCAAATACCTGTACACATCCCTGCATAATTTGTGACCCATCAAGTTGAACACAGTCTATCAGCCATTTGTGGCATTCCTTTGTGGATACAATACACCTCCTGTTTTTGTTGCCTGACTGAAACTGGAAAACCAGCAAGCTCACCAGGCATTCCATGAACTATAGCTGATGGCAGTGTCAAAGCTACCTCACACAAGTATGCACAGCACTTTATATTGATTATTATGTCCTACACAGCAATATCATGGGGAATGTCATAGTTACACTGTAATTGAGGATTTAATTCCAAATATTTGGACAAGGGGGGGGAAATAGCCTAGTGGAAAATGAATCTCAGGAACATTTTTTGTTTATTTGTTTTGGAACTTGTTTTCCTCCTGTTTATAATATCCTCAAATTAGAATGGAATCAAAACAGTGTTTTATATCTGAATCACTTCTCTGAGCCCACAAGTGTCATGACTCATGGACACGATAACATATTTAGCATAGCTGAACCTCATGGGATTTTTGAGAAGAGACAACCACTGGGGCTCAGGAGAAGCCATGACATTTTCAGTGACCTTAATAGAGAAGAGTCCAGCAAGATCTACCTGGTGGAGGGTTTGAGGGGGAAAGCAACTCTATCTTACATATGATATGAGCCTTCATTTTGTCAAGAGTAGGGGAAAATGCATCTTCAAAATAAAGACTGTTTGAATAGTAGGAAGATCATGTTTTTATATGGGAAGCACAATCTTAAATGTTCCCTGGGCATGGCAGATACAACAGAAAACATACCATGTAGATCTACCTTGGTCTGGATGTGGTTTTACGCACACATCATCCTGAATAAATCAGAATATTTTCCTTTTTAATTCATGCAGAGGAGTGAATCAGGATTTATAATCTCTGGTGCTAGAGATGGAAGTCTTATAGAACTAGATTTGATTAATTTATGATGGGACCATGAATCAGACAATGATCTATCAGAGGGCATGACCGGTTGAAGAAGAAGAAGAGATTGGATTTATACCCCGCCCTTCACTCAGAGTCTCAGAGCGGTTTACAGACTCCTTTCCCTTCCCCTCCCCACAATAGACACCCTTTGAAGTAGGTGGGGCTGAGAGAGCTCTGAGAGAATTGCTCTTTCAAGAACAGCTCTAACAGAACTATGGCTTGTCCAAGGTCATCCAGCAGCTGCAAGTGGAGGAGTGGGGAATCAAACCCGGTTCTCCCAGATTACAGTCCTCACACTTAACCACTACACCAAACTGGCTCCTGAGTCAGGTAATTCTGAGTCAGGTAATTTAATCGTATTTCAAAAAAGAATGTGAATTTTGTCCCTTTAAGAAATCTGAAGCATGGCGATACTTAGCAGGTCACTTACTTTGTCAATACAAGCTATGGATGGGGAAAGTGGTGACATCTCTTGTTTTTTTGCAGAGCTTAAAGGGATAGTTATAGATGGTGTTATGGACACTGGCCAGGGGCTCCATAGGTTCACAGAAGTTCCCAAAGAACTGGCACGAGAGATCTAGGTTTGCTTATGAGGAGAGCTTGTAACAGACAGCTCATGCCCTGCACTAGGAGTGGTCTTTCCAAGAGAGAGGCACACCAAAACAACCTCTGAACCTCCAAAAGCAATGCCCTCATGAAGCCAGGCTTGTGCTGGGAGACTAAGAGAATCTCTTTTTGGCTTAAAACACTGGCCAAGTGAGAACATGGGGCTAGCTGCCCTGTCAAACATCCTCCAAGCAAGCAACCCCCCACTCCCCTCTGTTCAGTCCAAAAGGACTAGAATCAACAAACCTCTGCTCCTGCCTCAGGTGTCTTCTACTGACCAAATGGCCAGTCTTTTGTCTGTCAAATGTACTAGCAGGCAAGAGACAAAGAGCCACTGGTCTGTGTCTTTGTAATGAATGGAGTATGTTGCATGTTCCCTGCCCCAAATCCTGTTACACCTGTATGTCATGAAATATCTTCTGGATAATCCTCTCATTCCTGTAGCTATGTGGTTGTCTAAAATATTTCCATCCCTCATACCTATACCAGACTAGGGTTGCCAGACTGCCTGGTTTGGCGGGGATTACCTGCTTTTTTTGGGGGGGTTCAACCCACCACTGGCCAGTGGGGGAAACCCTGCCCCCAAGCCCCAACATCCACAGCCATCCCTCTCCCTTCTCTCTTGAGAGAGAGGAGGGAGAGGGGCAGCTTTGGGCCCCACGCCCGATCTCTGAGCGGCATTGCCACTTGGAAACTGGGCACATGGGGTCCTTTCCTGCCGGCTGCCAGGGCGAAAGGGCCCCGCATGCCCGATCTCCAAGGGGTGATGCTGCTTGCAGATTGGGCACATGGGGCCGTCCAGCTGCATGCACTTAAAGATAACCCATCTCTTTTGAAAGGTCATCTATTCAGGCTTATCCTGTCACACATTAAGAAACCTTACCTCCATTGTCTGGCACCAGGGAAACACCAGATCACACTATCTCTCTATATAATAATGCTGTTTTAAAGTGGCAACATTCCATGCACTCCCATTGGCGGTACAATGCCCTCCCTTAGCCATTGGCCCATCAGCTGCCACTCAAGAGTACATGCCTGCCATTGGCCGGGTGCTGGGTCTGCTCCTCTTCCCCGCCCACTCCCCCTTCAGCCCGCCCACTCTGCCCTGTCAGAATTCCTGGCAAATGGCTTTGTCTCTTGACGCAGACACTTCTACTGCTTGCGTCCTGTGTGGGAGTAACTTTTCCCTCAGTGGCTGTTGGTAGGTGTAACGAAATGGCAGTTACCTGGGTTTGTAAGATGGCTGCTGTCTGTGGTTGTTTGTTTAAAATGTTCCACCATAAGGTTTAATTGAGCTGTAGTTCCAGAGAGGGGCCTGTAGGGGTAGCACTCACTAGGTTGAATGGGGCTTCCTCATCTGCTGGGCTACAGTTCCCAGCTGTCCCAAGGCAGAAAAGGGTGGGAAAACAGGGACTGTCCCAACGTGCAGGGTGGCATCAATATAGACTGCAGCCCATCCAGGGAGGAGGCCGTCTTCATCCTACAGGAGGTTAGGAAAAGCTCCTGCTGCCTGTGCTAACCAGGCTGTCCAGGCCACAAGGGGGAACCCTGGGAGGCAGCAGAAATTCAGCTACTCCACAGTCAGCTGGACTGGGGAATGAATGGAAGTTTCCCTACTCTCTTGGGCCAGAGAGAGAGAGGCTAGAGCAGAGAGCCAGAGGCTGATGTGTAGGGAAAGAGGATTGTGGATTTATGCCCTGTTGGTTCATAGTGTGTGCTTACTCCTACAGTGTGTGTGCGCCCAATAACTGTGTAAATAGTTAGATAAATTCTTTCATTTGGGCTAATAATCTGTGTTATGCTCTGACCACATAGTCTCCCCCACTCTGCACAATAACAAAGGGAGGGGGTAGCACAAGGAGGCAAGGAAAGGCCAGACCTTTGGGTAGCCAACTTTCCAGGGATCCCCCAAAGATTGGGGATTCCATTTCCAAATACAGAGATTCGACCAGAGGGGTCTCACTGTCCCTCTAAAAAGGAGGAGTGAGATACGCACCTGGGACAAGGGTGGGAGGCAAACAGCTGAGTAGTATACTGGAGCCCGTTTTGCCATGGTAGGCAACCAAGCTTGGTTCAGACAAAGGAAGGAAACCCTTTGCAGGCCTTTGTGAGGAACTCATTGGGGCCAGTCCTGAGTCTAGGGTTGCCAGCTCCAGGTAAGAAGATTCCTGGAGATTTTTTGGAAAAGTCTATGGAAGCCAGGGTTTGGGGAGGGGAGAGGCCTCAGCTGAACAGAATGCCATACAGCTCACCTTCTAAAGCAGTTATTTTCTCCGGGGGGGGAGGAGATCTGTTGTCTGGAGTTCAGTTGTGATACCTGGTGATCTTCAGGCTCCACCTGGAGTTTGGCTGCCCAAGGTGTAGCAGTCAGGCTGCCCAAGGTGTAGCAGGTTCTGCTACATCCAACTTCTTGCTGTAGAAGCTGAGTGGATGATTTTGTACTGGTCACAGAGTTTCAGCCTAACCTACCTCACAGAGTTGTTGTGCAAGTCAAAAGGGGGAGAGGAGAATGATGTAATAATAATAATAATAATAATAATAATAATAATAATAATAATAATAATAATAATAATACTTTTGATTTATTGATCACTTTTTTCCACACACCTGTAAGCTCAGAGCGATTTACAGTTACTCAGTTTTTGACAATTGGACTAACAATATTCATGGGGGAATAGGGAAGACAACACATACAATTATTAGACACACATTGTAGCCACTTGGGAGGATTCATCTGCAGGCTGAATCAGGCGTGTTCCGACGGCATATTCTTCTGTCGGCCGGCTGATGACATCAGGACTCACGATGTTGCATTGTCACAATGCCACCACCTGGCCAATTCACTCCACTGCAGAGAATGCCAACACAGATTTTCCACCTTCCGATCTCACAACGCAGCAGCCATCTTCACACAGCAGCTAACACTTCCCTGAAGGGGTTGGTATGCCCACCCCTAGTGGATGGTCCCCAATTTATCTACTTGCCGAAGCTTTCGAATCACTGGGTGGATGATGAGCTAGGGACAAGGCTTGGCTGCTCACACCAGCACGGGGCTAGAACTGACAAAGCTTGGCAGTTCAGATGTTAGAGTTATGCAGGGGCTTTTACCCACTGTGCCACTGCTCCCCTGTAAGCTGCTTTGATCCCTATTGCAGAGAAAGACTACTTTTCCTCCTGGGAAACCATTCTTGCCAATCTCCAGGTGAGGGCTGGAGATCACTCAGAATTACAACTGCTCTCCAGATGGCAGAGATCAGTTCCCCTGGAGAAAATGTGGCAGGGCTTCAGTGCATGGAAAATGGTGGACTCTGGCAGTCAGGGCTTCAGAGCACGGGAGAGGCTGCAGGTGTGTGTGTGGTGGGAAATGGAAAGCTGAAGAGAGAGGGGGAAATAAAGGTAGGTTGATGATTGGCTGGGAAGGTGATAGGGTTGCCAACTCCAGGTGGGGAATTCCTGGAGATTTGAGGGATGGAACCTGGAGAGGGCGAGGTTTGAGGAGGGATGGGACCTCAGACAGGTACAATGTCATAGACTCCACCCTCCCAACCAGCCATTCCCTTCTGGGGAACCACTGTTGCCAATCTCAGGAGATGGGTGGAAATCACTCAGAATTACAACTGATCTCCAGGAGGGAGGAGGGAGGAGATGTAAAGCTGAAATGAGAGTGGCAGATAATGGAAGGTTGATGCTTGGCTGGGAAGGAGATAGGGTTGCCAACTCCAGGTTGGGAAATTCATGGAGATTTGGGGGGTGGATCCTGGAGAGGGTGAGGTTTGAGGAGGGGTGGGACTTCAGACAGGTACAATGCCATAGACTCCACCCTCCAAACCAGCCATTTCCTCCTGGGTAACAATTGTTGCCAATCTCCAGGTGAGGGCTGGAGATAACTGAAAATTACAACTGCTCTTCAGGTAGCAGAGATCAGTTCCTCTTGAGAAAATGATGGACTCTGTGTCATTATACCCTGCTGAGGTCGCCACAACACATTGACACTGAGTGCTCAAGGTCTTGACACTCTCCCAGAGCCTCTTTCTAGAGCTCGTTGTATTTATTTCCACAATGGGCCTTATTCCTAGTTGTTCAATAATGGGAATCCCATCAATCCATTGCAAAACTAGCCGCCACACTTTAACATACCTTCAGGATATGTTTTGGGGTATAAATATACCCAGTCCACACAGGCATGGTGTGATTGAGCTGGGCACGCACAAAGCTGTCACCCCTGATCATAACTCAGGTTCTCTATGGTCTTGCTGGTTGGGTCCACACACCTCCTCTCTCCAACCTTTGGACCTCATCACCTCTATAGGGTAGGTATAGTATTACCCCAATCCCTCATCCTCTCTGTCAGTCACCTAACTTCTTTTATTTCTCCTTGTATGCTTGCAATCCTTGATTTGAATGTAAATAAATAATTATTTTTCTTAATAAAACCCATTTAATTCTCAATTTGGATTGTTTATTGATTCAACCAAGGATCTAAAAGGGACTATCTCCATAAATAGATAGCAGGTTCTCATTATTACCCCAGCCTCTTGCTAGCTCTGCCTTTGACACTAATTTTCCCAATCAAATCAGAGGCAAGATTTTATTTAATAAAGCTGTCAAGAGGTAACAAGGTTTAGTAACACATCGGGGTTATCAAAGCAGATTCAGGACTAAGTTCCAATCAGCTGGACTCAAGATGCACACACACACACACACAGCAAAGCTTAGCCAAACTCTCGAGACCAAGAGCATAACTAGAACTAGGTGTCTCACACCCTAAATGCTGGCTGAGAGCCCAAAGAATGATTAATTAAGCCATCCCATACACTTGGTTGAGCCAGACCATCCTGCACCTGGCTTCCAGTGGGGGAAAGAAACAACCCAGGCCTTGAAGGAAAGACTCTGTTGACAAGCATGAGAGTGAGAATGTTCCCCTGAGAGCAGCTCATGCTGTCCTCTCCCAAGAGACTCAGGGCAACTAAGACCAAAGATGGAGTCACCCAGGCTAAGATAGAAGAGCATAGCAAATTTTCATAATTTAGAGTTAATAATGGAGAATGTGTGTTCACTTTTGTGTGGTTCACAGTATGTTTTCACTTCTGCTGTACCATTACTTTGGATTTTGGCTATCCTTAGAAGCTGGAAAAAACTATGTTGCCTTAATGTCCAGAACAGGGTCAGTGCAGAAGGGCAGAAACTGATGAGAAAAAGACAGAAGCTTGGATAGCAGAATGAAGAGATCAGTCTAGTCTTATTGGACAGACCGCTGCTTTTCAACCTCTTCCTTACCATGCTGTGATCTATCCAATGATCATCACTAGAGGCCAACTGTCTAGGGTATGCCTACACAGGTTACAGAGCTCAAAATGGCATCAACTCTGTCTGAAAAGCTGACCAACATGATCTGTAACATACTTGACACAGGGGAATGCAGGGACCTGGCTGCACTGAATGAGTACAAATCCCCCAGGGCCAGGTGGCATGCACCCAGGAGTGCTCAAAGAACTTTCAAGAGAGCTTGCAGAGCCTCTGTCCATCATTTTCCAGACATCTTGGAGGATGGGAGATGTGCCACAAGACTGGAGAAGGGCAGATGTTATCCCAATTTTCAAAAAAGAGAGGAGGGATAACCCAGGAAACTACAAGCCAGTCAGTCTGACCTCTGTCCCAGGGAAGATACTGGAGCAGATTTTAAAGGGATCAATTTGCAAGCATCTAAAGGATAACTTGGTGATCCAGGGAAGTCAGTACAGATTTGTCTATAACAGGTCCTGCCAGACTAACCTTATTTCCTTCTTTGATCAAGTGACGAGCTTACTGGATTGAGGGAATGCCGTTGATATTGTTTATCTAGATTGCAGTAAAACTTTTGACAGAGTTCCCCATGATGTTCTGATGGGTAAACTAAAGTACCGTGGACTGGACTGTAGGATAGTTAGCTGGATAGGGAACTGATTGGAGAACCACACTCAAAGAGTAGTTGTCAATGGCATTTCATCTGAATGGAGGGAGGTGTCCAGTGGAGTGCCACATGTCCTGCCCACAGGTCTCTGGGCCCAGAACTTTTCAATATTTTTATAAATGATCTGCAAATTAAATTAGCCAAATTGCAGACCAATCTAAATTTAATTAAATTTTTCAGATGACACCAAATTGGGAGCAGCAGCAAACACACCAGAAGATAGACGTTGAATCTGCATTTGCATTTTTAAATCAGTTTCGTGTTGCTGTGATGCCGTCAAGCATAGAGAAAGACAGTGTCACTGCAGCATGAAACTGATTTAAAAATGCAAATGCAGCATGAAACTGATTTAAAAATACAAATGCAAATTCAATGAGATCAGAACACGTTGGAAAAGTGGCAGATGTGAACAAGGTGCAATTTAACAAGGATAGCAAAAATGAGGAATATGCATCCTGCATGGGGCATACACTTCTGGGTAGCGGTTTTTGTGAACGAGATCTTGGGGTATGGGTGGACCATAAGTTAAATATGAGCAGCCAGTGTGATGCAGTGACAAAAAAGGCTAATGCAATCTTGAGGTCTATCAATAGAAGCATAACATCCAAATCGTAAGCTGTGATAGTCCCACTGTACACTGCATTGGTCAGGCCACATCTGGAGTATTGTGTGCAGTTCTAGAGGCCTCACTTCAAAAAGGATGTGGACAGAATGGAGCGGGTGGAGTGGGTGCAGCAAAGGTGAGCAACAACAATGATCGGGGGCCTGGAGAACAAGCCCTATGAGAAAAGGCTGAGGGACTTGGGAATGTTCAGTCTGGAGAAGAGGAGGTTGAGGGGAGACATGATTGCTCTCTTTAGGTATTTGAAGGGGTGTCACTTAGAGGAGGGCAGGGAGCTGTTCCTGTTGGCAGCAGTTGATAGGACTCGCGATAATGGGTTTATATTAAGGAAAGGAAGGTACCAGCTGGCTATTAGGAAAAACTTTTTTACAGTAAGAATTGTTCAACAGTGGAATCATCTGCTTAGGAAGGTGGTGAGCTCCCCCTCACTGGCAGTCTTTAAGCTGCAGCTGGACAAACACTAATCAGGGATGCTCTAGGCTGATCCCGTATTGAGCAGGGGATTGGATTAAATGGCCCGTATGGCTCCTTCGAACTCTGTGATTTTATGAAAGAACTGAATATATTGAAAGGGTAAACTTGATCCCAAACTGTAATGTATTGACACCTGACCATGTGCGAGGTGAGTCTCCATGCGGTCATGTGAAGCCTCCGAGCTTCACTCCGGGAGACAATAGCCCAGACGGATCCTAGCCCGCACCAATCAGCTGGCTAGGTTCCTAGTTGGGACCTATGGAACTCTCGGCCACTGTATATAGCCTATCACTGAGTGGGGGTGTGTTTTGGGAGTGGGTTTCATGGAGCATATAAGCCGGCCTGCGAGCTGGGGCTCTCTCGTCTTGTTCTTCACCAAAATAAAAGTATGAGAGCTGAAATCACTTGCCAGTCTCAGTACTTTTCACTGGCGCCGAGGATGGGATCCATCTCTGGATGAACAATGACCACAAGCATTGCATCGTGCCCCGACACCAAGGAGAACATCGCTTCCCTCTCCACTTGTCTGGGCATTGTGCACCGCATTGCTCCTAGCGCACACCTCGCCCTCTGCAGCATCGCACCTCGTGGAGTTCCCAAGATGGCCGCAATGCACAGTAACATCGCCACCTTCGATGTCACCCATCGAGACCCTGGAGAACCACTTTGTGTACCATGACGTGACAGACTCCAGAAAGAAAAAAGGCCTTGCTCCTAAGCGTGACATCGATGCTTTTAGGTTGCTGAAGGATCTGATCGCGCCCAAACAGATGAAGGAGGAGACCTACGAGGTACAGGTGAAGGCGTTCACCAATCATCTGGCTCCCAAACCAACCAAATTCGCGGAGCACATGGACCTTTTTGCACGAGTCCAGGGCCCGGATGAATCAGCCTCCGACTTTCTGATAGGGCTCCGAAGAGCGGCCATGAGGTGTGCATTTCCTAGCCTGGTGGACACATTCTTGGACCAATTCCTGGTGCACCCCCGCGAACCCAAGCTCTGCAGGAAGCTGACCAGCCAAGAGGACCTGGATCTCAACACGGCGTTAAGAGAGGCTGCCGTGTATCAGAAGTCTTATTGGGACTGCCGCACCAAAGTATTCCACCGCACCGAAGTAAACCCCATCTCGGACTTCTCCGATGAGGAGGTACTGCAGGTTCGTTGCCTGTTGCAATGACCGTCCCGTCCACCTGGAGTGATGACAGGAAAACAATTTCCTGCTTCAGCATCCTGTGCCAGCTGCGGGGGGAGAGCACGAATGCTGGTCCTGCCAGACCTGCAACAAACAAGGCCACATTGGCGAAGTTTGCCATTCCTGGGGGCAATGGCAGACGACAGCTGTGCATCAGGAGTCTTTGGATCTCCACACGCTGACCTCCCACCACCAACCACACCATGTATGTAACCTGTCCCCTGATAGCCCCAACAAACTGCATGTAATGGTGTTTATTGAGGGGTCCCCCTGTAAAATGGAAGTGGACACAGGTTCATCCTCTTCCATCATTTCCACTGCCACCCTGCACAATTATGCCCACGGGGGGGGGACGGGGACCCCTCCTAGAGAAGCCACAGGGGTTGTCGTTGCGGGACTTTAAAAAAAAAACCCTGTGGCTATCCAGGGCTGGGGCAGGTTCTGGGTTCAGTATAAGGACTTCAGGAGCCATTTAGATTTGCTGCTGGTGGAGGGTCAACTCACAAGCCTCTTGAGACTTTCCTGGTTTGGGCCCCTAGGGCTCACGGTCATGGGGGTTAATCAGGTCCAATCGCAGGACTTTGCCAGGGTCTGTGACGAATTTTCCTGGGTTTTCGACAGCATGTTTGGCCGCTACACGCCCCCCATCTCTTTGGAGTTCGACCCTGGCATCTGGCCCATTCGTATTAAGGCCTGCCCCCCCCCCACTAGCAATGAAGCCCAAAATCGAGGCTGAGATGGACCACCTCATGGTACAGGGGGTGATAGAACCTGTCTCCCACGCTAGGTGGGAGATGCCGATTGTTACCCTGGTAAAGCCCAATGGGGATGTCCACATCTGCATGGACTACAAATGCACCCTGAATAAGGCACTCCAAGACCACACGTACCCCGTCCCAGTGGTCAGCCACATTCTCGTTTCCCTGGCAGGTGCAAGTATTTTTGGAAAATTGGACTTGGCGCAAGCGTATCAGCAGCTGCCAGTCGATGCTGCCACAGCCGACAGTCAAATGATTGTGACACATAGAGGGGCTTTTAGGATCAATTGTTTGCATTTCGGGGTAAGCATGGCGCCCGGGATATTCCAGTGTTTCATGGATTCTCTTCTCAAAGGAATTCCAGGGGTGCAGCCATTTTTAGACGATGTGCTGCTTGCGGCGCCCGACACGAACTCCTTCGCTGACCATCTTTGGGCTGTGCTACAGCGCTTCGACTCTGCCGGGCTGAAGGTCAAGCATGAGAAGTGCCTCCTGTGGTGCTGCGGGTGGAATTTCTGGGCTTTGTGGTGGATGCCCGGGGCATCCACCCCACAGACGACAAAATAAAAGCGATTACCTAAGTGCCTCTGCCCACATCCAAGTCAGAGCTGCAGGCTTTCCTTGGCCTGCTCAATTTTTATCACTCTTTTCTTCCCCTCAAGGTGGCTGTGGTGGAGCCCCTCATTGGTTACTGGACAAGAATGCTCCGTGGACCTGGGGACCCTCTCATGCCGCAGCTTTCTGAGCAGTTAAGGACATCCTGACTTAAAATGCCGTGCTGTCCTATTTCAATGCAATGCTTCACCCTATGGCGTCAGGGTGGTTCTGGGCCGCCGCCTGGCTGATGGGTGGGAGGTCCCCGTCGCATACTATTCTAGGACCTTGTCACTGTCTGAGCACATCTATGCACAGATAGACAAGGAGGCACTGGCTATAGTGGCGGGGGTGAAAAAGTTCCACCATTATCTGTATGGTCGGCTGTTCATGGTGTTGACGGACCATAAACCCCTCTTCAGCCTCCTGGCACCTGATCATCAGATGCCCCAGTTGGTCTCTCCCTGGGTGCTCCAGTGGTCTATTTTTTGGCAGGTTACTCCTACTCACTCGTCCATCAGCCAGCGAAGGCCATGGGCCACGTAGATGCCCTCAGCCGCTTCCCCCTGCCCGCCTTAGTCTCCGACCCAGCTCTGGTGCACCAGGTGGCACTGCTTGAGGCCCTTCCCAACCAGCCAGTTCATGTCCAGGAGGTGGCCCGCCTCACTGCCAAAGATCATGTCCTCTGTTGGGTCCTGGACTGGATGGTGAGGGGGTGGCTGGTGGCCAGTGGGGGCTCTGATTTCATGCCATTCGCCTCCCGGAAGGACGAGCTGTTGGCGTATAAGGGCTGCCTGATGTGAGGAGGTTGGGTCGTAATCCCGGGGCCCTTACAAATGCAGGTCCTCAGGTCCCTGCATGAGACACATCCCGGGGTGGTCAGGATGAAATCACTTGCCTGCAGTTACGTGTGGTGGCCGGGGCTGGACCAAGACATTGAGGACACGGTTAAATGCTGCACGGCTTGCCAGGAGTCAAGGCCCGAACCCCCAAGGGCCCCCGCCCACACCTGGGAATCCTCACACCATCCTTGGTCCCATCTACATTTAGACTTCGCAGGGCCCTTCCAGGGGCAACTGTTTTTTGTCCTCACAGATGCCTACAGCAAGTGGCTGGAGGTGGTACCCATGCCCTCCACCTCCTTGAAGGCGGCCATCTAAGTGATGTGGAGGATTTTCAGCATGCAAGGTATCCCAGACACGCTGGCCACGGACAACGGCACAGTGTTCACATCCTCCGAATTCCAGGAGTTCACCCGGTACTACAGTATCCAACATGATCGCTCGGCTCCATTTCATCCAGCCACCAACAGCCAAGTCGAGCACTTGTTGAGGACCACCAAAGATGCGCTGAGCCAGATGAATGGTAAGGATTGGGACTATAAATTAGCTGCCTTCCTCTTCAGCCAATGGACAATGCTGCACACCACAACAGGATGCAGTCCCGCAGAGCTCCTCCTAGGGTGCCACTTGATGACCTGACTGGACCGCCTGCATCCTGACCGCACCCCCAACACGCACCAGACACCAAGACACATGAGGCAACCAGGGGTTTCTTCCCAGAAGACTCGGTGTACACCCGCAACTACGCCCGGGGACCCCGCAGATCCCAGCAAGGGCTGTACAAGTAATGGGGCCTCGATCCTACGAAGTCTCTATGGAGGACAGCCAGCTGCTGAGGTGCCACATGGATCAGCTGCGCCAGTGAGTTCTCCCGCTTGAAGAGGACTTTGTGGATGCAGATGGCCCCAAGGCAGCGGACACTGCCCAACCATAGATGACAGCCGGCTTCGCAGATGAGACACCTACTCTACCCTCAGCCACCCAGCCAGGCACTGCCATCCAAGCCCTCTCCACCGATGCCGACCAGCCCTCTCCCAAGGGCACCAGCCACAGCCGCGACACCCAAGACCCATCATTCCAGCCAGGAACGGAGAGTACCAGCTTACCTCAAAGACTTTGTGTGTGGGTGTGTTCGGATTTTGGGGGGAGGGGTGTAATGTATCGACACCCGACTCCATGCAAAGTGAGTCTCCATGCGGTCATGCGAAGCCTCCGAGCTTTGCTCCAGGAGACAATAGCCCAGACGGATCCTAGCTCACACCAATCAGCAGGCTAGGTTCCTGGTCAGGACCTATGGAACTCTCGGCCACTGTATATAGCCTATCACTGAGTGGGGGTGTGTGTTTTGGGAGTGGGTTTCATGGAGCATATAAGCCGGCCTGTGAGCCGGGGCTCTCTCATCTTGTTCTTCACCTAAATAAACGTATGAGGGCTGAAATCAGTTGCCAGTCTCAGTACTTTTCACAAACAAACACACACACCCCTCCACACGCTTCACTCAAATTTCTCTGAAGTCAGCCTGGACTTGGTAAAGGTTGCTGGCTTCTGGCTTGTCTGGCTCCCCAGGCGGGCTGACTACTAGATCATGCCAGATTATGCTTCATAATCCTCTGTTGCTAAGGGGTATGTAATGCATTCTGGGGTAGATTTTTGTCAGTTTGCTCAGCCAAGGCATAAAATACCTAGCTGGCTCCCTGAGCAAACTATGAGTGGTGGCGGTGCCAACAGCTAGGGGAGAGGGAAAGGAGAACTTCCTTGCCTCCCAATACAATTCCCCACCCCCACCCCACCTGTCTTCATAAGGGCTTTTATCTGGTGGTAAATAATTGCCATTTACCCAGCTTTCTCTCCAGCTTTTCACGAGCTGCTGGGATTTGTGCTTTCTGTCACCACAGAGGATCTCATTTAGAATTTACAGTCACAGATGCACAAAGGGCTTCCGGCCTTCTCCCTGAGCCTTGAATACCTGTCCCCTGCTGCCCTGCACTATGATTAGCTGGCAGTGAGTGACAGTTCTTCCTCAGTGATAGGTCTTTTGTCAGCCTCACACAGAGGCCAGATTGAATCTTTTGTTCCCTCTCCTAATGTTCCCAGTTTCTTCCACCTGAGAGGCTGGGGGCAGGAAGCATTTTTCCCTAGCACAGCAGTTTGGCCATGTGGCTCCCATTAATGGAAATGATGGCTACACAGTTAAAATCTGTGTATATCTCATTGAAGATTTACCCCATGGTGCTGTCATTTCACAAAGATTCTTTCTATTTGCAGCAATCACTACATGGAGTGAAAATTGGAGGAAGCTTCCCCCTCCTCACAAAATGAATAGCAGCTCATTTACCAAATCAACATTGTATATCAAGTATTTAGTGATAGGGAATGAAGGAGGAAAAGAAAGGGGAATTTGATTTACTGAAGGAAATGCAAGCCCTTCCCATTCAGCTCTGGCCCTTCCCATATTGCTCTTACCCCAGAAGAGATTACGTCTATCTCTCCCCACCCAATAGGGCTAGAAAATAGGTTTTGAATCTTAGCAAAGGAGGTCACTCATCGTTGACTGCCCATTATGCCAAGGGCCCAATTTGTGCTGTCATTGTTTGATACAGTAGCATCTGGACTTTGTTGCTGTGCATAGATTGCTGTGAAGCACACCTTCACAACTTGAAGTCAACTTTTGAAAGTCATTTGTGTGACAGTACAAGTCATGCCTAAGGTGGTGTTCAGATGGTCTCTTAAGTATGAGCAACCTGCTCATGTAACTCACGACCCATCAGAAAAGTTCTTGAATTACCATGTTATAGAACAGGAAGGCAGACAAATTAATACATTCACTGAAATGATACAAGACTTCCCCTAAGAACTCTAAAGTTTTGTGGGGAGAGGCATGTATGCTAGATAACATTACTCACATGTAAGCACAGAAACGAAAACCTCAGGGTGCAATTGTAACAGGTGATGAAGAGAGGGTAGAACTGTTCAGTTCCTACTTTTCCTCAGTCTTCTCTTGTGAGGAAAATGGTGCCCAACATAGCAAAAAAAAGAACATATGATGAGATAATGTAGTTGCGGCCTAGGATTGACATAGGGGTAGTACATAAACACCTAGTTTCTTTAAATGAAATGAAGTCTTCAGGACCAGATGAGCTGCATCCAAGGGTACTAAAAGAACTCACGGATGTAATTTCTGAGCCTCTGTCCATTATTTTTGAGAATTCTTGGAGAACAGGGGAGGTGCCAGAAGCTTGGAGGCAGGCAAATGTTGTCCCCATCTTCAAGAAGGGGGAAAAGGAGGATCCAGGTAATTACCAACCCATCAGCTTGACGTCTATACCTGGGAAAGTTTTAGAACAAATAATCACACAGACAGTCCTTGAGAATTTAGAAAGGACGGCTGTAATTATTAAGAGCCGGCATAGGTTTCTCAAGAACAAGTCATGTCAGACTAACCTTATCTCTTTTTTTTTTAGAAAGTTACTACCTTGCTGGATCAGGGGAATGCTGTAGATATTGTTTATCTTGATTTTAGTAAGGCTTTTGATAAGATTTCACATAATATACTTGTTGACAAATTAGAAAAATGTGATTTGGAACCTATGACTGTTAGGTGGATCTGTAACTGGTTGACAGATCGCACCCAAAGAGTGCTTGTGAATGGTTCCTCATCTTCTTGGAGAGGAGTGACAAGTGGAGTGCCTCAAGGATCTGTCCTGGGACTGTTTTGTTCAACATCGTTATCAGTGATTTGGATGTAGGGACAGAGGGAATGCTTATTAAATTTGCAGATGATACTAAATTGGGAGGGGTAGCAAGTATGGTAGAAGACAAAGTCAGGATACAGGACAATCTTGACAGGCTGGAAAACTGGGCTAAAAGAAATTTAATGAATTTCAATAGGGATAAATGTAAAGTTCTGCATTTAGGTAGGAAAAATCAAATTCATAATTATAGGTTGGGGGAGTCTTATCTTGGCAGTAGTATGTGTGAAAAGGATGTAGGGGTCTTAGTAGACCATACACTGAACATGAGTCAGCAGTATGATGTGGTTGCTAAAAAGGCAAATGTGATTTTGGGGTGTATCAAGAGAGGTATAGTGTCCAGATCACAAGATGTGATGGTACCACTTTACTCTGCTCTGGTTAGACCTCACCTAGAGTATTGTGTTCAGTTTTTGGCCCCACAATTTAAGAAGGATATAGACAAGCTGGAACATGTCCAGAGGAGAGCAATGGAGACGGTGAGGAGTCTGGAGATCCCTATGAGGAAAGGTTGAAGGAGCTGGGTATGTTTAGCCTGGAGAGGAGACGACTGAGAGGTGATATGATAACCATCTTCAAGTACTTGAAGGGCAATCCTAGAGGATGGTACAGAGTTGTTTTCTGTTGTCCCAGAAGGTTGGACCAGAAACAATGGGTTGAAATTAAATCAGAAGGGTTTTTTCTAAACATTAGGAAGAACTTTCTCACAGTTAGAGTGGTTCCTCAGTGGAACAGGCTTCCTCAGAAAGTGCTGGGCTCTTCTTCTTTGGAGGTTTTTCAAGCAGAGGCTAGATGGCCCTCTGACAGTAATGTGGATTCTGTGAACTTAGACAGATCATGAGAGGGAGAGCTGGAAGGGTTGCCTCAGTGCTTAGTTCTTGTAGACCTATTTTACATGCCCAGGGAAATGCTAATTGCCACTTTGGGGTCAGAAAGCAATCCTGGAGGTTTTTTCTCATCTTCTGGGCGTGGAACAGCGGTCACTGCAAGTGTGGAGGGGGAGGTATTTGTGAATTTCCTGCATTGTGCAGAGGGTTGGACTAGATGACCCTGGAGGTCCCTTCCAACTCTATGATTCTATGATTCTATTTATCCTAGTATTCCTGGAAGGCTCTTCCCAAACTCTTCACTGCTAAGATTCTATGAGCAGGTACAGCATCCTGATGCTAAATCAAGTAGTCTGAATAGCCCAGCTTAGCCTGAGGTCATCAGAACCTGCAAGCTAAGTAGGATTGGCCTCAGTCAGTACTTGGATAGGAGACCACCAATGAAGACTGGGGTTGCTGAGTGGAGGAAGGCAATGGTAAACCACCTCTGTTTGTCTCTTGTCTGGAATGTCCGGTAGATAGGGTCACCATGAGTTCGTTGTGACCTGATGGCATGTTCTTTTTCTTATGCTGAATCAAACCATTGCTCCATTTAGCCAGGTGTTATCTGCTCTGGTTGATGGCTCTTCAGAGTCTTTCTCAGCCTTGAGGCTCCATTGGCTGAGATGCCAAAGACTGAACTTTGCTTGGTGTGCATGCAAAGAACATGGGTCTAATCCTGAGCTATACTTCTCACATCAACCAGCGCAGGGAAGCAATAGATATTTTAAGCTGTTATTGATTCAGGTTATATCTGTATCCATTTTTTTCCCATGCAATTTGCATTTGGAATGTGCTCTATGCCTGGACAACCTGCACTCTATCCCATGTCCTATATCACAGGAGAAACAGTAAAGCAAAACAAGCAGAACAAAGAATTTCTTTACAGAGCAAGACATTTTTCCCATCCACTATATAATCTGAGGCATACATCCAAAGATCTTATGCAGTGTAACAAAAGATTCTGGGCATAACTTCAGGGTAATCCATGGCTACATGGGACATTCAGATTGTACATCTAGTGTTCTCTAGCCCTGTTCACATGTTACATCTTGGATATTCCTGTTTGCATGAACAAGCCAACACACTTTTAGTTTACAAATAAAACTGGGGACCAGTATCTGGATTAATGTGGGTTTTAAATCACACATTCAGCTGTACATGCATTGAATGTAACTAGAGAATTATTCAGCATACAAATAAAAATCAAGGTTGTACATGTGTTCACTGAAACTCATGAACAGGGCTTCTGTGACTCTGCAAAAGATCCTTCCCAGAGTGCAATTCTTAGATCCCATACTGCTTTATTGGCAGCCCTTCAAATACTGGTTTGGGAAAATTGTTGACAAGCCTAACTGGGCACAGCTGATCTTAGCCAGCAAGAGCAGAGTCTCCTAGTTGCTCAAACCAGTTCACAGGCTAACTACTTTTATAGGGGGCACCATCTGACCATTCTGGCCCTATTCCGCACTGCCCTCCTAGAGGTTCCCAACTCTCTGAAGGGGCTTTTCTTCCACTTTCGGGTAGCCCATCATCACTACCTGATCATTGTTGGAATTTCCCACTGGGAGGATCAGGCCTCCCAGCTTCCCTTCCAATTTCAGAGGCCTAGCCTCTATGTTTCCCGCTGTCCAGTGCCTGGTCACCATGGGGACAGTTTACTGCCTTAAATGCCCCTGGATGAATGGTCACTTGCAAACTGCCTGCCTTCCCACCCTGGGCACTTCTTTTAAAATAGCATGTCTGAGACAGTGGAGGTCTATGTGGTACAGAGAACCACTCTTAGCATCAAAAGTTTAAAGTTTTTTTTAAAAAAGAAAATATTTACAAGCATACTTTTAGCATAGCACCAAATTGAGCAGGGGATAAAAAATGGGTTAAAATGCAAATCCTCTGTTCCTTTCTCTATACATGCCCTATCAGCTATTAAAATATAGGACAGGCTCTTTAGCTTAGATGTTCTAGATCTCTACAGAGTCACTATTACCTTAAAGCTTGCTCCAACTCTCCCAGGTGAACACATGGTCAATGGCTGCCTGCTTGCAGACCTCAGTTCAGAGTTCTCCAGGACACAGCATCCCAAATAAAGAGACCTAAAAAGAATTTTTATTATCTCTGTTTTCCCCTCCCATTTGACCCAGTCAGGTCAGGTCAAAGAAGCATTCCCTCCAGCACCTTCCTGGAGATTATCCCTGGAGTTGTTCTAGCCTAAAGTCCTCCAAACTCTGTTCCCTGCCTGGAGAAGGGGTGAAGAAGGGGGAAGCTTGGCCATCCCATTGTCCAGACCTATTAGCGTTTGCATGAAAGTGGCTTGAGGTAAGCCTGTTCTCTGTTCAGAGAAAGGGGGAAAAAACTGTTAAAACATAAAGTGGAGGCCTTGCTCCTTGCCAGCCTCCCAGGAGAACATGCATTTCTTCACAGTGTGTCTGGTTAATCTCCCCACTGCTCTCTCCTTGGTGAGCAGTTGAAAGATAATGCAGTGGCTGATTCCTCACCAGACATTTCTAGGCCAGCTCTTTGCTTTCATAAAGTGCTTTTCAGGAGCAGATAGGGCACCCCACCCCAGGCCAGCCAATCCTCCTACTTACTCCACAGGGTCCAATGGGCCAATCCAGAGCAGCAGGGACACAGCCCGAAAGCAGGCTAGTGACGGTTTGGCTGTGTCATTCTCTGTGTGTGTCAATCATACCTCTGCAGCCTAGCTGGCCAGTATGAAAGCTCAGGCAAGGCGCAACAAGGGTGCAACCCAGCCAAGGTGTGGCAAGTCAGCCAGGGAACTGATTGGCCAGGAGGAGATGAGAGGGTGGGGTCCCAGCTGGAGAGAGGTGGAGGATACCTCCAAGAGCCAGTTGACCCAAGCAGTAGAGGAAGGAGCATGTAGAAGCTGTAAGGGCCTATTTAAACCCTCTCCACTTCAGGGGGTGGGAGTCTCCCACTGTCAGGCCCATTGCTTTGCTTCCATCCAGCTGGCCAGTAGGGAGGAATTATCTCCCCTAAAAGGGAGGAACGCCTGGCTTTTCAGTGATGTGCCTACATGACCCAGAAGTGACATAGGCACATTGGGGATGTCAGGGGCAGCACTCTGGTTTTTGGGCAAAAACTCTATGGTAGAGACTAATTCTACCATAGAGTTTTGTCCAAAAACCAAAGTGTTGCCTCTCCATGTCCCCAACGTGCTTACATCACTTCTGGGTCATGTAGGCATGTCACAGAAACACCAAGTGTTCCTCCCTGCTCCTGGTAAGTGCACCCCTATGACAGCCCTATCCACTTCCCTCCCTCAGTGGCAAGATTTTTCTTCCATTTTTCTTTCCCTTTACTGACTGAGGCGCCCTAGTAATATGTTTTCTTCTTTGCTGAAGAACTCTGTCTGTCCCACCCCATCACAATACAATATTTTGGCTGTTGGCTCAGCCCAGGAACCTGAGGGAAGGACGAGGAGCCTGCTTTAACTTAAACAACTTAAATGGTACTTGAGAAGTTTTAATATTACAAATTAACAAAATCTTTTATTAACATATAAGAAGAAGAGTTGGATTTACCTACATTCACTTGGAAGGAGCTGCGGTGGCTCAAGTGGTTAAGACGCTGAACTGCAGGCTGTGGAAGGTCAGTAGTTCAGCAGTTCAAGACCTGTGAGTGCCGCATGATGGGGTGAGCTCCCGTCTCTAGTTCCAGCTCCTGCCAACCTAGCAGTTCGAAAGCAAGAAATTGCAAGTAGATAAATAGGTACCACTTCGGTGGGGAGGTAACAGCGTTCCGTGCGCCTTGGTGTTTAGTCATGCCGGCCACATGACCACGGAAACATCTTCGGACAGCGCTGGCTCTTCGCCTTTGAAACAGAAATGAGCACCGCAACCCTAGAGTCGGATTCGACTGGCTTTCGAGCAAGGGAAACCTACCTTTACCTTACCTTCACTTGGAATCTCAGAGCAGTTTACAATCTCCTCCCTTTCTTCTCCCCACAACATACATCCTGTGAGGTAGGTGGGGCTGAGGGAGCTCTCAGAGAACTGTTCTTGAGAGAACAACTCTGAGATGACTGTGACTGATCTAAGGTAATCCAGTTGGCTGCATGTGGAGGAGTAGGGACTCAAACCCGGTTACATAGAGGAGAAAGGTCAGGTGAAATCAGAGATAAAATTTTTGAGGTAAAATCAGTACATGCACAGGTTCTTATGTTTCAGGCTAATGAGAGTTTCTTAAGCTATTCACAGTTACTTAAATTTTAAATTGAGATATTTTTGTTCCAGTGTTTTCCCAAACACTCTAGTATACTTTCTTTGAGTTTCTCTGACTCTTTTGGTTTCCAGAAGACTGGTACACTCTTTTCAGTACCAAAACCCCTTCTCTTGAAACACCAGTACTCATCTTGAGTTTTTAACTGACTCTTAAGGTCTCTAAAGGCAGTTTCTAACCACCATGGGTCTCTGCACTCTTCAGTGCTAACTCCCTGTTTGACTGGGCAAGGAAATTGCCTCTCACTAGAAGATCTAACCCCTTTCTTTGACCCAAATGGAAGACTCTGTATAACTACCCACTCATCCTTGCCAACGTTACCCAGTTCTCCTGTGTTAAAACTGCTCTTAGTCAGTGCTGAATTCCGAAACTGTCAGTACTTGACTCTTCTCAGATAGGGCTGAAATCAGGCTGAATTCTCCTCAGCATCCAGTTCAGAAGTCTTTCTCTGCTCAGCTGATGCTAACCAATTAGATCTCTTGAAACAGACTGTCACTCAAGGCTCTCTGGCTCTGTAAAGAATTAACCCTTCACAGTCCTTTATTTTAAAAAGTGCAGTCCATCACAACCCCCCATCTCCCACTGGTTACTCGTAGAGACCTGGCAACCCTATTGGGGCTACTCCTGTCTCTGACCTAGCACAGAGAGAGGAGGCCACAAGAGACAAGCAGGGAGCACCCAGACAGCAGGAAGAGGAGAGGAGGACACCAACCCAGTGAGCACAACCTCCTCCCCTCCACTTCTGAGGTCTGAGGGACTTGAAGGTAGGGTTGCCAAGTCCATCTTCACCCGCAGCGGGGGACTTTGGGGGCCATTCCTGGAGGGGGCGGGGCATCCCTGACATAATGACGTCACATTGGGGACGTCCGCTCCCCCCCCAGCTGTGCACCTCTTGTGCGCAGGGAAATGCTGTGCAGAGAGCTGGCATTTCCCCACTCACCCGAATGCCAGCTCCGTTTAAACACAGGCAGCCTTCCCTGCGCGCTCGATCTTGAGCGGAGATTGGGCTTGTGGGGAAATGCCAGCTTCCTGCACTTCCCCTTTAAGAGCAGTTTCCAGGCACCCCGATCTCCGCTAGAGATCCAGCGTGTGGGGAAGGCTGCCTTTGGAGCTGATGTTCAAGTGAGCGGGGAATGCCAGCTCTGTGCATTTAAAGGGAGCCCTTCAAGAGAGAAGGGAGAGAGGTGGCTGTGGGTGTTGGGGCTTGGGGGCAGGGCTTCCCCCACCAGCCATTTGGCCAGCGGCGGATAGAAACCCTCCCCAAAGTGGGGGACCCCCACCAAACCGGGGGGGGGGGGTTGGCAACCCTACTTGAAGGCCCAAGAGGAGGCTCCAGCTGCCGGGCTCAGTTCCTCCCTTCTCTGATCCAGTACCTCACTTGGCTGCATGCAGGCACCTTTCTAGAGCTGCCCTTCCCTGCAACAGTCCAGCACAGCACAAGTGCACTCTGTGTTATATCAGTGAATGCCTGAATTCTCAGGTATGTGCCAGGCAGTTAGTTAACCATCTCTGTAACTGTTACTGCACCCCAATGTTCATACACATTTTAGTGTTTTCAAGGAGAGCAAGTACCCTTATCAAGTGAATTCTGCAATCCCAATAACAATAGAAAAAAGATAGGGAGGTCAAAGAAAGAGGGGGGGGAGAGCTGAGAAATAATGGGAAATAGTGAAGAAGGACCAGAACTCCCCTCCCCCCTTGTGGGTTCCTTTGAAAAGAAGTCTGCCTGAGCCTTTATAGTCCACTCGTGCAGGCTAGATCGATTCTTTCATAATAGATTATTCAGAGGAGGTTACTGTAGGCAGACAGGCTAGCAGCAACACACAGCCACTTTTCTTCCTTTTCTATACAGTCAGTAAGTAGCTGACATTTAACAGGCTCCTCTTGGCGTCACGGGGAGAGCTCATTAAGGGGAGAACTGACGCAGAGACAATAAGAGCTATAACCTTCTGCTTTTAATGAACTCCTGACTCTGCATTGCGTTTGGGCTTTAATCTCACCCACCCTTCCTATCTTCAGTCCTTCCTCATCTGTCTTTTTGCTGTGAACAAAGGAAATAAAATAATTGTGTTTTTAAAACCAAAAACTTGAGCCAGAATCACCCAGAGAAGGAAGACTATGAACAAGTAGAAAAGATGATAAATATGTTACCAATATATTTGCTGTCCTCCATTCACATTCTCGAGGGTCTAGCATTAACTAAATGCTGCCTTAAGCAGTATATTGATTGGAACTCTGCTGTCTGTGGACATCTCCATTTTACTTTATGACAGTCAAGGCAAGGGACTGGAAATGGAGGACCTAGTGAGATTATTGGAAAACATGACCAGACCTGCTTTTCCAGGTGCATAGAACTTCTGTTAATAACTGAAGGGCTCTGAACTGAAACTTGTTGAGTTAATAATTGGCCCAGACAAGAGGAACTTATTGTGATTAGCAACTGAGTCAAAAAAGCATTTGCAAAACCTCACAGGGAATCGTTTTATGAAAGAAAAGGCAAAGAATGCTTTCCCACCATTAGAATCCATACATCCATTTGGAACTCAAACCTCACATAATATTGAAGTTCAAGGCAGAGTTGGTTAATTGTTGGGCTTATGCGTGCCCCCCTTCCTCTACTCATGAGGCACATGGAGCTTGCAGACCGGAGCTTTCAACTAATTCCAGTTTGCCATCCAGGTGCTGCCCTCCTATCCGAATATGGATACCATAATAAATTGAAGCTTGTTTCTTCCAGGCAACTGAGAAGAACAAGGTATAATCAAACTAAATTCCTGTAAGTGCAAAAGGAAACAAATTTCACTTTGTTAATGTGACAGTGTTTGGTCATCATGACAAACCGGACCTAATGAAGATTGCTATCTTTAGTCTTGGTGCACCACACTGCTGGAGGAGGAATACTTTTGCCAACTCCAGGTTGGGAAATTGCTGGAGATTTGGGGGACAGAGCCTGAGGAAGGTGGGGCTTAGGGATGAGAGGGAGCTCAGCAGATTATAATGCCATAGAATCTACCCTCTAAAGTAGCCATTTTCTCCATGGGAACTGAGCGCAGTAATCAGTTGTATTTCTGGTAGATCTCCAGGCACTACCTGGAGGATGGCAACCCTAGAGGAGCATAAACTCTAGGGTTTAGATCCACACACATGACAAACAAATGCTGAATGCAACCTGAGAGGAATACACAGTTTGTCTATGGGCACATGAGTGGGAAGTAGCAGGTAGCGATTGTCTGAACATGTCCTTCTCTAAATTTCAGATCTTCTTTTCAACTTTTTAGTTTTACTGTGGGTGAAATAGACATGTTTAAATGGTTTTCTTTGCAACCATGAAGATCAGATGATTATTTTTCTTTCACTTGATTTTTTTTCAAGCCACCACTTGGGAAAGGCCACAACACTTTAAAAACATAACCCGGAAAACATACTCTTAAATTAAAATCTGTAACAAATTTAGATAACTAGATAAACATATGGAGCAGAGGTCCATCGGTGGCTATTAGCCACAAGGTATAGATAGAAACTCTCCGGCTGGGGCAAGTGATGCACTGTATTCTTGGTGCATGGGGGGGCAACAGTGGGAGGACTTCTAGTGTCCTGGCCCCACTGCTGGACCTCCTGATGGCACCTGGTATTTTTGGCCACTGTGTGACAGAGTGTTGGACTGGATGGGCCATTGGCCTGATCCAACATTAGCTTCCCTTATGTTTTTATGTTCACTGTGAAAATCCACACACTTAAATTACAGGTTTGTTAGTTGCACAATGTCCCCCCCCCCTGTCCTGTCCAGGTGACAATCTCCAACATGAGTCCACTGTGGTGGTGGGAGATGCCCTGCCTCTAACTGGCTTTCCATTGAAGCTTGCATTCTGGTTGGTTGCTTTAAATTTTTTAACAAATGAAAATGTGGGGACTGGAAAACACCTGATTATTGGAGACACCCTCCCCCAGCAGTCTCATTTGAACTTGAGAAAGTTGATTCTGGGGTTGTGGGATTAGTGTGAAGTAATTCATTAATTTTATTTATTTTACAAAATTTATACCTGGCCTTTCTGCCCTCATCAAGGCCACAAAAACAGCTCACAAATTAAAACATAAATAATAAAACCACATTTTTAAAGCTACCAAAAATAACATCATTAAAACAATTAATCCAGAGCCAAAATATATAGAAAACCATAAAAACATCAGTCAAAACATTGGGCAGGTGGGAGGGATCACTGAGAGAATGCCATACAAGACAAAAAAAAACAAAAACCTCTTCACCCAATGGCAGAAGATGCGAATAGGAGGGGATAGATGAGTCTCTCTGGGATGGCTGCTGGGGAGGGGAATCACCAGCCCCGTAGTTAGGGATATTTTGGGGAGGGGGCCTTTGGGGGCTACCAGCTAATTAAATCAAAATTAATTCATGAAACTCCTTAGAAGCCAGCCTTCCCCTAAGGGAGCCCTGAATCCTTGCCAGACTCCAGGGCAAGTATGTGTGTGGGGGGTAATGCCCAGCAGCCACAGCTTCCTCTCTCCCCTGGAGCACTGCATACCTGCTCAAGTTGTGAAGCTAGGCAGGGAGAAGCAGGCAGTGGGCAGCGGCATCCGGGATGGGGATTGGCAGGGGAGCGGGGAGAAAGAGATCCAATGGTGGGAGTGGGAAGAGGCAGCAGGACGCTCTCCCTAGCCCCCTCACTTGGGGTAGCACAGCAAGCCTGCCCGCCCACCGCCACTGCTCAACTAAGCAAGCCAGGCACCTCCTGCTGCTGGGACTGTGACTACCTCCATCGCCACTGCCACCATTCTGGATGTCGCTGTCTGGGAGTGGAGTGAGGCCAGTGGGGAAGCAGCTAAGGTGCTCAGTTGTCTGGCAGCCAGTTTTGAGGCAGCACAGCACAGGCAACAAGTTGAGGTACTTTGGGGCTAGCCCGGGAGGGAAGGGCCCAAGAGAAATGCTATGGGGGCCAGGCCCTGTGGGCCCCCTGTTAGCTACAGACCTGGGAATCACCATCTCCTCCCTGTTCTATCTGAATTCTTTTTAATGCATCTGGGCTAAATATGATCTATCCTAACCCAAAATAACACCAGAGTTATGTGTAACATTCCTCTTAGCTGTCTTATTCCCTCAGTGGGGGGTGCTGACAATAAAAATTAGGAATTCCAGCCTCCAGGTGGAACCTGGGGTCCCCCCAGAATTATAGCTCATCTCCAGACTACAGAGATCAGTTCTCCTGGAGAAATGACTGCTTTGGAAGGTGGACTGTATGGTTGCCCTACCCCCATTGAGGTACCTGTTCTTCCCAGACTCCATCCCCAAATCTCTAGAAGTTTCCCAACCTGGATCTGGCAGTCCTACCCCTCCCATCCCACACCGGTGGCTGGGGAGACCTGGCAACCCTAATAAAGATTCATTTGGTTTATTCAGGCATCAAGCTCTTCCAGCAAGGACAGTCTCTTCCTCTGTGTTAGCATATGGTAAAACCAACATTAATTTTGAGTGTGTGCTTCTTTTACTGCAGTTCTGGCTTTGTGAGGGATTCAAACCTGGTCATCTCAGGACCTAGTCCTACACTCTAACCACTATGCCACACCAGCTTTAGACCACCAAGCAACTCTTCTGGTTCAATCTGTACTTTCAGATCACTGGAACATGTTCTCAGTCTATCATGATCTTAGAACAAGTTCCCCACCCACTCTGTTGCAGCCTCAGCTGTACATTACATCACATATGCTGCACATCATAGAAACATTGGCTCTATGCTGGGCTGACCAAGGCCTAGCTTCCAAGCATGCAAATATTGGTGGTTGTTTTTTTAGAATATATTCCATCATAATTAGTCATTAGATGTAAAGAATTCTCTATATTCCAACCCTAGGATGCTTGCTATACTCTTGTCCCATTCAATATCATTTGGGAGGGAACTTTGAAAAAAAATACCACTTGCTACTCCCCCACCAGCAAGGAAATGTGCATGTACTAAATTTTGAATACACATTATCACTTACCAATGCACCTGAATTCATTGCGACAGATAATGGTGTCTGAGCAGAGAACATGAATGGGCTGGTTCCCTTTTCCCAAAGCTAATAAATTCAGTCCAGATTAGTTTGCATGTAAGTGAGATCTGAATCCAACCCAAGAGGTTCAACAAGGAAATCCTTCCTTTCATTTCCTTTGGGCAAAAAGCAGAGAAATCCTTTTTTCTTGCTCTCTTGTGTGTACAAGAGACTTTTGTGTTCTCCTAAGCACAAACCAAGCAGCAATTCCATTATGATAGCAGAGGCAATAGATTCAGAGTAATTAACAGCTACAGTGTACAGCCTGATTAAAGAGTAGATAAGGGTTTATTTAGGAACTAGCATACTTGATAGGAAAGAGAAGAGACAGAGGATGAGTTCAGACTGGTAGTTTGGCCCAATATAGGCACATTTCACAAATGGATTAAATGGGCCTGGTCACGCAGCCACATCTGTCAGGTGTTCCCTGGGCATTCTCAACCCGTCAGAGGACAACTTGGAGCTGGGTTAAAAAGCCGCCACTTCCAAAGTGGTGTTTTTGTTTCCCTGTGCATTCATTGTGCATGGCCAGATGTCTGAACATGGAGGAGCGCATGCAGAACATTTGGCAGTCTGAACCTACAGATCCATTCTGCCACTATGGAGGGTTTTTTGCAGTGTGCTCCATGGCCGAGGCGCTGCAATAATGTGAATGCCTGACCACAGGATGTCTCCGTGTATAACCTGCAGCAGAGTGTGCTGTGTGGCTGATATGCCCTGCAACAGTTTAAACTGGTTCAATTAAAGGCGGCACTGTATCATGCCAAACTGCCAGTCTGAACACAACCAGAGATAGGTTCCTAACTACATCTCTAGCTGAGAGAGAGGGTAAGACTGAGTGTGGCACTTCAGAGAAGAAGGGGGACATTGCCCTAAGAGTAGCAATCTGGAGACAGACAAGGAATGACACCTAACAGGAGAAAGAAGGTGCTGCCCTCACTATCGTATCTTCTTGCTTCAGGGACTTCAGGATCTTCTTCTTTATACACCAGACTTTGTGTTTTCCAACACATCCACTATGGAACTCATTGTCACAGTCTCTATGGGAAGCAGGCTTTAATATGAGAGAACCAAAGGGAATAGGAGAAGACAGGAAGGCCAGGGTGTGTTAGATTGACATGAAAAACATGTAAAACTGTGTAAAAACATAAGTATATAAGAAAACTGCTGAACCAGACCAGAGATTCATCAAAGCCTGCATCCTCTTTTCAGCAGCAGCCAGACAGGTGCATCTGAGGAGTTCACAAATGGAGCATGATGGTGGTAAGCAGTGTTCCCTCTAAGCTGAGTAAGTGTGAGCTAGCTCAGTTTTTTTAGCCTCCATCTCACACATTTTTGTCTTAGCTCAGGAAGAATAGCTCCAGAGCAAACTAATTTATGCAGTAGCCAAATCACTCACTTACAACTTCAATGCCAATAGCTCACAAAGTAGAATTTTTGCTCACAGGACTACACGGCTTAGAGGGAGCATTGGTGGAAAGGGAGCTTCTCAGTAGCAGCATCCATATTATGCCATTCTGTGTACTCAGAAAGGGGCAGTTATAAATAAATTCTTCCCTCAGGAAAGTGTTCACAGCTCATTCACAGTCTTCAGAAAAAACATACATCTATCATTATTGTAACAAGCATTTGGGGGTAACAGATGACATGAGCCAAACTGGTGGGTGTTTAAACACCCCTAGTTTTAGGGTGCTGTATTGTTGTTTTATGATGTGTTGTAAAGTAACCCTACCTCTGAGGTCGCTTTGCAGGTGTATGGCAGGTTGTGCATACCGAAATAATGAAATATATATACAAATGAAGAGGACAACTGACACAGAATGCTAGAATGCTCCACTCAAAGATTTTTGTCTTTGATATGTCCCCCCCCTGTATATTTAACTAGAAACATTAGGAAGAATACCATACAACTTACTATCAGTTTTATTTTGTGTGTAAAACAACTCAGCAACACTGGGCTCCCCAAAAGGACTTAATTTTTTTTCCCAAAGCTGATGGCCTTGATGATTGGCACTGTAAAGAAACTATTGAAGCAGAGTCAGTTAATTTTGCTGAATACTTTGTTTTGATTTTAAAGTGGTTACTTGAAACCTACTGCTGACATCTGGTGCACATGTGAGTAAGGATCTGTAGTGTTCTCAGTGCCTTTGATATTCAATATTTGAGAAGGTATTATAATCTATTGGGTGGTGCCTTGTTCCTGATTCTCTCTGTCCTCTAACTTAACAACAACTGTGTATGGACATTTAAAGCAAACTATAATTATACAAACAAAGACAAGTCTGCCATAAAGTGAAACTTTCTGAAGGAGCTTATCTTAAAACCTGGTGTTTGGACTTTATCTGTCTTCAAAGCCAACCACCTTGATGCTGGACATTGTAAAGAGTATATTAGAGTAGAGTCAGTTAATTGTGCCAAGTACATGGTTTGGATTTTAAAGTGATTATTTGACACTTAGTGCTTATCTTTGGTGTGCATCTCTACTGCTATACAATGGGGAAAAATAGGGCTATTTTTGGGCAGGAACACACAGGAACAGAGTTCCTGCTGCTTCCAAGTTGGCCACGCCTACAGCCTCCCCCCGCTTGGGTTCCCCAGGCACCTCATAAGCTGTGGGGCACCTGGGGAAGCCAAGATGACCCAGGGAGGAAAGGCAGTTTAAACTGCCTCCTGTCCTTGGGTTCCCCAGGCACCCCGCAGCTGTAGGGCACCTGGGGAAGCCAATCCAGAAACTGCCTTCCTTCCCTTGGGTTTCCCATGAGCCCCGCAAATCGCAGGGCACCTGGGGAAGATGATCCTGGGAGGGAGCTGTGCCGTCAAGGGTGTGGCCTAATATACTAATGAGTTCCTGCAGTTGGGTGTGGCCTTTTATGCTAATGAGTTCCTGCTGGGCTTTCTCTACAAAAAAAGCCCTGGCAAAAAACATGATCAAACCAGTGTCACAGGGCAGGCGGAGCCACATATGTTCTTGTGGGTAGTGAGAGTCCAAATACAAGAAGCCAAATCAAGAATCTAGTTTCAGAGTAAAGAGCTGAGACAGACATTACCAAAAGGTTTTCTGAAAGGTATAGTCAGGCAGTCCAAAGGTTCCTTATGAGCAGGAGTCACAGAGCCAAGAGACAAGGTCAGGAGCCAGTCCAAAGTCACACAAATGAGGCAGGGGCTGATGCAGTAGTCATAGACTCAGCAGTAAAATTACTTATTTCTTCACACCTAATAGGCTGGTTTTTACAGGCATGTGCCTAAGGGTTAAACTTGCAGCCAGCTGCTTCGGAGTAATTCTGCAAGTACTCAAGCAGCTGGTGTCAGGCCAGGAGGTGAGCACTTTGTCATCTCTCCTGTAATTCTGCTCATAGCCTCCATCTGTGGCATTCAAAAGGTGAGGATGATACTGGAGGGCTGGGAATGATTAACTTATTTTCACCTGTTGACTCAAGGCTGGAGACTGTTGGTGGCTTTGCACGAGCTGTTGGCTGTGAATCCTGACAAGCCTGCAGTTCATCTTCCTGCTTGTTGGCTTCTGCTGACTCAGAGCTGGTGCCACATAGCTCCTCTTCTCCTGAGGAGTCCTTGCTGAGCCCTGACTGATGACAACCAGTCAGAGATCAAATATTTCTCCTCCCAACAAGCAGGCAAAAACTAGAGAACTTACAGCTTTTGACCCATGGTTAAAAATTCAGAATGACAATCACGTGGATTCACAGAGTAATAGATTTGCATGTTTAGATTCCAGTGTGTTTGTACCATCTGGCAATTTAACAGAAGATGGTCTTTCAGTAGAGATGGGAAACTCCTACGAGAAAAAGAAGCCACTTGCTGTGATAAATCAGATTACCACTCTCTCACTGTCCAGTGATTTTAATTGCTGATTCATTGCACCAGATTTATGGCCAGCTTAACATAATTGTGAATAAATTATAAATGTGATTCTTTGCCCACCTTGGTCCAACAAGATTTAAAGAAGAAGAAAGAATCCCAAGGCAAGAATCCCAAAAGGAAACCATTACAATGATTTCAGTTCAAATACTAAGTGCTGGCAGAAACAAACCAGATAACTCCACTGGATCCTAATGTAATAATTATTCATCCATCATCTAATTCATGTGTTTTTAAATACATTGATAAGGAATTGGAAAAGATATCACAACTTTGACATTTTGATGTAAGATCTAACAAAGAAGAAAGACTCTGTGATGAACTGACCTCCAAAACCAGGATGCTTAGTACATCCAGATGATTAAACAGAGTCCTCGACACAGAAACACAAAGGTTTTACAGCTTAGCCAACAAATCTTGTTCCCCCCTGAACTTTGAAATACCCCTCATGGTAGGCCGAATGGCCCCATATCTATCTGGTATACAAGCACCGCAACAGCGTAGAGCCTTTTTTCTGGCAAGATTCAATGTAATAGCATCAGCAATCTTGCATGGAAGATAAAACATAGTATATGCAGATAGACTTTGCCATTGCAACTCTGGATGCATTGAAACTGTTTCGCATATTTGTTTGTATTGTCAATTTTATGTGGATTTATGTACTAGATATTTAAATCCTATCTTAGCCAACATGACAAACCTTCCTGATGCTTTAAAAGTGCATTGTCTTCTAAATGACTCTGTTCCAGAAATATCAATTAACATAGCCATGTTTTTACAATCGGTGATAAAGCTACGCCAGGAAAACTACCAAAGATCAATTATGCAATGCTACGCAATATTATGTAGTCAGTAAAATGCTCGCTTCTATATGTATGGCTCTATATGGCTTTAAATGTATATTTCCTTTTTTATAGTAATCCTCTTTTAAGGTACTTTTATACCAATAAAGGTTAACTGAACTGAACTGAACTGAACAAAAGCAGTGAAATGGGAGATTAGGGGGTAATGCCTCACTGTAAAGTACAGTTTGATTCACAGTCTTGTCAGTCTTGTCAGAGGAGTCAGTCATCATTTGAACTTTGGTTTGGCAGTAGCCAGTCAGGAGGAGTGTGTGTGTGTGTGTGTGTGTGTGTGTCAGTCTGAGGGAAACAGACAAGTCACTTGAGAAGTGAAAGGACACAACTCCTTGCCATTACTATGTACTATCACATTTGAGGAAAAGTTCAGAAATAGAACTTAAAATCTAAGCATCAGCCCTAGCTGAATTCCATTTATTCACAGTCTCCAGAACTAGGGGTTCAGGTTTGACAGAAGAGACTGAAAAGGAGATTGAAACTCCCAGTCTACCCAAACAGAAAAGGATTATCACTCCTAGAAAGAGGAAGATATTTCTTACCCAGTTATTCAGTGGGTTCAACTCAAAAGGGACCTCTTTTTATGTGTGAAAAGGGAACTGGTCTTAGACTCCTCAAGAGTCAAAATGGAAGGTTGTGATCCCACAAGGGAAGTATTTAAATAAAGAAAGTATTAACTTTCAGGAAACTAAGATAGTTTTATGAAACTTTATTAATACACATCATTGCTGAAAGAAATCTCCAAGACAAACAATCCTCTCACAGTCAGGAACTGAGTCCTTAAGGAAATAAGCTTCAACTATACTCTGTTGCCTGTTCAAAATATTCTAATTTGTATAAACAACAAAATTTACCTCAGTTGCTCATCTCCTGCCCTATTCCTAACTCAACTGTGCCTGTTCAATAAAATCAACCTTTCTGTTTGAACTTTACTTTGCATCAAGTGCCATTTCCAAAGGGATTTATAAGAGGGTTCCTGCTTAACCGCAATAAATCTCTGACCTGGGCAAAAGCCAAATAACTTCTTTATAATAGGGTAGGACACACAGAAAATTATAATTCTATTATCAAAATCCACTACTAAGGGGCTACTCAGCATGAGGAACAGCATTTTGGCAGGAAAATCTGCCTCGCAGTAAAGAAGAAGCTGGGGTCCATCTAGAGGCCTCCCTAAAAGTAATCTAATTGAATGTTGATTGTCTTAATTAACCCTGCACATGACGAAGTTTCTTTCACAAACTCTATAAAGAGAAATCTGATGTAATTTTCCTGCAAGAAATGCATATACAATCTTATCATACCCATCTTATTGAACAACCAATTTTGGGTAAACTTTATCATGCACCTTCCAAACTTATAACAAGAGGAATAGCTATCTATATTAAAACATCCATTATTTAGAGTGAACCAAATATGTCATGAGGAGAAGTGAAGATATATTCTAATTAAAGGAGACCTTAATGCTATAAAAATCACTTTAGGAAATATTTATGCATCAAATAGTATCGAGGCTCCTTTTTAAACAGTCTCCACCACTAACTTGTTGCCTTCACAGAGGGCGACCTGATAATAAGGAGAGACATCAATGCAGTAATGGACCCAGATTTGGATCAATCACATAGCAAACAGAGTAAGAATAAACCAATTAGATTCAGATGGGTAGTGGTGTTGGTCAGAAGAAGCAGAACAAAGTTTGATTCAAGTGGCACCTTTGAGACCAACAAAGTTTTATTCAAAGTATAAGCTTTCATGCTTTGAATAAAACGTTGTTCAATCTCAAAGGTGCCACTTGAATCAAACTTTGTTCTAATAAATCAATTAGTAACTCCCTTAAGTGCTTTTTCCAAAAAATATTTTATTTTAAACTAATGGATGTATAGAGATAACACCATCTGTTTTAGAAGGATTTTACATACTTTTCACATGCTCAGAATACCTATTCCAGAATAATTTCTTTCTTATCTCAAAGACAATAGTGAATAAGATAAAAGACTCAACAGTTGGATGTTTTATATATGCAGATTATGCACCATATCCTATAACTATCAGTACCAGAAGTATTCAAACCCCCCTCCAGTGTTTAAGTAAAGAATTAATGGATAATTATGAAATAAGAGAGAAGTTAAGTACATAAGAACATAAGAACATAAGAGAAGCCAATGTTGAATCAGGCCAACGGCCCATCTAGTCCAACACTCTGTAACACAGCGGCCAAAAATACCACATGCTATCAGGAGGTCCAGCAGTGGGGCCAGGACACTAGAAGCCCTCCCACTGCTGCCCCCTCCAGCACCAAGAATAGAGTGCATCACCTGCCCCAGACTGAGAATTCCCATCTATACCCTGTGGCTAATAGCCACTGATGGACTTCTGCTCCATATGTTTATTTAATTCCCTCTTGAAACTGTCCATGCTTGTAGCTGCCACCACCTCCTGTGGCAGTGAATTCCATGTGTTAATCACTCTTTGGATGAAGAAGTATTTCCTTTTATCTGTTCTAACCCGACTGCTCAGCAATTTCATGGAGTGCCCACGAGTTCTTGTATTGTGAGAAAGGGAGAAAAGTACTTCTTTCTCAACCTGCTCAATCCCATTCATAATCTTATAAACCTCGATCATGTCACCCCTCAGCCGTCATTTCTCCAAGCTAAAGAGCCCCAAGCGTTTTAACCTTTCTTCATAGGGAAGGTGTTCCAACCCTTTTATCATTCTAGTTGCCCTTCTCTGCACTTTTTCCAATGCTATAATATCCTTTTTGAGATGTGGTGACCAGAACTGTACACAGTATTCCAAATGAGGTCGCACCAATGATTTATACAGGGGCATTATGATACTGGCTGATTTGTTTTCAATTCCCTTCCTAATAATGCCCAGCATAGCGTTGGCCTTCTTTATTGCAGCTACACACTGTCTAGACATTTTCATTGAGTTATCCACTACGACTCCAAGATCTCTCTCTTGGTCCGTCTCTGCCAGTTCAGACCCCATCAACATGTATTTATATTTAGGATTTTTGTCTCTAATGTGCATCACTTTGCACTTGGCCACATTGAACCCCATTTGCCACGTTGACGCCCACTCACCCATCCTCGGCAGATCCCTTTGGAGTGCCTCACACTCCTCCCTGGTTTTCACCACCCTGAACAACTTCGTGTCATCTGCAAATTTAGCCACATCACTGCTTACTCCCAATTCCAAATCATTAATAAACATTAAAAAGCATTGGACCGAGTAATGATCCCTGTGGTACCCCACTGCTTACCACCCTCCACTGAGAAAGTTTCCCATTTATACTCACTCTCTGTTTCCTATTTATAAGCCAGTTTTTGATCCACAAGAGGACTTGTCCTTTTTTCCCATGACTATTGAGCTTACTTAGGAGCCTTTGATGAGGAACTGTATCAAAAGCTTTCCGGAAGTCAAGGTAAATAATATCTATTGGGTCCCCCTTGTCCACATGTTTGTTCACTCCCTCAAAAAACACTAACAGGTTAGTGAGACAAGATCTTCCCTTACAGAACCCATGCTGAGTCTGCCTCAATAGTTTTTGTTCATCAATGTGCCTACTAATTCTTTCCTTAATAACAGTTTCCACCAACTTACCCGGTATCGATGTCAGACTGACTGGCCTGTAATTTCCCGGATCTCCCCTGGAGCCCTTTTTAAAGATGGGAGTGACATTAGCTACCTTCCAGTCCTCAGGAATGGAGGCAGATTTTAAAGAAAGATTACATATTTTTGTCAGGAGATCCACAAGTTCACATTTGAGTTCTTTCAGAACTCTTGGATGAATGCCATCCGGCCTGGTGATTTATTAGTTTTTAAATTGTTCATCAGTCGGAGGACTTCCTCTCTTGTCACCGCAATCTGATTCAGGTCTTTCAACCCCCCTCCCGAAATCGGTGCTTCTGGAGTGGGCAAACACTTCTCCTCTTCCACAGTGAAGACAGAGGCAAAAAATGCATCCAGCTTCTTAGCCATTTCCCTATCCTCCTTCACTATTCCTTTTACCCCTTGGACATCCAAGAGCCCCATTGCCTCCCTGGCTGGCTTCCTACTTCTAATGTATTTGAAGGAAGTTTTATTGTTGGCCTTTATGTTTTTTGCAATATGCTCCTCATATTCCCTTGTTGCTTGCCTGATCACAGACTTGCATTTGATTTGCCATAGTCTGTGTTCCCTTTTATCAACCTCACTAAGACTAGCTTTCTACCGCTTAAAGGAATCTTTCTTACCTTTTACAGCTTCCATTACTTTATTTGTTAACCATGCAGGCTTTTTTCTATACCTATTTGTACCTTTCCTAACTTGCGGTATATATTTTTTCTGAGCTTCTAGGATTGTATTTTTAAATAGTCTCCAAGCTTCCCCAATGGTTTTGACCTTCTCCACTCTTCCTTTCTATTTCTTCCTCACATGTCCCCTCATACCAGAGAAGTTACCCCTTTTAAAGTTAAAAGTGGTTGTGTCAGTCTTTTGGGGCAACTCCCTATCTGTACAAATGTTAAACTCAATGACATTATGGTCACTGTTCCCAAGTGGTGCAATCACTTTTACATCTCTCACCAGGTCTTGGGTGTTACTTAGGAACAAATCCAGGATCACCTCTCCCCTGGTAGGATCTGTGACCATCTGTTCCATAGCACAGTCATTGAAAGTGTCTAAAAACTCAATCTCTTTTTCCCGACTAGAACTCATATTGACCCAATCAATGTGTGGGTAGTTAAAGTCACCTATTACGACACAGTTATTTCATCTAGCCGCTATCTTTAATTCATTCATCATTTTATAATCCTCCTCTATCTTTTGATCTGGTGGGCGATAACAAACTCCCACAATTAAGCCTCCTTTTGGATCCACTATTTCAACCCATAGCATTTCCAGAAGCGAATCCAATTCTCTTACCCTCTCAGTCTTACTGGACGGTATACCCTCTCTGACATACAGAGCCACCCCACCTCCGACCCTTCCCCCCATCCTTCTGATATAATTTATAACCAGGAATCACCATATCCCACTGATTTTCCACATCCCACCAAGTTTCTGAAATACCCACAATGTCTATTTCCCCCCACAACACCAAGCATTCCAACTCCCCGATTTTACCTCGGAGACTTCTAGCATTTGTGTATAAACACTTATAGTTCCCCACATTTGTTAAGCCCACAGCCTTCCTCTTGTTGCCTCGAGACCTTGCCAGGCAGTTCCTATCATTAGCCACAGTCTCAGTGGACAATTTTAATCCATTTCCTTGTACAAAAGTAATAGCTACTCTTTCATCTCTTTGAGATGAGCCATCCCAATCCAGAGACTTTTCATCTCCTGTCGGCTTTCCCCATTATTCAGTTTAAAAACTGCTCTGCCACCTTTTTGATTTTGAGTGCCAGCAGTATATACTATTTTATTGAACACATCATTCAAAGCTGACCAACATTTTTGCTTAAGGTGACATGAAAACTTAGGTAATGATTTTAATGACACAAATGGAAATTTTTCTTTACCTGTGTGGGCCCACATTTACAGTTTGTCTCCTTTTCACAGAAAATATGTGGAAAATTATTCACAGATGGCATTTGACACCCTTGAGATTGTCAAAGATCTATAAAGTTGGAACCAGCAATTGCAGGTACTGTGAAGAAAGTAATACAGACTTTTGCCACATGTGGTGGACATGTATCTGGGCCTCCAAGTACCAGAAACAATTGCAAAATTGGTATCTAGCACATTGAGAATTCAAATCCCCTATAAACCAGAGACATTGCTGCTCAATTACTTATCAAATATCCCTAAAGATCTGCAAACAGTTGCTTTATATATGATCACTGTGGACAGACTGGTTTTTGCCCAACAGTGGAAACAGAAAAGAATCAGTTAAAAACAAAAGAGATATACACTTTAAGAGATATACACTTTAGTGAAATAACAGTCTACCAGAAAAGTAGAGATATACCTGAAGTACACCAGGTATGGTCAAGAGTGATACAAAGCATAGAATTAGGTAGAGTCCATAAAAGTAGTGCCAGCACATTATGCCAATAAGTGATTTGTTATTGTGATAGTCCAGTTGGTAAGAGGGAAAGAGTCAGTGCTGTAGTTTATGTGTATTGTTTTCTTCTCTTTTGTATTTTTCCTTTTTATTATATGTAACTTTATGTATATTTTTGTTTTAATAAAATTAAAAACAAAGAAATGACTAGGATTTCTTTAAAGCCAGAGTCAAACGGATTCAGATGTCAAATTAAAAAAAAATCCACAGAATGAAAGGGGATCAAGAGAAAAGACTTCTTAGATACCAAACAGCTAAGTCGGTTGCAGTCTTCTGCAGTCCTCTGCCTGTACATGGCTGGGGAGGGGGAAGTACACACACACAGACTTCTCTTAAAGAAATGAACTACTTTTGCTTGGTAAGTGCTAACAAAGAATAACAGCTGCTTTCTAAAGGATAGCAGCTAACACTAGTCTCTCCTGTTATTTCAACTAAAAGTATACAAAAAAAACCATATGAACAGTTCTTCGGTTTTTATTGTTTTTAAAAGAACAAAAAAACAAAACCTTTCAGTCACACTCAGGTTTACTTTAGCCCTATGCCTCAGAAGCTAAGATTCACCCAATGAGGGCTTAGTCATTTATGTTCCTCAGCAGGTGTGTTACTAATTTTCTGCTGCTCATTACGTCAGTAAAACCTAGCTAACGCAGTGGTCCTGAATCATTCAGGCTATATTCTGCAGATGTGTGATGTCCCCTCCCCCTTCCTTTCAGTCTTGCCAGAATGACCGAAGGGAAGCAGGATTTGACACACCTAATATATTGGGAGATAGGTTAAAGCTGTTTCAGAAGATAAGGTGTGGGGGGGGGAATAGACACAGAATGCAGGGTGACAGCAAAAACAACAACAACAGTTTATGGGCATCACTTAAAAAAACTGATTGTCACTGGCTGGAAAACTAAAATTACATATATGTAGATAACTGAAATAAAAAAGAAAAGCTGCTTTGGTTTTTTATAGGATTATAGCAATGCTGACAAGGCTCATATGAACATTCCAACTGCTTTACTAAAGAGAAGAGATTGGATTTATACCCCACCCTTCACTTGGAGTCTCAGAGTGGCTAACAAATGCCTTCCCCTTCCCCTCCCCACAACAGACACTCTGTGAGGTAGGTGGGGTTGAGAGAGCTCTGACAGGAACTGCTCTTTCAGGAACAGCTATGCCAGAGCTTGTGACTGACCCAAAGTCACATCAGCAGGTGCAAGTGGAGGAGTGGGGAATCAAACCCGGTTCTCCCAGATTAGAGTCCACACACTTAACCACTACACCAAACTGGCTCTCTACTAGAGCCAGCCATTAACCCAGACACTTCTTCAAAGCACAACCAGTATTTGGGACTTGGGGCCAAAACAAAGGGTGATACTATAAATTACCAGTTTATGGCTTCCAAGTGTGTGGGGTTTTGTTTTTTAAAAAATAGCTCCTGCTCCTCAATTATCTTGATTTTCCTGACCTGAAACGGACCTGCAGTTGCAAATTGCAAGCTAGGGCAAACCAGCAGATCTTACTACCTCCATACTTATCTTAATTTTATGAACCTTTCACAAACTGTCCTTAGCTGTATTTCCCAGCTCTTCAGCATTTTCTCATAGGGCAGATGCTTCAAACCCTGTCTATCTTTTTACTAGTTGTATGTTTGTGAGAATGAGAACAGAACAGTACATAGTATTCTAAGTGTAAGTAACGGCATTATGATTCTTCCTGTTGCTTTCTTCACTGTGTACTTTGACAATCCTTTGCAGCTGGATTTCCCTATGCAAAACAGGAAAATCTACTTGCTAAAGTGCCTTGAAAGTGCATTATCCAACATGTGTGAAATTAGCCTGCATCATCACTGGGTGGGGGGCATACTGAACACAGGCTGATCCATCCCTAAAACAGCTAACTTCTCTTGTGAGTTCACTAGTGCTTTACTGGGGTTTATGCAATAATAATCCCCTCAGCCTGATTTGGAGTATTTCACACCTTAGTTGTTTTTTAAATCAGGAATCCGTTCCAGGGAGGCCCCAAGACTTCAAGAGCACAGAGAAACACCCATGTATCCAGTTGGTATGAATGGCTGTCTTCCCCATTTTCCACACATTCTTTCTCTTGCTTCTTGCTCCATTACACCCTCTTCTTGCTCCGTTCTGGTTCTATCTCCCTCTCTCCCCCTTTATCCCTTGCCTTCTCTCTCTTACCGTTCCTTTCCACTTCCTTCCATGACCCCTGGCTTCCTCCTTTTATATCTTTCTTTCTGCTGGAGGCCCATTTCCCTGAGCTGGCCAGGCTCTTCTTCGTTTGGACCTCATGAGTGAGTAGCCCTTGACATTCTGATGCCACAAACTTGTTTCCTGATGTTGTGCACCCACTCAGTCCTCTCCCCCCAGGCAAAGCTACCATGAGTCATTCCACCACCTCCTACCCATCTGTTAGGAGTTGGAAATGTGGTTTCCCAGCAGCTGCTTCCTGGGATTCACCCGTTTTCTAGGGTGTCAGTCTGCATGCCACCCATCCTGTGCTCTTCCTCTCCCCAGTCCTCCATTTTTCCAGCTACTTCCAGCCACCCTAGGAGTTCATGGGCTAGTGTACTATACACAGAAATTATGTTTTCAGTGAGCTTTTCAGTAAGATTCCAAGACCTTTTTCCTTCCTAAATACATTAATTAGAAATTGTGGCAAAACAGCTATTGCAAGCTCTAGTTCTGAGCACAAAGGACAGACAAGGCAACTCAACCTTCCTGGATCCCTGTCTAGCCCAGCAGCCTCTCTTTCTCTGGGCATCCTTTACATTCTCTCTTGGTTGTTGCTGTCTCCTACCTTTTAAAAGAGTATCTCCTGCTAAAAGGCTAGTGCTTTTAGCACTCTTTTACTGCATTGCCATTAAAAGGCTCTGCTCTGTGACTTTGGCCCTTTATGTACCTCTGTTTCCCACGCTTTCACTGTGCATTACCGTTAGTTCCCCCCTTCTGCATTCCCCTATACATTCCAATCGTCTTTTGTTTTTCTTTCTGCATTGATTTCCCACCCTTCAGTACCGAGCCTACTTTCAACCTGCTGTTTCCCTGGGTTTTCTAAAACTGCTTTTGTGACCATTTTCCCCTTTGTTCACCCAAGCCAAAGGTAATTTAAAACCATACATATTCCCTTGGACTTTTCCTCCCTCCTTCCCTTGGAGACCAGTTGGTCTCTCCTTATTGGTCAGTCTTGTGGGGCATGTTTTTTGAAATATGACATTAGGAAAGTTTGTCTTTGCCTTTGTCTGACTTGTGTGCAGGAATGGCCAATTAAGCTCAGTTGCTTAGAATGCAATGCTATTAATTGCAAGGTTGTTGGTTTGATTCCCCATTCTGACCACAAACACTTCAACCTTAGGATAATGGTGCGGAACCTGCTCTGGGGCAGCAGCAGCCTGTTTTAAAAAAAATAAATCTGGTCCATCTTAATAACTGGTTGTCCATCTTAATAACCCTTTGCCTGTCATCTTATTTCCAAATAATGCTGGGGGAGGGGACCTCAGGCTGTGAAGCACTGAGGCCTCTCCCTCCCTCCCCTTGTGAATCTCCTCCACCAAGCTGCCACACAGCAGCCTCCTGGCTGCTTCTCTGGCCAAGTGGTCAGTGTCTGTTCCTGGGGGCATGCATTTTTAAAAACTTTTAACTACACACACACACACACACACACACACACACACACACACCTCTCACCAAACTTTTAAAGCATTCCCTGCCAATGATTCTTTTTCTCCAACCACCCCAGATTAATGTTAAACTTCTAATGCTAGACTGAATTCTCCTTTTAACCACCCCTCCCAAGTTTTACAGTTAGAAAACCTAACCAGTGGTGGAGCTTGTGCACCAATAAAGGGGGTGGGAACCAATAATGGCAACCCCACAGTAATTTCAACTTGAAGAATCTCCTGTTTCAAAAGACATGCCCAATGCAAAACTGACCAATCAGGAGAGACCAACCTCACAACACTATTCAGGTTTTCTCATTGGTATGCAGAATATATATGCCTCGATTCCCAGGAGAAAACTGGCAGGGGGGGAGTACAGAGTGAAGGCACAGCATTCGAAAGAAACCCCAACCAATCTGACTGCAGTGCAAATCAGAAGTAAGCTGTGCATGCATAAAGGGCCTGTGGAGAAATGCCTTGCCTTCTAGAAGGTTGGCAAAGAAGGCTTTAAAAATTTCTTCCTCTGAGCTAGGAACAAAATAGAGCCTCCAAGTAGCTTTCTGTAATCTGCTGCACAGGAAGGACTGGACCTTTGCTAAACAGTATTTGCCAGTCCTTCCTGACAAGGAAGTCAAGAAGGATATTGTGGTGAATGGTACTGAAAATTGCTGAGAAGACCAGGAAAACTAAAAGGGACATAATCTTGGCCATGTCCCATCACAGGTCATGTGTTAAGGTCACCAGTACACTTTGCGTCTCAAAACTAGTCTGGAAGCCTGATCATTCAACTTCCCCCAGTCCATCACTGACTTCAGACACTGATTGTGGCCCTGTCATCTTAAGCAGAGATATGGCTTTTTACGCCCATTTACTTCAATTGACTGGTAGCGGATAATGATTTCCTGTGGGTAAATATATTAAGTTGCCTATGACTTTAACCACTTTGCAATGTTACGCATTGTATATAGCCATGTTGGTGCATGAAAAAGTCTCAGAACAACAGCAATGTAACATAACACCACAAAATAGCAAGTGCATGTTCTGAGAAACTCAAAGATTACACTTACAATTTGTGATATTTGGCCTGATCCCAATAAAGCGGTATATGCACGTCTACTTTTTAAATAGCATTTTTAATCCTCAAATTTAGCTAGTACATAAAATGAAATGAAATCAGTCTCCAAAACCAATGCAATGTTCCTCGTTTATGTGCATAGGAAACAAAAGGCAAAAAACCCCACTCACCCGAACATACCATCTGATCGGGCAGTGATAGGCTGATCCTGCAGCTACAAAGGATGTGTGATAGTGCAATGCCATGTCAATTTCCACCTGGGGGAAAATAGGCTCGCTTCCCCTCTGCACCAAATGGCACATCTGACTGTGGCCTCAAAATGACCAAGCTGAAGCTTCTTATCCTTGAACAGCCAATGCCTAAAGAGTTGTTTCCTGCAAAAAAGTTATACAACCAAAAGCTGTTTTTTGCCCAAACATAGGCCCCAAATCCCTTAGCAATGTTGAACATGTGTGCCTTCGTGTGAGCTTGGCTGGCAGCAAAGAAGCAACACAACCAGATGTGTTAGATTGCATTTACAGGACTGTAATGGGGACTGTTTGTGCCATACTAAACAAAGTCTGTCAATAAAGCCTTTTTCCTGTTGAGGCAAGACATGGGCATGCAAGGATGAATCTATATTAGAGCATTTCAATAATGACCAAGAAATGGCCTAGAAAAATGTTTTGTTTTGTTTTAATGAAAGGGCTCAGGTTCATTCTTCCAAGGATTGTGAAACATCTGAAGGTTTTCAAAGCTTGAGTTTGCTGTGACTGAAAAAGGATACACTTTCTTTGATATTCAGCTTCTGTGGAGAAAATTGAGGAGCTTTCATTCTGAGACAGGATGGCTTCCTGTTTTTAAAGTGAGCCCCAACTGTTCCCCACACACATACTTCACTTTGAAACCCATGGAAATGGAAGAGTTCTCTGCTTGAAACAGAACCTATTATTCACAAGACTGTTTTTTTAAAGGATTATTAAACCAGGCGTATACAGCAGGGTCTTTTCAAAATGGTGCTAGAAGCAGCCCTTGCTGGTACCCTCCACAGTGCCTTTTGTTAATCTAAAATCTTGATCAGTGGGGGTTTAAGAAGTGAGATCTGAAACTACAAAATGCCATAGCCCTTTGCACTTGAGCTGATCTTCCTATTCCTTTAGTATTCAAATAAATGAACATACACACAAATTATAATAGGTTAGGGATCATTTATGTTCATTACTTAAGAATAAAGCATCTGGGGAGGCACAGACAAGTCACATTTTATTTTAAGTTGAGGGCAAAAATTGCCTCTTGCTGAGGGTGAAAGAGGAGAGCGCAAAAGTTGGCTTGTGACTCAACATCAAAAAACTAAGATCATGGCATCTGATCCCATCACTCCTTGGCAAATAGAAAGGGAAGTCATGGAAGCAGTGACAGAATTCACGTTCTTGGGATCCAAGATCACTGCAGACGGTGACTGCAGCCATGAAATTAAAAAAACGCCTGCTCCTTGGGAGGAAAGCGATGGCAAACCTTGACAGCATGATAAAAAGTAGAGACATCACCCTGCCAACAAAAGTCCATATGTTCAAAGCAATGGTATTCCCAGTAGTAATGTATGGCTGCAAGAGTTGGACCATAAGGAAGTGTTGCCCTGCAAGGCACTTATTGTGCTCTTACGACTATTAGACATAAGTTATATGAACTTGGACTGTGCAAAGTTATGATTAAGGGACTGTACAGCATGGTAACCCAACATGATGCCAGTTGAGAAGGCACACCTGAGAGAAGGATACCTTCCTGTTGCATTGCTGTTCCAGTGGATTCTTCAAGGTTACCAGCCCTCTTACCAGTTGTGAGATGGATCAGCTCCCTAGCTTGCACCAAGGAATCAAACGACATGCCATGCTGTGGCATAAAGGCAACAAGCTCCAAACGCCATTAGGAGCTCCCTCTAACCCAAGCAGGCAATCCCCTCCCCCCCTCAGCTGACCTGCAAAGCTGCACATAATCTGGAGGCTCTACACATGGTTGCTTGGCAACTAATCGCTCGCCCATCAGCGGCCTAGCTAAGACCATCAAGAGACAATAGCCCTAGTCCGATGACTCATATCCTCTACATCCAGGTGCTAGACCCCAGTCTAACTTGCTAGTTCTCAGTATTGACCACTTCCTAGCTCCCCTCCCCTTTTCTGACCACCCAATAGTATGTTTTCAGGGATGGATTAAGGAGGTGTGACAAGGGGATGTGGCCAGTTCAACCAGCCCCCCCCATGCCACCTTATAAAAGGTGATACCTGACCACATTCTTGCTCTCTCTATGACCCCTATTGAAGCTTTATCCCTCTTAAGTCCAGCTTGCTATCCCAATACCCTCCCTCCATCTTTGACTCTAGAATTGCAGCTAGAGTTCCAAGTGTTCCTGCCAGATTCAGGGCATGTTCCTTATTTCTAATTCTCCCCTCCCTTCTTCCATTGGAGCAACTCACTCAGCGAGGATAGGTAACTATTGCCCAACCAATGAATACCCTGCTCATGCAAACATGCTGATTATCTATCTTTATTTCCTAGACTTGTATAATTGTATGTGTGACTGTGTATTGTTTGTGTGTGAAGAAGACTACAGTAAAGACATCATTTTAACCTATCTTCAGCCTCTGTGTCTGTTACTGGTACCTCTGGAAGGGTGGGACCTCTATATATACTGGTGTTCGCTCCCTAATTTGCCTATTGCCAATTAATAGTCATAAGTTCCCCTTTATTGATAAGAAATTAAGGCAATTTGGTTATCAGAAGGCCAAGCACCAAAAAATAGATTCTTTTGAATTATGGTAGTGGAGAAGATGTTTGAAAGTCCCTTGGACTGCTAGGAGATCAAATCAGTCAATCCTAAAAGAAATCAATCCTGACTGTTCCCTGGAAGGCCAGATACTGAAGCTGAAGCTCAAATACTTTGGCCACCAAGTGAGAAGGACGCACTCTCTGGAGAAGACTCTGATGCTGGGAAAGATAGAAGGTAACAGAAGAAGGGGATGGCAAAGGATGAGATGGTTAGACAGTGTTATCAATGCAATGAACATGAAATTAAGCAAACTCCAGAGGAAAGCAGAAGACAGGAGGGCCTGGTGTGATGTGGTCCATGGGGTCATGAAGAGCTGAACTCAACTGTGAGACTGAACAACAAAAAATTAGGTGTATTTTCTTGGAACACAGTTCCATAGAAATTAACTGTTTTTTTAATTTGATTTTTTAATATTATTTTAATTCAATTGTTATCTGCCTTGGTTGAAAGGGGGATTTAACAAATTAATGGGACCTACCTTTGAATCAACAATCATCTGTAGATTTAATTGTGGATAAAAATGTACTGCACTTTGTCCTGAAGCCTTAACAAAATGGTGGTATGTTACCCTGTGATATCTTTCTTTTCTGTCCATTCAAATCATGAATGGGCTTTGGGAGAAAACATGAGGGAGACTAATGTATGTGGTTGAGCATGGGTAGGATTCTGACATTTTAGCTGGCTGGCTATTCTTAAGTTTTGTCACAGGTCAGGCAGAGCAAAAGGTGGGTTCCTGGGGCACAGCCAAAGTCCAAGCAAGAGAAACCAAGTCAGGAGTCCAGTCCAAGAGTTCAGAGCCAAGCAAGCCATTACCAAAGGGTTGTCCAAGAGGTATAGTCAAGCAGTCCAAGGTTTATTCACAAGCAGGAGTCTATCAGAGCCAAAAGCCATAGCCCAAAGCCAGTCCAAGAATCACATGAGCAAGGCTGTGTTCACAAAATCAGTAACAGACTAACTAGTTGCTTCCACACCTAACAGCCTCCCTTGGTTGTTTTTTATAGGCATGTTCCCAAAGGTCAAATTTGCAGCCAGCTGCTTGGGAGTAATTCTGCAAGTACTCAAGCAGCTGGTGTCAGGCCAGGAGGTGAGCACTTTGTCATCTCTCCTGTAATTCTGCTCATAGCCTCTGTCTGTGGCATTCAAAGGGTGTGGATGATACTGGAGGGTTGGGAATGATTAACTTATTTTCACCTGTTGACTCAAGGCTGGAGACTGTTAGTGGCTTTGCACGAGCTGTTGGCCGTGAATCCTGACAAGCCTGCAGTTCATCTTCCTGCTTGCTGGCTTCTGCTGACTCAGAGCTGGTGCCACATTGCTCCTCTTCTCCTGAGGAGTTCTATTCTCCTGAGGAGTCCTTGCTGAGCCCTGGCTGACCCATGGCATGTCTGTAATAATAGAAAAATGCTTTTAAAAAATAACAGCTGACTTATGGTGACCTTGTGGGGTTTTCAATGCAAGTGATGTTCAGAGGTGGTTTACCAGTTCCTGGCTCTGTGTTGCAACCCTGAACTTCCTTGGTGGTCTGCTATCCCAACATCTTCCTCTTTGCTTCTTAAGTGGTCTTCTGATTGTTGGCAAAATGAAGAAGAAAAAATAAGAAACAAAAATAAGAAACATGAATATGCATCCAGCCTGACTCCAGACACTATAGACTTTTTCTGTTGGTAGCTTACCTCCCTAAGCAATGGATTGGCCAAGTTCAGCAGGCTAGTAGCTCACTTATGGCTGCAAATACATAAGTGGGGAGAATATCAAGAGAGAGGGGACCGGTCCACTTCCAGGAAGTGGAGCAATAGAGAGTTTCAGAAAGTGGGAGCAAGCAAATACCTCTTGGAAGAAAAAGGAATAGGACTTAACCTGTTGACATGTCAATAGCTTCTCCAGCAAAAGAACTTTCAGGTTGGCAAGGTTAGAAAAGCCCTTTCCCTGCAAAAGCTCTGAAGAGCAATAGCTCACTGGCAGAGCATCTGCTTGGTATGCAGAAGGTCCCAGGTTCAACCCCTGATATCTCCAGTCAAAAGGATCAGGTCGGAGGTGATGTGAAAGACTTCATCCTGAGACCCTGGAGAATCGCTGCCAGTCTGAGTAGACAATACTGACTTTGATGGACCAAGGGTCTGATTTGGTATAAGGCAGCTTCATATGTTAATGTGGCCAGTAAGAATAGATGATAGCAGGACTACAGGACTCAGAGCAGCTCCAGTTCTAACTAGGCAATAGTGTTTGCCTCAAGTATACGTATATATTCTGGGGAGCCCTGATTAGGCTGCAGCCCCACAATACATGTATGTATGACCATATACATGTTATATATGTGTTTGACAGGGAAACACCTGACTAATGCTGATGTATCTGTGGAAAAGTAGGAAGTATGAAACTGTTCTCATATAGTTTTGTCACAGGTCAGGCAGAGCAAAGGGTGGGTTCTTGGGGGGCAGCTAAAGTCCAAGCAAGAGAAACCAAGTTCTTTGTGTCATCATGACTGTGCTCAATCTTAGATTACATCATCAGCAAATCTAGTTGCAGCCCACTGAGAAAGAAGCAGAAACATCATGAGCCAGTGGTTGCCAGTCACTGGTTCCCAATCATATACTAGGACATAGCTTTTTTTTTGGCATTTTCATTCTGTGTGAGTGCCCAAGGAATGCAAATTGAGGTCTGGACATTTTGGCTTCATAAAAAGCAAACATTTCCTTTTGTAGGAAAAAATAGTATTCAGAAATGCTGAGCAGCACTGTTCCTAGCCCATATCACTTATGGTGCCTGTGCTTAAAATAAAATAAGTTGTGCTTTGTGCTACATTCACTATAAAACTATACAGCTAAAGCCAAATATATGGTTAACATCCAAGTTCTGCAGAAATAAATGAGCTATTCTAAAGAGCAAATTCTGTTTAAAAACACCCATAACCTTATTATCCATGGATCATTTTCAGAGGTGTCTCTAAACCTATAAGGAGTTTGTTAGCCATAAAATGTTGAATAATCTTTTGTGGACAGACTTACAACTCTGCATTTTGGGGGGCCGGGGGGTTACCATCTGTCCTATTTGCTCTCAAATCCTGCAAGACAGCCAGTCTGTGAAGTATTCTAAAATATAATGTAATGTAACTTTACATATCAAGAAGACCATTTCTTCCCCCTGGAAACTGTAATGGTGCATCATTTCAAAAAGGATCAGAACTTTTTGCTGTTGGCTGCAGCATCTGCCCTTTCCCCATAAATGGTAATCAACAGACAAGTGCAGAACTGTTGAGAGAACAAATTCTGGGAGCCTTGGTCAACCTAGCAGACTATGTGATATGTCTTTACATGGTGTATGGGTTAGGTTTATGTGTTGGGTAGGGAAGCAGAGAGAATTTTTTTCTAGGGGCCTGTGTTGGCTCTTGTCCACCAGTGATAAGTGGTCCTAGTTCTACAGATATGCCTGATGATTGAAGGCCATTCTATCTGGCTCTCTATCTTGGGAACTTCTGGGCAGTTCATTTAGCCTCAGTGACTGGTGTCCAAGGTACAATAAGGTCCCTCCCAATAATTTTTCCTGTGCTGTAGGACTTGTAATTCATTAAATCTGGCAATCCTACCCAGTGCAATGTACAATACAGAAGTTTGGGAGTTTGGGAAATAAATATATCTGCAGTGCATACTGAAATACTGTGATGTGTAAATGCGTAAGACCTAAATATACAGTGGCTACAGAGCTCCATGTTGTAACTTTTAGAAGCCAACTTTCACTTTCAATTGCTGTCTTCCCTGAGATGACTGTGCCCAGTTTGTGGGTTTTTGCAATTTGGACAATAACGTCATGGCTTTGAGAGTTTTGGAAATAGCTGTGACTTACGAAAAATAAGAACGAATGGCTAACTATTAATAGGATGACAGCCTTTCTCCAGAGCCAGATTAAAAAAACAACAACTCTCAGCCCTTGTCACCCAGTCATACTTGAAACATAGCTCAAAAGAGATTATCTGGCTCTGGACGTCATTGCAGCTTGCATCTGCACACCCTATTTCATTCCCCCCTCCCCTTTTTTGTTCTGGCTTAACCTAAGAGGTACTTTTGATGGTAAATGTGAAAGGCCACCTGTATCATTTCTCTGCAGCACTAAGAGTAACATGGACTGCCAGTCTAAATAAAGCAGCAGTGTGAAACTGTGCATAAAAACAACAGCTTTAGACTCTATGGACCTGCTGGATTATAGTCTCCAGAGCTAGAAAAGGCCTACTAGGGCTTGAGATCCATGCAAAGTAGTTTGTTTTTGACAAAGTTATATAAGCTTATAAAGCTATGTAAACTTGCATAACATACATGCAATGCTATCCAGTGTGCAGCTATTAACAAGGCCATCTTAATAATAATGAAGAAAAGAAACTTGTTGCAAGTGCAGTCATTTCAGGATCCGAGTAATATCTTCACGTCAGCCTGCTCTTGCCAGTAATCTGGCATCTACATTCTTAACCAGCTGCAGTTTCCAAAAACTTTTCAACACAATACTACACAGAGCATGGTACAATAGTACAAAGAGAAGGCTCCTTTTCCCCACAGCTTTTTAGAGATACCTCATTTTCTCCATACAGAGTGGATTTAACATTACTACCCGTCAGATAATTAGAGATGCTGTAGTGCAAGTGGCTAAAAGGACAACATTTACTTGAGTAGTACTTTAAATGTGACAGTGTCAGGTGTGCAGTTCAACAGGTCACATGGGTACTGAATCATTATTGGACATAATTGCTATTTGAAATGGTCTCAGATGAACACTCACCATTTTAAATAAGTCGGAAAAGAGGAGTTGCGTGAATTAGATTAGTGAGCCAGGACAGACCCTCTGCAGCTTAAAACCTCAGCACCTTTTCCTCTTTATGATATTCAAGTCTGACTCCTTAATTCTCAAGATATTCTTTATTTTCAACAAAAATCAGTATTAGGATGAGAAAAAGTAGTGGGTTCCTATGCCTGCGAAAAATATAGCTTAGAGAAGTCTAACGTTAATAAAATATATCAAACTGAATGAATTCCATTAAACTTTAGATATTTCTGAAGCAGGGATTAGTCTTTGTTTGAACTTGAGAGCTCCCTGATTCAGTTTTAATTAGTCCTGACCCCATATCTCATTTCTTCTTTTAAACTGACACCAGCTGCTCAAAAATCTTATCAAAACAGTATGAATATGCAAATGAGGTGCTTGCTTTACCCACAGTAACCTTAAATCAAGAAACCAAGACGAAGCTCTATATTTAGAACCCTCCACCAAGAAAGGAAAGACATTCTTTGCACCCTATCCAAGTTACAACACAGTGCAATGAACAAAAAGTCAAGGACAAGTTTGCATGGCAGGTTTTATGCTCCTTCCAGTACTCTTGTATTATTGGGCCATTCTTGGATTTCCATTCACACTTTTTAAAGTAATGCAGCTGCATGTATGAACCAGCACAAGATATTAGGTTAAACTTCATTAACCAACATGCCTACAAAGTTTTAAGAATGACTTGTGAAGCACATCTACACACAAATGTCCGGCTGGTAGTCATCGTCAGCAGCAATACTGATAGAGACACATGAGATCTTTAATCAATCAATAGCCAGGAAAATTTATTATTTATTACTTTAGATTTGTGAATCACCCAATCCCTGCATACACAATGCAACAGATGGGAGATCATCCTGAAAGGTTATCACCAAAAGTGAAAGAGAAGAGGAAGTCATTAAGGCATGCTGAATATACTGTCATTTAAATTGCCCTGTCTAAAGATGTTAAAAGTTGGGACGTTTCCAATATATTCTTTGTTTTAATTTCCTATGGGATTTGGACTTCCAAATTACGAATTGTTCCATTTTTTAAATCTACAAAGAGCTGAGTATGCATCACTTGCTGCAGCTTTCGAGACTTTCACTTCATTCATGTACATTCCCCTTCTCTTTATTACTAAACCAGTAATGGCCATTGAAAATATGTTGTCCCCAAAAGAGCAATTTTGGTAATCATCCATGTGATTTTATCAAGAGTGTTTTAGTGTTGTTTTAACCAGGGCTTTTTTTGTAGAACAAGCCCAGCAGAAACTCATTAGCATAATAGGCCACACCCAACAGCAGAAACTCATTAGCATATTAGATCACACTCCTGACAGCACCACTCATTAGCATATTAGGCCACACCCCCATGTTACCAGAAGTGTGGTCATCCAGCCACACCCACCTTTTGCTTGTTATTCTGTTTACCTTGTTTGTTGTCAAAACCCAGGGGCTTTTTTTGTAGCAGGAACTCCTTTGCATGTTGGGCCACATACCCCCAGTGTAGCCAGTCCTAATGAGTTTCTGCTGTTGGGTGTGCCCTATTATGGTACTGAGTTCCTGCTGGTTGTGGCCAACTCGGGAGCCAGCCAGACTCAGTTCCTGCCCCAAAATAGCCCTGGTTTTAACAATGTAGGGGAGCACATGGAGTATCACTGCACAAAAATAATATAGATACAACCACATCAAGACCGCTTTTTTTACACCATTTTATCAGTCTGCACATATACATCAGTAATGGAAGAACCAAAGGTACAGATAGCTAGAGGTTGGGGGCCCTTGATTCACCCATGGCCCCCTTTGTAGCTTTGCATGATGGGGGAGAGTCAGCTGGGCACTGGGAGCAGCCATGGGACTGCCTCTGGCCTCTGGGGCATGTGGGCCAGCTGCATGGGTGGTTGGGAGGAGGCCAGGAACCCTGAGCGGCAGAAAAACTTGTTCCTCCCTCCCCAGAGGACCTATTGCCGGGCCCAAACTGGGTCGAGGGGAGAGAAGGGTCTGGAGGGAAGAGGGGGCTTGCTGCACTGCTTGGCCTCCTTCTTCTCTTGGCCTCTGAAAGTGGTTTGCCCACCCATCCCTCCCTGCGAGTAGCAGCTGCAGGGGACAATAGTTAGAATAGCAGGTAGTCATTAGTTGATGATGGGGCAAGCAATTGTTTTGTTCTATTACTGAAGTTCTAGTTAAGCTCTGTTATACTGTTTATGCTTTATTACTTGTCACAACTTTTGGCAGTATCAGCATGGGGCCAGAAACATTTTAGGAACTCAGCCTGCATGCCCTTTTCCCAGATATGGGGATCACCTTCAGTGGTCTTGGTGTGAGGGCTTTCAGGAAGCAGGTCCACCTCTAGGACTGTCAGCAGTCACACTCATGCTCAAATAGCAGGGGAGACCACTTAGGGGTTGTTATGTCCTGAAGCTGGAATCTGTCCTATCTTTTACAATGTTAAGCTTCAGACATAAGATGGGATTGTAAGCTGAAACATTCCCATTAGTTGGTTTCTATGAAACTGTGTAAATAACCATTGCACTCCGAGTGTGCTGACTCCGGCGATTTCCCCAAATGCGGGAAACTCGACTGCATAATAAGAGGACCTGTGTCTTCTCCTCTTTATTTAAGTTTGGGTCTAACCATTTTTTTCCTGCATCACACGGTTTGGATTAGTTGTTCTAATGGATATATGCATGTGAAAATGTTGCCAAAATATTTTATCCATTATATTTTTCATAAATAAACTTGTGGAGATAATTTCTAACCAGCCCCTTAGTTACAGGTGCTTTCCCACCTCTTTCTTTCTGTGAGATTGTCAGAAATGCACTTTGTTCTTACCAAGAAAGAACTTCTGGAGACAGACCTTATCAATGAAGCAGAATAATCTTTTTATTGAATACACTCTTGCAAGCGTGGGTGCACAGCTCAAAAGAACTGAACACACCTATTGATTTGAGAGCACACTCTTAAATGCACCTGCCATGGTGCTTTGAAAAAAAATAAAAGCCCTGCCCTGTCTGTCATTGGCTGACAAACAGAACTTACAACTTCCAATCATGATTGCCTTTTTGCCTCTCGTGTTGGACTGCCCCTGTTGATGGTTCTGCTTTCTCATGAGAACTGCCCACCCTTGACACCACCTGTATTTGTTTATTTATTCCAAATAAGGTATCAATTTTCCCTGTCTCCCCCTAATATTTCTTCATCTACCACAAGGTTCATCCCTGAGGAAGTGTGGTCATTTCCTGTCTCATGCCCTTCCGCCAATCAGGTCTTTAGACCACAAAATGTCTTATTCTTGAGTTGGCCACTGGTTTCACAAGGCTTCTTTGTCAGAGGCCACTTCCCATTTTTCTGCATATCCAGCAAACGCTAAGAATATAATTACAGATATGTAAAAGCAAGAATTTTAGATCCTTTCAGGTCATATTTCTTCAGTTTCTGTGTGCCAACTATTGTGCTGCTAATCGACTTGGCTGATGAAGCTAGGTACTTTTTCGGTTAAGTTGCTAGGGGTAACTAGATCAGTGCCCTTTGAAACTTCTGCTTTCTAGCCTAATGGCCAGTTTTCACTTTTAGGCGTGCTGTCTGGCTTTTCTAAAAATCCCCTTATAGCGTAACAAGCAAGTATAATCTCTCAGCATCATGAAGCAATGTACCTAATTTTTTTTATCACACACAAAGCCAACGTCTCAAGCTTTCTTATTAAAAAATCTCTATTCTCATTTCTTACAAGATCATCCCAGACATCAGGAAACACTCCAAGGCTGGGCTCCACTAAAACTATAATCCAGACCCAAGTGTTTACGCTCCCTCCTTCCTTTGTGGGTGCATCACTTCCCAACAATAAACACTGGAATCTTCCTACAAGCTAGAGTTGTATTAACTCCCAGAAATTTTGAAGCTATTGGGGAAAAAACAGGTTTTTTCCTCCCAGGACAGACTCGGAAATATATGCAATACTTACTTTCTTGTCAAATCTAAACCTATTTTAGTGCCTTAACAGCATAAAGTACACCTTTTCTAATTTAGCATTTATAATTGCACCCTTTGAAAAATTTATGAAATTTAAAGGGATACCTTTGTTTTCTAACATCAAAATTTTTAAAGAAAAAGAGAGAGACTGCAAACCATTACATCCTATCCTACTTTAGAACATGTATCTTAATTTTTGTCCTCTGAGAAGCTGGGATAAAAATAAACATTGCAATTAGAAAACAAAAGTTTTGTAGTAAACAACAGTAAATTTATTTGGACAGAAACAGTGTCATAGTGTCAGAGTAGATCTAGCAGCATGTTGGATATTGAGTTGAACTTTATAACTATAACACTGAACTATTCAATCATGGATTAGCATGTACAAAATTCCAAGAATGGATTGGCCAATATATTCACTGGAAACAGTCCCACTGAACCAGTGGCCTGGGGGGAACGTCTTCCCGCCCAGATGCAGCTAGACAAGGGGAGCAAAGAGATTCCACTGGCTAAGCACGACCCCCCACCAAACCTAGAAAATTTGTACATCATAGGGTTGCCAACTCTGGGTTGGGAAATTCCTAGAGATTTGGAGGTGGAGCCTAGGAGGACAGTGTATAATGCCATAGAGTCCACCCTCCAAAGCAACCTGTAGTCTTGAGATCAGCTGTAGCTCCAGGAGATCTCCAGGCCCCACCTCAGGTTGGCAACTCCAGCCTCCAGGGACTTCAGCCCATTCATCAGCTCTCAGGGGTACCTGAGGGAGCAAACTATCGCCTAATGATTAACTCTCATCAATATCCACAGGCATTAAAGAATGTCAGTATTCTTTTTTTTTCCTCAAAGGCCCTAGCTCCAATCCCTTTAGGCCAAACCTGTTCACAAAGATCAGATAGAAATCTAATAACAACAGTAGTTAGTAGTGAAATTGCATTAATGTCTTAAATTAAAAATAAAGTTTAATTGATTTTGTACATAAACGACACTGACTGAAGGAACAAATTAGGGGAGCAGGAATGGCAAAACATTATAATCTGCTGTTATTCCTTTATAGATGAGGAATTCAAGTTTCAGAAATAATCCCATTTCAGACTGTATCCAGCTTTTACTGGAATGTACACACAGTCTACAAGTAAATACTTTTATACACATACAATCTGTATGACCAGGAAGCCTTATTTTTTTCAGAGTTCCCAACTGTATGGAGAGTCTTCTGTATAGATCAGGGACAGAGCTTTCCCAATGCAATCCTGTTCCCCACAACAACATGTTCATTCTACCATTTTACATTGCCCCAAAAGTGCTATAGTACATAACTAAGAACAAACAAACAAAAAAAACTTAGCTTTTTAAAAGAGTTGAATTCAGGTTCCCAGACCCAACTTGGGTACACTGCTGCATGACAGGTGTGTGGAATGGCAATTAAAAATAAGGCAGAGCCTGTTTGGACTTGGAAGAAAAATAATTCATCCTAGCTGTTTCGGCACAGGAAACAAGTAGGGGTGGATGCAGGAGCCCTTCCCTCCTCATGGCAATGTTCTGAGCCCAAATGGTCTGTTTTCTATTTTTTCAATAGCCATTCCCCTACAGCTGTTGTGTAGCTGTGTGGAACCCAAGCAAGGTCTCAGTTAAAAAAGAAAACATCTAGTTTAGCCCTAAGCAGCTCAGAAACCAGGCCTGCTACGTGTTAGATTGCATGGGCTGTTCCTTAGCTTGGGGGGAAGTGTTTTATTGCAGGACAAAGTGCATGTTTTTAAGTTCCTGCAGGGAGAAGTCAAGTTAGATAACAGAGCAATGCTTTATGTGTTTCAACCTGTACTAGTACTAAATCCAGGTTTAAGAACAGTATGTATTTTCTCCAGTTTCTTAAAATGTGGATTCCACTGGAGGTATTAAAAGCTTTGCATACATTAAAATGCTAGTGTGAACAAGCCACATGAATGACTATGTCAAAAAAATGACAAATGTTGGACTCCACTTTAAGGATCATATCAGAATTAGAAGACAGATGACAAAAATGCTTTTATTTTTCCTATCCCCTGAAATCGATTCCAAGTTCTCATTTCTCCAGGTATCACTTGAAAAATATTCCCCCATAGCCCCTCAGATGGGACAGAAAAGAAATTTTCCACACTCTACAGAGTCCGTTTGTCTCAGGTGGGGGCTGATTCATATGTTGTGGCCACCACATAACTGTCATAGATAGGCCCTGGTGGTGACTTAGTTCCAGGTATGTATGGGCCCAATTTTGAACTCTGCCACACAGGAAGAAGAGAAATGGCATGTCCCCACCACCAAACATACCATTTCCCCAACCCAGTGGGGAGTCCCAGGACCATTTCAGGTTGGGAAAACAGCACCTGTGGTGGGAGGGAACATAAGCCCCTTCTCCCTGTGTGCCAGAGCCCTTTCCAAATCAGGCCTGCACATGCCTGGGAAATAATTTCCCAGCAGGGAACTCCCTAAACAAGTCTGTTGAAAGTCTACATGGGAGGGGGAGGGGACTTTGCAATGTGTGAATTGACCTCCAGGCGATCAACTCTCAGAGAAAGAAAGAAATTGTGTTCCTACTGTAATGTTGTCTGCAAGAGTAGCACTTTAGTTTTCTCAGCAATTAATATGGGAAAACTAAAAGGCTCCATGTTGTAACTCGAGATCAGGCAGCTCTTTCTTTAACTAATGATTTCAGTTTATTAGAACAGAACACAACACAGAACCCCAACTTATATACAGTTTGGAACTGGCTAAACCACACCCCTAGAACAGTAAGGTTCAATCATAAGTGAGTGCTTAGGGTTTGTTCCAGCTGAAAGTCATAGTCTTCCCTGACTGGTCCATTGCACAATATTGGGCAGCCAATCAGGCTGTTGATTTTTGGATACTGAGAGTCTATAGTGCTTGTAACTGAAGCTCAGGCTCATCCTATAATTCAAGCTACCCATATAACACAATAAATAACACCCCTCCCCAAGTCAGCACACATAGTCTTTCAAATACCTTGGCTGAGTTCTTGTTCTTTGGGAGCGTCACGGCTCCCCCACTGGAGAGGCATGGTCTCTGTAGGGAGAGGGTGAATTCCTGTCGGTGCTGCACTCTGGAGCTGCTGGACTGATTGGGGCTGGACCGTATGGAGGCTCAGCTCTGATGGATGGTGTCAAGCCCAGGGGTGCTTCAGTTCCAGAGGCTGATGCTGAATCCCAGGAGGTGCTGGCTCTGATGGCTGGAGTCAGGTTTGAGGGAGGAACGGTCCCAAAGACAAGTGGCAGAATAGTTGCTGAAGCAGTAGGTGTCAAGTCTGGTTCCATAGACTGGCTGGCATAGTCCCTCAGCTCTGACTCTTCAGCCCATCGATACCATAGTTGGTTGATGTGTCTCTGGAGGCTCCTACCATCGGATGTGGTTACCATGTAGGAGACTGGTCCGGTAGCTGAGATCACTGTGATGGTCTCCAGCAGTCCGTGTGTGGTCAAGCTGCAGCGCACCATCCGGATGACCAATGTTGAAGTCACAGGTGACATTGGAACACCCTCCAGCAACTTCGAGTAAGAACCCACCATGATTAAGAAGACTTGTCCCTGAAAGGGATCAGCAAAGTCTATATGCAGGTGGGACCATGGCAGATGAGTGGTCTCCCATCACTGGACTGGAGCCTGTGGTGGATCTGGCTGTGTCTCCTGGCAGGGCTGGCAGGTTCAGACCCAGGCCTCAATTTCCTGGTCCAGATGTGGCCACCACATGTAGCTTCGAGTTAGGGCCTTCATGCAGACAATGCCAGGATGTCCCGCATGCAGCACCTCTAGCACCTGGCAGCACAGTTTGGGAAGAATTACAACATGGTTCCTCCACAGCAGGCATCCGTTATACACAGAGACTTCATGTTGTTGGGAGGTGAATGGCTGGAACCCAGCCTTGAGCCGGCTGGTTGGCCACCCCCTCCACACCCAGTTGAGGACCCAGGAGAGCATCGGGTCCTTTGCTGAGTGGGAGGAGATGTTGGAGGTGTGGATTGGAGGTTGCAGCAGCTCCTCAGTGGCCATAACTTCACCATAACAATGGCGAGCACCACCTTATCAATTTGCATGTAGTTCCATTCGGCCAAAGACAGCGTTCGGGAGAAGTAGGTGATCAGAGCTTCCCGATCATCAGACAATTGGAGGGTGAGGCTGGCACCGATCCCAAAAGGTAAGGCATCAGCTACCAGGATGAGCAGCTTCTGTGAGTGGGGACACTTTTAGATGACAACAAGTCCTTGATAGCCCTGAATGCCTGCGTGTGTTCCATGAAAGAGGAGAGTGCAAAAGTTAGCTTGAAACTTAACATCAAAAAACCAAAGATCATGGCATCCAGCCCCATCACTCCTTTGCAAATAGAAGGGGAAGTCATGGAAGCAGTGACAGAATTCATGTTCCTGGGATGCAAGATTACTGCAGATGGTGACTACAGCCATGAAATTAAATGATGCCTGCTCCTTGGGAGGAAAGTGATGGCAAACCTAGACAGCATAATAAAAAGTAGAGACATCACCCTGCCAACAAAAGTCCATATGGTCAAAGCAATGGTATTCCCAGTAGTTATGTATGGCTGCGAGAGTTGGACCATAAGGAAGGCCAAACGCCGAAGAATAGATGCTTTTGAATTATGGTGCTGGGGAAGACTCTTGAGAGTCCCTTGAACTGCAAGGAGATCAAATCAGTCAATCCTAAAAGAAATCAACCCTGACTGTTCCCTGAAAGGCCAGATGCTGAAGCTGAAGCTCAAATACTTTGGCCACTAAATGAGAAGTGAGCACTCACTAGAGAAGACCCTGATGCTGGGAAAGATTGAAGGTAACAGAAGAAGGGGACAGCAAAAGCTGAGATGGTTAGACAGTGTTATCGACAGGGCTCTTTTTGTAGCAGGAACTCCTTTGCATATTAGGCAACGCACCCCTAATGTAGCCAATCCTCCAAGAGCTTACAGAGCTCTTCTTACAGGGGCTACTGTAAGTTCTTGGAGGATTGGCTACATTAGGGGTGTTTCACCTAATATGCAAATGAGTTCCTGTTACAAAAAGTGCCCTAGTTATCAATGCAACAAACATGAAATTAAGCAAACTCCAGAGCACGATGGAAGACAGAAGGGCCTGGCATGATGTCATCCTTGGGGTCACGAAGAGTCGGACTTGACTATGCGACTGAACAACAACAACAAAAACTTCTATGCACAAAGCCATTAAAATCCAATACTTCCCCTATCTCTATGAGAAGAAAAACTTTTGGCTTGTGCAATCGAAGAAGTGGAGCACTGATATTCTTACAGAGTGCAAGAGGAGGCCCTATGCACTGCTCTGAATCCTTGCCTAGATCAACATAGTTATGTCCCTTTCCATCTGTTCCTCAAATACATCTAAGAGATTTTTTTCTACAGCTGATTTTAATAACTTTTTACAATGTATTGGTTATATTAAAATTCCAAGCTAATTACATCCTGTCAGCCTAATTCCTTGCTATGTTTATTTTTTCTGTGTAATGTATTCCAGCAGGCACCATAAGCACCATAACTGTGCACTTATCTGAGGCTGAGCTAAGGAGATGATTCTATATAAAAAGGATATAATTATGGGAAAGATGCCAAAGAACTATATGGGAAGACAAAAAGGAAAGCAAGGGTACCAATGCAGGCACTAATCTAAGTGGAATGGCTAACTCCCACACTATAGTCCTTGTGTCCCCCACATACCAGACCAATATAGTCTGGGAATTCTGTGCTCAGAATTCTCAAGCACATGGAAGGAGGATTTCTATTGCGACCATGGTGCTTAGGTGCTGGAATTCAGCCTTCCACTCTGCTTCATTTTCCCAGCTGAAATAGCCCCAGAGAGCCACTATTTGCCCTGTTATGGAAACTTACATGTAGTTATTGGTATATATTTATTGCTTCAATGGGCAAACAGCAGCTTCCCAAGGCCATTCCAGGTCAACAAAAGGCAGAGAGAAAGCTTAAGTGTCTCTCCCTGTGCACCATGGTCTGAATCCCTGTATACCCCTTAGAGAGCCTTAACGCTCTTCCAGTGACAGCTTATTAGTGATTCCTGGCCCCAAAATGGTCTGGCTGTCCTTGACCAGGGCCAGGGCCTTCTCAGCCTTGGCCCTAACCTGATGGAATTCTTTGTCTAATGAAACTCAGGCCCTGTAGGACTTGATTCAATTCTTCAGGGCCTCTAAGACTGAAATGTTCCACTGGGCATATGGTTGAAGACAGCAATGGTTAGAGAGATCTGCGAGACTCCCTCTTCCCTTCTCTCCCCCTTTCTCTCTTTCATTCTCTCTGTTGGCTGCCCCCAGTTGTCCCATCTGTGATGGATATTAGGGTGCCATCTGATATAGTAAAGAAGTCTTAGGTTTTAATTTATAATAATGTGGATTTTAAAATTATAATATGCTAAATTATTGTATTATGATCGTTGTAAACTGCTCTGAACCCTGCTTGGCAGGGAATGGAGTGGGATAGAAGTCTAATAAAATAAACAAATAAAATAAATCCAAATCAGTCTTCCACACATTTGTGAACTGAGTTCCAAACATGCACACATCTGAGTGAAATTCCTCATGGCAGCCACAAAGACTTCATAACTTGTGAATAAGCTTTCATTCAAGTGATATTCCTAATTTCAAGTCAGGCTTGGAGACAGGTATTCTCATCCACCACCAATTAATGAGATCATAACATTTACAGTTGATTCACTAGCCACAGAAAATGTTGCTACTTGTGCTGTCAGATGGGTTTCAGTTCTTTCATAAATAAAAAGCTGGCCACATGGCTGTAGTGCAGAAACTTTATGCCCCACTTCAAAGGCTAAGTACAGAAACACCAAATTTTGGCTGACAGAATGCAGTATTTGCTCTCCAAGCCCTCTTGAAACAAATTTGTGTCCAGGGACAGCTGATCCTTGGGAATGTGTGTGTGACATACGATGGTGTCTGGCAATGCTGCTAAAGGATGGGGCTTCCAAACATCATCAACAGCAGCTGGAGCAACCAGCCCAGCACAAGGATCTCCACCAGCAAATTTCTAGTCACCATTAGAAACTGGGAAGTGCAAGCTGCTATGCTTCCCCCCGCCCCCCCGCCCCAGGTTCACATAACCTGTACTGCTGTCTCATCTGCACTGGTGCAAAAAAATCTTTTGGAAGGGTCTTTTTAAAGTTCCAACTAATTATTCACATTTATCTCTGACATTAAAATCGAGTATCAGTAAATGGATTTTGCTACAGTAGAGTCAAAGGGGTCTCCCCTTGGCCTAATTAATTTTTTTCCTTTGTATTATTTGACCCACATCTGTACGCTAGCTGTGTATTATACATATTCTTCCATTAAAATTTGATTCCCTTGCAGCCCTGTGATTCTGTCACTATAGTCTACATTTATTTCTGTAAAAGCCAGATGACTGCCTGCCCCACTTACACTTTCCTCTTCTCTTCCCAAGGATAATTTTACCCCAATAATTTTTCATATACAGAGATATTATCTTTGAAGATACATCTAGCACACAGCCAATTCACATTCCTAGTGAAACCATTTTGGGTATTTCAGGTTATTCCATCTCATGGTAGGAAGATAGCAACAATATATACAAACAGTTGGGCTGGCTTTTGTACACCCAATGTAAATATTCAGTGTTTACAATATTGTTGTAAGTCTATTTTAAACCTGTTTTTATGCTGCTGCAGCAGTGATGGTATCCGATGGCATCTGGACCAAATTTGAACCAGAGCTATTTTAATGACCCCTGCTAGATCTACCAAATTTAAGTCAAGGAAGAGTAAAGAAAAAAAATGCTCAGCGTTTCATTCAAAAGATTCTATGAACTGTTAATGCCACAGAATTCAAATAAGAATTATTCACCACCACTCTGGGACTACTGAAGCCTCTTAAGCCCCACCCTCACAGCCTGTAGTGTGAACCATGGCACCTGGAGCAGGAATCAGTGCTTGGTTCCTGTCCCTTATGCTGCATCCTCTTGAGCAAACAGAGCAAAAGCTCACAAAAGAGGAGATTCCTCTCCTTCAACTGCATCCCCCCCACACACACACACTTGATCCTTTCCCACTCCCCAAGTACTCCCTTACTCTTGGGGGTAGCTGCAGGGGTGTTCTGGGGACTCCAGGAGGAAATGAAGGTGGAAAAGATCCCACCAGCAGAGCAAATGCTGATCCATCATGTTGTGTGGTTTTAGTCTTCTGCTCCTATTTGTCTCATGTAACTTACTTAGAATGTTAGTTTGCCCTTTCTGTTTTGTAAAGTTTTGGGTCTTTTGTTCACAATAACTTGTGATGAACCCGTAGTCAAAAAGCTATATATATATATATATATATATATATATATATATATATATATACACACAATACTGGATATAATATACTTTTCTATGTAATGCCCTCTCTTTATTGGAGTCACACACAGTACTGTTGCCCTTATGGCTTGATAGTACGTACTTTATTATGCAATCTGATAATTTTTGAGGTTCTAAGATTTGCAGTAATACATACTTCTGGCTTCCCAGCTACTGTCTGGTAATAAGGGCAGAATTTGGCCATACCTCTACACTAGCATCAGCAGGGCCGGCTCACTCACTAGGCGAACTAGGCATTCGCCTAGAACACGCAAACCCTTAGGGGCATCAGAAGCCCCCGTCCCTGCCAAAAAACCCTGCCCCTTCCCTGGCTTGCCAACGCGCCCCGCAGATAGGACAGAAGGTTTAAACCCCCACCCCTTCCCTGGCTTGCAGCTCGCCTGCCCTCCCCCTCCCTCCAGGCCCCACCAGGAGGTTGGCATCTGCACCCCACCTAGGGTGCAGAAACACCTCCAGCCAGCCCTGAGCATCAGAAAGGGTTAGTTTAATATGGAAATGCCTGGTGATGCAATGGCCATTACAAAGTGAGTAGAAGAGCCTCTCAGCCACACACTTGGGGTGGGGGAGAAAGAAATGAACGAAATATTTTCTCATGCTTTTTGGGACATTATTGACCTTTTACCATCCACAAATTAGTTGATTTCTTAGGTATGCCAGTTATCTAAAAACAGTTTCTTCCTAATCTGCTGTCATGAGCCCTATGTCATAAATCTATGCATGTTTGATTATAATGGAAAATTTGCATCTTGAGTCCCTTGGGTGAGTGGCCAAAGGGTGTGACAGTAAATAGGAATTTTAGGAAATCACACTGTGCTGCTTAAAGGGGAAGAAGTCAGGAAGATGGTGGTTGCTGTTTATGTCACGTTTGAGCAAGGCAGCGTCTCCATCTCTCAAGCTGGAATTTTTGCTCTCATACAGGCATTTAAACCAGCAACAATCAATTACTTATGAATTTACATTATTTTTTTTCCCTTTTTAAGTGTGTGCATGCATGCAATGTTTCAGCCAGATGTCTGCTGCACAGTCTTCAGCTGCAAATCCAGCAGCTTTGAACCATAGCAGCTCAAGGAACATAGGTGGTGGCCCTTGCCTTCTCTTCTCCTTTATTAGCATTCTCCTTCAGCTTCCAGACAGGAATATAGGGAACACATAAGAACTCCAGGATAATGAAACATGGCACATTAAGTTAGGCATGATGCAGTGCAGGGTCCCCATAGTTAAGAATTAATGGAGACAAGCTGTTTCCTATAACCCACAGTTGAAACAAGGTCAGGAGCATTGTTTTCTTGAACCTTGCTCCAAAGCTGAAGCCAAGAACAAACAACTTCAGTGGTTAAGTGCAGACAGGAGGTATAACTGTTTATTTCACGTTTGGAATTTTTGTACATCTGGATTTCCACTTTTTAAAGTATGTCAGGGTATCCTATGTAAGACTGGGCATGGGAGAGAAGAACCCCCATATGTGACAAAAATTGCATTTAAGTTTCTTTGTGCATGAATTCGAAGTTGGCAACTTGCTGAAACGGTGAGAAGTTGCTTTTGCTTCAACAAAGGAAAGGAAAGGAATGGAACAGAAGGAAAGGTCTCTCCCAAAGAGTAATTGACATGTGGAATTCACTGCCACAGGAAGTGATGGTGGCTACAGGCATAGAGCTTCAAGAGGAGATTGGATCAACATATGGAGCAGTGGTCCATCAGTGGTTATTAGCCACAAGGTTTAGAGGGAACATCATGTCTGGGGCAGTGATGCTCTGCATTCTTGGCGCTTATGGGGCAACAGTGGGAGGGCTTCTGGAGTTCTGGCCTCACTGGTGTACCTCCTGATGGTACCTGGATTTTGGCCACTGTGTGGCTCAGAGCGTGACTCAGAGGCCTGATCCAACCTGGCTTCTCTTATGTTCTTATGCCAATGTAAGTGAAGTCAGTGGGCAGTAACTCGGTTTGGGACTTCACTGTTAGTGATCCACATAAAATGTATTTTTTAACAGAACAGAATATGGTTTGAAACATGGATTATTGCTTGTGATGTGTACCTCATCCCACTTTCATATGGCACAAACAGTTTGCAGGTTTTTGTGTTATTTCAAAAACCTGCAAAATCTGTTTGACCAGAAAAAACTATCATTAGAAATTTATGTGGGTGGCAAAGAGATAATGTGGGAGGGAATTAGAATGCCCAAGATGATTAGACTGAAATAGGACAGGCAATGTGATGAGAAGAGTGAGAGAATTAGGGAGCTAGAAAGCAGTTTGAAGAGGTGGGGAATGTTAAGTTAAGGTGGGGAAAGTTAAGAAGAAGGTCCATAGTTGTTAATACTTTGCTTGGTTTCATTGTGTTGAGGTACAAACAGCATGGTGTTGGAGGCAGTCTTCCAAACTGACCAACATAATCTGAGAACCTTGGGTCCTGTGTTTTGGCTCATTTTTGCAGGCATTTTGGTTATGTGTATTTTTCAGGTTTGGGTATGTTGAACCTGAAAAATATCAGTATTTCCTGATATTCCTGAATCCAAATAATGCCAGGGCTCTTTTTGTAGCAGGAACTCCTTTGCATATGAGGCAGCACACCCCTAATGTAGCCAGTCCTCCAAGAGCTTATCAGAGCTCTTCTTACAGAGGCTACTCTAAGCTCTTGGAGGTTTGGCCACATTAGGGGTTTGTCACCAAATATGCAAAGGAGTTCCTGCTACAAAAAGAGCCCTGAATAACGGTATGGTTTTTGGATTCAGTAGATATTCAGGATTGCTGATTTTTTTTCAGCTCCATTATACCCTATGTGAGTGTCACGATGGGGCCCGGGTGCCGGGTGCAGGGGGGCTGCCAGGTGCCGTAGTCAGAGAGAGTTCCAGGGATCAGCCAAGGTATCAGTCCAGTCTGAGCAAACAAGGTTTAAAGCAGAGCGCAAAGCCGTCATCAGGTATACCGTTAGCCAGAGGTCGAAGCAGAGTCCAGAAGCCGAGCCGAGGTCAGAAGCCAGAAGAGTGTTCAGGGATGTGCCGAGGTCGGGAGCCAGAGAGTCAAGACGAGGAAACAAGGATGGGTGCAAGGCGAGCTGTCTTTCGACAAATTTGCCAGCATGGTTTGCTTGTGGCTGGGGATGTTCTTAAATACCGTGTTGGCTTGTTAACTCATTAACCAGTCGCTGTTAGGTCCCTGCTCCAGTTAATACTCGGGGCTCATTGACGTTGCCCCCATGCACGTGCCTCCTTCCATCAAGCCGCTAAGTCTTTGCACCTGCGAGCTCGTAAACGATTGGCACGTGGAGGCGAGTCAGGTGGGGAAGCATCCGCCCCAGGTGCTTGCTGACTTGTAGCTGGGAGCTCATCCCTCCCAGCACTTAGATCCTTTGCAGACTCCAGCACCTCGGAGGGACTTAAAGGTGCCACGTCCCTGATCCCTGGCGCCGGGTCCGAGGAGGTCGTGGCCAAGCTGTCCTGTGCCAAATCAAGGGTAGAGCTCACTGGTGCTAGGTCTGGAGGTGTTTCTGAGCTCATGGCCGAGGTTTCAGGCGCTGGATCGGGGCAGGCATGACAGTGAGCCATTATAGTCAATGGTCCCCATAGGGTATAATGGAGAATCAATCCAGGGGTATCTGGGACTCTGAGGGGGCTGTTTTTTAAGGTAGAGGCACCAAATCTGCAGCATAGCTGCTGGTGCCTCTCCTCTCCTCACCTCCCCCCCCAAATTTCAAAAAGATTGGACCAGGGAGTCCAATTCTATGAGCCCCAGAAGAAGCTCCCTCATCCTCCATTGTTTCCAGTGGAGGGGAAAAGGCATTTAAAGGGAATGTGGAGCATTTAAATGCTTTTTGCAAGCTACAGCTGAATTCTGTAAATATTTAAAGAGCTCGCTGTCCTTTTAAATGCCTTCTCCAAGCCTTGGCTTCACCCAGAAAGTGTTTAAACTGAGTGCAATCCCTTTAAACACCCTTTAATGCCAGCTATCCAGCAACCCTGAAAAAACTGAATATTTTCAGGATTTTTCAGGCTCAGTCATATCAGATAGCCGGATAAATACTCCAACTGATAACCAGATGAAAAAATACCCGGAAAATACCGGTACGACATTTGTTGGGGTATTTTTCTGCCTTGGTTTATACCGAGCACACACCCCTAGTTATGTGTTCTTTTTTTGGGGGGGGGGGTTGATGGTTGTGCCTAAAGGGTCATGTGATGGCATTTTCCTTGTTAAGGAAAAGAGGAAGAGAGGCACAGTTTTGTTATCTATTTGGTCAAAATTTCTCCGGAGTGTTTAAGACATAAGTTTCAATGGTCACACTCAACGATCATTCTGGGTTAACATTTCATAGAGATGATCTCAGTGGATCACAAGACTGTCTGGATTTAGGATTCACATTTATTGTGTAGTTAAAGTCAGCTGCTATGGGCAGCTCTGGTACCTGCTTTCAGCTCCTGCACTTTTCTTGCCCAAAAGTCAGAGTCTCCCCATGCTGACTTTCTACATACCTATATAGTATTGCCCAGGGTGTTCCTCCTTGCTTACATCCCAACTAAGCTCTGACCAGGGGGGAAATGGTGATGGGGCATGATTTAGTCTGCTATCTTGCACATCCTAATTTTTTAAAAAAAACAGAATGAAGAAGAAGAAGAAGAAGAGAAGGAGGAGGAGGAAGAGGAGGAGGAGAAGGAGATTGGATTTATACCCCACCCTTCACTTGGAGTCTCAGAGTGGTTTACAATCTCCTTCCCCTTCCCCTTACCACAACAGACACCCAATGAGGAAGGTGGGGCTAAGAGAGCTCTTTCCAGAACTGTCCTTGAGAGAACAGCTCTGACAGAACTATGGCTTGCCCAAGGTCATCCAGCAGCTGCAAGTGGAGGAGTAGGGAATCAAACCCAGTTCTCCCAGATTAGAGTCCACACACTTAACCACTACACCAAACTGGCTCTACCCCTGCCCTACCCTTGCTCCCCTTTCTTTTAGATGTGAACAGGAGACTGTATGTATTTTTTTCCTATGGGGAAAAATAGCACCAGGGTGCTGCATGTATGGGGGGGAAAGCTCACCTATACACACACGCACTTCCTGCTGCTTGAATCTATTCATAAATGTCACAAATAATTCTGTTCAGTTTTGGAGTATCTAGAATATCATGATCTAGGTTGTATCTTAAGTCCTTCTTGGCTGCAGTCTTTTCTAGGCTCCTTATATTTTATTTATTTTTTTACAAAATTTGTATGCTGACTTTCTGCCCTTACAAGGGCCATGAAAGCAGCTAACAATTTAAAACATACATGATAAAAATTGAATTTGTAACCATTAAGATCAACCCCCCCAAAACCAAATCATTAAAATATTTTAAAAACAGAGTTACAATACATACAAAACATAAAAGCAGCAATTAACACATTGGTTAGGAAGGAGGGATCACTGAGAGAAGGAAACAAAAAAAGTCTTCACCAGGAAGATAGCAACAGAAGGAACAGACAAATTTCCCTCAGGAGAGATTTCCTGAGCTTTGGTGCCATGACCAAGAAGGACCTCTCCTAGTTTGCTTCCCACCTAATCTCAGAAGGCGGGGGCATCCAAAGCAGGGCCTCCAAAGATGACCGTAGTGGTCGGGCAAGTGTATAAGGGAACAGGTGGTCCTTGGGTTATAGTGGATCAAAATCGTATAGGATTTTGAACATGAAGACCAGCACCTTAAATAGTGCCTTGAAAACAAATGGGAGCCAATGTTAGATGGGCCAAGACTGGAGTGATATGGTTCCCTCTGACCCACTCCAGTCAACATCCTGGCTGCAGGAGTCTTTACCAATTGCTATGGGTGTGACCTATATTGGCAAAATTAAGCTTTTTCGTTCTAATTGAATAAATTTTGTGAAGCTAGTTTACTTAATATTACAAATAAAACATAAACAAAGGAAATTTGTTTAGCTGAATAACAGTTAAAATCTAATACACAATGACTCCCAGAGAAAAGTAATTGTGTAACTGCTAGTTTTGCCTTCCAAAATTTGGTCTAGAAATATTAAAGATATCTGTAGGTTCATACCAGATATTGAAGTGGAAATAGAAGGGGTCATTTAAAAATCTAGCCCACAAGGAATGAAATATACATCACAGAAGTATCAACATTACTTTGTAACCATTCACAAAAAACAAGTTAACCATCGTTTTGTTTTACAGGTCAGTAGCCATTTTTGCCTGTACAGTAATGCTACACACCATCCTGTTCTTATGACCTCTCTAGAGTGCACATAAGTACCTAAAGTGGTATTGATTAGAATTGCTTTTGGGGAAAGTGAACAAAGGCTAGAATATATGGCAAGAGAAAAATTCCATTAAGGTTTCTTGCTGTAAGGTGTACAAAGTACATAGATCTTTCCATAAGGTGGGAAGTTTGCTGATTACTTCTGGGGAAAAGGTACTATGAAGAGAAGAAATATTCTTAGAAAATACTCTAAGAGAGGAACCAGCATGTTTAAGAGATAACAGTAAACCAAGGGAGATCTTCCAAGGGTCTTGAAGTGAGTGCTCCCTTTCCTTCTCCATGGATACCAACTAAATAGAAGGCTCAAACCATAGCTAGTTAGGCCTGAGCAACCATCTATGGTCTACTCCCTTTGCTGATTTAATCTGTGTCTGGCATTCTGTTTAAGAAGAAACCAAACCATAGTTTGTGGTTCAGTTGTAACAACTAACTTTGCTGTGTGGCAACAGTGAAAATATTTCATCAGACCACCATATGTAAGAGAAGGAGGGAGATGGAAACAGCATGATAGACAAAGTATCCTGATTCCAGCAGGCACAGCTGTGGAAGTTCCTGAGACTGGATTTCAAACAAGCTGTGCAATCCCTAAGCTTGTCTAACAATCCTCAGGAAGCAACCCACTGAGCTACAGCTTATGCAGAACTCCTTTATATATGTACTCAGTAAGCCCTCCTCTCAGCCCATATGACTAGCAACAGTTCTGCTCCTAACGCTGCCTACAGTTTGGGGAAATGGGGGAGCATCCAAACAGTATAAAAGGATTTAACTCAGTACCATAGATAACCTTCCTTACCTCAGGTTGGATCAGACAAGCTTAGAAACTGAACAGCATCTTTGCTCTGAAGACTAAGAGGATTTCTGGAGCTGTGCCCTTGAAGCCTTAAACATCAAGGGAAGGGGGAGGCTTTTGTACACCTCTGAGCTGTGATTATACCTGACCAAAAAAAAAAAACCCTAAGGAAAAAATTGTATAATTTGTTTAGCTCCTCACAGCTAACAGTTCTCCCTCATGAAACAAGCAAATTTCTTCATGAAGAAGATAAATTCACAAAATAGAGATAATTCCATTTGTCATTCTGAAGAATTCTACCTGGTCTCACAGCTGCAACAGAAAACACAAATCTGCTCCACTCCCCATTCCTGAAAGAATTAGGGCAAAAAGGAGGGGAACAATAAAATGAGCTATAGAAAAGACTCAAGAAAGCAGCAGGGGATATGCTGTAGCTGACAGAAGATGGCCTTCTTATCTGATAGATAAAATGTTATACAATTTGCATTTCTATATCAAAAATAGTTTGGTTTAGTTTTTTGACCCTGTCACATTGCTTGATATCCTTCTTCTAAAGAAATGAGGTCATCAAAATGAACAACCTTTTCTCCTGTTTCTTTATTTTGCCAGACTACAAAATGTAGGCATTTTTCAGACTGCAGCTGCCTTTCACGTTTTCATGCATGTCATGCTGGTTCTGATGATTGTGCTATCGGTGGGATCAGTTCAGACTTCCTGTCACAGTTCCACCTATTCCGGGGGGGGGGGGTTGCGCATGTGCTAAACTGTTTCACCAGCCTCCTCACTCTGCCTATCTTCCTTGGAACACAAAGGCAGGGTGTGATGCCTTTACACAAGAGTAGGCCCATTGGCTTTATTATGTTTACTCTTATGTGAAGCAAGGAGACTATCAAACAGCAACTGTGAAGCAGAAAAGATAGTTTATTCGCTCAAGCACTTGGCTGCTGACATTTTAAAACTGAAAACATGAAACAAATGTAACAAAAGAAGGGTTTTCCCCATTGGGGAAAAAGGTGCAGAGGGTCAAGAAATGATGTGGTGGATGGTGGGAATATTCAGATGAGGAGTGTGTTGCAGCTGGAGATCCCCTTACATGACAGTAGCACCACTGGCTTCAGTATGTCTACTGTTATGTAAAGCGAGAGGGGACAAGATCCAGGGCATCTCCCCCCCCCCCCCGCTTATGATTAATATGTGTACCTTCTTCAGTCTCTCTCTGCATCATTCTGGTAAACATCTCAAGAGCCATTTTTAAGGAACTAGAGTTTCAGACTTCTTTTTTTCCCAAGATCCCGGGGGGGGGGGAGGTGGCGGCAAGCAAGCTCCAGGCTTTCTCAGGCTGAAGAGGCAGAGAGAGGAGAGCAGACAACACACACACACACAAGCATGTGCACCCACAAGGCAGAGCAAAGAGGAAGGTGCCCCCAATGGGAATGACTGCTTGTTTCAATATAAGCGCCTTCCAGCACTGAAACATTTTGTTGCTGGCATGCAATTTTTTTAAAAACACCCAAACTGCCCTTTCTGGGCAGGTTTGGGTGGCAGTTCTCTAGATGGGGGGGATGTCTAGATTCCCAGGAAGAGGCTTTCTTGCAAATTCATTTCACAATGAAAATAAAAAGTGCAGGGGTAACCAGTTTTAAAAAGGATGGGGACAAAATGGGACAGCACTGGGATATTTATGAAGCTGTCCGAAGACAAGAAAAAACAACAATGGTAACACCGGGTAATGAAAATGGAATTTTAAGGCACTCTAAAAAATGCAGTAATACTTACAGGACTTGAATTCCAGACAAAAGAGAGACTGTCCCTTTTTGAGGTTTGTATCTGCTAGACCACGGAGGCACAAATAATAAAGTTCTCCACCACATGAAGGCATTTATGAAACTCTTCTGTCTGAGATGAAAACCACTCTCCCTGCTACCACAAGCCTAATAAGAGAGCGGCCACTCAGTCACCTCATTCTTAATTGTTCGTTTCAGTATGTTAATTATTTTCAGTTGGCGGGGCCAGCCATGTTTCTTCCACTTCTTTCCCTTTCAGATAACTCTGTGATACAAGAGAGCAAGGCATTCTGAGAAACAGAGTCAGCATTCTGAGAAACCAGTGTGGTTTAGTGGTTAGAGCATCAGGTTTGGATGAGGGAATGGCAGTTCCAATACCCACTTAGGGCCAATTCACTCTTTACCTTTTAACCTCTGGTTAAAAAGTACTCATGTTTAAAGGACAAAATGCATGCAGATTGTAGTTAATTATGCACAAAATTGCCTAATTTACCTTTTAGTACAGGCAAAAGGAGTAATCAGGAAAGGATTTGGCCTCACATGTTTATTACGGGGAAACCTGATCATTTAAATGTACAGGCACTATTTACAGTTGACTAACCACAAGTGTATTTTGCCATTCCAACTAGGTACCTCTTGCTGTCAATTTTAAAAAGTAAGGGCTGTCAAACATACAAGTCAGGTCCAATCACCACATAACAAAGTCCTTGTGCTTGTTAGGGGATGGCATGAAGACTCTGTATCAAATGTATGCAATGGGACTTGTATTATTTATTTATTTAAAATACTTATATTCCACCTTATTTCCTTAGACTCAAGAAAACTAACAATACCTCCCAAGCTGCTTCCACATGAAGAATTTCCTGTTTCAGCCACCAGACTGAGGCATTTTTTCCATGTTTCCATGTGACATCATCCTTTGTTGGTGCATAGACCATCAACAGCCTGTTCTTTACACACACACACACCGACTTTATTTTAAACATGTAAATAGGCAGAGCCCATTCAGCTTAAGCAGTTTCTTGTGTTTTTAGAGGAAACAACATAATTACAGGACTCTGGTGAAATGCTAGTCTGTTACTCTTTTCCTTTGTCAATGAATGCAAGGAGCCAGGCTTTGGTTACAATTAGCATAACAGAAGAGAATATCCTGACTTTTAGACAGAGGGGAAGGGATCATGGGAGGCTCTGCAAATAAGAGTATTTTTAATAAGGTTGTTAAAGGTATTACATTATTCCTATCCAGTGTTACTGAGGCTGAGTTCAGACTGGCAATTTGACGCAGGAGCCAGTTGCGGCAAAAAAGCCCTGGAACAAACTGTTCTGGGGTTTCCCGTTCACACAGCCTGGACTGCTGCGGGAACATACTGGGAGGAGGCATGTGGGAGCATTCAAATGGCTGGTGTGGAGGCACCACTGTCAGCAGCTTTCCCCCAGTAAATTGGCAATGTGTGCATGGGTACCCATGTGCACAAGCGCATCTGGCCGATTGGGGGCGGATCCTGTTGCACTGGCACTGCATTGGGCAGTAGAGTGGAGCACAGCCAATCAAACAGCTGCTGCCATCTGCCCCAATGCGGCTTGCTCCTGGCTTATCTGCCAAGTGTTCACATGGCTGGGAAGCAGAATGCTGCAGGATAAACGTGCTCTCTGGGATTTGCTACCCCTTTAAAGAGGTATGTTTTCATCCCGGGAGCAAAGCAGAACAGCGCAGGTTGCTGACGGGTGCAGAACGTCAGGTAGATGTGCCTGTGTGAATGCCCCCTTTAATGTGGTTTTAAAACTCCGCTGAAATGGGGCTCTACCAGGGCAAATTGCCAGTCTGAACTCAACCTGAGTTACTCTGGCTCGTTTTAAAAAAATAGAAGATAATCACTCACAGCTCAGACTGCCTCTTAAAAAATAAAATAAGGAGGGCCAAGACTTCTGAGGGTCATCAGGTATGAAAGGGAAACCACTGCTAAAAATAAAGAGAAAATGGATTACTGTGAGCTGTCTGGAATCTCCACTGAAAGGGTGATTCATTTCACACAGAATCACATTAGCAATCACACACCCATAGAAAATCATGCTGGTGTAGAAGCAGCCCCAGATGCATGAAGGCTCTTTTCTGCTTGTGAACATGGTATATGTGGAGAAACTGCTCAGCCCTCTCCCTACACACACACCAATGTTTTCATGTCCTCAAACTGCCCCCATGGGCTCCTTTATCAAAATCATGTTCCTTACATGGCCACACATAATTTTTACAACATAGTGAATAATGACTCGACAAAGCCATTTGAGATGTAAAAACAGCACTGTGATGGGGGAGGGGGGAGATGCCTGAAGTCGCTTTCCCCCGTGCCATGGTTGTGAGCAGGAAAAGGTTGGAATGCATTTGGAAGATACAAAACTCCAATTGCACAGCTTACAGAAAGCCCTTATGTCATCCCCCAAACAAAAATAAAGGTTTTATCATGTGATGATTGGCCTTTATTGGATTACCTTAGGTGAATTTTTCTGTCCCAACCCACCTTACTTCACAAGATCTCTGGGAAACTTAAACTCTGCTTTAGGTTCTTGAGACAAAGAAACACAAAAAATAACTAATAAATTTAGTTACTTGGTGGCAAAAGAATATCTCAAAGCTACCAGTAAGCAGTATGATATTAAGTGGATGTAGGAAACTCAACATCAAAAAAACTAAGATCATGGCATCCGGCCCCATCACTCCTTGTCAAATAGAAGGGGAAATCGTAGAAGCAGTGACAGAATTCACGTTCCTGGGATCCGAGATCACTGCAGATGGTGACTGCAGTCATAAAATTAAAGGATACCTGCTCCTTAGAAGGAAAGCTATGGCAAACCTAGACAGCATAATAAAAAGTAGAGACATCACTCTGCCAACAAAAGTCCATATGGTCAAAGCAACGGTGTTCCCAGTAGTAATGTATGGTTATGAGAGTTGAACCATAAGGAAGGCTGAGCACCGAAGAATAGATGCTTTTGAATTATGGTGGTGAAGAAGACTCTTGAGAGTCCCTTGGACTGCAAGGAAATCATATCAGTCAATCCTAAAGGAAATCAACCCTGACTGTTCCCTGGAAGGCCAGATCCTGAAGCTGAAGCTCAAATACTTTGGCCACCAAATGAAAAGGGAGCACTCACTGGAGAAGACCCTGATGTTGGGAAAGACTGAAGGTCAAAGAAGAAGGGGATGGCAAAGGATGAGATGGTTAGACAGTGTTATCAATGCAACGAACATGAAATTAAGCAAACTCCGGAGGAAAGCGGAAGATAGGAGGGCCTGGCATGATGTTGTCCATGGGGTCATGAAGAGTTGGACTCGACTATGTGACTGAACAACAACAGAAAAACAGCAATCGTGTCTTGTGATCTCAATCTGGCAAAGTATTAATAATGGCAGATTTGAAGCAGTAATGTGATGTTCAGCACCTACTAATATTGGACTGTTCCACTCAATCACTTCTGTCACACAGGTTGTGCACTATATCAGTGATCAGATTGTTCATAACCACAATCAGGATACTGGCACATTTGTGGGTGAAAGATCTGATCACATGAAGTTGAGCACCCTCCAGGGGATGGCAGAGGACTGTGTCAGATCTGAAGATTTTGGCAGGTACAATCAAAGATATAAGTAATTCAAATGTAACCCCTCCTAGGACCTACTCATACATCACACCCACTCTGCCTAGCTTCAGCATCTCTACCCCCCCTTCACCTGGGAAATATATGATCCCATTATCTACTAAGGAAGGTGGCACCAGAAATCTCAAGGACATTCCTCTGGGAATGAGAGTAAGGCTTCTTCAGACACACTCCACACTCACACACCCCACCTAAGGAATTCCACTCCCCCAGCAACTATGGCAAACTGAGCAGAGCAAGGTTTGACATTTACAAACCATCCTTTTTGTTGTTCAGTCACACAGTCAAGTCTGAGTCTTCGTGACTTCCCATATACCACCACAGAGGTTCTGGCTAGGGCATTGGAGGCCATGGCTGATTAGTTGAAGCAGAGTCAGCTGAAATTAAATCCATCTAAGATGGAGGTCCTATGCCTGAGTCACAAGGGAACAGAACTGGGGATCCAGCTCCCCACCCTTGACGGGGCACTGTTAGCACCAGCACTGAGTCATCTGGGTGTGACTCTGGATGCCTCGCTTTCAATGGAGGCCCAAGTCATGACCATTGCCAGATCTGCCTTTTACCACCTCCAGCAGGTCAAGCAATTGGACCCCTATCTCTCCCCCCGGTGACTTAGCTACAGTGATCCATGCATTGGTCACCTCCAGGTTGGATTACTGTAACTCTCTCTATGCAGGGCTACCCTTGAGACTGATCTGGAAACTCCAGCTGGTTCAAAATGCAGCTGTGTGTGTCCTTACTGGGACTTCAAGATAAGCGCTTATACAGTCTATGCTCTGCCAGCTGCATTGGCTTCCAGTGGAGTACTGGATCAAGTTCAAGGTTTTGGTACTGACCTTTAAAACCCTATGCCATCTCAGGCTCATTCACTTGTTCATCCTAACATTGTATATGACATTAAATGCTAACAATGCCCTTCAGTTCTCTACATTGGGCAAACAAGTCACACCTATGCCAAAGGATAAATGGACACAGAGCTGACATCAAGAATCACTAGACTGAGAAACCTGTAGAAAGAAACTTCACCCTTCCAGGACATTCAATGGGTGACCTCAAAGTAGCTGTTTTATTGCAAAGGGACTTCAGGAACACACTGGAAAGGGAAACTGCTGAATTACAAGTTATTACAACATTCAGAACAATAAACCCCCAGGACATAACAGGAATAGTGATTTCTTATCTCACTATATATGCTAATCTCATTCAGTTCTTACATCTGTATTCTCACCAAGAAGAGCTATACATCCTCTTTATTTTATTGTATTTCTTATTTGGGATAGTAGATTGGAATGGTGATTACGGTATAAAGAATAGTAGAATGTAATGTAATTTGGAATGTTAGATTGGAATGTGTTTCTCTGGTCTGGTGCCAGAAGAGACATAACACTGTACAACCAGTCAAACCCACCTTAAAGAAAAGGATGCTGATAGTTCCCTCCATGCTTGAGAGGAGATGAATGGAGCATAATAACAGGATCTCGATTACTCTGAACATTCCGCAATTAAGAACGGTATCCTTACACGTCAATCTCCAATTTTGATATATTTATTTGCTTCATTATACCTCCCCACACTGGGAATTAAATCCAAAAAATGGTGACCATATAAACTAAGCTTGTTATTCCTGTTTGGTCATTGCATCTATTAAACAGCTTCATTATGTTGTATGGTGATTTGCTGCGCAACTTCTACCTATATGTATGGACTGGTAATTTCTATTTCACTGTATCTGAAGAAGTATGCATGCACACGAAAGCTTATACATCGAATAAAACTTTGTTGGTCTTAAAGGTGCCACTGGACTCAAATTTTGTTCAGAAGAAAAGAAAGGCATTGAAGGATCATGAGGCCTTCAGGTTCATTCAGTGTTTTCTAACTACTCACCTCTAAGGAAAATTAATACTTTTCAATCAATCAAATTTATTGCAGCAAGAGCCAGTAAAACAGTACAATTCTGATATAAGAAGAATTAAAACAGTAATAACATGGGAATAGTATAAAAACATTAACAAGAGAAAGTTAATAAAATTAGTAAAATAAAATAATGTTAGTAAGAGAATCATACAATTTTTCAGCTAAAATAAATTTACATTTCCTAATAGCTAAGCAACAAAATTTTGCCACAACGTAAGTCACGGAGCTCTGAACACCTTCTAAGACAAATTTACAAAAGACTTCTGGCCTAAAGTCAAGATAAGACTGCAGAGGGCTAAATCTAGACAGAAGGGGTAGTACAAGATGGTCTCGTTCCTCCTGATAGAATCTGCAAAACAGGAGGACATGAGTAACTGATTCCACCATATTAGCCATGCATGGGCATATACGTTCATGCATTGGAACTCGAGTGAATTTACCTTGCAGTACAGCGGAAGGGAGTGCCTCAAAACGGGCTCTGGAAAAGGCCCATCTATAGGGTTCATAGGTAATGTTAACTAAATAAGGGGCAACAGTAAAATTAGGCCAAGATTTTATATTTCTGAAGTTCTTGGGTAGCAAAGCTTCTTCATTTTGTGATTCAATATCATGAAGCCTCTGCACGACAGCTGTTCTTGCCTTGTATAGGCTTCCATAGAAGAGATCTTCTGGGAATAGGCCAATCTGATTGAATTTATTAAGAATTTGTGAGGACCTGGCAGGGTAAGGGTCCAAGGCTAAAAGGTAAGGTATTAAACCCTTCGGTTGTAATGAATTTTTAGCCAGAGTATTATAGCCTGCTCCCAGACCTTTGCTTCGACTCTGAGTAGCCCAGCCTCTTGCCTAAGTGTTACATTAGAAGTGCTTCTAGGAACACCAAATAGAGATCTATGAAATTTAGACTGAATCCTTTCAAGGGTCTTTAGATTGGCAGAAAGTCTGATTTGTGAGCCATACAGGAGTTGAGCCAATGATTTTGCCTGGAAGGTTTTTAAGGCCATGGGAATTAATACTTTTTAATTTGTCTAGGATTGGTGAAAACGTCTTCCTAGAGAATCTGACAAACGGCGTTATCAGTACAATCCTATGTTCGATTACTTGGGAGCTTACTTTCAAGTAAGCATGCACAGGATTCCAGCCTTTGGGTTGTTTCCTAGGCAATAACACTAACAAAGCCACTCTGACACATTACTCTGTCATATCCTGTCACAGTCTTTTCCCCTCTCCTACCAAATCAGATCTCTTCTTGCATCACAGATTTTAACTCTGCTAAACTTAATTAGCTGAAATGTAGAGGTGCAGCAGTCCCAGCAACGCCATTTATCATTGCATGCATTCATATAACCATACAAGCTCAGCGTTTTCTGTACTCTGCATATTTTCTTTCTCTTCTGAGTTAGTATTTTTACATTTAAGTTCTATGGAGCTTTGAAAAATCATCACTTTCAAAACTTCTTTATTCCCCTGCTGGAATTATAATTAACTGTCTCCTTTTATTTTGTTGTACAAATCTATTCAATTGAAACAAGCAGCCTCCAAGTGCTGGTCAAGCTCAGTATTAGTCCTATCTAGGATTACGGTTTACAGTGATCTGCCCTATCGATAATTATCTGGAGAAGCATTTTTAAATAAAATAGGGACAGGGTAAAAGCCAGAACGGCCCGGTCCCAATAAAATATAAGAAAAGCACCACCAGTTTCCCTGAAGGTCTCTGTCTGCCTCTGCAGTATGACTTGAGGTGTCACTTGATGCTTATCAGTCCCTTTTCATTTTTTAAAAAAATCCAAATTGTCTCCCATTTCACCCCCTCCCCCATCTGCTTGCGAGATAACTAACCTCATTGTGACATCACGCACCTGTCAGTCACAGAGAGTTAAAAGCACCCTGAATGCTGCCTCGTCAGGCTCCACTGCAAACTGACGCAAATGAAACACTTCTAGCTATCCTTGCAGCTGCCATGGACTGCTCTGACTGTAGCCTCTTAATCCTACTGGGGAGAGCACGCGGGTGGGGGGTGACTCAGTCTGTTGCAGTTCAGCCTGGTATTTCAGATAATCAGCCTCCTCTTTAACCTGCAGCCAACATGACATGCAAGATCATTTGCCCAGATGAAGGAGACACTGCTTTCTCACAGCAAATGCTGCTTCACTATCACACAGTTCAGTTAACCTTTTTAAAAATCTATGGCTGCCACATGCACAGACACATACCTTGCCAACAACACAATTGTTGTGCTTTTAAAATTAGATACCATGAGATACTATCTTATTTTAAATTCAGTCATGTGACCAGAGATGTACAAACAGACATTTCTAGGTATTGTGGGGAAGAACAAATCATAAGAAAATATATATGCATATTACAGAGAAAAATGAGCAGCTGAGTGCAGAGCAATTCCATCTGGATTCATCTGGGTAAGTAGGATGGACACAGTGCAGGGGAAAGGGGGAAGATTTCCCACTTATTCAAATACATGTGTATGCTCTGCCTACAAAATTTATTTATTTATTTATTTATATTTACATTTATATCCCACCCTCCCTGCCTTCCGGCAGGCTCAGGACAGCTAACAACATACATAAATATACATTAAAATTTCATTAAAACTATCAATCAATATAAAATCATACATCATAAACATAACTTATATTAAAAGAAGAAGAAGAGATTGGATTTCTACCCCACCCTTCACTACCCAAGGGAGTCTCAGAGTGGCTTACAAACTCCTTTTCCCTTCCCCTCCCCAGAACAGACAACCTGTGAGGTAGGTGGGGCTGAGAGAGGTCTGACAACAACTGCTCTTTTTCATGAACAGCTGTGCCAAGGTTTGTGACTGGCCCAAGGTCACATCAGCAAGTGCAAGTGGAGGAGTGGGGAATCAAGCCCGGTTCTCCCAGATTAGAGTCCGCGCACTTAACCACTACACCAAACTGGCTCTCAAGATGGCAAATCTTCTAATCACTGTCAGCTGAGTGGTGTCCCTAAGTTCATGCCCAGCTATAAAGCCTCAGTTGGTGGTGCAATTTGGTACTATCAGTACCAATGATGGTACAATTGTTGGCACAGTTGGTAATCGGGCCAGGGCCATATAATTGAGGTGGCACCCTACTTGAAAGCCTGGAAGAAGAGCTTTGTTTTACAGGCCCTGCAGAACTGTAAAAGGTCCCACAGGGCCCTGATGTCCTCTGGGAGCTCATTCCACCAGTGGGGGCCACCACAGAAAATGTTTTTACTTGTACAGAATGAAAGTAACTAAGATAATTGGCTGTTATCTATTCAATTCTATCTTGTCCTTCATCCAAAGAGCTTGGAATGGAATACATAGTTTTTCCTTTCTCCATTTTATCCTCAGAACTAGTTACCCTATAAGGTAGGTTAGACGGGGGGGGGGGGAGAGAGAGAGAGAGAGAGAATGTGTATGTGTCACTGGCCCAAAGTCATCATTGGCCAAAATAGGTGTTTGCTAAGAAGTACGTGTTTGGCAGTGTTACTCAAATAGGCAGTCTCCTAATTTATTGGGGGAAATTAGCTTAAAGGTATCAAAGTAAGAGAGGGTAACTGAAATTCTCCACCTATGTATATGGGGATTTTTCCCTCAGAGAACTCTTGAAATAAACCTGTCAGATGTTCATCTGGAAAGGGTTTTATTGAAATAGGAATAAAAAGGCAAAACACACACAACACAAACACACAGAAAACATACAAGCTAGCTAAGAGGAAATCAGAGAGGAGAGGAGAGAAAGCAATTTCAGAGAAGGCTATATTTACTAGTCTCAAAGAGCAAGGTCCACGGAGGCAGCAGCAAAATGACCATCGTTTCAAGGAGAAAAGGAGAAGGCCCACATGCAAGTGGGGTGTGAGGTATGACATTGAGAACACACACACACTGCTTGGAGCAGAGGGGCTATCTGACATGTTTGCCCCCAAAACAATAACTTGATGGGTCTTTCGGAGTTGAACAATGATTTGAGGAGAACCTTAATGGGTTTACCTGAGATGAACTATAGGTTTTAATGGCACTTGATGACCCTGTTAAGTACCAGATAGGAAAAGCTACCAGGTTTTGTGAATAGTGTTTCTGACATTTTAGGCCAGGCAGTGTATTGCACTTATTTATTTATTTTTTATTAGTTTGACTATTACCCCGCTCTCCTGCCGAGGTGGCTCAGGGCGGCTTACATAAAAACATAAAACCAGCATAAATACATACATAAAATACCTAGATTCATTTCCATATAAATACAGTTAAAACCATTTGTGTATGGTAGTGTCATATGATAAAGTGCAAGTGCAGCTCAGCCAATATAATGTTGCTCCTACTAGAACGCCCGGCGAAAAAGCTCAGTTTTCATGGCCCTGCAGATTTGCTGAAGGTCCCGCAGGGCCCTGATCTCACTGGGGAGATAATTCCAGAGTGTCGGCGCTGCCAGGGAGAATGCCCTGGTCTAGTCGACGCCAACCTGGCATCCCTAGGTCTAGGGAGGGCCAGGTGGCTTTGAGTTCCTGACCGCAGTGCTCTCTGGGGAACATATGGGGAAAGGCGGTCCCTCAGGTAGACAGGCCCCTGACAATAAAGGGCTTCAAAGGTCAAAACCAGCAACTTGAAGTGGATCCGGAATGCTATTGGCAGCCAGTGCAGCAACTTTAGCACAGGCTGGATGTGCTTCTGCATAGAAAGACCTATCAACAGCCTGGCCTCTGCATTTTGCACCCGCTGCAGCTTCCGGAGTTGCCCCAAGGGCAGCCCCATGTAGAGAGCATTGTCCAGCCTCGAGGTGACCATTGCGTGGATCACTGAAGCCAGATCTTTGCGTTCAAGGAAGGGAACCAACTGCCTAATCAGCCGAAGGTGGTAAAAGCTGCCTTTGCAGTGGCTGCTACCTGGGCCTCCATTGTCAAGTGTCAAAGAACTGCCATAATTCTTTCTGTTGCCAAATACACAGTATTCATTGTTTGCTGTATCGCTTCCTGCTTTTACGCTTGCGCATAGCTTGCCAGCTGCAACTGTGGGAGAATACTTCTTTGCTGCCTGTTATCGGAGTGGCCTTGACAAGGAGGCTTTGGTGTATTGTCTCAGCCTGGGGAAATATTCCAGTCCTACGTGACTAGGCGGTGGGGGGGGGGTAGTTCTCCCAGTCATTACGTAACATCCCTCTGGGATTTTTCCCGTGCACGTGCTAAGAGTTCATTCGCTAGTCCTGCTTTGCATCATACTATAACTGCACCTAGCGTGGCCAAGAAGGGCATTCCTGACAATAGTGATTACTGTGGGCAACATCCTTGTATTCCAATAAAGCATATCTTTCTTTGAAGAATGCTTGGACCTGCTTGCTATTGAGCCTGATATCAAGGAAGCATCCAGGAGCACTCCCAGACTCCTGACCCTCGGGGCTGGCACCAGCAGTGCCCCACTGAAGGCCGGTAATGGGATCCCTATCCCTGAACTGCTCCGATTCAGGCACAGGACCTCCATCTTCGTCGGATTCAATTTCAATCGGCTCAGTCTAAGCAGCGCCCTGCAGCGCCCAGTCCAGATCGTCCAGGGTAGAGCCAGACTGACCACCCAACAACAGATAGAGCTGGGTGTCATCCGCATATTGGTGACACCCTAGCCCATGCCTCCAGGCAATCTGGGCAAGGGGGCACATATAGATGTTAAATAGCATCGAGGAGAGTATCGCCCCTTGAGGTACTCCACAAATTAGTGGGTGCCTTTGGGACAGCTGCTCCCCAAGTGCCACCCTTTGTCCCCGACCCTGGAGAAAGGAGACAAGCTATTGCAAGGCAAGCCCCTGAATCCCCATGTCGGTGAGGTGGTGGGTGAGCAACTGATGATCGACTGTGTTGAATGCTGCCAACAGATCCAACAGCAGCAGCAACACCATCCCATCCTGATCCAGATGCCTCCAGAGGTTGTCTGTGAGGGCAACCAGTGCTGTCTCCATCTTGTGGCCTGGGTGGAAACCAGACTGGAAGGGATCTAGCATGGAAGTGTCATCCAGAAAGCTCTGCAACTGTATCGCCACCACCCTCTCTATTAATTTGCCCAAATAGGGCAAATTGGAAACCAGCCGATAGTTGGCCAATTCAGCCAGATCCAGAGATGGTTTTTTTAGCAGAGGGCGGAGCATCAGCGGTATATTTTGGCCACTGTGTGACAGAGTGTTGGCCTAGATGGGCCATTGGCCTGATTCAACATTGGCTTCTCTTATGTTCTTATGTTCTTACCATCGCTTCCTTGAGAGCCCCTGGGAACAGCCCCTTAGAGAGGGACTTGTTGATAATGTCCCTAAGGGTGCCTCGAAACCCCTCGTGGCCTGCTTTAATTAGCCAAGAGAGGCACAGATCAAGGTTGCATGAGGTTGGGTGTACCATTGAGATCAATCTGTCATATTTGATATTTGAGATGGAACATTAGAAAGGGTGCTTATGGTTTTCTAGCTATAAACTGATCCTCAGCGAGAGGAGGGGATCTGACTACTAACAGTGCTCCCAATGATTTTTAAGCTTCATTTTTGGGTTTATGCGGGCCCAGTTCTGATAAGGACCATAATACACAGGTTGGGGTGGGCTTCCCTCTGTGCCATTTTCATGGTCTGAAATGGCCTTCAGGAGCTGTTATGTGTCTTGCTGGGCTAAACATAGAGGCCTTGAGTGGGGATTTGAACCTAGATCGCCTCAGTCTAGAGATGCCCACCACCAGGTGGGACCTGGGATCCCCTGGAATTACACCTCATTTCCAGACTGGAGATACTAAACGCTTTGAAGCATAGACTGTATGGCATTGTACTCCACTGAGGTCCCTGTCTAACCCAGGCTCCATCCCCAAACCTCCAGGAATTTCCCCACCTGGATCTGGCAACCCTACCCCCTCATCCCCCACTGGTGGCTGAGGCAGGGGGGATCTGGCAACTCTACCTCAGTCCTGCTCCAACACAGTAACCACTGCACAGCACAGGTTCTGCTGAATTAGACCAATGATTCATTTAGCCAAGCTGTCTGAGTTGTGGTTTTTTTGGAGTGCAGGTAATTTTGCTCTTTCCATAAATGATCAGAAGTTACTAAAAAGGCTTGTTAGATATTCATAATGCCAAGCATTACTTAGAAGGGCAGCCCTGTAACCTTAAGAAAGAGAAGAAATGCCTGGAATTCTGATTGTTACTTGCATTTCAAATCTACAGTATATTCATGAGTCTTAACATGCTCCAAATAGCAGATGCGAGGGCAAAGCATGAAAATGGAGACAGATGAAACCTAAAACCATTAAAATATTTCCTGAGAAGCTGTCATCTCAGCAGTCACTGTACAGCGTACAGTCTCCACAAACTGATGATATGACAACAGCCATACACAATAGTTCAAGCCCCAGTACTGACATCAGGATCAGCCTGTGGTTTCTGGTTTCAGGCAAGAAGTGTCCAGATCCCCAGCTTGGTTTGGAGAATGTGACTAAGATTTAAAGAGGTTTAAATAAAGACAACCAATCAGAATATGTGCTGTCTGCTGGAATGGCTTAATAGCAAAGCATGCAGCATAGACTGTGATCCAATGTGCAGAGAAATAATGTGGGATATGCATGGAGTTTTTATTTGGTTTGGGCTGATTCATTTTAAAATGTTGTTCAGAATCCTTTATATTTTAACATCACATGTTCAGACTCACTAGTGTATTTGCGTGAATTTTATATTGGTATCAGCGGGATTTACACATTCCCGTCTATAACCCCTCAGTTCAAAACATGAAAAAATTCTCAGGGATTGTACCTGTCAACCAAAGGACCTTCTGTATTTCAGGCAGATTAAAATTCTTCCTTTCAGAGCAAGCATATGGAGACATGCGACTGAGTCACACATTATAAAATCCATGTGTCCCCATGTGGACATTCAACATATGTTCTGGGAGTCCCTTGCCAGAAACACTTCCTCAGAATGTGGAGGCCCAGTTTGGATTGGGACTGTGGCAGATAAGGAGAAGGAACTTAAGCATCCCGTCCCAAGTTGTTTTCTAAACCTGAAATGGCTCTCAGAACCTGCCATTTGCCTGCTGTGGAATCTTACATGTTACATCTTCTCCCTGGGCACCATGGTCCTGATCCAGATTAGAACTACATGTGCCAGGGAAGTAAGTTCCCAATGGGGAACTCCTAAGCATGCACTTGATTCAAAGTCCTTGGAAAGTCCTTGTGACTTTGTAATGGACTTTGTAATGTATGAATGAGCCCCCAGAAGTGTTGAAAGTTTTGCTTTTCACTCCGATTATTTTCTACAACCAGGAACCTGGGACCTATGTTTAAGCAGAAATTGCATGGGGCAAAGTATCCCACACTCACCATAGGTGTAAACTACAAGGGGGGGCTTGGAGGCCTGGACCTTCCCGAATTTTTCCAGAGGAGACTGAGCCTCCCCAGGCCAACTAGTGCCTGGCAATATTGAGTTTAAAACATTCCTTTGGGCTCACTTTTTTTTTCTTCCAGGCTCACTTTCTTACAAATGCTAATTGAGCTAGCAGGATAGACAATGGGATTGTTAAACATCCCCCTTCTACCCTCCTCTCTTCTCCCAGCACGGAGGTTTCAAATGCTAGTCTTTAGGAAAACAGATCTCTGCCTTTACCTCAGTGGGGGGAAAAGATTTGATAACCTTCCTTGCCACAGGAAGAGAAGATCTCTTACAGCTGAATCTATCAGGAGAGACAGGGAAGGTGGCCATTTTTGTCTATCAGCTGGCATAGAAATCTGAAGACTGCTTGATATTGAAAACTGTAAGATCTGCAAGGGTTTTTGGTTGTGTCTTTGCACTCTCTAGATTAACAACTAAAGTTTTTGATATCCAGAACATATCACTCTTTGAATATGTTTAGTGTCTGTCGGTAAAGACAGTATAGTCCTTAACCCTGGCTGGCTCCACTCATTTTCAATGTAGCAACAGTCAAAACTGGAAAGCCTCTGTTGGGTCCAACATACTTGCTTGGCTCCAATTTACATTTGGAGAAAAACTAACTGTGTCTCTATTTTATTTTACTTGGGTCTATATGTCCTTGATTGAGAACAGTTGTTGTTTTTTATGATAGTGAGGGAGGTGCTGCTTCAGCCACTCCTAAGCTCTTCTTTCAATTTCCACTTCATTTTTAAATTGTAAGCACATCTACATGAACAAGATTGGGGGGAGGCATGCAGATCAGAGGTCTTTTAAAATTTCCTTTTGCCCTGTGTGCACCCCAGAGAGAACATTGGCATGGAATGTACACTCTGTACATGCTCACACGCTTCATTTTGCTGTTACTTAAAATGGTATGGTACAGTTTCAAAGGGGCAACCAACTGGGATGTACTAAAAGGAATGACAGGATTGCCCACTGGAAACAATGGGAGAGGCTTGAAGTCCCATGGGAGATAATGGGAGCCAGGAATGCCAATTGACTTGCATGGGCTCCACTGAAATGTGTTGCAGCACAAAAAAAGTTGCAAAGAAAATGCAGAATTGTTTTTCCATTAAGGTCTTTGGGCCCAGATAGGCTACTTTGGGACTGGAATAACAGCCCCCAGAGTGGAAAGACAGTCCCTAGGAATAGAATCTCTGCTCTGGGACTAGGATGACACCTCCACAGAGTGGAATGATGGTCCCTAGGAAGAGAATCTGTGCTCTGAGACTGGAATAACAGATCACAGAGTGGAATGCCAGCCCCTGCAAGTAGCAGGAGCATTGTGGTACTGGAATGACAGCTCTCCAGAGTGGAATGATGATCTCTAGCAATAGAATCTGTGCTCTGGGACTGGAATGACAGGTCACAGAATAGAATGACAGCCCCTGGGAATAGGCTCAGTGCTCTGGGACTGGAATGACAGCTCCTAGAGTGGAATGACAGCTTGTGGGAGTAGCAGAGGTGTTCTGGGACTGGAATGACAGCCCTCAGAGTGGAATGATAGTCCCAGAATGCTTCTGTAAGTCCCAGGAGTTGTCATTCCAGTGCCAGAACACTTCTGCTAATTCCATGGTCTGTCATTCCACTCTGGGGGTAGTCTTTCCAGTCCCAGAGCACTGAGAAGATTGCTACTACTCTGAACATTGCTCAGAAATCGAGTACACAGCAACTATTTTATATTCTGCCCTGGCTCAGAGGCTCCAGTCATGCATTTACAAAACAAAGGCATTCGTGATGCCATAATTTAGTAAATTCAGTACAAAGTCACCCTTATGAATAAGGCAGAAACAAGACTTCTGTAAATGCATGTCCGGTAAAACTTTTAAAATGTTCCCCTATAGGCTTTTCTGTGTTGCCTCTCTTACTGTCAAATTTGTGACCATTAGTTTGTCCGATGCACATAGTATGTATATTTGCAGATCTTAAAGTGACTACTCTAAAAGTGAATTTCAAAACAGGACACAGCAGGAGACTGCTGAGATACCACTATAACCACTTGCCAACTCCCACTATAACCACTTGCCAACTTGCCTGGGTTTAGCTCAGCCCTGGGGGCATTGCTGGGGGGGTTCCCAGCCCCCCCTAAATTTCTGGGGAGCCTCTCCCTATATCCCACATGGCTCCACCTACATAGATAGTGACAATGGCCTGTGATGTCACTGGCTCCTCCGTATGATGTCACTGGGCCCTAGTTTTTTTAAGGATCTAGCATTGCAATGCCTCTGGCCTGGCACTCACACGATTCCTGCACTAGCTTCATTCGTTTTGTCATGCTTCTTCTACACCTGCTTAACAAAACTTATTTCCTGGTATCCACTGAGAACCCTCCTCGGAGAAAATTCAATGGTTCCCACAGCAAGACAGGTCATGGGACGATGTTGGCTTTACCACCTTTACCTGCATCTTTCAGTTTTGTATTAAAAAATCTTCATTATATTGTGGCTCAAGTTAAACTATCATCCCCAAGGATTAATACCATTAATCCTTTGGGACTATTTTTTGATTTCCCTGGTTAACAGCAGTCCGCCACACACTGAGAATTTTATGCTTGTCCACTCAGACCCTCCTGGTGACGGGACTGGACCAGGTGAAAGCACTGGTAAAACAAAGCGTGTTTGACATTGAGTGCCAGAATGATATTGATAGTGCTCCGAATTTTTTGACTGGGAGAATACTAGATATGTTGTAGCACCAACTGCTTATTTATCAACATTGGCGATAGCATTCCATCGCAGGGCTTTCTCTCTAGCTCAATTGAGAACCCTCCCCTCTGCAGTGGTCGAGGGGAGATATAGAAAGGCCCCTATGCTTGAGAGGGTTTGCCCCTGTGAAGCTGGTATGGTTGAATCTATTGAACATGTCCTGTTGCAGTGTTGTTTCTACCAAGAAATCCATGCGAAGTTCATCCTTCCATTCCTTATAAAGCCGCTGGACTGCCCTGCTTCTGAGATTACTAGGAAGCTTCTTACAGGTGCGAATCCACAGATTACAGCTTTCTGTGCAAAGTTTTTGTGCAGTGGTTCTTATATTTTAATTTGTGATAACTTTTATCAAATTTAAATTTTATTTCCTATCATATGGGTATTCTATTTAACTTTATTACTTGTGACTGTGTGTATATGATTTATGTTGGTCTTTGACTGTATTAATAAATCTGAATCTGAAAAAACCCACAGGCATCCCCACCCCTACTTTATAGAGAGTCAGTTTGGTATACTTTTAGAGTGTTGGACTAGGATCTGAGAGACCCAGGTTCAGATCCCTGCTCTCTGGGTGACCTTGGGCCAGTCAAACACCCTCAGCCTAACCTACCTCACAGGATAAAATGGAGGAGAGAAAAATTATATAAACCACTTGGGGTTCCCAGGGTATAGATAGGCAGGGTATAAGCATAGTAAATAAGAAGAAGAAGAAGAAGGGAAGAGATTGGATTTATACCCCACCCTTCACTACCCAAAGGAGTCTCAAAGCAGTTTACAATCTCCTTTCCCTTCCCCTCCCCACATAAGACACCCTATGAGGTAGGTGGGGCTGAGAGAGCTCTTTCGAGAACTGCTCTTTCGAGAACAGCCCTGAGAGAACTGTGACTGACCCAAAGTCACACCAGCAGCTGCATGTGAAAGACTGGGGAATCAAACTCAGTTCTCCCAGATTAGAGTCCATGCTCCTAACCTCTACACCAAACTGGCTCTCAATCAATAATCAATAATAAATCAATAATAGAAATAATAAATCAATAACAAATTTACAGATGATGTGTGCAGTACTGGGTCCACCTAGGGATGCTTTTAGGAATGAGATTTTGCCCTTTTCCCTCATCCTCCTATGTGTGTATTTCTTTTTTGGTAAGGTGGAAGCCCAACAGCCTTCACTCTGTAAAGCAAGAATACTCCCTGTTGCAAAAGGCAAGGGGAATGAAGTACTGCAAAACTGACCTAAAGTTCACTGGTTGCCTTCCCAGGTGGAATGGCAGTCCTCCCTACCTTACCTTACAAAGATCACAAGCAAAGCCTCTGCCTGTTTCTCTAAAGGCACCAAGCAGGTGGTGGGCTTGGAGGTGGGGATTTGGCATGAGCCCAATTGTTCTGCTCCTGTGCCCTCCAGGTCACCTTATGACATGCTGCCATTGGCTTATGCTTGGTAGTGGGAATGGCTCATGCATACAGTGGCACTGTTTATAGAGAATAAAAGCCTTCTCCATGCTAGTGAAATGCCAGTGTGATGTACTGGAGACCCAGGTCCACATCCCCATTTGTTACATGGAAGCTCAGTGGGTGATGATGGGCCAATCACACTCTCTCAGCCTAACCTGTTGCTGTGAGGATAAAATGCAGGGAAAGAGAATTATGTAAACTGCTTTTGGTCCCATTGGGGAGAAAGGTGGGGTATAAATGAATTAAATTAAATTATTTATTTAATTTAAAACATTTTAAAGCTGCCTTTCCACTCAGATAGGGTCCCCAAAGCAGGAATGGGGAGGGGGGATCACTATGTGAGAAAGCGTCAATTAGGGATGATGCTGTGTGGGATGAACCCAGGCTAAGCAAATGGCCAGCAGGCCTGCCAGGCCCTCTTTCTCCTCTCTGACCCTCACTTACCCTTTGCCATCATGTGGAAGCAGAAACTGCAGCAAAGTAACAGAAACTGGGCTATTTTTTTCCCCTAGTGATACCACAATCTGGCCTAGACAGACTGGGTCCAAAAAAATCAGTCAAAAGTTCACTCGCATTCATTACCCTTCCAAAGGTAATGAACAGGACTTGAGTTTTGATTTGTTACTTTCCAAACACATACTCCTAGGTGTAAGTTCTATTAGAATGGTTTCTTTATGGTAGGTTTTAAAAGTGGAAGTTGGGAAATGGATAAATCCACAATGGCTAGGCTATCACTGCCTTCATTCACGATAGTGTTGCTCGGTTCAGCCAGTTTGAGAAGAATATACTAACACTATGTTAACCAAATTTACAGTGCAATCCTAAAGAGAATTATACCCTTCTAAACCCAGTAACTTCCATGAATTTATAACAGCTCAACTCTGGTTAGGATTGTGTTATTAATGACACATACCCCATTCACACCTAGAAATTTCCTTTGATCTATTTTGCTTGTTTGTTTGATGGGAAAGTTTGGCCCAGATGTAACTCAGAATTCATTCAATACTGGCTTAAAAAAATGGAGTTAGTGAATAATATCTGGGACCCAAAAGTCACCTCTATTTTTATTCACATTGCAAAGTGAAATCTCATATGGACATTGTTATGTATTTTTATGTATGTATGCCTGAGCTTCAACTGAGCTGGTATCCTGTAAGGCACGCTCTGATTGGCTGCTCTGTGCAATAGACCAATCAGAACATAAGAAAGGTTCTGGAGGGTTCATTGGCCTTTATCTAAGCAGTTTAATTGGTTGTTAACTCACTTAGGGGCATGGTTATATTCACCCGGAAAGTTTAAAAGAGGCTGTTGCTCTCCTGTTCTTGTGTTGGTTTCTGTCCTGTTCAAATAAAGCTGAATCACTTGTTAAGAGCTGACTGATGTCTCATACTCAACAGACTTCATCTCTCTTCCTCCTACCCTCATACTGTCTTTGGCAAAACCTCATCATAGAACAAAAGTGTAATGTCTTAACTGTAACTGGGCCTGTTCTGTGCCATGTTAAGCTTGATTCTATGCGGAGGATCGTAAGCTGTAACATTTCTATTGGTTGTTCCTATGGAATGGTTTACAGCAACCAATCACAATTGTAAACATGTGTATGGAGGGAACAGACCTGATTGGCCTTTATCTCTGTAATGCCATTGGTTCTTAACTTATCTGTAGGCGTGGCTTTGACAGCCCGGATAATTTAAGAAAAGGAGCTGTGCTCCACTGAGTTGTTGTGTGTTGTCGTTGTCACCTGATCGTTTAGTTGCTGTTACAATAAAGCTGAATCACTTGCTGAAATCACTGCCTCTTGTTGAGTTGCATACTTAACAGAAGGTATTTAATGATGCAGCAAAATCTCATCTTTTAAAGATCCAAACAGTCTGGATACAGGCTGCTTAGAGGATCACCTACATGCATATTCACCTGCCCAGCAGTTAAGATCTTCTCTTCAGCACTATATGTGGTAGCAACTAAGAATTACAGTAGAGCAGTTTTGGCAGCGGCACCTTGATTCTTTCCCCATAGAGCCTGGCACCTGGTCTTTTGGGCACCAGGTGTGAGAAATGAAAATGAAGATTTTTATTGATTAAAATGTTAAGCTTGTATCTTGGAAACTTAATACATTTGCTTCATGAATCTATAAGACTAAGATTAGAACTGACCATTGGGATAAGATAGGTCATGTCTAGTCCATCTGGAAAGTACCTATTCAGAAACACAATGGTCAGCATAGAGACATGTTTGCTATTCTTGATTTGCTTGCAGAGTATAACCAACAGAGAAAATGGGAAGTTAATTCTGTCGAACGAACATTTCGAAAGGAGACAACCCTAAGGATAGAATATCCTGCGGTCTGAAGGCCCAGTAACAGGAAGACATGACACAAGAATGACCAGGCTCACCCGAGAGTGACATTTGCAGTAGATGGTGGAAAAATGTCAGGGAAAGGCTGGGAAGATTAATAACTTTTTTTAAGAGAAAGTAAACAGATTTTAGCATATTTAGAGAAGTGGACTAATTAGGAAAAGAGGAAGAGTAATCAGAGGCGTGTTGTCACGGGGTCCTAAAGGCGAGACGTGATTTGAGAATGTAAGCCACGTACTCCAGCCTATGGGGACTGGCCAGGGCGTTTCTTATTTTCCAAAGTGTCGGGGAAGGAAGTATAAAACTGCCTGCTTTCAAATACAAGGTGTGTTCAGTTCATTTGAATTGATCACCCACGCTTGCACAAGTGTATTATTCCAATAAAATATTCTGCTTCACTGAAAAGGTCCGTCTCCTTAAGCTTTATTCTTAGAACAACTTGTATTTCTGACAAGGTAAAAATGTTCCTTCCCCTGACAAAAAGCTTCTAGTTGCTTGTTTTAGGACCCCAATTGTTTTCATTTGTTTTCATTGGCTGATTTTATTTATTTGTTTTCACTGGCTGATTTTATTTATTCATATATTAAATTGATCAATTTTGGGGCTGCTTTTTTTGTTAGTATTGATTTTACCTTGTTCTATAGATGTTTTAAATTATTTGTGTTTTTAAATTGACTTGCAAGCCATCCCAGGAGCTTTTTTGGGGTGAGATTTGCTGGGATAGACATTTTTAAATAAATAAATAAGCTATTTAATTGGTTTGGAACATCCTAAGTGATCACAAGGCCAGGTAAATGAGTGTGCTATTAACTCAGGCTGAAGGATTTACCTCCTTATTTGCTAATATCTTCTTTGCATGATCCAGGCCACAATCCTAAGAACATTTTCCTGAGATTAAGCATTATTTAAGAAAATGGGACTTGCTTCTGCATAGACCTGCTTTGAATTTCTCCCTCAGGAAAGGTTTGTTTGTAATTTATCATGCTGAAGTTTTATGACATTCTGCCTGACTAGCTTGTGGCTGGCTAAATAGTGTCTATCTACGTAAGATTATAATGAAGTGGACCTTCCTAGGAGACATACAGTAGGTTTTATTTAGCCAAATGTCAGACACCATAAAATGAATGCATTCTGGGTGATATTTTCCATTACTAGAGGACAACCAAGGCACAATACAGGAGACACATGGAGTGACTACCAATTATTGTTGTTTATATTTTCTTACCATCATAAAATCTCTGGCAGGTTCTTCAGGGATAGGGTTGCCAACTTTGGACTGAGAAATTCCTGAAGATTTGGGGGCAAAGCCTGGGGAGGACAGGGTTTGGGGAGTGGAGAGAGAGCTCAGTGAGGTATAATGACATACAGTCCAGCCTCCAGAGCAGCCATTTCCTTCAGGAGAATGGCAGCCCTATGTTTCCACGTGCTCCCAAACACTTGCTAAAAGCAGATAACCCATGCCATTATTACAGCACAGCAACAGAAAACTAAAAACCCAACAGCATAAAAATAGAGACAAATTTGCATAAATACCTAAATAGTTGACACTAACATTAGAAGGATGTCACAAGGCAACAAGGGAATCAAAAGCCTGTATAGGAGAAGACGGTAAGGGCCTCTTAAAACACTCAGTGCACAAAGAGATAACATTGACCTGCACACACTCCTCTGCTCAAATATAAGCCTTCACTGTATAGTTTTATTCAGCAAACAAAGCAACGGTTTTTATAATACAAACAGAGGGTGCCTATTTTAAATAAGTCATGGCAGAGCACCATCTGCTGGAAATGGGAACTCTGTGTTAATCCAAAGGTGAAACAATGAGAAGTACCAGAAAGTATGCAGATTTGCTAAGGTTCCTCCCCCCCTCATCAGGCCCCTAATAACAGGCCAGACAGAAGTGCGGCCGAGTGAGGCTTTCTCTGAAGGCATAGACATGGATGGAACTTAGTGTCTTCCTATCACATATCTGGCACAGGAGCCCTGCCAAAAATGTAATTTAAACATTATGACTATTGTGATGGTAGAAAGGACTGTAATAGATATACTCTCCCCACCTCATTTTCTTGTTATGGCCATTTTGTTTATGAATAAGAAGCCCAAACTTCCACCGCACACCCCTTTTGTCTCATGCAGGGCTCAAAAGATTCCCAATCCCTCCATGCAGAGACAAGTACTCTTAATGAGTACATCTTTTAGTGACAGTTAGACCATCCACCAATAACTGTTTGCTCAAACCAGGCCTAGTTACCCAAACCAGTAATTTCGCCTTTTCCCCAGTGAAGTCAAGGCTTTGCCAAGTGCCAAGTGCAACTCTACTTGATCTGGGGCAAAAGGGTAGTTGTCTCTAGCTTGGGAAAAGTTTATGCCTATCCCCCTCTGTTTGATTGGGCAAGAGTCTCCCATTCTCTGCTGAGATTACATATACAAAAAAAAAATCAAGAAAATGACTGAAATCTGTCAGTCATCAAGTGCCAAGCAGTTCTCTGGGGCCCATCTCCATGAAACAGATATTGCAAGTATGCATAGCTGGAAATTGTGGCTTATTTTGGTTTTAAATAGTATTCTCCATTTCCCCCTCTTCTGTATATCTCCTGTGTGCCTTAACTCTAAAAACTGGACCAACACTCTGTGAGGGGTTGCTGTCACTGGGTTGGGAAATATGTGGGGAATTGGGGAGGGTGGAGCCTTAGAAGGGCAGAGTTTGGGGAGGGGAGGGACCTCAGCAGGGTGTAATGCCACAGAGTCCGCTTGCCAGAGCTGCCATTTCCTCCAGGGGAATTAATCTCTGTCATCTGGAGATAGGCTGTAATACCAGAGGATTTCCAGTCCCAACCTCGCTTTCCCCATGATCTGAAGTGGCTTTACGCTACTGAAACACAAATTGGTGAGATATGGGAAATTTCTTTTTTTCATAGTGACCATACTGGAGTCCCCTTCCGTAGAAAACATGCCCATCTATATTCCCCCCCTCTCCAATACAAGCTGGCCTCTACTGTGGCTGAATGGTCCAACCGCAACTACAGTCCTGCTCTACCCAGCATAGTCTATATCAGGGATGTTATGTGTTTGTTTGTACCTAGTACATTGATGGATTACACTGCAAGGAGACCTATTGGTTTGCCTAATGTCATCAAATTATGATTCCTCTATTTAATGTGCACTATTCTACAATGGCTAAAGGAATATTTGTTACTGTATTATGATGAGAAAAGCTATTCATGAACACTAAGTTTGAAACCCCTAGCTCAAATCTAAGCTCAGCTATGAACTCACTAAGTGTTCTAGCTCTCAGCCTCAGCTCCCCCTTAGTTCATATTAAAGGTAAAGGTTCCCTTGCTCGAAAGCCAGTCAAATCCAACTCTAGGGTTGTGGTGCTCATCTCTGTTTCAAAGCTGAAGAGCCAGTGCTGTCCGAAGACGTTTCCATGGTCATGTGGCCAGCGTGACTAAACACCAAGACGCACAGAACGCTGTTACATTATATTGATAATATTAGCCTACCTTACAAGGTTGCTGTAAGAATTACTGGGAACACAGAAACAAAGCAATGAGAATTTATGAAGACATGCCCTGTAAACACTAAGGAAGCATGCTTAACCATGTAAGATTGAGGCTGTAGTCACACTGCAAGCTTACTGCAATTTGTTCCCGCTGTATATTTGATTGGGGATATTTTTTGTGGGTTGGGATGATCACACTTCCCTCCCCGAACCACTTGCATTGTGCAGTGGGGCTCCAGGCACCATCTAGATAGCTACACCACTGCACAAGTTTTTAAAATATTTTCTTTGCACATGTGCATATGCGCAGGGTGTCACAGGCTGGGGTGCCAGTCAAAGGGTGTCCAGAACAGGCCAAGGTCAGGAGCCAAGAAGACAGTGCAACATCCAAAGTCAAGTCCAGGTCAGGAGCCAGAAACACAGAGCCAAGTCCAAAATCACTAACCAGAAGTGTAGCCCAAAGCCAAGCCAGGGTCAGAAGCCAGGAACACAGAGCCAAGTCCAAAGCCAGGGGGTCTAAAGGTTTAGGTGCAAGAGCTGAGTTGAAGTGGATGCAAGCAATACAAAGCTGACTTGTTGCTTCCACAAAGAGTACAGAGTGTGGAGTTAAATGCTGCTACCAATTAGCCAGCTGCATGATCGCCCAGGCTCCTGTTAGAACTCTGGGCTAACTGAGTGTCTCCCCTGTAGCCTGGCCTCTCTTCGCATAGTTGCTAAGTTTTGCCACAGTTGCTCCCTTAAATGAGTCACATGTGGGGGTGAGTCAGAAGGACTTTCAGCTTGCAGTTCTTCCTTCTTATCTGAACCAGGTGTGAAGACTTGCACTTGCCAGCTATCCTCCTCTGCTGCTTCAGAGGGGCCAGCTGTGGTTTTTGCAGGCTCTGTCAGCTCATCCTCATCCACGCCCATGACAAAGAGCCAAATCACCGCTCCCACTTGGACACATGTACTCCCTTGTTTTTGCAGTGCTTTTTTCCCTGAACAGTGAACAAAATGAACCACCAATGTACAACCGAGTGCTGGAGTCTATATATGCAGTCTTGAATGTTCATGCATTGAAAATATTCAGTGCAGGATTGATCATGTGCACAATGGCAAGAGCGGGGGGGGGGGAATTCAGCACAAGAAGGACATTCAGACAACCTAATCACATTCATAACAAAAGATGGCTGTCCGGATTGGCGAAATTGCGGATTCACAGCACAAATATTCAGAAACTACTTGATCTTCCCCGAGTTGAAAAAATCGCTAGGAAACTAGGAAGATTGCAGGGTGAGTCCACTTCAATACGGGAGACAGATGTGGCTGTCTGATCAGCCCTTTTAAATGCAATTGGGAACAGTGGTGAAACCCGATCAAAATGACCGTGTGACCACAGCCTGACTGTCAAAGAGACTGGGACTTATTCTGTACCCACTCATTCAATTACTATCATAAAAATGTATTATGGAAGGAGATTTATGAATGGACTTCCCACTTTCCACACACACACACACTTTTAAAAAGCAGCTGCAGGAAGATGGGTGGTGGTGGACAGATTTGAATGAAGGCTGTAGCAACAGAAAAGGGATTAACCCTTTCCACCCACCATTCATCACTTCTTTTTGACCCATGAGGGGGAAAATGTGGGATGTCAACACACTGCCTGTATGTTTTCCTCACAAAGCACATACCATCTCCAGAGGAGAGGAGGAGGTTTTTATCAAGGAAAAATCATTGGGAAAGAGTTTGTATCATGGACCCAATCTGAGTCCTCTGCTCCTCACAGTTGTTTTTAAGCTTAAAAACAAACCACTGGAAAACATTCATAGATCTGATCCAGTTTGGCCCTTGGACCAATGCTTTAAATAGCTAGTAGTGTTTGGATTATTTAACCATGAAAGATGATAAGCAAAAAAGGGGCAGGATAAGAGGAAAATGTCACGTACCAACAGACAAGTAAATGCATTTGCTGACATATTTCTGAATTAGCTCTTTATCATGAATTGCTGTTGAGAGGTGTTGGGGTTACCCTCATGATTAAGGCATGTAGGATTTGTTCTTTCAGCATATTTTCATTTGAAGAGAGAGGAAAGCATTTTCTATTTAAATAAAATTAGGTCAACCAAAGTTCAATGCATTCTCTCACACACTGTGCAATGGGAACCCACATGTAGGGTTCTTCATCATTTTCATCTGTTTATGTCTCATTTCTTTGTCGTTGTTTGTGTCTCTTGCTCTTCCTTGTGTTTCCATTTCTTTTCTGAACTTGTTTCCTGTATCTTATCCTTGTTGCTCTTGAAAAACCATTATTAATGCCTCTTTTTCTACCTTCTTGTCTGGCATCAGTCAAATTGTTCCAACATTCCCAAAAAACTTTATTTTGTTTTCTGTATTTCCTTGACAAATGAAAATTTCCCAGAACAGCTCTCCTATCCCTGAGTTATACGACTGGCCCAAGCAATCTCAAATGATGCATGACCTGTCTGTGATGACACTGGGGCATACCTAGTCCAAGCAAGCCAGCAGATTGTGTGAATACACAAACAATGGCCACTTGACAGGCTGCCATGCTGAATACTACTATAGCACAGATGCAAAACTACTCAAAACACTGCTGCTTTGAATTGCAAACAAATCATCAGTGCATCTCTTCTCATGAAGAAATGTGCATTTCAAACAATGTAATTTTTGAACACGTTATATGTGGAAGTCAAATTATCCCCAAGGCAAGGCAAAGCGATGCAAAGGGAGCCATCATGGCTCAAAATACGACACCCGCAGTTCCCCTATCTCTTCCCCCAGTCTTCCCAAGAAAAAAGTTTCATTTGTTTCTTCTGCTACAATTCTGCTGTTGAGCCTGTTGCTGGTGAGCACAGTTGATTATACAAAGTTTTGGCCCTAGAGTGGTAGCTGCCAGGGGGCATAGATTGCCCTGACAATCTCCATCTATTTTCAATGTAAATAGATGTCTAATTACTCCCCCCTCAACAGAGGCCCCACATGAGCCCAGTTGTCCACAAACACTTTCTTAAAATTGTAGGTTGAATTTGCAAATGGGTTCTTATGTTTTTCTAGTTATGTTAAATTGTAACGAACTGTAGTTACTACAATTGCCTACTGGATAAAGGTTATTAAATTCTTCTTGTTATTCAGTTTCGTCAACACAATTGATAAAATTCTACTGTGGGATGAACACATATCAAAGAATCTCTACATCAATTCTGGAGACTAAAGTAAACATCTAACCTTACTTTCTCAAGACACAGGGCATTTATATTAGTTTTGTTCTACTGTAATTGTCATGGTGTTCCCAAAAGAATTCTAGGAGGTATAGTTTGGGAGGGGGGGGGTTGTGAATTTTCTGTTAGAGAATTGTAGCCCTTGTCACAGAACTACCATTTTCAGGATTCCTTCAGGACTAGTTAAACTGTGTGAAGTGGATAAGGCCATATAATACTCATCATTCACTCAGCCCAGCCATTTCTGTGTCCAACCGGTTTTAGATATTTTTTTAAAAAAACAGATAGTACTGGATTGCTTTGCATTTTGCTCTCCCTGTATATAATACTAGAATGCCAGAGGAGAAGCACTTCATCACTGCTAAAGAGGCAGCAAGTGCACAAATATGTGGCAGAGACTTCAGAGATGCTCTCCTTTTGAGTCAATATGAACTAATATTGTCACTTCACACGAGTCATTGATGTTCCTTTATCTCAAGGGGAAGATACACATACATGATGTATTTGAACTGATGAAGGCTAAAGAAACAAAATCCTTGCATTCCATTTGAGACAGAGGACAGAGTGTTTCAGAAGAAACATTAAGAAAGCAAAATGGAATTGTGAAGGAAAGGCATGAAGAATGAGAGGGTAGTTACAGAAAAATACAAATTGTGTCTCAGAACACAGAGACACAGACAGGTTAACAAGAAATTCCTAATGAAACAGGTTTATTCAGGGGGAAAATGTATTTTAACTGTGCAGAAACCTTGAATGCCATTGAGCTACATTTCCTGTGATGACAATGCAGTACAGCAGCACCAAAGTTGTGTTTTCATTTCCATGGCTTTTGATGGCATTTCTTTGTAACATCTCAGCTTCAATTCAGTTTGGATGCAATTTTCTAAAATTGTGCCCCTTGTCCATCAGATTATCCCTGAGAGATGGGAGAAGGGTTTCCAGTTTCACTGGCAGAGTGGGCATAAGGAGGTGTTTTGCTCTCCAAGAAGGCAGAATTACATATTATATGTAGCTCCATGATCATTTTTCTTTCACAGATTACACTTGCAAGGGGAAGCCAGTGGGGTTTTAACTCTTCCCCATGCCATTTTCCTGCCTAAAATAACCATTTCCAATATGCTTTTACCCACATGGGCTCAGCTGGTATTTGGCACCCCCAGGAAGAGAAGCAGCAGACCCACAAGACTATACAACCCTGCCTAAGGGCAAGCACAACTCTGGGTTTCTTTAAAATTTGCAGGTACCTACATTTTTTCCAAAGCATCAATAAAATTGTTTGGGAGCAGCGTTTTTCAATAGGAAAACAGCAGGGGAGGAAAGGATTAAAGACACACACACCCCTCGTGTTCTCCTGATCTCAGCCCCAGCAGCTGTATGGGGAGGTGTCAACCTGAGAGACAAAAGGTCCGCTCTGAGACACACTATGTAAGTCCTTCGTAGAAATTACTTGTTGTGAGTGCTTTGTAGAAATCACTTGTAAAAATGGCACTGCAAATAACATACACAGTGACAGCCAAACTGGCTATTTGCGTGCACTGCAATTATGCACAAAACAAACTCACACTGAAATCAGACAGTCTGACAAGCAGACAAAATCAGTCTTTGGTTCTCTAACACTGAGGGGAAAGGAATGTTTGCCAAACTCTCAGTCTAGCTATAGCAAAGCTCAAGAAAGATCCTGAAAATGCTCACCTTCAAAAATAACAGAATCCAAGCAAAGAGAGAATGGGGAGGGGCAGTGAAGAAAGCCCCTCCACTGTGGAAAGAAAGACCTAACTGCAGGCTTCCCTTCTGTTCCAAGATCTGACAACCAAGGATCAGAAAAGCTCCATTGCCTCATCTCTCTCTCCCTCCATGTTTGTGCTCTAAACTCTCTAAACTCTACTGCCAGGGCAGAAACAAATTGATGTACTGTTTCCCCATTTGTTTTCATTGTCCCCAAACCAGAAACAAATAGGGATTTTCATTTCATCTTAAATTGTTTTTTAAACAAATGTGGAGCATCCAGGTCTTTAAGCTACCAGGCCCTCCTGTCTTCCGCTGTCCTCCAGAGTTTGCTTAATTTCATGTTCATTGCACCGATAACACTGTCTAACCATCTCATCCTTTGCCGTCCCCTTCTTCTGTTACCTTCAGTCTTTCCCAGCATCTGGGTCTTCTCCAGTGAGTGTTCCCTTCTCACTTGGTGGTCAAAGTATTTGAGCTTTAGCTTCAGTATCTGGACTTCCAGTAAACAGTCAGGGTTAATTTCTTTTAGGATTGACAGATTTGATCTTCTTGCAGTCCAAGGGACTCTCAAGAGTCTTCACCACCACCATAATTCAAAAGCATCTATTCTTCGATGCTCAGCCTTCCTTATGATTCAACTCTCGTAGCCATACATTACTACTGGGAATACCATTGCTTTGACCATATGGACTTTTGTTGGCAGGGTGATGCCTCTACTTTTTATTAGGCTGTCTAGGTTTGCCATAGCTTTCCTCCCAAAGAACAGGTGTCGTTTAATTTCATGGCTGCAGTCACCGTCTGTAGTGATCTTGGATCCCAGGAATGTGAAGTCTGTCACTGCTTCCATGATTTCCCCTTCTAGTTGCCAAGTAGTGATGGAGCTGGATGCCATGATCTTAGTTTTTTTGAAGTTGAGTTTCAAACCAACTTTTGCACTCTCCTCTTTCACAAACTGGGTTTTGAAGAGGTGGAGGAACTGGAGACTGAATTGCCAACACTCACTGGGTTATGGAGAAAGCATTTTGTATTCCAGGTTCCTATGCAGTATTGTTCTTTGCAGCATTGGACTTTCCTTTCACCAACAGATGCATCCACAGTTGAATGTCCTTTCGGCTTTGGCCCAGCCACTTCACTCTTTCTGGGGTTACTTGTACTTGCCCTCTGCTGTTCTCCAGTAGCATAATGGACACCTTCCAACCTGAGGGGCTCATCGTCTGGCATCATATCTTTTAGACTTTTGTTACTGTCCATGGGGTTTTCTTGGCAAAGAAACTGGAATGGGTTGCCATTTCCTTTTCCAGTGGATCATGTTTTGTCTGAGTTCTCCACTATGGCCTGTCTGTCCCGGGTGGCCCTCCACAGCATAACCCACAGTCTGATCGAACCACACAGGCCCCCTTACCACATCAAGGCAGTGATCCATGAGAGAGAATTGCTGTTTACCCAAATGTATGTTTGTAAGCAAAACTCAAGGCTAGAGTCTTTTGCTTTATCAACACTGAGATTAGGACAGTGTAAGGAGTGAATTTTGCAAAAACATACCACCCCTCCCCTCAAGCATTTTGTAGGTGCACTGAAAGCCAGCAAAATAGCAAGTTACCTGCTATATGTTCTCTACAAATATGCTCAGCTATGGTAAACATTCAACTCCTATTTTAATAAGCCAGGGTGATGACTTCTTCCCCCTTTTGACAAAGCCTTAACTAAAAAATCCGAATTTTCAAGAACTTTTCTCTGTCCACCTGTTTCTGCCATCATATCATATGCCGTCTCATTCTTATTATCTGGCTGATTCTGCATGATTGCATGCATGGTGTTTCTAATGACAGACCCAAAGGAAGATATGGAAATAAGCACAAAAGAAGACAGAATGCTCCTTTTAAATGTCTCTGTCCTTCCCTTCTGTGTCCAAAACAGATCTGGGGGAGGGAAATGTCTTGATTATTCTGTAAATAAGTGGTTCAGTTTCTTAATGCAATACTCTCACTTCTATAACTCTGTGTAAACATTCATTTGATATAAAATGAATACAGCTGGAGAGGGGATTCAGTGACATGCTTTCTGGGCTCCCCACCAATTTCCACATGTTCAAGTATCATTTACATAGCTGCCTCTGTGTGTACCACACAGAGGCTGCCTACAATCACTCCAAACCATTCACATTTCCAAGATATGGACTGTGTATTATAAGGAAACAATGTTATTTTCAGTATATGTAGGATTGCCAGCTCTGGGTTGGGAAATTCCTGAAGATTTTGGAGGTGGAACCCAGGGAGCTTGGGGTTTGAGAAGGGGAGGGACCTCAGCAGGGCATATTATTATTATTATTATTATTATTAACCCTGTCCTATCCCACAAGTGGGCTCAGAGTGGTTTACAGCATAAAATCCATAAGACAATAAAACTAATAAAACAGTAGATGGCATGATAGACAATAACAACAAACACCTGGCCTCATATCAAGTGAATATAGATACTCCAGAAAACTCCAGTGCCCAATAGTATTATCTAAGGCAGCAAGGCACTGGGGAGGGGGCCATAAATGGAGGGAAGGCCAGAATGGTTGAATGTCTGCCGCCTCAGCCAAAAGCCTGGCGGAACAGCTCCGTTTTACAGGCCCTGCAGAACTGTAATAAGTCCCACAGAGCCCTGATCTCAGGTGGGAGCATGTTCCATTGGGTTGGGGCAAGGGCCAAAAAAGCCCTTGCCCTGGTTGAGGCTAAGCAGACATCCCTCAAGCCGGAGATCATCAGGAGGTGTTGATCAGAAGAGTGTAAAGCCTGTAGGCCACATAGGGCTTTAAAGGTCAAGACTTGTGATGGATTGTCAAGGGTTAATGCCTCACAGAGTCTGAGAACTTTTGTGTGACAGACTGTTCAAGTGGAACTTTGTGGAGAGCATCAGTTAAGAAATGACAGCTGGGAACTGACAGCTGAAGAAGTGACAGTTTAGCAGTGACTGAGGACTGGGAAGGAGGCAAAGAGGAGTTGGAGGATCACTGAAGACCCCCATTCAAGCCAGAAAAGGAACAGAGCTTCTAGTCTAGGGAAGTAATTCTGTGCCCAGTGAAAAGAGAGATAGCACTAAAGAGAGGAGTGATCCCTAGTCTGTGTTCAGAGAAGGATTTGGGGAAATTTGTTGTGTGTTCCTGTCTTCTAAAACTTGAAGAAACTCAGGAACTTACACTGGAGTGCTTAAGCAGACACTGAAAATAAAGCCTCTCTCCTCAAAAGTTTCAAAGATCTTGTTGAAAAGCAAAAACACCTACTTGTTGGCAACAAATTATCTTGAATTTAGTGTGATTTCAAAGTTACCTCTGTGATTATCCTCTGTTCATCTCATATATCCACCCCCTGATTCTACATGATCTTTCCCACTACAAGTTAAATAAAAGCCTCCCAGGTGCCATTTCAGAAGTACAAGTTAAGAAGGTGATTTTGTCTCTTCCCTCAGTTCCCTGGGCTGGGCCAGTATCTAAATATATAATAATGTGACTGGGTGGGACAGTCATAGACCAACAAAAAGAAGAAAATGGATATGGGGCTGCTCAGCAAGAAGAAGAAACAAAGGGAAAATCCTGTGCATTAGGGAGGGAAGAGGGTGAGATTGCCATAGCACCTTTTCCCATGCATGGGTCTTTCCACTAATGAGATAGAATGTGTAGGCGAAACTCCCTCCCCAGGTTCTTTTGCCTTGAAGCCTCTAAGCCAAATGACTTCACCTGCATTCCTTATCTTACTCTCTGAAACTGCAGTCAGCATGATCTCAGGTTCTCAGAGAGAGAAGCTGGTATGATCCTTGTGCAGGCCTCAAGCCTGAACCAATTTTTCTGAAAAGACAAGAGGCTGGTGGGTAAACCAGTCTCTTGACAGTATAAGATACATAATTTGTTGTTCTAAAAAGCTGGGGGAAGCATACAAATTATACCAGGACCATTTCAGGACTGCACTTCCAAGCAAACACATCAGAATGTGTTTATTCCACAAGCTGCTTTATATATTCATGTTTGTGTATCACACAGAAAGCTTTGTACAACAAGTCTGCGTGCTGCTTAGTCACAAGGGAGGCCTATGCTCGCTTGTAGCCTCAGGTGAAATAAGGCATGCTTTCAGATATAAGAAATAGAAAAGAACATTAACAATTTTGTTTGTCTTTTTCAAAAAAATACTTCCTCTGAAACGTCATATATTGCTGCTTTGTAAACATTTCCAACCCTCAAGCTGTTTGCACAGATGGTATACACTCTGAACAGATAATAGGACAAGCCCTCTTTTCCACAAAGCTCTCCATCTATCAGAAAAGGCACTAGGGAAATGGTTCTGTATAGAACCAATCTATAAGAAATACTGGAGCCAGTTTGGTACAGTGGCTAAGAGCAGTGGACTCTAATCCGGAGAACTGGATTTAATTCCCCACTCCTCCACTGGAAGCCATCTGGGTGACCTTGGGCCAGTCACAGCTCTTTCAGAGCTCTCTCAGCCCCTAAAAACAGCTTGCCACTAACACAACACTAAAAGCTAGAACTTGTAGCTGCCAGAAAATCTGAGGCCACACCCAACATCAGAAACTCATTAGGATTGGCTACATTAGGGGTATGTGGCCTAACATGCAAAGGAGTTCCTGCTACAAAAAAAGCCCTGGGTTTTGACAACAAACAAGGTAAACAGAATAACAAGCAAAAGGTGGGTGTGGCTGGATGACCACACTTCTGGTAACATCAGGTTGTGGCCTAATATGCGAATGAGTTGTGCTGTCAGGGGCGTGGCCTAATATGTTAATTAATTTCTGCTGTTGGGTGTGGCCTATTATGCTAATGAGTTCCGGCTGGGCTTTTTCTACAAAAAAAGCCCTGGTACACACTAATGTGGGACCAACCAATAGGACGTCATGTCACATTTTGACTGTAGAAGCACACAGCTAACAGTACTTTACTCTTATGAAACTTCTTCATGAAGGGATAGGTGAGAGGGCTCAAGTGCACTTGTTCTTGTAGGGTGTATCCAAGACCTACAGGAATCAGTTCATCATGCATTGATTCATCAGCCTTCTACAATTCATACAGGTGATGTGATATAACTTATATAAGAGAGAAACAGCACTGCTGGGATGCATAGCTTCTATAAAGTGTTGTACCTTTTCTGTGTGCAGTCTTTCAACTTCTGATTGGTCTGTGTAAAGTAATCAAGAAGAGAAGCCCACCACATTCTTTGGACTGAGAGAGCTTTGGTCCACAGAGGAGGAATGATGGTAGTACAACTAACTCGCATTCCCAATAAATTGTAGGACCTCTTTCCCTTCAAATTATGAGCAGCAGGCCCTTCTAGGCAAGTGTGGCATTGCTGTATGTATGAGATAGGAGAAGCAACATGGTAAAGTGCTCCTTTTCCCTAGGATGTTTGAAGCCCTCATAAGAACATAAGAAGAGTCCTGCTGGTTCAGACCAATGGTTCATCTAGTCCAGCATCCTGTCTCACACAGTGGCCAGCCAGTTCCTCTCGATGGCCACCAACAGGGTATAGAGGCCAAGGCCTTCCCTTGATGTTGTCTCCTGGCTATGGGATTCAGTGGGTTAGTGCCTCTAAATGCGGAGGTTCCCCTCAGTCACCGTGGCTAGTAGCCATTGATAGACTTATCTTCCATGAATCTATCTAATCCTCTTTTAAAGCCATTTATTCCTGTGACCATCACTACATCCTCTGGCAGCGAATTCCACATTTGAATCATTCTCTGTGTAATGTTCCTTTTGTCTGTCCTGAACCTACTGCCCATCAGTTTCATTGGATGCCTTTGAGTTCTAGTATTTTGGGAGAGGGAGAAAAATTTCTCCTTGTCAGCTCTTTCCACCCCCTGCGTAATTTTATAAACCTCTATCATATGTCCCCCATCCAGTCATCTCTTCTAAACTGAAAAATCTCAGACTCTTCAGCCTTTCTTCATAGGGAAGGTGCTTCAACCCTCTCACCATCTTGGTTGCCGTCCTACGTACTTTTTCCAGCTCTGCAACGTCCTTTTGAGGAAACAGTGACCAGAACTATACACAGTATGCCAAATGAAGCCACACCATAGATCTATACAGGGGCATTACAATATCAGCAATTTTATTCTCAATCCCTTTCCTAATAATCTCTAACACAAAATTTGCCATTTTCACCACTGCAGCACACTGGGTTGATACTTTCATTGAGCTATCCGCAGGGCTGGCCCCAGGTGTCTGGGCGCCCTAGGCAGGACAGCCTGGGGCGCTCACCCCACCGGAGATGCCAACCTCCCGGTGGGGCCTGGAGAGCCGGGGAAGGGGCGGCGCGGCTGTCCCGGGCCCCTCGCAGCTGCGAGGCGCCCGGGGAGAGCCGGGGAAGGGGCGGGCAGCTCTCCCGGGCCCCTCGCAGCTGCGAGGCACCTGGGGAGAGCTGGGGAACGGACGGGCGGCTCTCCCGGGCCCCTCGCAGCTGCGAGGTGCCGGGGAGAGCCGGGGAACGGGCGGGCGGCTCTCCCAGGCCCCTCGCAGCTGCGAGACGCCAGGAGAGCCGGGAAACGGGCGGGCGGCTCTCCCAGGGCCCTCGCAGCTGTGAGGCGCCGGGGAGAGCCAGGGAACGGGCGGCGCACTCTCCCGGGCCCCTCGCAGCTGCGAGGCGCCAGGGAGAGCCAGGGAAGGGGCGGGCTTGGAACGCCCGCCCCTTCCCTCCCAGCGGACGGGTGCTCAGACTGGCGGCGGCCAGCGAGCGGGGACTCTCCTCGCTGGCTGGCCGCCGCCATGCCGCCCCACCTCTCCACCCCCCAGGGCTTCTGAAGTGCCCCAGAAGGGCGCTCGGACTGGCGGGGGTGGCGGCACCGGGGAGAGTCCCCGCTGGCCATCCGCTGCCATGCTGCCCCACCTCTCCCCCCCAAGGGCTTTGGGGGGGGGAGCCGCAGGTGGAGGGGGTGGGTGGAGCGCCGTTTGAATGGCGGCCCCTTCCCTCCCAGTCCCAGTGCCAGCTGGAGACAGGGGGTGGAGCGCCGGCTTTCCTGAGCACGCGCAGTAGCTGCGTGCTTAGGAAAGCCAGGGAAGGGTCGCTGGCTTCACCGGGGGCAGGGCGGGGGGAGCTTTGGCACCCCTGTGGGCCCCAGCGCCCTAGGCGAGCGCCTAGCTCGCCTAGTGGGCGAGCCGGCAGTGGCTATCCGCTATGAGCCCAAGATCTTTTCCCCTATAAGTCTCAGCAAATTCAGACCCCATTAGTCTGTCCTTCAAGCTGGGATTTTTTGTCCCAATGTACATCATTGAATTTCATTTGCAACATTTTTGCCCACTCATCCAGTTTGTGGAGATCCTCTTAAAGCTTTTCAGAGTCAGCCTTCATTTTCAATTTCCTGAATGATTTGGTGTCATCTGCAAACTTGGCCGCTACTCACCCTTAAAAAGGTAAAGGTTCCCTTGCTCGAAAGCCAGTCGAATCCGACTCTAGAGTTGCGGTGCTCATCTCCGTTTCAAAGCCGAAGAGCCAGCGCTGTCCGAAGACGTTTCCGTGGTCATGTGGCCGGCATGACTAAACACCAAGGTGCACGGAACGCTGTTACCTTCCCACCGAAGTGGTACCTATTTATCTACTTGCAATTTCTTGCTTTCGAACTGCTAGGTTGGCAGGAGCTGGAACTAGAGACAGGAGCTCACCCCGTCATGCGGCACCCGGGTCTCGAACTGCTGAACTACTGACCTTCCACAGCCTGCAGTTCAGCGTCTTAACCACTTGAGCCACCGCAGCTCACCCTTAGTCCCAGATAATTTATGAAAAAAATTAAATGGTATCAGTCCCGATACCAATTGTTATGGGACCTTACTGCTTACTTGCCTCCATTGTGAGAACTCACCATTGATTCCTACTCTTTGTTTCTTGTCATTTAACCAATTTTTAATCCATCAGAGAACCTGTCCTCTTATCCCATAACTGCTAAGTTTACTCAGAAGTCTTTGGTGAGGTACCTTGCAAAAGCCTTTTGAAAGCCCGGGTATATAATATCTACCGGATCACCGTTGTCTACATGCTTGTTTACTTTCTCAAATAATTCCAAATGGTTGGTGAGGTAAGACTTCCTTTTGCAGAAGCCATGATGATTTTCCCTCAGCAAGCTTTGTCCCTCTAAGTGTCTAACAATTCTATCTTTGATTACAGTTTCTACTAATTTGCCTGGGATAGATGTTAGGTTGACTGGCCGGTAATTGCCTAGTTCCCTTCTGGATCTCTTTTTAAAAATTGGTCTCACATTGGCTATTCTCCAGTCTTCTGGTACATTGGCTGGATTTAGTGATAGGTTACATATAGTAGGTCAACGATCTCACATCTGAGTTCCTGAAGAACTCTTGGGTGTATGCCATCAGGACCTGGAGACTTATCAGTTTTCAATTTCCCCAGTAGGTCTAGAATTTCATCTCTGGTCACTTCAATTTGGCTCAGTTTTTTAGACTCCTTTTCTAAAAATAGGGGCTGTGGCATAGGTATATGCCCAACATAGGGATGCCAGTCCCTAGGTGGGGGCGAGGGATCCCCCAATTTTGAGGGCCTGACTGCCACTGGCCAGCTGGCTGGTAGATGGAAGCCCTGCCCCAAGGCCTGCCCCCAAGAGTGACCACTGGCAGCCACCCCTCCCTCCCTGCTCCCTCCAGAGACACCCCCTCAAAGTCCCTTGCCGGTGGGTGGTCAGGACCTGGGCAGGACCCCATAGTTTCCACAGCAAACACAGAAGCAAAAAAGTCTTTGAACTTCTCTGCTATCTCCCCATCTTCCTTTAGCAATCCCTTTATTCCTTTGTCATCCAAAGGCCCCACTGCTTCTCTTACTGGTTTCCTGTTCTGGGTATATTTTTAAAAAATGTTTATTGTTTGCCTTGATGCTTTTAGCAACCCACTCCTCAAAATCTCGTTTTGCATGCCTAATTATTGACTTACATTTCTTATGCCAGAGCCTGTGGTCCCTCCTGTTCGGTTCACTTTTTTAAAGAAGCCTCTATACTTTTTATAGCTTCCTTGACTTGCATTGTTAACAATGCAGGCCTTCTTTTAGACTTAGCAGTACCTTTCCTAACCTGTGGAATGAATTCTATTTGAGCTTCAAGTAGTGTGGTTTTAAATAGCTTCCATGCATCCTGTAGGGATTTGACTCTCTTGTGTTTCCCCTTCAGCTTCCTTTTTACTATTCCCCTCACTTTTGTAAAGTTCCCTCTTTTGAAATCAAATGTTACCATTTTGGACTTTAGGAGTAACTTGCCATTGATCTGAATGCTGAACTTTATAGCATTGTGGTCACTACTAGCAATTGGTGTGACAACCTCTACATCTCTCACCAGATCTTTAAACCTGCTCAGAACCAAGTCCAAGATGACTATCCCTCTGGTTGGCTCTGTGGCCAACTGTTCCATTGTAGTCACTGATGATGTCTAGGAATTTCATTTCTATGGCATGACTTGAGTGCACATTTACTCAGTCAATGGGAGGGTCTCCCAGTATAATAACATTATGTTAGTTAGTCACCTCCCTTATTTCCTTCTACATCTCAAGATCAGCCTCAAGGGTTTGATCAGGTGGACAATAGTACTCCTCCACTTTTAAGTAACCCTTAAAGCTTGGTATTTCCACCCATATCACTTCTGTTGGGGACTTAATTCCCCTGATATTTTCTAACTTATTTGATTCTGTGCCCTCTTTGATGTACAATGCAACACCACCACCAACCACATCCTCCCTGTCCTGCCTATAGAGCTTATGCCTAGGAATGACTGAATCTCACAGATTTGCCCCATTCTACCATGTTTCTGAGATACCTACTATATCTAAATTGTCATTGAGCACCAAGCACTCCAGCTCCCCCAGCTTGGATCAAAGAATTCTAGCACTGGCATACAGGCACCTATAATGTGTTCCCTCTCCAATAACCCTCACCTCCTTTGGCCCCTTAGTCACCAACACATGGTCCTCAGTTACATAAGAACATAAGAGAAGCCAATGTTGGATCAGGCCAATGGACCATCCAGTCCAACACTCTGTGTCACACAGTGGCCAAAAATACCAGGTGCCATCAGGAGGTCCACCAGTGGGGCCAGAACACTAGAAGCCCTCCCACTGTTGACCCCCCCAAGCACCAATAATACAGAGCATCACTTGCCCCAGAGTCCCTATCTATACTTTGTGGCTAATAACCACCGATGAACCTCTGCTCCATATGCTTATCTAATTCCCTCTTGAAGCCGTCCATGTTTGTAGCCTCCACCACCTTCTGTGGCAGTGAATTCCATGTGTTAATCACTCTTTGGGTGAAGAAGTACTTCCTTTTATCCATTCCAACCTGAATGCTCAGCAACTTCACTGAGTGCCCACAAGTTCTTGTATTGTGAGAAAGGGAGAAAAGTACCTCTTTCTCTGCCTGCTCTATCCCATGCATTATCTTATAAACCTCTAACATGTCACCCCTCAGCTGTCATTTCTCCTCACTCTCAAGTTCTATTATGCTCCTCCTTCCAGCATCCCTTTCTTCCTCTTTCCCTCTCTCATTCTTTCTATCATAATTCCTGGAAGCTTTAACCACTACAGAACCAAACCAAGCTCCTGAATTGTTCATTCCTCCTTAGAAATACACCTGAATAATGACATTTCATTAAATAAAATTAAAATATATACACTTTGATCAACTTCAGCTAGGGTGAAGCAATCATTTTTAAATAGCTCACACAGCATTTTATCTGAGACTCTTGTTGCCTGTTAGGTCTGCATCTTTAGACATAATCTACCTACAGATTATCTTGGCATGGCTGCAGGATAATCTTGTGAAGCCATTACATGTGTTTACTCCATGCCTGCAAAACACGTATACTGGCTTTGGGAGTCTTCCATGCCATGCGAATAATGCATGAGGTTTTAGGGGACCTCAGGCATGGCAGGGCAACACCTGTGATCAAGCATGACTTTTAAAAAACACACCAGAGAGCCTGTGGAAGACAAAGGAGAAGCTGAGAAAAGGCACTCTACTTGTGCATTTGTAAATTAAGCAAATACTAAAGAAACACCATACATCTCCTGTGCTGTCTCTTCCAAAGGGAACTAACCCATGTAAGTGATACTCCTGGAACTTATCGCCACTCAGGGAAGCGGAGACACATGATTCCTTGGAAGTAGCTATCTCTGGGCAGGTTACTGATTCTGCTGTTGTCAAACACAAGTTAATTGGATGATACAATTAAATAGGTTGGAATGACCATCTCTCAGTCTTCCTTTATCTAAGAGGGCCCGCTCCCCAATTATGATGTAGGTAATGAAATTCTTATTGTTTGTCTTCATATTTTCTTTTCACGTGTCTTATTAAGATGAATGAGATCTCCCCCACATACACATTTTGATTTGTACATTGACTTGGTTTTTACAATCAAGAGTCAGAGAGCATTATTGTTTATTGGTGTTGTAGCTGTTAGAAATAGATCAGAGAATGAGAGGCCATAATGTTTTTATTGAATCAACCTTATTAAATAATGGTTTGCAAGCATTTGTATTTCAGCCCTCTGTTTCTTGCAGACAGAAAACAGTGTAAAATAACTGGGTACAAAGTCAGCTCCAGATGATTTTACATCTGGAATGAGTCCCTGCAGCTTGCTACCTGGAACTTTGGTCACTACACCCCAGTGATGAAGTGCAGCAGAAGGTCTTTGTTGAGGGCCATGGAGAAAATAAATTGTATGTCTGAACCAGTTCTGGTTCTCATTCCCTCTGAAGTGCTCTTTGGCAAAGGCCACCCCCCCTCATACAACATCCTAGATTAAGAACTCAACTTTCTTTCTACCTTACTGACTTCTACAGTTCTTCCATCAACAACAAATTTTCTGCCTGCCCGTCTTCTATGCTTATCTTGCTGGTTCTTGTACTTCTTCCTTACAGTTTGCCTTCCCTCTTTTTACAATCGTCTCTGCCCTTGCTTTCAATTTCCCTTTGTAGTAGTGTGTGGCATACACTGGACACATGTCGGTAGAGCATTGTATGCGAACATCATGAGACAGGCACCAACCAGAAGCATGACTAGGGCTATGATCAGACAAGCCGTTTGATCCAATGTTGTTGCTGTTGCTCTGCAGAATTAAAATGCAGGTTCATGCAGCAACATCTGTCTCCTGTTCCCCAGTCATTGGCACCCCATTCTCACCCATCTTCGAGTCAGAGTTATTTGACACTGGGGAAAGACTGGTCTTTACCTATGTCAGTGGTTTCACCGCACACTTCTGGATGTCTGATCAATCCATTGTGCTCTCAAGCCATTTGGGAAGTCTGATCATTCCGTTCTGGTTTCACGCCCTTTTTTTTTTTAGTCAGTTAGTGATATGCGCATAACTGCATATTCACACCATGGCTGTGAAGCATCACATGTGCATTTAGGCGCCCCAAAAAGTTTTTTGGATTGGGAGCCCCCAGGGTTTGTTTTGAGCAACAAATTCAAGGGAAAAATCCCTCCCTGCCAATTTTTGGAGGTTTACACCAGTGGAGTGGTACACCTTGTCCAGCTCCCATATCTGCAGCCATACTGCACAATGCCTCGAATACGGTTTTGCACATGCATAAAAGATAGGTTTTAAAAAGCTGCCTGCTCACCCAATCCATGGTTATTACACAGCGGTAATCTAATTAATCAACGCATGGTGAAGCAGATTAGGGTGGGATATCTGATTAAAACTCTCAGTTACAAAAAACCCTGGATGAAATCAGAAGTGTGGCCAGACCACGCTAAGCCTGTTGTCTGACTGCAGCCTCAGAGGAAGTACAGTAGGTTTAGAAAGTCATATCAATAACGTGCAAGTGATGTTGCTATAGCTCATTCTCTATGTGCAAATATGATCTAGAACCAAATTTCTGGTAATAATTCATTGGTATGGTTAATAACAGCACAGATTTTTTACAAGGGTTCCAGAAGGGTTCTGGTGGATCTTGGCCTAAAGTTGGTGGCCTAGATTTCCTCCGCGGCATGTAATGCCTTTTGTCAGTTTCAGCAAATAGGAAAACTATGGCCATTCCTCATAAAACATTATCAGGCCACAGTGATCCATGCTCTGGTTACATCCAGGTTAGGTTACTGCAATGTGTTTTATGTGTGGCTGCCTTTGAAAATGTTTCAGAAACTTCAGCTTATTCAAAATGTGGCAGCCAGGCAGACTTCAGGAGCAGGTTTAGGGCTGCCAATTCTGAGTTGGGAAATTCCTGGAAGTTTGGGAGTGTAGCATGGGGAGAGGGTGGGATTTGAGGAGGGGAGGGACTTCAGTGGGGTATAATGACATAGAGTCCACCCTCCACAGCAGCCATTTTCTTCAGCAGGACTGATCTTTGTTGTCTAGAGAACAGCTGTAATTCTGGGAGATCTCCAGTCCCCAACTGATGGGTGGCAACCCTAGGTAGGATCATAACACTGCAGTGCTGAAAGATGCTGCCCATTTGTTTTCATGCACAATTCAAAGTGCTGGGTCTTACCTTTAAAACCGTAAATGGCTTGTGGCCATGGTACTTGAAGGGGGCACTTCCTCCCAAACTGTCCAACCCACCATGCACGATCTTCCTCACAAGCCCTGCTCCCTGTGACCTCACCTTCGAAGGTGAGGTTGGTGGCAACCAAAGACAGGGCTTTTTCAATAGTGGCACCTCCCTTGTGGAATGCCCTTCCCCTTGACTCTTGCCTAGCAGCTCTGCTGCTTTCTTTTAGGTACAAGTTTCTTTTCACCCAGGCTTTTATTTAAGGGGTTGGTTTTAGCACTATTTTAGTCTGGAAACTGTTGTTTTAAGCTGTCTGTGGTTTGTTTTTATGATATATGTTTTTATGCTGGGCTGGGGTTTTTTAATGCTGGATTTTAATAACTATATTTTAATGTTTTATTATTATTTTAATTTTGTAAGCTGCCTTGGGCAGGTTCCTGGAGAGGTGACATAAGAATGTTGTACATAAATACATAAATAAATAAAATAAGATCTAATTCTAGACTGAAGAACCAAATTTCCAATACTTTGGTTATCATGAGAGACCTGGAAAGTGGTTAAAGTTGATTCTGAGGTTTTTGTACTAGCAGCTCTTCATCTAAATACATTTTTGCTTTTTGCAGAACAGTTGCAAATAAATAAATGATCCTTCTCAATCGGAATTGTAGCATCCAAAATTAACAAAACAGACAATCTCAGCTCGTCATGCTTGACAATGGGAATAATGAAGCAGGCAGGAGATGGCAAGAATAAAAAGAAATTATTTTATGAAGAGTTTATTGAATTAACAGAATTGCATGGAAGAAGACCACTGCTAAGATGTGTCTGTTAATTCAAAACACATGACTACAAAAAAAAATCAAAAAGTTCATCATTTATACACATGCCACTGATAACTATCAGATTAATTTGATACTTCCTACAGCAGCATGACTGACGTCAAAACAGTTCTTGATTCCTGTGTTTCCATTGAGACTCTGACATTGAAAGAGGCCCTCGTTGCCCAGCTGGCTTCTGGCATTACTATATCACATTTCAGACTGTTACAGTGCAATCCTAAACAGAGTTACAACCTACTAAATCCATTGACTCAAGTTGACTTAGAAGGGTGTCAACCCACTTAGGATTGCTTTGTTAGATATCTAAGCCTTGGGAATACTAACAGAGTGCAAAGTTTTTGCAAAGTCTTTAGATGAAACTTCTATACAAGCCCAATTTAGTTAACTAGTTGTGGGACTGTACTTATACCAGTAAAGCAGAAACTTGCTTATCAAAATGGCACAATTGTTGGAGCAAGTGATTCAGCATGCCTGGGCTTTGGGGGGGGGTGCAATTTCACTCTAAGTGAGCACAGGTGTTATTTCCTTGAATGGGATGCCTCTCTTTGTCTTAACCTGGGAGCTGCGCTCTGACACACACACACACACACACACACACACCTGCTGTTTTTGTCCTCTCACTCACTCAACATGGCCTTCCATGGAAACATATATCTGCAGGTCTCTCCTGTAGATATAATTCCTTCATGATGCTGGACAAACTGGCCATTTGTGATAGGGAAAGTACTCTTTAGATTAGGCTTTGGTGTAGTGGTTAAGTGCATGGACTCTAATCTGGGAGAACCAGGTTTGATTCCCCACTCCTCCACTTGCAGCTGCTGGATAACCTTGGGCAAGCCATAGTTTTGTCAGAGCTGTCCTTGAAAGAGCTCTCTCATCCCCACCTACCTCACAGGGTGTCTGTTGTGGGAATGGGAAAAGAGTTGGTAAGCCGCTCTGAGGCACTGAGTGAAGGGTGGGGTATAAATCCAATCTCCTCCTCTTCCTCTTTTCTTTTGATTAGCAACACAAATGGGAACTGGGAAATTTAAGGTTTGCTTTTTTTACAATATACTTCTCGGGGGATTTATTTACTACATTCAGTATCACACGTCCATGACTGAGCAAACTCTGTTATACCAAAACCAAATATCTCAATAGGATTATTGGTGCCCAGAATGAATTTTAAAGTTAAAAGGAATTTTTCTTATTTGTTTGTTTTTCTCTTGCTTGAGCAATTACAAGGCTTTACTTCCTGCTGGCAAGAACAAAAGATGGTGGGAATTTGCTTAACAGCTGGTCTCAAGCTTTGAGCGCAGAAATAAACTTTTTTTCCTTTCTCCCTTCCTTTTGAATTGCCAAACTCAATCCAATGATATGCAGTCCTAGAGAAACTTAGCAGAGATAATTTTAATACATGGCTTTTTAAAATTGAGCATCAGCTCAAAGACAGCAATCCTCAAGGCAGGGGGAAATGTTCACATTCCAAGGAAGAGGCTAGAAACTGGAGAAGTTAAGCAAAGATAGTTCATTTACATATGCTCACAAATTCCAGGACTGAATTTAAACAGAGCCATGGTTTGGTGTAGCAACAGTGAAGTACAATTAAATCAAATAATTCTTATTCCAACATTGGTTGAGTATGCTCTGGTTGTGTATCAGTGTGTGATTTTAGGATGTGTTCAGTGCAGGCTGACACATCTGCTGCCCCATGTGACGCTTGTCTCATGTTACATTTTTTCCTTGCTGTGGGACAGAAGAGATTGTAGTAACTCCTTTTCTTTCATCCTGACTTTGCTTTCAGAAACATTCTAGATAATGCCATTCTTGCTATTAATATTTTATTAAAGCTTTTTTAAAAATATACATTCTCCTCAATACACATTCAACATTTTTCAAATATATGTACTTAAGTGTTTTTAAAATCTAGACCAAGAATTGAAGATTGTCTCAACTAGGGGTGTGTATTTGGGTTTATCTGACCCAAAAATATACCCAAAAAGTACCTTATCAGTATTTATTGAAAATATACCCAGAAAATACCTTATCAGTTTAAACCGGACTGCAAGAGAAGCCAGCCCAGGATCAGCTGGGTGGGGAGTTGAGAGCTCCCTACTGGTGCAGCTCTGTGCTGCATTCTCCTGCTGCCTGGTTTACATACAGAAACTGATATCCTGGTTCCAAGACATTTAGCAAGCCGATGAAGTTGTCTACTTGTAGACTCTACTTGTGGTCAGTTTGTATATTATAGAAACACAGTAAATCTCCAGTGTTCTCTTTTCCAAAGGAAAGAAACCCCAAAAAAGCTGACCCTGGAACTTCTCCCTCCTTTGAGAAGTAATGCATAACAACATTATTATCCATCATAATGTTCCTTGTTTCTATGCTGACACAACACTGAATTGCATTATGCAATTAAGTCATAAAACTCATCCCCCCATCACCATTTTCTGGGAAAGAGAGCCTGGACCTTACTTTTCATTTGATGGCAACAGGAGAATAACTTGGTAAAAATGTTTCTTTTCAGTGAAAAAGGAAAATGAATGTTTGATTTATTCCCATTAAGGTACTAACTGGTAGAGAGTGGACAATTCATGTTTTAAAAGGGCTGTTTCTCACAGCGACATACTACACCAACTCAATGCAGGTTGATTAACTCTTGGCTTTCTGCCCTAATCAAGGGAGGAACAAAAACAGAACTTACTACTAGGACAAATAGGGAAAAGGCAAATGTACAGTTATGCCACTTGGATAATGCCAAGAAAACATAAAGAACAAAACGTTGGAAACTTCCGTCACTCCTTTGCCCTGCTTTTGAATTGGAACTCAGACTGAAAATCAATGCTCGTATCTTCAATATACATATGAGCTAAATCCACTTTAAGGGCTAAATGATAAGTACATCAGGCTTTCTTAGCTTTGTATAGAATTGAAGGACTTTGAAAAATTAATTAAAACTTCTTTGTCAAGACCCCGTGTAATCTAACCATGGAGTATCTCATTTGATTTAATAATGTCATAAAAAGAAAGCTGTCTAGGGAGATAAAGAAGAAGAAGAGATTGGATTTGTACCCCACCCTTCACTACCAGAAGGAGTCTCAGAGCAGTTTACAATCCCTTTCCCTTCTCCTCCCCACAACAGACACCCTGTGGGGTAGGTGGGGCTGAGAGAGCTCTCCTGAGAACTGTCCTTGAGAGAACAATTCTGAAAGAACCTATGACTGACCCAAGGTCACACCAGCAGCTGCATGTGGAGGAGTTGGGAATCAAGCCTGGTTCTCCCAGATTAGAGTCGGCACTCTTAACCATGACACCAAATTGGCTCAAAAACATGTCTACACTAAAATATTAAAACAATCATAAACATACTTCCTAAGGAATAAATCTCAACAAACTAAGAGCTGCTGGGTAAACATTCTGAAGATCATACCTGAGGCTATGATTTTATACACATTAACATGAGAGCAAGTCCATTTAGGTCAGTGACTTATGAATAAAAATGAGCAGGATAAGATTGGCCTGTGAAGAGACTAGGGATTTCTATGAGACAATTCTCAGTGTTCTCACAAGGCTACAATTTGCATGGTTTCTTCCGAGGAACAGCAGCAGAGTCTTAAAAACAGTTTCATTTTGTATAGTGATGTGCCCTGAAGTATATCAGAAAAGATGTGCCTACGGGACAAAACCAAATGTAATAGGACACACCAAACCAGACACAAGCAAACCAGCCATTATAACTTGTCCTAGGGTAAGCAAAAAGAAACCAAGGTCATTCATTAGGTTGAGCCGAGAAAATATTACAACAGAATCTCCGTTATTACATACTTAGTTTTTTCACATTCTGTTATCTAGTGGATATAACTGATCTCTTGCCTCGTAAAGTAAGTAGTCTGGGAGCTTCTAAATTTGACTGCCATTTCTATGGCACAATTTTTACAGATGGGTAGATTCCTGTGGGTGTCAACTCTCAAATCTGTTCAGTGTGCAGGAAGGATTTCCTCAAAACTGTAATTTCCAGGATTGTTTTCAGAATCTTTTCCCCTTATATTGTAACAAATCCTCTTGTCATTTGGGGGATTTTATTCCCAGATCTTTTTGTTATTTGCATTCCATTTTGCTTCAGTTCTGATTTTTTTCAACTTCTTCTATTTTTAATGGCTATACTCAGTGTAAGCAGGGCTAGAATAATTTTTCATATACTTGACATGAGGCATTATGTTAATGTAACCTAATTCTTCTGCCTTTTGGTCACACACATGCCTCATATAATCAATTCAGATCAAAAGTGTCCATTCCTACAGTGCATAATGGCCTGCTTAGTCACTTTTTAAAATTCCATGTATGCAATCATTTCTTTGTATGAACTATCAGCTAGTTTTGCATTTGATATCAGGATTTTAATGCATTTCATACAACTTCTCTTACTCCTCATTTTGCCACTCTTAATTCTGTATTTTAATCCTAAACCCCAGTGATTTTACAGTCTCTTCCAGTTATGCATTGCACTCAAATTGGACTAATCTAATCTCCTCTCAGCCCTGCAGTTATTTCTTGTCATTTGCATTATGATAGCACCCAGAGGCACCAATAGTCAGGATTGTTGGAACAAGCAAGGTCTATCATGTATAGACAGAGGAGATGACAAGAACATCCTGCAGGGGGCAGCAGAAGGGACATCTATTTAGCATAGTGAGATTAGGGACTTCCTGCTATTTTCAAATAGTCTCCTTCCTGTCTCCTGATTAGCTCAGTCAGGTCTCCTTCCTGCTCCTGCTGAGAACTGTTAGTTTGCTGACTCTCTCCTAGCTAGACATTTGGATTTCTGTCTGTCCTCTTTCTTACAAAGTTTGTTCTCTTCTTAATAAATCGACTTTATTCTTTAAACAGCTTGTGCTCCAATTTTCTGCATATCTACATTCTGCCAACAGGGCTCTGGACCCAGTGTGAGCACTTCAGCTGTGAAAGAAAAGATAGATTGGTAGGCAAAAGAAGAAAGGACAAAGATGACAACTTCCTGCAGCATTCAGCACAGTTACCTAATAGATAGGCTTACAGTAGGCCTACTCTGCATTGAGATGCTTGCTGAGAGAGACTTGAACATACTTGGCCACCCAGACAACATTCTGCTTAAAAGACTGAGAAGGAAGAAATCCATTGAAGGCCTGCTATGAGCTATAGGTGCTGGAGACAGTATTTGAATACAGATCAGCAGGGGTCATTTCACAGAAAAAGAGGCGCAGGAGCTCATTTGCATAACTTATTTGCATATGCCACACCCCCTGACATCACCAGAAGTGTGTCAGAAAGCAACACCCACCACTCAGGCTCCACTGGACTGTTTTGGATTGCTAGCTATGGGGGGGGGGAGCACGCAGATCTGCCCTCAGAGAGGAGGGAGAGCTTGTACCTGAATAAACCTTGGTCTTAAAGGTACCACTGGGCTCTTTTGGATTGCTAGCTATGGGGGGACACACGCAGATCTGCCCTCAGAAAGGAGAGAGTTTGTACCTGAATAAACCTTGGTCTTAAAGGTACCACTGGACTCTTTTGGATTGCTAGCTATGGGGGGGACACACGCAGATCTGCCCTCAGAAAGGAGAGAGAGTTTGTATCTGAATAAACCTTGGTCTTAAAGGTGCCACTGGACTCTTTTGGATTGCTAGCTATGGAGGGGGGAATGCGCATATCTGCCCTCAAAGAGGAGGGAGAGCTTATACCTGGATAAACCTTCATCTTAAAGGTGCCATTGGACTCTTTTGGATGGCAGGCAAGTGCAGGAAAGTGTGTGGCTGCTTGTGGGTTGTGGAGAGCGGCACGGAGGATGCACATGGCCTCGAGCAGGTAGGGGGCCAGGGTGGTGGCAGGGCAGAGGCGCAGGAGGAGGCTGAGTAGGCACAGGAGGCTGGGGTGGAGCTCCTTGCAGGCCTCGCAGGAGTAGCTGGGGCTCACCTTGTAGAGGCACTGCGCCAGGGCTGGCATGAGGACAGGCAGAGCCTGGGCAGACTGGGTGCCATGGCCCAGGCAGTGGCAGAGCAGCTTGAGGGCCAGCTTGTGGCAGCGCTCCACTGGGTTGGCCAGTGAGCTGGAAAAGGCAAGGGGGGGCTGCTGGGAGCAGGGGGCGGGGCTTGCTGCATGTGCCCGCCCCCTGGGCTCCTTACTGCAGGAGCTCTGCTCCTGTGCGCTCCTGTAGGAAATGAGCCCTGCAGATCAGCATCAGCTTCAAAGTGCTGATTTAGGAACTCAACAAGTGAGTCAATGACTTCATTACAAACAGCACCAACATCTCTCCTGTCAGATATATAATGGTTGTGCTCTTTGCATCTCTTCATCTACTTTTTTGCCAGCTGAATTCTTTTCAGCACCACTAATCCATCTGGCTGTGTAATAGCTTCATCCTTAAAGGCTTTGACCCACCCACGAAGCAAGCATTGTTCTTTCAGTGTCAACAGCTTTGATTTTACCAACAGGGTCAAGCATCCATTTTCTCCAGAAGAACTGATCTCTGTAGTCTGGAGATGAACTTTATTCCAGATGAACCTGACTTCAGAAAACTTGGGGAGTGCAAGGAGGGAACGGTGGTTGGTTACTGCAATGTCCTGAAGTTCTCTTGGACTCGATGGCATTGTACCCCATTGAGTTCTCTGTCCTCTCCATGTCCACCCCCAAATCTCCAGGAGCTGGCAACCCTCCTCCTTCTTCCCTGCTGGCAGCCAGGAGATGCTGAAAGCAATACATCCAAGCCAACTATGTCTGTTGGAGTGTCAGGTCAAAGGGGTGTTATGAAACCAGCTTCCAAATTAGACACCTTTGAACATTATCATTGAAATGGCTGACACTATATTTGATGTATAACATGTTTCAAGTTTTCTGACACAATAAACTTATTTCCAAAGATTATTCAGGTACTCCCCATTGCAAAAGAACTATTTACAGGACTGAGACGAAAAACATTTGGAACAATGCTATCACACTGAAAGCACTAAAGGACTCCTTTTGTCAACCTTGACACCTGTTGAGACATCACATATTTCTTCTCTGGGAAAAGCAATATACAAGGCCATATTGGTGGCCTCCTCCTGCCATGCCCACTTTCTAAAAACATTTGGCAAGTACTAGAAAATGTGTCAGTGGGTACCATGGCTTCCACAGGCATCATCTTGGGGATCTCTGTTATAAGAGGAAACACAAAACCTACAGGAGTATTAGCTCAATACAAGCTAAACAACCACGGTTAGTAAGATTTGGAGCTAAGGGGGAAAATTATAAAACAATTGTGGAATGCCATTTCTTTGAACCAATCCTTGTAGAATTCCAAATAACAAATCCTCTTGTCTTATGTTTCTATGATAGCCACCTTTGGGTAGTGACCACTTTATTTTTGTTAGGGTAATACATAGGGTTGCCAAATCTGGGTTGAGGAATTCCTGGAGATTGGGGGGTAAAGCCTGGGGAGTACGGTGTTTGGAGAGGGGGGAACTGATCAGGGTATACTGCCATAGAGCCCTCCCTCCACAGCAGCCATTTTCTCCAGGGGAATTTGTATCTGTAATCTGGAAATTAGTTGTAATTCTGGGAGATCTCCAGGCCCCACCTGGAGGTTGGCAACTCTGTTGCCAATATAACTAACTTTTCCATCACACTCTGCAGGCTTCTTGAAGGTCACAATCCTATACATGGCTGCCTGGAAATAAGTCCCTTTAAGCAAGGTGGATATTATTTCAAAGTAAACATGTACAGGACTGGGCATCACTCATGTTTGCAAGCATCCTTCTTAAAAAAGCATTGGGCAACCCTAGGAGTCTCTTGCTATTGGCTCTCTCATGGACTCCAATATGAATTTACTCCTACAAGGGCCATGGTGGCTCAAAGGTTAAGATGCTGAGTTGAAGACCGAAAGGTCGGTAGTTCGGCAGTTCAAGACCCTAGTGCTGCATGATGGAGTGAGCTCCTGTCTTTGGCCCCAGTTCCTGCCAACCTAGCAGTTCAAAAGCAAGAAATTGCAAGTAGATAAACAGGTACCATTTTGGTGGGGAGGTAACAGCATTCCGTGTGCCTTGGCATTTAGTCATGCTGGCCATGTGACCACAGAAATGTCTTTGGACAGTGCTGGCTCTTTGGCTTGGAAAAGGAGATGAGCACCGTCCCCTAGAGTCTAATTCGACTAGCTTTCGAGCAAGGGAAACCTTTATATAATTTGGCCCAGAAAGAAGAATGAAAGGAAATGAATTTTAGTCCTCATGCTTCAACATGGTCAAACAGCCTTCCTGGGCAGTGGAAGTAATTCATGCTGCGTGAAGGATGTACATTTTGCAACCCTGAGCCATAATCCTAATAGTTGTCTGGATCTGCACAGTGGTTGTGTGTCTGCTTTTTCTATGGGGGAAGGCGAACATACAGTCACTTGCATGCATTACTCACTTGCATACTTTGCAGCTCCACGAGGCTCACAACAGTTTCCCAGAGAAGCCGTTCTCTTTGTTCCAGAGGAGGATCCCTTTTGAGAATTTAATATGTTTGAGGGAGAGCACACCTTCTGAGTTTGTTGCAAGTTACCAACTGTTGCAGACAGTTCCTTTATTTCAGATACCAGACCTGAAATTTGGCCTTCAATTCCCTTTAAGTTCTCAAAAAGATATCCAACTGTTCTTTCTATGAAATCAACAAGCAAAAGTTCATTTGTTGATATTATTCCTTCTTCATTTACAGGATGAGTCTGCTCTACCTTTAAATGCCTCATCCCAATTCGAGTGTCAGCATCTACTTCATTCTCCATTATCTCATCCTCACTCTCAAAATCTATTTCTGCTTCTAAGGGAGTAAAACTATTTGTTGTTTTAACAGCAAATGCTATCTGAGGGGTCCTATCTTTATTATTTGGAGCAAAAAAGTCCCCAATTTTAAACCATTTATTAGCAGGAATGTAGCTTAAGTCCTCTTGGGACGCTTCCTTATAGCCATTAGAAGCACTACAAGGCAGCGAGGAGATTATTACGAAGGTTATATGTTTTCTCAGCCACAATGTTATTTTGTTTCATTACCTCTGATGTTTTAAAGTTTTAATCTTGAGAAGAACGCTGTGACCAGTGTTCCCTCTAAGCTGAGTTAGAGTGTGAGCCTTCAGCTCACACATTTCTGTCTTAGCTCAGGAAGGAGGGCTCCAGAGCAAACTAATCTATGCAGTAGCCAAATTGCTTGCTCACAGCTTTAAGGCCAGTTGCTCACAAAGTAGAACTTTGGCTCACAAGACTCCACAGCTTAGAGGGAACACTGGCTGTGACAAGCTACTATCTCTGCATGCAGCAGGAACTGGAAGTCTTCCACTTGCATTTATTTATTTATTATTTATCATACTTATACCCCTCACATAGCACTTGCATGTGCTACTATTTAGGGCACAAGAAGATGAGATATCAACATCCGTGATCACATCTCCTGATGCCTTTAATTGTATTTAAAAGTAAAAATGGAATCAGGGCTACAGTGTGGGCAGAGGAGTGGTTTAATTTTTCTTCTGTTCTGGTTTCCTAAACAAAACAGCCCTCCTTCCAAAGCTGCTAGGAAACAAAGAGTTAACATCATCCAGCTGAACCCTCAGACACCTGCAAGGAGATGATGAAAAAGAGCAGTTGGTTTTTTATACCCATTTTTCTTTACATGGAGGGGTCTCAAAGTAGCTTATAATCACATTCCTTTCTTCTCCCCACAAAGGTCACCTTATGAGAAAGGTGGAGCTGAGAAAGTTCTGAGAGAACAGTGACCAGCCCAAGGTCACCCAGCAGGCTTCAAGTGGAGGACTGGGGAATGAAACCTGTTTCTCCAGATTAGAGTCTGCTGCTCCTAACCACTACACCACGCTCTCAACTATTACACCATGCTGCCCCAGGTGTAAAATAGTCTCCAATTTAGAACTGAGGGTATAATAAAACAAAAACAGAAGGTCAGCAATGTTGTGTGTGCGTGTGCATGTGCACATGATGTCTTGGAAGATAATCTACAGATCTGCTGACTAGGGTTACTGCTGAATGTCTCCTTTTGAAGCATTGCCCTTTATTTCCTGAAGAATACAATATCCTTTTTGTCTCAGAGCAGCCTAGGTCTATAAAACTCAGTGAAATAGAAACCATAGCTACACAATGATACCTTTGCTGACACCACCACACAGGTCAAGGGCACAATTTACCTGAGATGGCAAGTAAATGAGACAGGAAGTATGCTCTATAAGGTTAGTTACAAAGTGACAATTTAAATGAATTGATGAAGCATAGCTGTAGCACAACCATGTAGACCTGAGCAGATTTCCTTTTTGCTTCTTAGGCCCAGTGCAAACAGCACACTTTCCAGTTGCCTCACCATGGTTAAGACTGGAGACCAGGCATGGCCAATAGGGATGGCTGCCTTCATCTGGGTAAGAGTTCTCCTGGAATTACAACTATAGATATCGGTTCCCCTGGACACAAGGGCAGATTTATGGGACCTCTTCCCAAACTCTGCCCTCCTCAAGCTCTGCCCCCAAATCGTTAGGAATTTCTGGAACAACCTAAAGATGTTTTAGAACTTCAAACGGTTATTAAGTCTATGAAAAATAATAAATCTCCAGGACTAGATGGCTTTATTTCTGAGTTCTTTTAATGTTTTAGTACTATGCTGTCCCCACTTTTACTAGACTTATATAATTCTGTTTTGGACACTGGAGTGATTCCACAGTCATGGCATTTATTGAAGCTAATAGTGATACCCAAAAAGGACCATGATATTAGTGATCCCAAATTTTTTAGGCCCATCTCTTTATTAAACCATGATTATAATTTTTTAATATTTTTTAAAATAATTTTTAAATAAATATTCTAGCTCAAAGACAGAATAATAGGAAATTATATCTCATTGGAGCAAACAGGGTTCATTCCCTGCAGAGACATGACAGATAACATCAGAAAAGCCTTAAATGTGATACACTTTTGTAAGACAAGACCAGTAAATGACACTTGTATACTCTCACTTGACATAGAAAAGGCATTTGACATGGTAGAGCCTGAATATTTGCACAAGCTGTTAAAATAGATGAGCTTTGGTGAAAAATTTAGTACTGTAGTAGAATCTCTATATTCAACCCCACAATCTATGCTAAGAATCAATGATAGGAATTCTCCTATTATACAAATGTCAAGATGCACAAGGCAAGGGTGCCCACTTTTGCCTTTGCTATTCGAAATTGCAGTTGAGCCACTAGCTAATCTCATTAGAGACGAACCTCTTAATCCAGGGATTTCAATTGGTACACATAAAATACAGATTAGTCTTTTTGCCGATTATATGATTTTATTCCTATCCAATCCCAAAGAATCTCTTCTGATAACTGAGGCCCATTTAACTACTTTTGGCATAATCTCAGGTCTTAAAATTAATGAAGACAAAACTTTGCTATTTCCTATTAATTTGACAAAAGAAAATGAGTTATTTCTTAAAACCACCTATAGATATAACTGGGTAACAGATACATTTAGATACCTTGGAATTTATATTCCTTTAGACTTAAAAGATTTGCTAAAAGTTAATCATTTGCAGATTTCAAACTCCATTAAAGATCTTCTGACACATTGGAATCATAAAAACCTATCACTAATAGAAAGAATCAATGTGGTAAAATCTCTTATCTTACCTAAAATGATCTTTTATATGAGAGCCATACCCATCAGCTTACCTATCTCATTAATCAATAGTTGGCAAAGAGATCTAAATAATTTTATTTGGCAATTTAAGAAGCCAAGAGTAAATTTTACCACTATCAGGCATCCCTTAAAAATGGGAGGCCTAGTTGTCCCAGATGTCCAACTTTACTACCATGCAATTATATTAACTAATCTTATTAAGCAATACAGAAATACTTACTTGCAGAATGGAAAGATCTAGAGGAAATGGACCTTGTAGAAAGCACTTTCCAAGAACAGTTATGGTATCAACATACTGCATGTTCTTCTTGGAAACCCCTTAATCTGTTTTTATAGGAGACTCTTAAGGTATGGAATAAATATCACAGACTACTAGCTCCTTTAAGATCTTTATTAACAAACTATACCGACCAATGTTGGTTTCAACCTGGTAAAGAAAAAGCCTCATTTAATCAATGGAGGCAATTTAATCTAACCAAATTAATAGATGTTACATCACAAGGCTATTTATTAGAGAAGAGCAAACTAGAACTTAAGCATAATATTAAGTTACCCTGGTTTGAATACCTTCAATTGCAAAGCTTGATCAATGGTCATGATTCTCAAGATCTACAGTTAACATTGACAGAATATGAAGAATGATTATATTATGAATCTACACCTATAAAGGGTATGATATTCAAGATTTACAACATGATGTTGGATTTTAAACTTAAGAAACCACTGCACTACCAAATGGCCTGGCAAACTGATATTGGCCAGGACTTGGGACAAGAACAATGGTCAAAAATTTGGAGTTCATCTGTTTATCTTACCTCGGCATTAAACATACAAATTCAGACATATAATGTTTTTGCCAGCTGGTATTTGACCCCTGTTCAACTAGCCCACTCAACTGGTACGACTTCTCCTTTGTGCTGGAAGGGTTGCAGGGAAAAAGGGACTTTCATTCATAATTGGTGGATGTGTCCACTAATTCAGACATACTGGAGTAAAATATTACAAGAAACTGAATTATTACTGGGCGTTCAGATTCCTCAAGATCCTAGAATAGTTTTGTTGAATTTATGGAAAGGTTGTAAACTACCTCTTTACACTCAGGATTTGGTTTTAGTAGTGTTTACAGCAGCAAAGAACGTTTTATCATCAAAAAGGAAAGGCAGTGAAGTCCCAACTACACCTGTCTGGCTTCTAAAGTCTGGGAATATTTTATTCTAGATAAGTTAACACATGATATGGATAAAAGCAGCTCTATAGGCTCCAAATCAGTTTTTGTTAAGAAATGGTTGCCCTTTTTTAACAAGGATTTTAATGATAAACATATTAATCATTCTGTTGACCTTTTTTTTGTTGACCTAATGTTTCAGAACTTACTTGATGAATCTGAGTTGTATACATTGGTCCAACAAATGTTGTATGTATATGTTCTGTTTTGCACTTGCAACATTGACTTGTTTTTGTCTTTCTGTTATCTTGAAAATAATTTTAAAAAAATTAAGATCTGTGACTTGTAAGATCACTGCTAAGTTTTTAAACTTTCCAGAGAGGGTCATGCTAGGTGTCATGTTGACAGATTTGCTAAAACAACAGCAAATAGGGACACAGTGTGGGGGTATCAGTTAGGGGTGCTGGACAAGAATAGGAACAACCTGGCCTCAAATCCCCACTCAGCCATGAAATTTGCTGGATGAATTTTAACTCTTGACTTAATCTAGCTCTCAACTTAATGGAGCTCTCAAGATTGTTGTGATGACAAAGTGAAGGGAAAAACCATATTACTGCTCTGAGCAATGTGGGCACGTATAGAGAAGGAGTAGTGGTGGTTTAATCCCTCCTACTCATTAGTTTTCTCTTATAACTGCCCCTTCCAATATAGTTTGCTCCAAGCTAGGCTTCCACCACAATTTCAGAATGCAAAGAGCTATTGTAAAGGGAGAACTGGTGGATGGGTGTCAGTTATAAACCTCCCCCTGCCCATTTATATGAGCTTGGGAATCCCATTTCCCTTCTCGTGGACCTGATATTGATGAGTGTATCTTTGAATATGCTTTGATATAGATTTAACAGTTAAGATTTTGATGTTAGTTCCTTTTGATTTTTTTTTGGGGGGGGGAGTGTAAGTCTTTCTGCCATGATTGGGATAGCCCAAGTGAGCCCGATCTCATCAGATCTCGGAAGCTAAACAATGTCAGCACTGGTCGGTGGGGATGCCAGCCTCCAGATTGGACCTGGGGATTCCCCAGAATTGTTGCTCATCTCCAGACCCTCTAGAGAAAATGGATGCTTTGGAGGGAGGACACTATGGCATTGGGGTCCTTGTCCTCCTCAGGCTCCATCCCCCATCTCCAGGAGTTTCCCAACATGGATCTGGCAACCCTACCCCCTGTCCCCCACCCATGGCTGGGGGGACATAGCAACCCTGCTGGTCAGTATTTGGGAGGGAGATGACCAAGGAATACCAGGGTTGTGATTTGGAGTTAGGCAATGGCAAAACCACCTCTGGACGTCTCTTGCCTTGAAAACCCTACAGGGTTGCCATAAGTCAGCTGTGACTTGATGGCAAAAAGAAGTCTCTCTAGTTGTGCTTTTAAAGTTGGGAAACTGATCTCTGGCAGGCCCATAACAGCACTGCTCTGGCACCACATATTAATTTTGGGAGCCTGTTTCACTTAGTACCAGCCTGACTGTTAAAGACCTCATACACCTTGACCAAAGCTAACAGTGCCATCCTAAGAGTACTTTCCTGGGAGTAAAACTGTATTCAGTGGGATTCTGAGTAGACTTCCTTAGGATTGCTCTCCAAGTAACATAATAACAGCATTTACTTCTGCTTCAGCCTCCTCCACAAAGGCTTCCACATTCAAAAATAAGAGCTGTATAACTGGAGGAAAGTATTGTCATTTGATAGCATTTAAAAACAGAGGCCCTGTTGTAGTGCTTTGCCAAACCAAGGCAAGCAAGCACAGAAATTGAACACTCCTGTTTGCTTCCCCCCCCCCGCAACACGGAAGCAGGCAAGTGAAGATAAGATTGAGGAAACAGGGCCATGGGCAGAGCTTAACTTGCGCAAATATTCAAGGCAGTAACCTCCAGGCAGAAGCTAGTTGGAGCAGAGAATATTTTATTCCTGACATGTTCCAGATGTGACACTTGTTCCTCAGGCGGAAACTACGAAGTCACAGACTTTCTAAAATATGAAAAAGCCAGTATAAAAGAGCATATAATCATACAATATGATATACTAATATGTAATATTCTAATTGTAGTGGCTATTCAAAAAAAACATGCACAAATTAAAAATATAGAGTGTGTTGGCAATTTGATTTGCTAGCAATTGCACCCACTAATTAAACATTCCCCAGGAGTCCACATATAGGCCCATTATGCATGCGCATCTTACTGCAGATTCTCAGAGCAGTAAGCCTTTAATCTTGATTTAAGATTGTGTGACCACTTTATGCACCATTCATTTTCCTCTGGTGTATTTATTCTGCAGCTGCAATTTTAAAAAAGATACTTTTCTAAATTCGGGTGGAATGTCACTTATGACATGTGGGGGGTGGCATCCAAAGTTTTTTTTTAATTTACACAGTTGCCCTATTGCAGCTGTGCAGTAGCATCCAGCAAGCACCTTCCATTTAAATCCCTGTGGTTCAGGTTTTGCACATGCATTTTAGTGTTAGTTCCTCCAAGGAAAGGGAACAGAAGGGAAGCAGGCAAAGGAGGAAAATCCACTGTTGAAACTGAACAGACTTTTTCTGAAACTGACAAGCAGCTGAGAACCCCCTTTTCCATGTTGCCAGCTCTAGGGGAATCCGTGCTGTGTTATTGGCCACTGTGAAGAAGGGGAAAGAATCACATAATCTCATAATATGGAGGAATATATTGAGTGTACAGAATGCATTGTGGAACCCACTGACACTGACATTGCAAGCTATGATAATTGGCAACATGTGTGGGTGGGTGCACATGCCTGGGTAAAGTCAGCTGCAACTCCACCATGCTTTGCACAGGGCTGCAATTTGCATGGGGGAGGAGTCCTCTGGCAGAAGCTTGGACAGCATTTTTAATTGTGCCACTAAATTGAAAAAAATGTGGGGTATTTTCATCAATGCCCTAGCACAACTACATAGTAACACTAATTTCCTACCCTTCCATGCATATTTGCATGATTTTCTCATTGTGATTCTCTAATTTAATCCTGTACACTGGTCATGATCTTGGCAATTTTTTAAAGCCTGACCTGTGCGGATTACACTCTTCCTCCAAATAGAACAATCCCAAGTGATTCTTAAGTTTGGCAGTTTGCAGAAGGTCCATAGGGCTCAGATACCATTTTAATGTTAGGCTTCCAGAGACTGACAAAATGGTCCCCCTCCAACTTTGTTCACTAAAGCATTAAAGGGAAAAATGTTTTCAAAGCTTTAGGCTTCCCATCCCAGTCTCTCTCTCTCTCTTTACATCTCATGTCAATTTCATTCCATGCTGGTAATCAACCCCCCTTTATTTTATTTGCATGCAACACTGAAACTTTTTTTTTTTTTTTTTTGCACTGGGGACACTGCTGTTTGCCTCCTCTCTGATCGTCCTTTCAAGTCAATACCAGGAGGGAACTAAACCTCACACAGCTCCTTCTAAACTTTCCACTTTCATTTTAATTTTTTTTATTCAGTGATCCAAGACTAGCGATATATCACTAGACTTATGCTGCTTGTAAAAAAAAATTATTATTTTTAAATGAGGAGGAAATGGACCTTGTACACCAATGAAGGGGGGAGGGTGGTGGAAGGTGAAGAGTGGACAGAACAACCTTTATGTGGGCAGGGGGGGGACCTTTGAGTGGTGGCAAAAGGTCAAGGGGGGAATCTGAAGGAATTTCCCTTTTGAATTACCTTTGGCTTGGAAACAAAATAAGGGGGAAATTGGCACAAAAGCACTCTCAGAAAACCCATGGAAACAGTGACCAGAAAGCAAACTGAGCACTAAAGGGAGGAAAATAAATGCAGAATGACAAAGAAAACCTGACGGAGATGCACAGTGAAAGTGAGAGAAAACACCATGCATAATATGCTAGAGAATAAAACTTGGATTAGAAACAATAATCATCAGTAGGATGAAGATCTGTTTCCCACCCTTCATAGTTTAGTATAGTAGTTTAGTCCTGTTGCCTGAGAGGGTAGCAAGAAGGGAGGTCAGGGTGGGCAAGATCTACTTACGTGATTTGTGTTTGGAGATTTAGCTATTGTAAATTGGCAACCCTGGCTTGATTGGTTGACTAGTTAACTAACTTACTGTTTAGGAGAACTACTGACTTTTATTAGTCGCATTCCAGTGGTGTGTCCTATCTATAAGCCAATCGCATGGCTGGCCTGATGCACTGTGAAGGCACTGTGAAGGCCTCCTGTAATGGCGGTGATGGGACTAGGGATACCAGTGCTCCTGGGGCGGAGAAAGTATAGTGGTGGGAACAAGCAGGAAACTAAAGGAAGGAGGTGGAGAAACAGAGAAGCTCGGCCCCCTTCCAGCCTGCATCCCATCTCGAGAGTGGCAGGCAGAGGGGCTGGGATTAAGGACCTCACTCTGACATTGGTGCTGTGTAACACCAGGTCCATAAATAATAAGACCTCAACCCTTTGGGATTTCCTGCTAGAGCAGGGAGTGGACCTGGCGTGTGTGACTGAGACTTGGATGTGAGACGGGGAGACAGTAGCCCTCTCCCAGCTTGCTCCACTCAGGTTCTTGGTCCTTCACCAATCACAAACTGAGGGGTGGGGGGAGGAGTGGCACTACTCATTCGGGAGGCTAACTCCTTCAGAGCGCTCTCATCATTGAAGCTAGAGGGCATTGAGTAATCGGGCCTTGTGTGGGAAGCTGGGGAGAGTTTGGCTATTTGGTTGGTGTACCGCCCCCTAATACACCAACTGATAGCCTGCCACCTCTGGTTGAGGCTGGGCATTGGAGTACCCGAGGCTGATAGTCAGTTACTGATCCACCACCTCGCCGACACTGGCTCCAGGGGCTTTGTTGCCCTGCATGACAGTTAATGCCTTTTATGAACTATAATAAAATATGAACTGTGCAAAGTATGCTTAAGGAACTGTACAGCATGGTAACCCACTATGATGCCAGTTGAGAAGGCACACCTGAGAGAAGGATACCTTCCTTTTGCATTGCTGTTCCAGTGGATTCTTCAAGGTTACCAGCCCTCTTACCTGATGGAAGATGAATCAGTTCCATAGTATGCACAAAGCACCAAACACCATGCCATGCCAAAGCACAAGGACAAAGGACTCCCAGATGCCATTAGGAGTCCCCTCCAACACATGCAGGCAACCCCTTCTCCCCTCCTCCATCACCTGCAAAGCTGCACGTAGCTCTAGCTCAGAGACTCTATTCAGGGTTGTGTAGCAACTGATCACTCGCTCATCAGCGACACTGCTAAGGCAATCAAGAAGACAATAGCCTTGGCCCAATGACTCATCGCACCTACACCCAGGTGCCAGACTCCAGTCTAAGTTGCTAGTTCTCAATATTGCCCACTCCCCTAGACCCTTCCCCCTTGAACCCAACACCAATCAGCATGTTTTGGGGGCGGACTAGTAGGAGGTGGGCCAAGACATGTGACCAGCTTAGGCCACCCCCAAGAGACATGTGACTAGGACACGTGGCCAGCCTGGCCCAACCCCCAAGCCCCTCTTATAAAAGGGGGCACCCAGCCATATGGTCTCTCTCTCTCTCTCCTGCTCAATGACTTCTATATTCTCTTACCCTTGGACTTGCAGCTACCTTGCCCTAAGGCTCTTGGACTGCAGCCAGAGTCTTCCATGTGCTTTCTGCTGGTTCAGTTTGCACTCTCCATTTTCCCAGCATAATCCCCATTTTTCTATAATTCCCTTATTTTTCCATTTGGAAGCCTTCATATCAGAACAGGTAACTATTGCCCAACCAAAAAATATCCTGCTCATGCAAACGTGCTGATTATCTATCTTTATTTCCTAGTACTGAATAATTGTGTGTGTGACTGTGTATTGTCTTGGTGTGAAGAAGACTACAGTAAAGACATCATTTTAACCTAACTTCAGCCTCTGTGTCTATTACTGATAACACTGGAAGGATGGGACCTCTGTAGACACTGGTGTTCATTCCCTAATTTGCCTATTGCCAACCCCCCATATTAATAAGAAATTAAGGCAATTTGGCTAACAGCTTGCCTTGCAATGGCTTGTCTCCTTCCTCCAAGGTCGGGGACAGAGGGTGGCATTAGGGGAACAGACGTCCCAGAGGTACCCAATGGTTTGTGGGGTTCCTCAAGGGGCAGTGTTACCCCAATGTTATTTAACATCTACATGCGCCCCCTCACCCAGATTGCCTGGAGGCATGGGCTAGGATGTCATCAATATGAAGATGACACTCAGCTATATCTGTTGTTGGGCGGTCCGTCTGACTATACCCCAGATGACCAGGATCAGGCGCTTCAGGACATGGTGGGCTGGCTTAGACTGAGTTGATTGAAATTGAATCCAATGAAGACGAAGGTCCTGTGCCTGAGTCGGAGCGGGTCAAGGGTAGGAATCCCACTCCTGACGTTCGATGGGGTACCATTGGTGCCATTGCTGAGGGTTAGGAGCTTGAAGTGCTCCTGGATGCCGCCCTGACAATAAAGACCCAGGTAGCAGCCGCTGCCAAGGCAGCCTTCTACCATCTACAGTTGCTAGGCAGTTGGTTCCCTTCCTTGAACGCAATGACCTGGCAACAGTGATTCATGCTATGGTCACCTCAAGATTAGACTACTGTAATGCTCTCTACATGGGGCTGCCCTTGTCTCAAATCTGGAAGCTGCAGCTAGTGCAAAATGCAGCAGCCAGGCTGCTGATGGGTCTCTCTATATGAGACCACATCCAGCCTGTGTTGAAGCATTGCACTGGCTGCCAATAGTTTACTGGATTCATTTCAAGGTGCTGGTTTTGACCTTTAAAGCCCTATATGGTCAGGGGCCTGTCTACTTGAGGGACTGCCTTTCCCCATATGTGCCCCAGAGAGCACTGAGGTCAGGGACACAAAATCGCCTGACTCTCCCTGGCCCAAGAGACACCAGGTTGCCTTTTCAGTGATGGCTCCACACTGGTGGAATGAGCTCCTGGATGACATCAGGGCCCTGCAGGACTTCTTGCAGTTCCACAGGGCCTGTAAAACAGAGCTCTTCCACCAAGCTTTTGATTAGGAGCCGCCACTGTTGAATAAGCCACCGGAACATCTCATGGCCCTGGGTCACACCGTTGGATACTGCTTTCCACCATGGGATCGTATACTGAATGCTGCCATCATCTCTACTATCCTTTTTTGTAGGTTGTTTCTGTGTATTTTATCATTTTTATTGTTTTATTACGTTTTAATGTTTGTACGCCGCCTCGAGCCAGTTCGCCCGGCAAAGCAGGATACAAATTGAAATAATAAATAAATATAAATCAGCTATTGAAATGATAATTAAAACTGGACTGAATTTAACACACATACAAAACTTCACAAGTACAATTCAGCTATCAAACCAAACTATGGTTTGTATTTATAATGGTTTAAAACACATTCCATTGTTTGAGCTTCCAAACTAATATGGAAAATCACAGTTTAGGGAAGGGGCCACCAGCCTTTTGAGCCTACAGGCACCTTTGGAATTCTGACACAGGGTGGTAGATGCAACCACAAAATGGCCACTGCAGGAGGCAGAGCCACACGCACAGAGGAAGCCCCAGTGCAGGAAGAAGGGAGGTAACTAAAAATACACTGTGTAAGAGAGATGAGAGATCATAAAACAAATACCGTGGTGGCAGCTGCAACTGAAATAATCCTGTTTTAATCTGTAGGTAATCAGATTTTCCCTGGCAAATCAGAAACCCTGCTGGGCAAGCACACTACATGGCTCCACCCACTTTCTGAAAACACTCAGTAGGTACCAAGAAAGGTGTCAGCAAGTGGCATGGCACCCATGGGCACCATGTTGGGGACCCCTGGCTTAGACCTTACTTGTTAGCTTTTGTTTTCCATCTGTACAGCACTTCTAACTCTAGATTTAGTGGCTTCCCAAGGCAGAGGATGGAGCATAACTTTGGTTTTGTCAACTCAAACATGGTGCATCCATAACATGCACCATCCACAGTTATGAATCTAGTTCAAAGCATTACTTCAGATTTAGTTGCAAACCATTGTTTGTCAGGGCTGTTTCCACATGGAGATGCAAAAAGGTCCCCCTACTGAAGAAGCAGGAGCAATCAGAGTGAGTGGTGGGAACATTTTTCACTTGCCCTATTCTTGTTCCACTCGCTACTAATGCCCCCTACCCTTTTCTCTTTGTGACATTAGAAGTAAAGCTCCAAGATGACAACAATTCCACATTGCCCACCTATAACCCAATAAGCCCTGTGTAATGATTTCAAGTTATAAGTGCATGTTTCTTTAAATGGTTGGTAAATTTCAGAAGAACAAGAGGGGGGTGAAAGAGAGAGATGAGTGAGTAAGGTGATTGGCTGGTGACTAAGAATATATGCACGGAGCTAAGAAGTGTGTGTGTGGAGAGAGAGAAGGCAGTGTGTTCAGTCAGCAGCTAACTGTCAATTATGAGAAGCAGTCTTCTAATCAGAATCCCACAAGGGGAGGAGGCATTCCCCTACCTTTGCTTCCTTTCCTCTCCCCCTTTCTTTCTCTCCCCATGCCAATCCCTCCTTTTTCTTTATAACTGTTGCAGAAAAAAATAATTTACCTGGTCACCAGGCTTCCCACCTGATGTACCAGTGACACATAGGTTCACTGGGCTGGATGGGATTCTGGCAGGACACCAAGTCTTGGTAGGAAAGAGAAGAGGACACACGCCTGCAGTACAATCTGTTTATTTGAACCTGACCATGATATAAAAAAGCTCCAAGCATTCACCAAAAACGGCAGTGTACACAAGAAAGAGACATCTCTTGACCATCACCTGAAGACCCCAAAAGGGCATTCAGGAGGTGGTGCTGAACAACAGAACCTGGACAATATTTATTCCCTTCTGCAAGATAATAAAAGACATACATCAAACGTCCCATGGGAATGTCATGAGCGCACTAGTAGCCAGAGCCTTCCCCTTAATGGCACTATAAAACCATAAACTTTTCCTCCCTAAGGGCTATCAGTTAGGTCAAAGCCTCTGGCCAGAGCAGGTGAGGTATAGACAAAAATCTCTTGAGATCCAGCTTGGGGGCTTAGTGCATTTTGGCTAAAGGAATGTGAGGTATGAGTGGGAAACCATTCATTCACAGCCAGGGACCATTTTGGCACTAGGAAGCAGGCATTAAACACACTGCAGTGCTTCATGGGAAGAAACCAAAGTCTGCTTTTGCTACATCTATTCAATATACCTTATACATAAATGGCCAAGTCTCCCTTAATCCAAAATTCTGCCACATTCCCGCCCCCCTTGGAGACTTGGCTCCATTAAAATTTAATGGCTCCATTAAAATTTAGACCATCCATCCCAATGATTTTGGGGGCATAGAGAGAATAGACAACCCTCCACCCAGTCGATCCCTCTTTCTTTGTCTTTCTCTCTCTCCCTGCGTCAATCCCCCTACTTTCTCTCCCCCCAGCAAATACCCCATCTTTCCCTTTCTCTCTCTCCCCAAAGCCAATCCCCCTTCTTTCTCCCCTCCTTCTTTTCCCCTAACTTTGAGCCCAGCAGCAGTGGTAGTGCCTGGGAGGCCGAGCCAGTGCAGGCTCAACCACAAAGCCACCCGCCACTTTCTGCCCGTCTTCACTCCCAGTTCTCCAAAAGCAAAAAAGCCTGCAAAGGTCTCATTGCTAAGAAAGCCATTGCTAAGGGCAAGGAGAGAGAGGGAGGGGGAGAGAAGAATCCTCATCTTTGGTAAGTTCATTCTCTGTGCATGAGCAGAAAAGGCTGTTGTACTTCCAGGGGGGGTTAAGTATCCCCTGTATCCTTTTTTAAAGTTTTTAGGTTTTTCTGCATTCTTGGGGAGTGCCCCAAGTATGCAGGATAATCACTTTTCCCTCCATGTGTCCCCGATCTGTAGAAATAAGTATCCACATTCAGGGGGCCATGTTGAGAATTAGATATACAAGAAGTGGGAGCCGCGATACTCGTGGGAGCCACGATACTCGTGGGGGGGAGTATTCCTAAAGGCTCCTGGTCTGCAGAAGCAGCTCTGCAGGTAAGCCTTCTTCCCCCTGACCTGCTAATCTCCCCCCACCCCCCCCGGGCACCAGCAGCAAGGCCTGAGTGCCTCCCAGCTGCTGGGCCTGCCGATTCCCCCCCCGCCGATTCCCCCCCCCCCGTGGGCATCAGCGGTGAGGCCTGAGTGCCTCCCAGCTGCCAGGCCCGACGATCTCCCCCCACCACCAATTTCCTCTCCCCCCAGCACTGGCGGTGAGGCCTGAGCACCTCTCAGCCGCCGGCTCACCGCAGAGTTCCCAGAGCATACGCAGGAAACGCTTTTACTTTTGGGGGGATTTAAATATTCCCCATACCTGCCCTCCAAGTGCCCCCAATGTGCGGATTTAGATATCCGTATGGAGGGGGCAACTTGGCTATTAGATATATAGATAAATATTAGTGCTGTGAAAGGCATTAAGATTCTGAAGGAAAAGGAAAATACTTTAGGGGGCATATTAGCGACTAGAGGGAGTCAAAATCTAATATTGTCAGATTATTATAAGAGTGTGACAGGAAAACGCTGACAGAAACCTTAGTTTAAAAGGGAAAGATTTAACTGAGCAACATATAATAAAGACTGGAGAAGGTACATTCTGAAGAGAAGGAAGAGTTTGAGAAAGAGGAGTGATTGAGAGTGAAAGAGTGTGATACCTCAGTTGGAAGTTGTTATCATACACTGTTTTATTCACTGAAGAGACAAGTTAACAAAACATCTTGTAACCAATATGCTTCCTGTGCAAATAAAGTTTTATCTTGTTTATTGTTAACCCAGAGTCATATGCTGTTTAAAATATAAGACTCTCATCCTCAGGACCACATAATCCAACGAAGGAGCCTTAGAGGGTGTGCACAATACTGTGGGAAAGGTTAATTAATAAGACTGGAATTAAATTCCTAGTGTTCCATAACTTGAGTGAGAGAAAGAAACAGCAAGAAATTTAAAACCACATCATACCTAACCACACAAATTAAAAGAGACATAGCATGACACCCTGCCTTTGATGGAAAAGGGAAAAAAGCCTTTTAAAAAGCTGAAGGGGGGAATGGAGCACAGCTCTGCCATGTAGAAGGCAGAGTTTAGTTCCACCCCCTTCTCAGATTGGCTGTGAGCAGAGAAGCTCAGCTCCATCTACTGCCACCTTACATTTCCTTTTTGTGTGTGTGTGTGTGGGTATTTTGTGTGTGTGCTTGCATGCCAGGAAGTAATGGTGACTTCTGGCTTGGATGTTTTCCATAGAGGTGGCTTGATAGCGTGCCTCTGTGTCCCAAGACCTGGTATTCCTTGGAGGTCTCTCTTCCTGTTACTTGCCAGGGTTAACCATACTTAGCTTCTGAGAGCTGATGAGCTCCGGCTTGCCTGAGCTATCCAGGTCAGGTCACATTTCCTTGTTTGAATCACATGGTTCAGATCAAAGTTTTTATCTGATTTAAACAGAGAAGCCTTGGAAGCCCCAAGAGTCATGCTTGAAATGAGCATAATGTTGTATAGAAGAGCCTCAAAATGTGGGGGCATGTTACTCTCTGTGTGGGGAAAATTCCCCATGTGGTAACAACCCAGGTCAGACATGGTGCTGAGATAACAGCTAAGCTTCTTTTACTATGATTTGGAGTGGTACCTGCTCAGCCATAATTTTAAAGATGTCATAAGGAAGATACCAGTTATTCCCCCAATATATATATGCCTGCAATCATGCTGCAGTCTTTCTATTTGCCCCTCTCCTTTTTGTAGGTACTTGAGGATTGAGTTTGCCAGATGTGTGAAGAGTATGGGTGTTGGGGGGGAGCTCCCATTCCAAGACAGCCAGGCTGATGCTCCCTAACACTAATCCAGATGTGTACAGTTGTCTAATTAAGCAAGAATGGAGATAGTCACATGTTGTGTATGACTTTCACCATCAAAAGTACATCCACACTGAAATTCTTTCTCAACTAGCCATGCATAAGGACACACACCTAGAGATGGATCAAGATGAAAGTCTTGCTATGCAGCACTAGCAGGGAATGAAACCACCAGAGCAGCTTGACAAGTTCCCTGGGCAAACATGGGGGAGATGTTCCTCTGCTCTCCAGTACTATTGATGAGCTTCACTCACAAAGGCAACTCTGAGAAGCCACATGGCACGTGTAGGGAGTAGAATTGCCAGATCCAGGCTGGGACACTCCTAAATATTTGGGGATGGAGCCCAGGGAGGACAGGGATATTAGTGGACTACAATGCCACACAGTCCACCCTCCAGAGCATCCATTCTCTCCAGGGGAACTGATCTCCATAGTCTGGAGTTGCGCTGTAATTCCAAGGGACCCCTGGGTCCCATCCAGAGGCTGGCATCCCTACTTTTCCAAGACCCACTTTTTGAAGGGTTTCTTGGTGGAAGGACATCCTCAGCCTCTCCTTCTCCCTCCAGTCCAGGGCTAGGCCCTGCAGGAGCCAAGATCAATGCGGCTTCCCTTTGAGCCCAGCTGAGACCTCAGTGTGTTGATGAGCAGGGGAGCCACCTCCAGACACACACCACTTGAAATGACAAATTTTCATATCAGAAACTAAATCTCCTTAAAATTTGAACCTGGACTAATTTGTACAGTTATGTTTTCTCCAAGACCCAGAGCATTTCCCCCAGAATGATGCAGTGATTCATAATGAGGCTTACAAAGAATGGAAATGCAGCCAATTTATTTATTTAATTTATTTAAAAACATTTGTTGGCCACCTTTCTCCTTGTGAAACTCAAGGCAGTTTGCAAAATGAATAAAACATTATAAAACCACAGTAAAACCAACAATGATAAAAACCATAAAAGTCACAGCCAAAGGACATGTCATGCCCTTCCTGGGGTTGTCAACGAGTGCAGAGGACCAGCTGACCAAGGAGGAGATAGCTGGGCCAGCCAGAATGGAACCACCCAGAGCTCCTTGGGAGAGCGGGGAGTTGGCAGTATCGGCAGCTTCTCTACCAACAACCACCGTCAGTAGCTGGTGGCATGATAGTAGAGGGGCTGTTGATGCCATGAAAGGAGCTCTATCAGGAACTGCAGCTTCTGAGAGAGGAAGAACCTCCCAAGGGGAGCCTTGAAGATGTGACTTTGGCATGTCTCACCCATGGAATTCCAGAGTGGCCAAGGTCAGGGTGAAACAGGGACAGGCTGGAGTCTGGCTGGGATGGATGGGCAAGGGAACCAATATGAAGGAAGGGGGAGTAAGAGATATAGGAAGACTGTGGGGTTTGGAGTTGGTCAGAGGGGGAACCAATCAGCAAGGCTGGAAGGAAGGACAGATTGGTGCTGGGATAACAGGGTAGGGGCAATAGACTTTGAAACTGAGATTATCTGGCAGGCCAGGGAGGAAAGCAATAGGTATGACAGCTTCCCGGAATGAAAAAAGGCACACTTGAGGGAAATAGGAGTGTTAACCTTCTCTCTCTCCAAACAGCAGTCTAGCCATAGCAATCTACACTAGCTGGAGCTTTCAAACACTCTTCAAGGGTAGCCCCAAGTAGAGCACATTGCAATAGTCCAGTCTAGATGTAACTAACATATGGATCACTTGGCTAGATCTGACTGACACAGGAATGGACACAGTTGACACACCACCTGGACCTGGGCAAGTGCACTCTGAGCCACAGCAGCCACCTGGTTTTCTAAGGTGACTGCTGTGTCAAGCGGCACTCCCAAACTGCAAATCTGGTTTTTCTAGGGAGGTATAATCCCATCCAAGACAAAAGAAATCTCAAGTCCCTCTGTCTTGTCAAGATTAAGCTTCAGCTTGTTCACCCTCATTTAGCCCATTACTGACTCCAAGCACTGGTTCAGAACAACAGCAGCATTCTGGGAATCAGGTGGAAAAGAAAGGTAAAGCTGGGCATCATTCGCATATTGGGGACTTACCTCCTGGCAACCTCTCCCAGTGCCTTCATATACATATCAAACAGCATGGGTGATAAGACAGAACCCTGTGGCACCCCAGAGGTCAACAGCCATGGGGCAGAGCAGGAATCTCATCTTCTGAGACCAACCCCCCCCCGTAGGACTTGAGCCATCATAATACAGTGCTTCTTAGCCCCAGTACTGAGAGGAAGCTCAATAGGATTGTTATGTATGGGGACCACCACCAGGGGTCCACGGGCACAGGATGGAGCTTGGCTCCCCTAAATAAAAGGATCCTCGGATCCTAGTCCACCTAGTATCTACCAATCATACCTGCGGCGGGAAATTCAAACTCTCCAATGGGACACTGGGGGTATCAGGTGGTTGTGTATATAGTTGGCCTTGCAGGGCCGTTTAGTTGTCTTGTTGCGAAGTACCAATAAACGCGGCAGACTGCATGTCATAGTATGAGTCCTCCATGCGGCGAACTCGGTACTTTACAAGGATATTGTGGCCAATAGATAGTATCAAAGGCCACTGAGAGATCCAGCACAACTAGCAGGGTCACATTCCCCCTATCTAGTTTTCAATAGAGGTCATCAACGAGGCATCCAAAGCAGCCTCTATTCCAAATCCTGGTCAGAAGCAGGCCTGTAGCGGGTTTCGGTTTCGGTGCTGCGAATGGCGGCCGCTTCTCGGGAAGCTCCCGGAGGCGGTCAGCCCACGCGCGGAATGGGGGGGTCTTCGCATATGCGAAAGACCCTAGTGAGCCTTAGTCAAAGGCTCCGAACCGGGGGCGCATGGGGAGTAGCCTCTTTGCCGGCACACCGCCGGGAAGTGAGGCTTTCTCCCCGCTCCAATCGGCCCCGCCGCGTAGTGCGTCCCGGATGGGACTTAGCAGCCCTGCCGACTTCCAGGAGTGAGTTAAAGCGGTTTGGATTAACATGAAACGAAGAAATGGCATCTAATCGTGAGTTGAAGATCTGTTTTGAAGCGAAAATTTAAACCCCCCGCAAGCGCATAAGCATATGGGAGGAGGGAAGATTCCCTATCCTCTTTAAGAAGCGAGATTTAAAAGAGAAATGCGAGGGGGGTAAAGATAAAAAAGAGTGTTGGTGAAGGTACCGTTGGGGTTTTTTAGAAGACTGCGATTTCAGCAGCTTTTCGGGGGATGCGGCACGAACTGTGAAAAAGTAAATAAAAAAGAAAATGTCGATGCCGGGGAATGTCCTGCGCAAACCGGAAGAGAAGGAAGGAGGGACTTCCGGTCCGGACAACCCCCCAGAGCTAGCTGTCAATCAACAGGAGAAGGAGATACTGCGCCACCTGCTGGAGTAAATGCATCAAATCAACGAAATTTTTAAAATGGAATGTGTTCTCATCAGTTGTCAAAAAGAAATGTCGGAAATAACAAGGAAGATGGCAAAAATTGTACAAAAGGACAATTTGACTCTAAACTTTCTGGTTATGAAAAAGAAGAGAAAGAAGATCTCAGATTTACCGTGGCGAATGTCTTGACACCCCTAACTGGCAGTGAAGCGAATAAATAAAAAGAAGAGGTGGATATGGCTCTCAAAGCCTGTTCTGCCTCTAAAAAAAAAAAAGGAAATCTCTGCCAGTAGAATGGGGTGTTGAGCTTAGCAAGCAATGGAGATCTAATTTCATGAGTAGTGTTTATGGAGCCAGCGGAAATTGATTGCCAGAAACAGCAGGAAAAACAAAGAAAAGAGAGAAGATGGACTAAAATATAGAATTTTCTGAAGAGACACGCCAGCATGGAAGACGCAGCACTCAAAACTTGGATAAATGAAGATGACGGCAGCCCAGGGGAAGGAGGTGACGGATCGGGAGACATCAAGTTAAAAGGACTCAATTTGTAATTGGAGAGACTCAAAAAGAAGTTGTTCGAGTAACATCTGAAGGGAGCAGTAATAATTAACCCCAATGGACTTTACTAACTTTACTAACAGAGTTGTTTTGGACTTTGGAAAGTTAAAAAGAAGATCTTCTAACCGTGATGGATGCCAAATATCGGATTGAATATTAACTAAAACTAACCTTTACTAACAGGAAAAAACTCACTCCGCTCTTTTTCTTTCCCCACCTGTCTACCTTACCCGTTTCTTATAAAAAGAATAAAATTCTCTCCTTTTTAGGAGAGTTATTTCAAAAAAAAAAAAGAAGCAGGCCTGTAGCTACAGTGGGGCACCTCGGGCCCCGCCCCCTGACTTTCCACCAAGGCCCCCCAACTTCCCATCCAGTCCAAGAGCTCCCTGGGGGGTGGGGTGTGTGTGGGGTGCCCCCTCACTTATTTAAAGGCCCCCCAAATTAAAAAAAGTCCTGGCTACGGGCCTGGTCTGAAGCCAGATTGAAATGGGTTCAGAAAATCAGTCTGTTGCAAGAAGCCCTGGAGGTGAGAGGCAGCAACTTGCTCAAACACCTTGCCCAAGAATGGAAGTGAAAATTCCTTTCCTTGTGTTTGAAATTCTTTAACCAACATCTTATATTGGAGCAATCCACTGTATTTCTTTCATGGTTTAAATTTTAATGTTTTAAGGTTTGCAGTCTTTCACTTAGGCTATAGGTTTCTACACCTTTGTGTTTCTGAAAGACTAGCCTTCATGCCTTCCTTTTCAAACTGTGCTTCAGCGTATCTAATAATTGTTCTGTAATTTAGCTTTGTGCAGGGCTATTTTGGGGCAGGAATGCACAGGAATGGAGTTCCAGCTGGCTCCCCAGTTGGTCACACCCAGCAAGAACTCATTAGCATAATAGGCCACACCCAATGGCAGAAACTCATTAGGATTGGCTACATTAGGGGTGGAGTTCCTGCTACCAAAAAAGCCCTGGGTTTTGACAACAAACAGGGTAAACAGAATAAGAAGCAAAAGGTGGGTGCGGCTGGATGACCACACTTCTGGTAACATAGGGTTATGGCCTAATATGCTAATGAGCTGTGCTGTCAGGGATGTGGCCTAATATGCTAATGAGTTTCTGCTGTTGGGTGTGGCCTGTTATGCTAATGAGTTCCTGCTGGGCTTTTTCTACAAAAAAAGCCCTGGCTTTGTGTAAATTTGGGGAAATTCTCAGATTCCTTTAAAGCCCAACACTGATACAGATTAAATACAGGTTGTATTTGTTACAAGTAGCCAAGTTAGCTAGCTGTTTATTATTATTTATTAGGTGCCTGAACATAGAGTTAAGAAGGAAGGTGACGGGGAAATTCTCACACAGCACGTGGACACAAATGGATTAATGTGCTGTTTGCCCACTCACTCTTTGCTGGCCAGGTTGTTGGTTTGCAGGCTGATGACATCAAGGAGATGATGACAGAGACTGTGTTTCACACTTTGACTTGAACTAACCAGCCTGATATTTGACTGCAGGCCTTGCTGTTCCTTAAGTAAACTGGGTGAGGCCAAACCTTGTCACAGAAGTTCAAAATATTGTTATCACTCAGCGCAGCCTAATTCTACCCACAGATTTGTTTTGAAAGACTGTGATGTTCTTTGTGCTGATTGCACTGTGTTTTAACATGCAAAGTTCTTATATAAGCCTTTAAGAACACTGTGTCTAGGGGTGGAAGATAATAGGATTCCTTATCAGAAGCAGGAAAATAGTTCCTCATGCCAGTTCTCTGTAGGACTGAAAACTAGTTGCAAATGGAGTATGGGACAAAAGGCAAAAAGGGTACATGCTGCAGTCACAGTCACTACACTGCATCAAACGTGGATGCTCTCCATCATAGTATCTTCAGTAACTACCGGAACTGGCTCCACAGTCTAATGCCAACATTCACCTACCATTCCCTTCCAGAATTGCTTCACCTCCTAAAATCTAAGCAATACCATATGAAACTAAGATTATTTCAGTGAGCATGGCACAGCAGCACTTGACAGCAAGTGATGAAATATATTATGTAACCAAATACTTAGGTAAGAACCAACAGGAAAGCAACCAGGATGCCTGTCAAGAAACTGGTCTTCACTAGCTGTTTTTTGGCTTTTCAAAACTTTGGTTCAGGAATTGGGCCTAATAAAATTATAGAAGGCTTCTCTCTGGGAAACTAATGTCATGATGACTTGCAAGTTCAGAGAGAGAGATGAGGGCATGAGACGGACACAGGTGCAAGTGACATCATGGGAGCTTCAAAGTCAGGAACCAGGAGGGAGCTTTGTACTTGCATTTTATCTCATTAATTCAATGTACCCAGGGAGGGGTGAGTTGTTTGACTTTGAGCATGTACTAGCTGCAGAAGTATGTGGTCATGTGTATTGGCAGCACATCCAGTTGGTTACTCAGAGTCAGGCCAGCTGCTGGCAGCCTGGCATAAAGGAAGATCATTCATTCTAATTTGGTCCTACATTTGGTCATACATTGTCTGGGTCATGTCCAGCCTAGCCCCACAGGGAGCTAGCCCTGTGGAGAAGATACAAGGACACCCAGAAGGGGAAGAACCGGAGCACACAGAAAGCCCACTTATGCCGACCCTGGGTGAGTCGCCCCAAGGGGGCGAGGGGAACCCTCCTACCTAGGCCTGAAAAGGGGGCACCACTGCCAACCCCAAAGACACGGACAAGCCAGGAAAGCGCTTGCCCCAGTGGCTGGTGATGGAGGAGAGTGCAGGGCCGCATACCCTGGGAGGATCCACCGGCGACACCCAGGAGCCGGGAAGGGCCTGGCGGTGGCCTCGGGCAGTGAGGGAGCTGGGTTGAGCTGAGGCCATGTACCAGACCACTATGCCTTGACATCTGCATTTTTAGATGGGGTGGGGCCAGGAACTAGGGGTAGGGGAGGCCAAGGGAGGCAGAGTATAAAAGGGGGAAGCGGCACTGTCAGGGAGCAAAATGAGAGAGAGAGGACAGATCCGAGGCCAGGTGAGCAAGGGAGGGGTGGTGACATAACCCCTCTTCTCTCTGCTCACATCTGAGATGGCGACCACCCCCAGGGGATGGATAAAAAGGGGAAGGGGTCCCCACCCCACCATGGGACAGAAGCAATAGAATTGACGGGCTGTGGCTACAGAAAGTGGACCTGGCGGGGGCCAGCATCCCCCTCACATACCTTTTGACTGGGTTGGACCATATGTGGGTGTAATACCTACTCTTGGACTGTGGACTTTGAAACTGTACCTGGATTCTGTGTTTTAGCCTGATCAGGTAACATCTGGATCAGAAGACCAAAAAGTCTAAGTCTTCTAGGTTGACTAATTAGCTTTTACTGTTCTCTTCTTTCCTTTGCACTGCTCTTCTATTTGTACACTTTTTTCTGTGGTGTGTTTGGGGGCTTCAGACTAAATGCAGGATCTTGGCCTACATTGGCTAAGGCCAGGGCTTTTTCTTTTCTTTTTTGAAAAAGAGGTGCCAGAACTCTTAAGCAGGAAATGAAGTTTTCAATCTGTATACTGAAAACTCATGAACTTTTAAACATTTTTAAAAGAATTTTCTCGAAGAGGTTCCAGAACTCCATTCCAGGGCTTTCCCATAGAAGAAAGCCCTATCTACAGCTGCTAAGGTAATTGTTTTATTCATTCATTCATTCATTCATTTGATTCATACCCCACCCTCCCTGCCAAGGCAGGTTCAAGGCGGCTTACATAAAAGTATGTATATAAATACAATTAAAATCATTCATAAAAACTCTATAACACACGGAAAACTGATGTGGAGATAATTTCCAACCAGCCCCTTAGTTACAGGTGCTTTCCCACCTCTTTTTTTCTGTGAGATTGTCAGTGGGGGGTTAAGAAGTGAGATCTGAAACTACAAAATGCCATAGCCCTTTGCACTTGAGCTGCTCTTCCTGTTCCTTTATTATTCAAATAAATGAACATACACACAAATTATAACAGGTTAGGGATCTTTTATGTTCATGACTTAAGAATAAAACATCTGGAGAGGCACAGACAAGTCACATTTTATTTTAAGTTGAGGGCAAAAATTGCCTCTTGCTGAGGGTGAAAGAGAAGAGCGCAAAAGTTGGCTTGTGACTATTGCCCAACCAACGAATATCCTACTCATGCAAACGTGCTGATGATCTATCTTTATTCCCTAGTACTGAATAATTGTGTGCGTGACTGTGTATTCTCTGTGTGTGAAGAAGACTACAGTAAAGACATCATTTTAATCCAACTGCAGCCTCTGTGTCTGTTACTGGTACCTCTGGAAGGGCAGGACCTCTGTAGACACTGGTGTTCATTCCCTAATTTGCCTATTGCCAATCCCCCATATTAATAAGAAATTAAGGCAATTTGGCTTACAGCTTGCCTTGCAATGACTTGTCTCCTTCCTCCAAGGTTGGGGACAGAGGGTGGCGTTAGGGGAACAGATGTCCCAGAGGTACCCACTAGTTTGCGGGGTTCCTCAAGGAGTGGTGTTACCCCGATGTTATTTAACATCTACATGTGCCCCCTTGCCCAAATTGCCCGGAGGCATAGGCTTGGGTGTCACCAATATGCGGATGACACCCAGCTATATCTGTTGTTGGGTGGTCAGTCTGATGTGCAGCCTAGATCTGTGCATGTTTACTCAGAAATGGGCTGTATTGAGTTCACCAGCTTTTGCTTTCCAGTAAAAATAAACAGGGATCTTCTAGCATCTGAAAGACTAATGGGGTTGCATTTCAACATAAGCAGTTTTTCTCCAGGTAGGCTCATCAGCTCTGAGTTGGGAAATATCTGGAGATTTTTGGGGTGGCACCTGCGGTGGGTGTTGCCTTCTGACACATTTCTGACACATTTCCAGCATATGCAAATAAGTAATGCTAATGAGCTCCAGCACATCTTTTTCTATGAAATGACCCCTGCTTATGTATAATCACTTACCTTAACTGCATATAACACAACTGAAATAGCTTTCTTTGGGGATCTGCTAGATGGTGTGCTGAATTCAGGGTCCAGAACCTGACAAAGTAACTTTTTCCCACCATAGAGAACAATGGAATAATGGGGGCAACCTGTTTGGGGGCCCATAGAATTGGACTCCCTGGTCCAATGTTCTTAAAACTTGGTGTGTATCTTGGGGAGAGGCTCCATCAGCTACCCTGTGAATTTGGAGCCTCTCCCTCAAACCCCCTCCCCTCCAGCCCCCAGAATATGCCCTATGTTTTCACCATTGACTTCAATGGCCCATAGGATATAATGGGCCGAATTGCCGCGGAATTTCTTTCATTCCCTCCTTTCCTTCTCTCTTTTCCTCTTTCCCTCCTTCTTCTCTTCTCTCTTTCTTTCTTTCCCACCTTCTTCTCTTCTCTTTTTCCTCCTTTCCCTGTTTCCCTCCTTATTCCCTCTCTTTCTTTCCCTCCCCTTTCCTTCTCTTTCTTTCCCTCTTTCCTTCCTTCTTTCCTTCTCTCTACTCTCTCTCTTTCCTCCTTCTGTGGCCCAACTCTCATGAGAAGGAGTTTAAACTTTAAACCCCTTCTCTCTTAGCTCCCCCACCCAGATCAGCTGGGGAAGGGAAGGGGAGGCTTTTGAAGATGTCTCTCCCCCCTTTTGCTTTCCCTTCTGACAACACTTCTGGTGATGTCAGGGGGTGTGGCACATGCTAATAGCCTAATAGCTCATTACCATACTATATGCTAATGAGCTCCTGCAGCTGTTTTTCTACGAAAAGACCCCTGGCTGAATTACTCTAAAAGTGGGACCTACCTTGCTGTGCTTTTTTATGTGTACTAGAATGTTTTGAGCTATAACAATGCCTGGCTGAGTTCAAACTGGCAGTTTGCTCTGGTAACCAGTCATGGCAAAAAAGCCCCAGAACAAACTGTTCCAGGTTTTCCCATTCACACAGCTCGGGCTGCTGCCAGAAGATACAGGGTGGAGGCTCGCGGGAGCATTCAGACTGCCACGCCGGGGGGTTGCGCCATCTCGGAGTCGCCGGGGGGTCACTCTCCAGGCCTTCCCTCTGTAGCCACACACAGGCTGTAGTGGGTGTGGCCAACTCTGAAGCCAGATGGAACTCCGTTCCTGTGTGTTCCTGCCCCAAAATAGCCCTGAGTTTACCCATCAGAACATCATCGGGAACTCTGTCAAAAGCTTTACTGAAATCCAGGTAAACAACATCAAAAAGCATTCCCTCGATCCAGTAAGCTCATCACTTGATCGAAGAAGGAAATGAGGTTGGTTTGGCAGGACCTGTTGGGGACAAATCCATGCTGACTTCCCCAGATCATCAAGTTGTTCTTTAGATGTTCACAGATTGATCCCTTTAAAATTTGCTCCAGTATCTTCCATGGGACAGAGGTCAGACTCTGGCCTGTAGTTTCCTGGGTCATCCCGCCTCCCTTTTTTGAAAATTGGGATAACATCTGCCCTCCTCCAGTCTTGTGGCATGTCTCCTGTCCTCCATGAGGTCTGGAAGACGATGGACAAAGGCTCTGCAAGCTCTATAGAAAGTTTTTGAGCATCCTTGGGTCAGCTACTCTACCATCTGTATTTGTGCTTGAGGTTCTGCTGTGTTTCTCAAACTCCAAGATGTGTGTGTTTGCATGTGAGATGTAATCATCAATAGAAATTGAAAGATAATTGACCCCTCCATAGACACCCCAAGGTTATAAAAAATACCAGGATATCATCTACTGATGTTGTTACCTCTTTTGAGCTATTATTTACAGCCCTGCAGGAAATGACCATTCTAAATTGTGGTTTAGCTCACTTACACATTAACATGTAACACTAACACTTTGGATATGTGCTACCAAAGCATGGAAGGTGGTTATGCATACTTTACAAACAAGGAGAATGGTCCCTTCTACTAAAAACAAAAAAAATGGAGCTAAAACCTCAGGAACTTACAATATTATCTGGAACATTTCAAACATTCAAAGTACTTCAAATACATTATTTCAGTGACACAACAGCCTTGCAAGGCAGAACAATTTTGTTATCCCGGTACTGGAGACAGGGCCATCAACAGAGGGGGTTAGGGGGACAAAATTTGGAGGACCCAAGTCTGCAGCATTCACTCAGAAGGCATTTCAAAAATATGTTTCCCTAGTGCAGTTCTGACTCCAGCCACTAGGGAATAAGGGAAGGCACAGCACAGCAAAGAACTCTGAGCCTTTCTGCAAAGTTTACCAGGAAGAACACGTTTGCTGATCAGATCTTGCTAAACCCATCAACGAAGCCTGCACTGGAGCAAGGGAAGACCAGCCTGGACAGGATGCAGCCTTCTAACAAGGTCTATGATTTCCTTTTGCCTTTAGTTCCACCCAGCTCCTGTATAGCCAGATCTTGCCAGGATAGCCTTTATTAGCATGTGGTAGCAAAAATAAATAAATAAATACATCTATTCCAGTTTCTATTTTTTTCTCCCCCTCCCCCTTTATTTTTCAGTATTAATGCCACCTCACTCACCCTGGTTGGCATGGCAACTTAGAATGTATTTAATAGTAGTACAGAAGCAAACCACTGTTAATATTATGGACAGAAGAAATTAATTAATTAATTAATAACTTATTTCAGTCCATGATTAGATACAAAGACAGAAGGAGTTAATATTTCTCCATAATCTACTAAAGTAGTAAAAGGATGCCTCCCCTCCTCCCCCCTTAACATGCATGATAATAAATGTTAATCTGCCTCAGTGGCAACAATTGAGGAACAAAAATTAGAACTTATTTATTTACTTTATATCCCACCTTTATCCCCAAGGGGGACCCAAAGCAACTTCCATCATTCTTCTCTCCTCTGTTTTATCCTCACAACAACCCTGTAAGGTAGGTTAGTCTGAGAGGGGCCAAGATCACCTAGCAAGCATCCATCCATGAGTAGGGAAGGATTTAAACCTGGGTTTCCCAGATCCTAGTCCAACATTTTAACCACTGCACAACCTTCATTTCCATTGCAAATTGGGGGGGGGGCCCTGGAGATAACCTGGGCCAAAATATTCCAGTTCCTTTCATTTTTGGCCCTGGACCTCTCACAATCATCCTGAAGCTGGTGGCCCAGTTTTGACTTTCTTAGTTTTATTTTCTGATGAGTTATGCCTGCCACAAATTGACAGTCTGATGGACACATGGATCCTTTTTTATTATTATAGATGCATGCTAACAGCCAGCCAAGTAATTTGTTTTGTTAGGATACTTAGTTTGGATCAGGGTCATATGGGGAGGGGGGCAGATGCAACCTTTGTCCGAGGGCCCCTGGTGCTTTTGGCAATCCTATCTGGAGATGGGCTGAGGCTGAGAGAAACCCAAAAGGCTTAGAACACAATCCATGTAATACCATTTATTAAGACCAGCCCAATTACACTTAGCGGTACACAAGCTTTTGAGTTCAGGAGAACTCTTCATCAAGCTGAGAAACTTATTTGCCACAAGTCACCTAGCAAATGCATAGCTTATTCTTTTGTCAGTAGGCTACACTAGAATCTAATGTTATGAAGGAGATTCCATGAATGGCAGCTAGGATTCCATGAGATGGAATAGTCTGCTCAGGTGTGGGAATTCCCCTTACACCCAAGTTTAAGCTACTGTCAGACTAGGGAAAAGAAATTGCAGTAACATTCCAGGATGTAAGTCTGAAAACGGGTACAGGTTCCATATAAGTGGAACTTGCCAGGTCACATTTTTTAACAATCCTTGAGTTGGGAGGGAGAAAATGATCAGTGTCAGGCAGAAATATCTGCACTTAAGGATATATAAACAGATTGCCATAATTAAAAGCATTTCTTGCTTCTCTGTCTGCTGCAATGTAAATGTGTTATGAATGCATTGTGCAAAACAAATTGGATTTCATTTTGTGTGATACATTTCTCAAGGATCTCTCCCCAGGATTTATTTTTAGCAGTTGAGTAATTAGCTGTTCCGACTCCATTTTCTCTGTCTTTGGTTGATGCAAAATGTCTTATGTTGAAAGAAAGGTGTAATTTTAATGTTTAAATAGAAAACAACTTGAAGAACTATCAGCAGCATGTGCAGCTGCACCCAGTGATCACTTGAAAAATTCTGATCTAACAGACTTTTTCCACTTAAAGACTGAACCGTTTACAAAATGTGAACAGAGTAAACACACTAATTACATTAAATGATTTCAGCCCAGGATTCAGACAAAGAATGAAAGATCTACTTTGCATGTGAACTGAAACATAGTCCTCTCAGTGGTTGATTCAGAGATTAACAGTAGACCTTCCAGATGTTCCAAGGGAATAGAATCGCTGTGTATTGGGAGGGGGAATCATGGCAGAAAATTTTGCCCCCAACCTTTGTGCATTCCTTGGAGTGTACATGTAGGGTATACATGAACAGTACTGCAGCTAGGATATTTTAGATTCTAGACTCAATGGTGTTATCTTCCCCTCTTTTTAGATGGTAATTCAAATGCAAAACACGGAATGAGCAATAAACAGGCTTCTCTTATAGTATCCCACAGTCTCTATAGATAAACAAGCATGATGTAAGTTGATTAGATGCATATTTACTGATAATTAAGTCCTATGCACTTAGAAGAAATTGCTAACTACAGCCCTGGACTTCTACCCCAAAGTCTGATCCCAGTAGTATCACTACTTGTGTACAGGGATGTTCACAACTGGGAGCTCTGAAAGCAGTGGATTCTCCGTCTATCTACATTTTTGTCCCATCATTCCAGATGGCCTTAATGTTTCCAGTTTCATTTCTTTTTGCCACTTGTTTTCCCCCTTGTTTCCACACAGGTTTTTTAGCAATTGATTGCTGTCCTGGTTTTTCAATGTTTTTTGCCTGCTCTGAGGAAAACAGATTTCAGAAAGAGCTGTGAAAAAAACTGAAAAACCAGGACAGCAAGGGATTGCTAATGAAGCTGTGTGGAAACGAGATTTTAAAAACAGTAACAAAGGAAAATGAAACTGGAACAGTAAGGCTGTCTGGAAGACACCCACAGTTCTCCTCTTCTACGTGTTCTCCTCTCAAAAGCCCTGTGAGGTCACACCGAGTGATAATGACTGATTTTAGAGCACCTAGTGGGATTTATGACTGGGTAGGGATTCAAACCTAGATTTAGTACCCTTCATGTGGATAAACATATGAAACATTACCTTAAAAAGGGAGTGTTACATAATGTACATACTTTTCCCTCTAAAATAATCTGAGGGAAATTATTTTGAAGGTCCTGTGCTAGCAATGCTTCCCTTAACATGGAAGAAGAGAGATCACTCATCTATTGTATATCTGAAACAGGAATAGGGTGATATCTAAATCAGGAATGACCAACCTGTTAACAACATAACATTCCTATGCTTTTAAGAATAGACTGACGGACAGACGTTTACTGGGGGGAGCTTTTCCTGTCACAGAGGAATGCTTCACCTTCTAAACGTCAGGCTATTCTTAACAGCTACAGAGAGAGAGTAGGAAAAAGTGCCAGTGCTCTTAAGATGTGTAGAACTGTTGAAGCTATGCAGTTTTCATAAACCATCATGAGTAAGAGCTGAAGGCAGATCATAAAAATCCCTGAGGAAAGCCCCTAAAGGGTGGTGATATGTATCTATGATGATCTGAGATGCTGACTAGAAAAGCAAACAGTTGATCAGAAGAGCTTCAGATGGACTACAGTGAGCAATCAGAGAGCCAAAATTATTTCACTTATGTTGGTTATATGAGGATGAATCTTGAAAAGTTATGTGATACTAAGGAAGCAGCAGCTGGTGGCAGCCTACAGGGTATTTCTGTGAGTTTATGTGCTACAGGAAATGTTTAACAACCCACAGACACACATCACTAGTGTATTACAAAGCCAGCAACTTTCACCCACTCATAGAGCTTAATAAAAAAGACAAAATGACCACACCTCAAAATCTCTCAATACTGGCAGTGTAATTAGGAATAGAAAAACTGGTTCAAATTAAGAAATAACAATTTAGACATAAGATTTGAGGCTTATTTTGTCAATACAACATTTCTCATCGTTTTGTCCTCTGTAAGTCATGTAAGGATTTGAAGAACCCAGAATTTCTGAAATATATGAATTGTATATTTAGAGTGTTAAACTGGGAGACCTGTGTTCAGATCCCCACTGGTTGTTTGGAAAAGCCAGTCTCACACCTTAAGAATTATGTAAAAGACTATGAATTAGTCAGCCTTGATGAGCCTATGGGCATTTTAAGAAAGGTTAGTGGGCGCCACCATAAAACAGCTGCCACTGGTAAAGCACATAGTGGGCAACCTCCTGCCCCCAGGCTCCCACTGCTGTTCAGTGGAGCAACAGAAACAAAAATAGGAGGGAAAACTGGTGTCACACAATGCTGTGATGTCACATCTGGGTACATTCTTGGAAGTGATATAACAGCATTGCACAATACAGATTTCGGCAGTCCCCACCCCCAATGATTCCATTGGTGACAGGATCAGTTTTCTGCTTTGGTTTCAGTTTCTGAAGAAAGAGAAGGATTTACTACCTAAGCAACCAACTGAGATGCTGCCATACTGAGTACGGTTACCAGATGTCCCCTCACCACCAGCAGCGGGGGTGGGATGGAAGGGTAGGGTTTCCATCTCCAGGCTGGTAAACTCCTGGAGATTTGAGGATTGAGCCTGGGGAGGACAGGGACCTCAATGGGGTACGATAGAATCCACCCTCCAAGAGAACTGATTTCTGTAGTCTGGAGATGAGCTGTAATTCCACGGGATCCCCAGGTCCTACCTGGAGGCTGACATTCCTAACACAGAGGCCTATTTCCCACAAGCACTGCTCCGCACTCACTCTTCCCTTTGCCCCAATGGTACATGTCAATTTCACACAGAGCCCAGTTTCCCACAAGCGCTGCTCCAGGCTCGCTGTTCCCTTTGGCCTGATGGTATGTGTCAATTTCACACTAAGTGCTGTGCGGCCACATTTTGCCCTGCAGCTTTGCACGATTTTCCCTGTGAGAAAACAGGATCACGAAACCGTGGAGGAAATTGAGTGAAGCTGCAGGTCAAAATCAGGCCGTGTGGCTTTGAGTGGGAATTGACCAATGGAAACGGGACAGAGGGAGGCGTGACAGCGGCACAGCTCCTTGTACGAAATCGGTCCCTGTTCTTTGAAGATTGTGTAGACGCGGGGAAAATCGTGGGAAGCTGCGGGGCAAAATGCGGCCGCACAGCACTTAGTGTTAAATTGATACGTACCATTAGGGCAAAAGGAAAGAGCGAGCGCAGAGCAGCGCTTGTGGGAAATTGGCCTAAGTGCTGTGCGGCCACATTTTGCCCCGCAGCTTCCCACAATTTTCCCCACGTCTACTCCATCCTGTTTTTTGAGGATTGAGTAGACGTGGGGGAAATCGCACGAAACTGCAGGGCAAAATGTGGCCGTGCAGCACTTACTGTGAAACTGACATGTACCATCAGGGCAAAAGGGAAGAGCGAGCGCGGAGCAGCGCATGTGGGAAATCGCCCGGAGACACATAAGAAAGTCTGTAAATACAGCTAAGCCAAGTGCTCATGCCTGTGATGCACCAGCCTGGGTTGAGCATTTTGCTAGTCAGTGAGCCAGCTCTGATTCAGAGTGGGGTCGTGCTGCAGGACAGAAGCATTTAACTCTTGTCTTCCAGCAGTTTCAACAATCAAAACCATCCACCAAGGGAAATGCACCCTCTCTTTGTCTGAGCTAACGACAGTGTAGGGGAAGATCAGTTTCAGTTCCAAGCTAGGGATGCTTGAACATATGCCAGTTTAGCTCATGTCCTGTTCACCAGTGGCAATCAGGCAGATGATTAATCAATGGGCTGTTCAGCTGTTTGCAACCACTTCACTTCTGTTTACAGGCACAGGCTACTAGAGGGTCATCTTCTGATCTCCTGCTGAGAAATGTTGCTCTATGTGCAGCAATGGGGGTGTGTGGAATCAGGTGCCATCTCCCAGCTGATCATGTGGATCTTCCATCTTGGGAACTTTGCTGTATCCCAAATTCATTGCAATGCAGCCCTGTACCCAGAAAATTTTCATTGGGGGGCCGCAACGGGGCAATTTAGCACAGTGGAGCTGACTACATCACAGGGTTGTTATTGTTAAGGAAATATGGAGGCAGAGAGACATGGCTAGGTAAGAGTTGACTGGTAATGAGTGGAAGGACCAGCACCTGGGGCAGTTCGGAAATAATAAAGAAAGGTCAGGACTTGTGTCTGGGAGTTGTATTCTCTCTGAAGCATTGTGCACTGCTCCAGAATCAAAGCCTATCCCCAGAAGGTCCAAGATATCTGGCAAGCATTGCTGAAAGAGCTAGAAGAGCCCCTTGAGGTTTTACAGGCACAACCTGGTTCTGTTGGCTAGCTAGCATTGCTGAAGGAGGACAATAACCCCCTCAGCAGCCCTTAACCCCTGATGCCAACTGGGCTATTCTCCTCATGTACCCTTCCTACACCCCCCTGCCTTTGCAGGCAATCTGAGAGGAGAGCAAAGACAAGAACTTTGTCTTGCACCGCCCAAAGCAGCGCAGGCATTACAATCACACTGGCAGCAAGCCGAGCATGGGCTGAGATGTACTTCCCTGGCAAGCCAGACAGGCACTTCACAGAGCGGAGAAAGGGAGGAGGCACAGCTGTTTTGGGAGGGTGCTGGGCACTCATATGCTGCCTTGCATATGGCCTGCTGAGACGTAGGAAAATTTGACATCAGGAAGATAATCAGAAGCCCAATTGATTCCTCTTCTCTTCTCCCCACCTTAAGCTATTAGTTTGGGCTACAGAGAAAAAGAAGAGATGGCTCCTCTTCTCCTCAGCCCAAGCTCTCAGTCTGAGATGAGAAGGGAAGACACAGTATAGCTGTTGGCTTCGGCTGCATAGAGAAGGAGAGAAATAGTCTCTTTTTCCTCTTGCAACACAGAGACCAGTCCCAATTGCTTCTGATCTCTAACTTCACTGTGTGGTGGGAGGGAGGGGAGGGCGGGAGGGGAGGGCATTTCAAACTTTGAGTCAGTTTCATATTCCTCCTCAAAGCTCTCCTGTGTCCCAGCACAAGAAGGCTGGGATGCAGAGATATGCTCTGAGATCAGGCCCCAACTCCCAGCTGATTCCCTATTCATCTTTGAGTAGGCTTCTGGCCAACAAGCAGCTGCAAATTCATTTGACAGGTGTTTGAAGTACTCAATGCAAGCTGAACATATCCAGATCAGTTCACAGGCTGATCAAGAATGCTGAACTGCTATGAAATGCACCATCCAGGGGTCTTTTTGTAGAAAAAGAGCTGCAGGAGCTCATTAGCATATGGTATGCTAATGAGCTACTAGGCTATTAGCATATGCCATGCCCCCTGACATCACCGGAAGTGATGTCAGAAGGGGAAGCAAAAGGGGGGAGGCATCTTCAAAAGCCTCCCCTTCCCTTCCCCAGCTGGCCTGGGGGGGGAGCGAAGAGAGAAGGGGTTTAAAGTTTAAGCCCCTTCTCACTAGAGTTGGGCCACAGAAGGAGGAAAGCGGGAAGGAAAGAGAGAGAGTAGAGAGAAGGAAAGAGGAAAAGAAAGTGAAGGAAAGAAGGAGGGAAAGAGAGAGAGAGAAGGGAAGAAGGAGGGAAACGGGGAAAGGAGGAAAAAAGAGAAGAGAAGAAGGCAGGAAAGAAATAAAGAAGGGAAGAAGGAGGGAAGAGGAAAAGGAGAGAAGGAAAGGAGGGAATAAAAAAAGAGAAAAGGAAAGGAGGGAAAGAGAGGAAGGAAGAGAAGGGAAGGGAAAGAGAAGAAGAAAGGAAGAAAAGAGAGGAAGGAAGGAAGAGAAGGGAAAGAGAGAAAAAAAGGAGGGAAAGAAAAGGAAAGGAGGGAAAGATGGCAAAGAGATGGAGGGAGGGAGGCTCTCCCACCACCACCCATCAAGCCCCCACCACCTCCATCCCCATGAATCCCTTACTGCTTCAGCGGGGGCCGCGGCTCTCCTGTGCGGGTCCGGGGGATGCAGCGATGGGGCTTTCCTGGCATCCCCCAAGCCACAGTGCTCCTGCGCAGGCCCGGGGGACGCAGCAGCGGTGCTCTCCTGGCGTCTCCCAAGCTTAAGTGCTCCTGTGTGGGCCTGGGGGACACAGCGGTGGGGTTCTCCGGCCTCCCCTGAGCCACAGCGCTCCTGCGCGAGCCTGGGGGATGCAGTGACAGGGTTCTCCAGCCTCCTCCGAGCCGCAGCGCTCCTGCGCAGGCCAGGGGGATGCAGCAGCGGGGCTCTCCGGCCTCCCCTGAGCTGCAGCGCTTTCGGTGCGGGGAGCTTGGGGTGGGGCTTGTCACCGCCACCATTAGTGTGGGCTCCTGGGCTGCTGGAGCAGTGCTCTGGCACACTCCAGCCCCAAAAGACGCCTGACCATCCCTATCCAAAACACTGCCCACAAAGAAAGGGTAAATCCTCCCTCTCCTCCCACCCCTGGCATAAATCTAAACTGTGGTCTCATTCACTATTGTTACTTTTTTTTAAAATGTTAGTGATATGGATGTCAAGCATCTCATCTGCAACAGTTCCACTCAAAGATTTGTTTGCTTGTTTGTTTTTGTACCAGTGAATCCTCTAATTCCCCATTAAGGTATAAGCAGTGCTGAAATGAGGGTTCCAGTATTTACTTAATATAACACTCTGTTTCCTTTAAAAATCTGGCAATATCTCCCCACATAGGCAGGAGCCTACTATATTGTCTATTCAGAAGTCAAAGGTCTAGGGTTCTCCCTGAGATTCTTTTTCCTTTTTTTACTTTGCTTTTAGCATAATTAAGCACCTCCTGCTCTCTCCTGGCTGGCTGTTCTACTCATGAATAAGTGGTTAATTATCAGCTGGGGAGGGGGCTGAGTACTTGTTCTTTTGTTTGCTGCAAGCCGGAATTATTATTACTTCTTCTTTTTTTGCTTATACATAATAATACAGTTAGACAATAATGATCAATAAATTAAAAAAAGACTAGCAGCCTGGGCTTCTACAAAGTAAAATAAACCCAGTTTTTAACTACCACCACCCATCCTGCCCCATCCCACCAAACTATAATCATGAAGTAATACAAGAAGAAGAAGAAGAGATTGGATTTATACCCCGCCCTGCACTGCCCAAAGGCATCTCAGAGCAGCTTACAAACTCTTTTCCCTTCCCCTTCCCACAACAGACACCCTGTGAGGTAGGTGGGACTGAAAGAACTTCTGACAGAAACTGCTCTTTTTCAAGAACAGCTGTGCCAGAGCTTGTGACTGACCCAAGGTCACATCAGCAGGTGCAAGTGGAGTGGGGAATCAAACCTGGTTCTCCCAGATTAGAGTCCACTCACTTAACCACTACACCAAACTGGTTCAAGAGAAATGAACAGCTGGAATAGAACAGGAAGTCACTGTTGGGTTGGAAGGAGAAGGATTTTAAAGGGACGCAGCCCTGGTAAGGGCAAGGGTATTTTGACAGGGCAACCAGGTTCTGAATTTTAAAAAGATGGTCACAAATTAGGTCTGAAAGACCACAGAAAATACTGGAGTACAGCAGGCTGACCATGATGTCCCTGGATCATCCATAAAAGATTAATGTGTGAATTGTAGTAGTTCCAGATTAAATGGTTTGTGAGGAACCAGACCTAGTTTGGCCCAATCATGGATCTTGAGTTCAACACCCTATCCCAAACTTAACTTGCTCACATTCTGCCAGGTTGCTGTTACTTGCAAAAGAACAGGGAAAGTAAACAAAGCTGGCAACACCTCACATTGTTCAATCTTTTAAAACAATTTGTTTTCTATGCCTCCCCCCATAAGACATGGAGAAACATGCATGTTTTGGGTTGTGCAGCTGGCAAAGCAGCTTTTGATTTTAAAGTTTAATTAGTCATTCTGTGGGGGCCATTTAAAGGTCTAGTTCCCACAAAAAGCAGGTGAAGGAGTAAAACTATTTCTGTACTGCACCATTTTGGAGCGCTGATGCAGGATTCACAGAGGTGACTGCTTTCCCACAAGATAAACGTTCCTTGTAGATTCAGAATGAGCATACCAGAGGGAAGAACAGGACAAGTCCTCTTCTCTCTGACACCTCATCTTCTACGTATGCTTAGTCATGTAATTTCCTCACCCACTGTCTTCAAAGATACAGTCCAAAAATAGTTTTCTTATCTCATTGGCTGTTTGTGTGAATGAGGCCATACATGGTGGCATTAATTAAAGGAAGTGTTTTTGCTTCTCATACTGCACTTGCCAAGCTCAACCACTACAGTCACATGAACAAGACAGTAGGAAGTTCAGGTTGCCGGGATCAATATGAAAAGAGTGGGAGCATCTTTTGCTATTTCTGACAGATCTACAGTTCATACACATACCCCTCAGCTTTCAGATCAATCCATTTTCCCCAACCTTTTTAATAATTCCATGCTGCTGTGGCAGTGGCTTTAGGGATCTGATAATAGACTCTACATGAAAGGGGAGAACCAATGTTCTGAACTATCAAAATGTGTTAGAAAAATATATTAGCAGAAAAGCTTGTGCAAACATAAAATAGAAAACAGCTTGGAAACTACACTCGCTTGGGACTAGCTAAGCAGCCAAGGTTATAGAGAACAAAGGACTTACTAACAACCAAGATAAGAGCCTGCTGAAACACACACACACAAGAGAGGAGAAAGGGGGAGAGAAGGGGGGGCCTGCTTGTGACGCCTGGTCACCAGGTTTAGGGGAGGGTATTTGGTAGCTAGACTGTGAGGGGGCCACCCTTTATGGGTGGCCCAGCCAGAGAGGTGGGCTTGTTTAAATTCAGCTGTACTGCATCACAGACTTTTGAAGGTATTGAGGTGGACTGGCCGCCTGTGCCTTCCCGTATTTGCAACTACGTTTCAATAAACTAGCCTTAAACTGATCTTCCCGTGTGAAGTGTTCCTGCTTGACATTTGTCCGGTCTCTTCCACGTAACATACAGGAGCTAGAATGAGGCTCCTAATTCATTTGGTGCAAACTACTAGAAGTCCAGCATAGAATATTGACTTATAGCTGAACTGTGAAGCAGCCAGAAATACGCTACTATTAATTTGCTTGTGGGCAGATATGAACTCTCAACAGTATAATTCCTATGAATTCCCAACAGTATAATTCCTTATTAATAACTCCATGTGGACCTGTCTGTACCTTTAACTTTATGAGTGAAACATTCTTGGCTACAAAAGAATATAAGGAATTTATTTTCTGTGACCATACTTTTACACCATTTAAAAGAATACAATCCAGGGGTGGTTTCTGTAGCCATATGGTTGTGTCTTCCCACACACGGTAATTAGTTAAAGGTAAAGCTTTAGTAATCACAGTGAAACTATGGTGGCTTAACACTGAGAAAGGGTAGACTTTCTTTCCCCCCCTTTCATCTTGTTTCGGAGTTTTTCTACAACAACATGCCACGTGGAAGATGTTGAATTTGTAGTCTGTATACAAGTAAAGGAAGGGGATTCTTAAAAGAAAGAACCCTTGCAGTTTAGAACATATTTCCTTATACCAAGTTAGACTGCTGGTTGATCTACCTCACTACTGTCTGCTTTGGCTAGAGGGGGCTTTCGAGTAGGGAAGGGTCATTTTATCTATTTAAACATTTTCACCTCCCCTTTCTCCCATACCAGGACTCAAAGCAGTTTACAGATGAAGCACAAAAATCCAGAAACAGGGGGGGAAAGCAATACTGTGAAATCCTGGGCTGACACAGTACTACCATATCCACTAGAATTACTTGGGACTGCAGCGCAATAGCCAAAAGCCATTTGGCTCACACCATTAGCCACACCTAGGCTAAAAATGTCTGTAATGAGGAAACAGAGACTCAACTAGCAGAGATGGCCCCAGTCTTCTTCCTTTTCCCTAGAGCCTGTGGGTAAGAGATGTTGAGGAATGAAGGAACCTGGAGCCTTCTCCAAGCAGGCCATTCACTCCCCCACTGAGCCACAGCCCCTCCCCTCAGGGTGGCTACACTTTTCAAATTGCCATTCTTCTTCCTAATACCACCAACATCAACTACATTCTCTAAACAAGGTCGGGGGGGGGGGAGAGACAAAGCTAATTTGCCTCCCAGCAACTGGTACTCAACAGCAGATTGCAGTCTCTGAACCTGGTTTCACTTAACTATCATGGATAATAATCATTGTTCCTCTCCATGTATCTGTCTACTCTTGATTTAAAGCAAACTAATCCAGAGGCCATAACCATAGGTTGGATCATCATAAGTTGATTGTACTGACTAGCAGGCTCTGAGTATCAGTCCCTTCTTCTGTGATGGCAACTATGCCAATAAAAATTCATATCCTGCAAATTTATGTGGGAAAGAGAATCATTTTATTAAAGTATGTAGACTGCAAAAGAGAACAAATAAACCAAAATCCCAAGTAAATAAAGTAATAAAAGTGGTAAACAGGATTAGGTCTGAGGGTAAAAAACAAAGCATACTCAAAAGAGGGCATTCAGCAACCTAAAAGAAGAAACACAACATTCAGGAATAATTATCAACAATTTTTTTTGTATTTTTGCATTTGTGTGTGTGTGTGTGTCTGCACGTCCATGCCTGGAAGTCGTGGCAACCTCTGGTGACTCCCACTGGGGGCATGGAGGATGTTCAAAGAAGTGGCTTAATTGTCTGTCTCTGCCTCCCAGCCCTGGTATTATTTGGAGGTCTCCTATCTAAAGACGTACCAGGGTCAGCATTACTTAGCTTCTGAGATCTGACGAGATCAGGTTTACCTGGGCTATCTAGGTCAGGGCTAATTGTTAACATTCTTGATGAACTGAGTTGTGGAGGACTTGAACGCACACTCACTGTAATGTTAGGATTTGGATCCAGAAATAAGAGAAATTCACTACTACAGTAAAATCTAAAAACAAGATCCAATTGGTGCACCAGTTAGCGTGTCAGAGTAGAGTATGGGAGACCCAGGTTTGAATCCCTGCTTTGCCATGAAAGCTTGCTGGATAACCTTGGACCAGTCACACTCTCTCAGCCTAGCCTATCTCACAGGGTTACCATGAGGATAAATGGCAAAACTGTTTTGGGTCCCCACTGGGGAGAAAATAAGTGAAAATAAAATACAGGAAATGTTGTAACCTTCTATGCAGCTGAATGGAATTCAAAGCCTTTGTTAGGTTTTCAGACCTGTTGGTCTAAGCATTATAAAGCCTATTAACAAAGAAAATAACTACATTGATTTGTTTTTATGCTTTTGGTTTTGTTGTATTTAATTCATCAGATGCCTCAAGAAAGTCTCTGGACCTACTTGTTCAAAATCAATAAACATTGAAGAAGAACTTTGCAAAGTTAAACTGGGTGGCATGAGAAGGCGGCGCAGAGCCTGGTATATGTATTCTGGGCTGCAGAATAAATACACCGCAGGAAAAGAATGGTGTGTACTCTAGGCACAGAATCCAAAGTCAAGCGTAAAGGCTTGACTGCTCGGATTCTCTACAGTAAGCTCTGCATGTATAAAGGGCCTTACTGTGAGGAAGAGCAGGAGGGGGAGGAGGAATTGGATTTATACTCAGAGTCTTCACTCAGAGTCTCAGAGCACCTTACAATCTCCTTCCCTTCCTCTCCCCACAACAGACACTCTTTGAGGTAGATGTAGCTGAGAGAGCTCTGAGAGAACTGCTCTGGAGAGAAGAGCTCTGAGAGAACTATGACTGACCCAAGGTCACCCAAGTGGTTGCATGTGGAGGAGTGGGGAATCAAACACTGTTCTCCAGATTAGAGTCCGCCACTCTTAACTACTACCCCAGACTGGCTCTACACCACTACACCAAACTGGGCAACAGAAGAGGGCAGCCCAACTGGGAGTCATTTTTTTAAAATATACAACTAGGACTGGAAAGTTGAAAACTAAAAATTTAGATAAATAGTAAACAGTAGTAAATTGGACATCGTGCCAGATGCTCAGTTCATCAACTCATATTATTGAAATGTTTGCCTCGTACCATTATTGTGGGCTTTTTGAAATAAGACATTCTGGTGGTTGTTATCAACACCAGCTCTTTCTGGAGAAAACCTCCTAGCAGAAGTTGGATGGAAAATAACTGGACATTTACAAGAGCTCAGCAAATTCCCTCTACCTGACACAAAAGTGAAAATATGTAGCAATTATGTGAAAAGCTGTATTAAGCTTCTTATATACTCATTTAATTAACATTAATGAAAGGCAGTTAATTAAGTGCCCATGGGGAATTAGAAAACTTGACTGGGGATTATACGCATACACAGTAAATATTTCATTGTTGTTTTTCTAGAGAGTTTAAAAATGAAAAAAGTCTATTTACTTAACTCAGACCCCGTTCACACTGAGCATTTGCCCCGCTGAAGGCACGGGAGCCCTGCAGACTTTCCGTGCGCGATCATACGAGCACATCTGGGAGGCGTAGTGCTCCCGTGGCCAACCCGCGGCTTCCCGTGGAAAACATGGAGTAAAAAACTACTAGGTTCGAAGTACTAGTTTCTGGAAACCCCGGGGCAAAGGCTGATGGCGGGAGCACCAGTATCCCACGGCTTCCAATGCCCACCCATGTCCACGGGGTTTCCGGATGTTTAAGTTTCCATGGGATGTGCACCAACGCTGAACAGCGCATGTGCACACACAAGACACCGACAGCGGCCCGCCCCCCCCGAATGGCGCATGCGCACTTCACAACACTTTGCACTTGCGTGGTCTGCTGCGCTGCTTTTTTGCCGTGCTGCAGCAGCACGGTGTGATCACGGTGCAGAGCTGGAGTGTGGCAACCCGGTGGCCCGTATGATCGGGCTACTGCGCCTTATTTAGCTCCGGGGTGGACTGCCACGCCTCTCCCCCGCATTTTCTGGCCCGTATGACCGGGGCCTCAGTATACCAGGCCTAGCATGCTTCTGATACCATCAGTGTTTCTTTATTGCTTTTTTCTATTCCCATAGCCTTATTAAATGACTCACCCTAAACAAATCTAGAAACTAGGCAAGATTTTTTGTTATTCCATTTGGATGTACAGCGAGTCTGATGACTTGTCAAAACCAAAGGAAAGAATGTTGATTGGTTGCTTTTCAAAAAGACAGTGGCACAGGTGATAAAAGTAAGTTCCTTTGGACCAGTTCTACCACCTTAATTCAGCACCAATGAATAGCAGTGTTACCAGGGCAACAACTCTAAAAATTCAGAGCCTGTTGTAGGGTTGCCAGAAGCTATATGTGCAGAAGTTGGGAGCACTTTCTGATAAGTCTACTCAGAAGTACATTCTAATTTATTCAGTGGAGCCTACTCCCAAGACAGTGTTTTGACATTGTTTTTAGGATTGCAGCCTTTGCCTTTCTAATTACATTTAAAGCTGCTTTAATGGCCTTAATGGCACAAACAGGCCTTAATGGCACAAGAACAGAACAGACCTCCATTTTTTACTAGTCTTTATCAACACCAGCAGCCAGATCATCTTTCTTTTAACAAAATATATATTAATACTGTGTAAAATTGTTGTGTGATTTTGTTTGCAGGCCTATAATCTATTATATATTCCCTTCCTCCAAAGAACTCAAGAGTAGGGTTATCCACTCCACATTTTATCTTCACAATAATCCTGTAAGGTAGGTTGAGCTGAGTGAATGTGACTGGCCCAAGGTCACCCAGTGACCTTCTTGGCCAAGGGGGGGATGTGTCCTTGGAGGAACTAGGAATGGAACTGGTGTATATGTGCAGGTATGCCTCTCATAGATCGATGCTGATCTCCAGACTGAACCTTCCTGTTGGCAAAGTTTCCATCCTAAAGCATTTTTGAGCCATGTGTTTGTTGACATACTTCAAGTCAAGGATTGCCCTCCAATCTCTGTTTTTCTTTAGCATGATAAAGAAAATGGAGTATATTCCCACAGGACCTCTCACAGAGGGGACTTTTGTAACTTTTACCTGTAGTATGTGATTTATTGCTGTGTCTGCAGTAGTTTGTTTATCTCTGAGGAGATCAGGAACCTTCCTGGAGGAAATCCTGTTAAGTTCCAGGGAGTAGCACTTGGAGATAGTCCGCAGCACTCACTAGTCTGAGGTAGAGCATGTTTACATGTGGCTCAAGTGGCAATCATCCCCCGGACTGGAAGTAGGTGGAGGGCATCTCTGATTGTTCTGTTGAAAGTGGTCATACACACACACACCAGGCCTCTGTTTGGAAGAGGTGGTTGGGGCTGGCCCGTAATTTGTGGCTTGGAGAATAGGACCAGACTGGTCATTTGGTGCTCTCAGGAAGCAAAAGAAATGGCTGAGGCCTTTACCTCACTTGCATTCATCTTTCTTGGGTGCTGAAGGGAAACTTGCTTCTTTGCCATTGTTCAGTCAACACATGTTTAAGGGAATCTCCAAAAGCCTGGCTTCAAGTAAGGGGGTGAATGCCAACTTTCCTTTAGAAGTGATGTTGAACTGCCAGTTCTTCAGCCAAAGGCTGCATCTAACATAGATGGAAAAGGCCATAGCCTTGGCAGAAAATGGCATTAAATCCAAGCTGGCATCTGCCATGAAGGAGGCAATGAGAGCAATCCCTCCCACAGGTGCTTATTGCCCACAGTAGCCTCAGCTACCAGAGCACAGCTTGCACAGGCAAAAATAGATGTAGCTGAAGCTCTTAATCACCAGCACGGAGGCTTTGTGGGCTCTGTGCAGGGCTATTTCTTTCTTCTTATTTCCTTGTACTCGGGATCCCTGAGGCTTCCTTTTCCATCCTTGGAAGGACCGACTGCTCCTGACATATGGTTATTATATGGATATCTACTAAAGGTGTCTGACAAGACTCCATTTTGTCTCCTGGTACAATATAATTTCTTTGCCAAGTTTGGTACTTCCATTTGGTACTTCCATTCTTTTTATGGGGAAACTTTCTACAGATCACTTGGGTTTGGATAGACTAGTGACTGCAGGGGGCTTTCGATTTTCATGGCATTCCTGGAGTACCCTAACAACCTGGCTTAGTAGACCTAAGAAGGACTCAGTGTGAAGTAGCTCTCCTGAGAAGGAATTGGTATCACATCACTCCTTGGCTGAAAGCTCTTCATTGTCCCTTTTTGAATGAATTAGGGAGCTCTTTAAGCCTGTTTCCAGTCCCTACTGGGAGATATTAACAGGCCCAGTGGCACATTTTGTCAGGAAAGAGGGGTGCCAAGTTTAGGGAAAGGGTGGATTCTCCCCAGATTGCTGGCCTAGGCTGAGGTAGTAGAGATGTAAGCTTGAGCTGCAATTCACTTTCCTCAGAACACCTAAGGGATGACTGACCAGCTAGAATAGTCAGGTTCTATCACTTTTGGCTGCTGGCATGCTCTTAGATTGCAGGTGACATACAGCAGTGGCACTTCATGCACCAAGGCCCTCTCCCACTTTCTGGAGTCTGGTTTTTGGCAAGCTCCTTTCTCAGGCATTGAAAAAGGCTGTAGAGAAACTAGAGAGCTTCCTCCTCCTCTAGAGAATGGAGGTGGTTCAAAGTTAAAGTGTGACCCTGCCTCAGGAACTGGATTGGAACAACAATTTATTCCAGACTGGCCTATTCTACTGAGAAAGAAAAAGCACATACTACAAAAAGAGCAGCGTTCTCGTGTCAAAAGGAAACATAGCCCATTAGCACCAGCAGGGGATGGGGGGTTAGGGTTGCCAGATCAAGGTTGGGAAACTCCTGGAGATTTTGGGATGGAGCCGAGGGAGGACAGGGACCTTCATGGGATGCAATGCCAGAGAGTCCACCCTCCAAAGCATCCATTTTCTCCAGGGGAGCTGATCTCTGTGGTATGGAGATGAGCTGTAGTTCTGGGGGTCCCCCAGGTCCCACCTGGAGGCTGGCATCCCTAGGTGCCCCAGAACTTCTCACTGTTTGGGGAAGTGGGGAATGTGTAATGATAATGCAGGCCCAAACCACAGCTTAAAATGATTGTTTGGCTTGGCTAGCTCCAATGATTTGTCAGTTTTGATCAGGAAGGATTGTGGTGGTGTGCCAGATTGTGGTTTGAGAAGCACAGTTCAGGCCACCATGTGCTATGAACACTGGAAAAGCCAAGCTGTCAAAAAAGAAAAGAGAACAAAAAAGAAGATCTGGCCTTATGTACAGAGCAGTCATGTGAATCAGCCCTTGACTGAATATTTCTAGAGCTCTTCTTAGTGTTAAATTCACTTCATACACATCAGCAATTCTTAGTACGACGCTATAAAATAGGCAGATGCCTATATAGCAGACGGGATGAAGCAAACAGCTTGCTTAAGGCCACCAAGCAGAGTCCTTGAATCAGGTGGGAGCATTTGAACTGAAGGTCTCCTATTCCACATTTTCCTGCCCCACACAACACCAGCTGTTCAGACAAGTCTAGAGGCCAGGGTAAGATCCAGAGGAGTGAGTGGGAGGGAGGAAGCCCTATTAATCTCCACCTCTCACCTTTTTGCTGATTCAACAGTGGAATGTTTCAAATGTCACACAGTGAGTCTAAGAAGTTTTGTGGTAATTAAATGACACAAGACCTCTTCAAGGGCTTTACTTTCTATATCATGAAACAGCAGGAGTGACAAAGTGATTCACTTAGCAGGGCAGTAAAGAAAATTCTGCTTCAGAAAGCAAATTTGCTTGCTTGGTTTTGACCTATATATACACACACCAGGAAGGGATCTTTGTATGGCTGAATACTTCCTACTAATCACAAAGTCCTGCTTAAAAATTCCATAAGTACTCCTATTTCCATCAGATTTTTTCCAAAATCAAGGAATGAAAAAGAAAGAATAATGATGAATAATTGTTTGGAAAACAAAACAACAAAAATGTCTAGTTGCAGAGGGAGAAAGTAGTAACAGGGAAAATGACATCCCAGGTGGAAATGCACTTTATGTGGAAATGCACATCTGAAATTGCCACTGGAGGAGAGAAAGACAGCATGGTTTGCACATCAACAGCCAACTTAAACCAGCCGCCTATGGGAACAGCAGGCGCAGCCATTGTTGAGGAACCAGGAGGACCAGACTGGATGGCATGACTTGGGTTCTTAACCTTTTTGAGCCTGTGGGCACCTTTGGAACTATGGAGGGCCCATCTACAAAATGGCTGCCACAGGAGGCAGTCAGCCACACAGATGAAGCTAGTGTTGCCAGGCGTGATCATTGCACCAGTGGGGAGATTTGGGAGGGCAAGTCTGGGAGTGGGTGGTGACATCCCTGTCACAATGACATCACATAGAAGTGATGTCATCATGTCAACGACATCACATGGTGACACTCTGCTTTTTAGGCAAGCTCTGTGGTTAGATTTGGGCTCAACCCATAGAGTTTTGCCCAAAAAGCAGTGTTGCCATGCAGTGTCACTGATGCCACGTGGGGACAGAGCTTCCCTCGCTGGTCAGAAGCCCCCAAAATCAGAGGATCCCTTGTTCAGACCAGGGGTCTGGGAACCCTAGATGAAGCTCAAGTGCAGGGGAGAAAAGGGGCAAATTATATACTGGGAAAGGAGAGAGAAAGAGAGAGAATACAACCAGTACTATTGTGGCAGCTAACACTAAAACAATGTTATTTTAATCTGCTCAGTCAATCCTATCTCTAGTTACCAGTGAGAAGCCCAGCTGGCCAAGAGTCTCACATGGGCCCACCTACATTGTAAAAACACTTGGTGGGTGTCAGGAAAGGTGTTGTGGGCACCACTTTGGAGATCCATGGCATAACAGCTGGCCATGGCTGAGATTCCACTCAGACACTTCATCTGACACCTCCTAGAGACAAAATTCTAGTATCTGGAGCTGATGAGGTCAAGATTAGAGTTGCCAGCTATAGCAGGAAACCTGGCCTCCCTAATCAAGATGTGTCCAGCTGGGTCAAGGAACAGGATCCCAGGAGTAAAGAAATGGAGTCTAGCAAGCCTAATATTTACAGGGGCAGAGTATGGTACACTGTGAACTTTTGAGCCCATAACAACACAAGGAAACATCAGTCCATGGTGATGAAAATTGCTATTGCAAGTTCGAAATGATATGTGAATGAGCCCAACTCACTGAGAAGTAGGTCAGGATGTCAGGGAATGCTCTCTTGCTTCCAAGTGCTATTTCCTCATACTGGAACGTCAAACAGTAAACCTATTGACTCCCTCTCTATCTACTGGGAGCCAACTCCCAAATGTGCTTCTGCTTGCTAAATCAAAGCCAGGTATGGCCCCCTTTTCAGTGCTGCGGTTAGTATCTACCAAGCAATTATCTAGGTTCCCCCCACCTATTATTTCCGGTTTACTGCATTGCAGGGGAGCTTGTTTCCAGAACCTTTTAATATAAGGGACTGGGCCAAGCAGTCTTCAGTTGGCTGGAGTTCTGCTGGCTGAACACCCATGCCATGATCTGCTTCAGTGGCCCAAAGTGTGGAAATTAGGATTGCTGTCTATAGTCGCTAAGGAATCTTGAGCACGTTGTTGTTGTTCAGTCGCATAGTCATCTGTAGGATAAATATTTCAGGCACATTTCTATGGGGATCTTGCTTTTGCCCTCAGATGCTGTAGCCAAGAGTTGGACACGACTGAATGGCTAACAACAACAACCGTAGTCCGTTCGTTCTCATCCCTCGGTGCCATCACCCTTTGACAGCACCCCGCCCCAGTGCCGGAGACCGGCGTCCCCCGACGAGTCCCTGCTTGCCGCTCCTGCGCGGCATCCTTTGAGTCCCCCGGAGGAGCGCTCTGGCATTCCCAGCCTTCTGTAGATCTCCGCCCCGCCCTCCTCCTGGGGAGCTCAGACAGGGACCGGAGTCGGCCAGAGCCGCCGCTGCTCCCAGTCCAGCTGCCTCCCGGGCGGCGCTGTCCGCGCGGAAGGCGCCGGTTGCGCTCAAGGCGAGCCAGGGCGGAAGGCCGAGCTAGTTAGCAGCGGCATGGCTCGGGGCAAGGGAGCGCGGGGGGCGGGGGGGGGGGGTCGCGGCCGCAGCGACCCCGAAGCCAGCGTGGGCTCGGAGCAGTGGCCTCTGCCTCGCCATCCCCGAGCGGCGAGGAAGGGACTCCCTTACCGGGCAGCCGAAACGCAAACCGACAAAGAGGGTGCAGCGAAGAGGAAGCCAAACAAAGGCCGGGGGAAGGGGGGGTTACTTCGTGGCACGCGGTCTGCAATCCAAGAACTGAAGGAAAACCTCTCCTGTTCATGATGCTGTGGTAAATTTGCCCTTAGAAGACTAATGTGCTTGTTTAGCTCCTAAAATGGATACTTCATTGAATCCTATTAACCAAGGTCACCTTGGGCTAGTTAGGGTAAGGAAAAGGGCAGACACTCTGCAAAAAGAACCACCAGATCAATGTCAGATCACACACAGAACAATGTTAGGGTCCAGCAGCCCCTTTAAGACCCACAAAGCTTTATTCAATGTATACACAGATACATTTCATGTGCACACACAGATAATAAAACTTTGTGGGTCTTAAAGTTGCTGCTGGACTCAAACTTTGTTCTGCTGCTTCAGACCAGCAGGGCTGCCTGCCTGAATCCACAGACAGAATGTCCTTCTTTAACAAACTGACCACAGTCATCATAAACACTACCACACACAACCACAGCCAAATTTCTGAGCTAGTGTGTGTACCCTTTCCCTCTCACAGAATATAAGTGCAGGTAAGACCTCAGGCCGGTTTTACAGAGAAGGTGGAACTGGTGGCAATTCAGTATATGCAGTGACATATTACAGTAGCAAATAGGCATATCCCAAATCCATATTTGCTGTGGTAATGCTAATGCAGGGGTAGGAAGGCTGAGAATTCTCCCCTCAGATTCTCCCTCCTGAGTGCTAGCATAGGAAGCCTAGGTTTGCAGAGGGAATTCTTCATTTAGCCTTCAAAAGTCAAGAATTTGGGCTGATTCAGACGTGTGCGCATAGCAAGAGATTCTCTCTGCAAGAGGGAAATAAATAGACAGAAATGCCCAATTTCAAACTGTAGTTACTACCAGATAATTTGCTCTTTACTCCATAGCAAGAAATGCAGACATTATTTTCTTAGGGTTGTTCTATCCAGAGCTGATAGCACTGGCCATGTTTGCTGGGGCTTGGGTCGGGATTTTCCATTCAGTGACAAGAACTCTGCTAGTCCTGAAAGATCATTACATGGGAGCCATTTGTGGAGAACCTGTTTGTCTTTGGGATTATCAGTCCATAAAGGCATAGCTGTACTGTAGTCTGTTCAAGTACACCTATTACCCTAAGTGTATGCACCACTAGCAATAGTGGGGAACACCAGACAGAAAGAAATCCTTAACTTACACATGTGCCAGATGTATACATTTCATATAAAACTGAGATGGGCAGCTCAAACCTGCATTAATTTTTTCAAATATTTTAGCTCAGCAAATGCATATCCCCAAATCCATATTTGCAGATATTTAGATCCCCTTTTTTGCCATCACAGGGAGAAGGAGGGACGCTGCAATAGCAGTAATACCAGAGGGCCAAAAGGCCCCACTTCAGTCACTGCCAGCAGCTGTGGGCAGTTTAAGCAGGGCAATGGGAGGGGGAAAGAGGCTACAGGTAGAGCCCAAGATTCCCTTGAGATCTCATGAGGCTGCTGGTTCTCATGAGACTTCAGGGGATTTGACTGAGCATGTGCATCCTGCTGCAATAGTGTCATAAGGGGCTTAGAAGCAGGCCAGGAGGAGGCAGCTAGGGGTTCTTTCCAGGCTGTACAAGAGAGGCCCAGTAGAGAGATGGAGGAACCAGGTACTGCGGACTCCCTTCCCTCTTCTGAGGCTCTGCAAGCTCAAGCAGGACAGAAAAGAAAAGGGTATGATGGATAAGTAGGGTTGCCAGCTCTGGGTTTAGAAATACCTCAAGATTTGGGGGGTGGAGCTTGAGGAGGGCAGGATTCAGGAAGGAGAGAAGCCTCAGAATGGTAAAATGCCACAGAGTCCACCCTTCAAAGCAGCCATTTTCTCCAGGTGAACTGATCTCTGTCACCTGGAGACTAATTGTAATAGTGAGGAATCTCCAGCTACCATCTGGAGATTGGCAACCCTATATAAGGGAGCTGCTGAGGGCAGGGGCATGGAGGCCCCTGAGCCCCACAGCCGACAATTAACATATCACTATATTGTGAAACTATAGAAATATATCAGTTACTAACTTCAAGCTATAGTGGTATGTCAATTGCTGTTTTTAAACAAACAAAAACAAACCAGTGGTAGTGGGGGGAATGGTGGCTGCAAGAGGGATGGCACAAGGAAAGTGTGGGGGAAAGGACCATGCAGATGCTCCATTGCCACTGTGAATAGCAACAGAAGAAACACACAAAAAATTGTCACTCTGTGGCTGCAGCCTCCAGTGAAATGGCCTGGGAGAAAGGACCACAAAGGAGGTAATCAGCCACCAGTCACAAAAACCAAACCCTTTGTAAATATGTACAAAACCAGAACACTTAAAAGGCTCAGGTCAAAAAGCAACAGTCACATTCACACACAGTATGTGTACAGGCCCCAGAAGAGTTAAGCACACCATGTATGTCAGTCCCCATTTCCTAATGGTATGCAGTCAAAGGGATAATTTTCCACAAGTATACATACACAAGCAATTTGTTTCTGCTTATGCAATGGGAGTGGTATGAGCATGTGGAAAATCTACAGCCTTCTGAAGAGTTTGTCCAAATTCATACTCAAAACAGATGACACAAATAAAGCCTGCCAACATCTCTCATTGACAATTGCTGAAAGGAAAAGACAAGTACTCATTTCTGGCTGACACCCATCTGCCAATCTGTTATGTTCCTTTATTAGAGACAGAAATCTCTCTCAACATCCCATCCCTCTCCTTACCCCATCCCATTGCAAAAAAGGGTGATTTCTGCCATACTGGCTACCCTGTTCCTAGCAATGACACAAAACGTAGTTATTATAATTAATCCTGAACTCCAAGGGTGCAACCATTTACTGGATTTATCTGCTGATAAGATGCTAGTGGGAGCCCAAGGAAGAAGATGAAACTGCCCTACTTACATGGTTCCACAAGTTAAGGTAACAGCATTTGCCTCTGTAGAGCTAGGTCTACCAACCAGCCATAATTTTACTGACCTAACCAGTAAAACTGCATTTTGGGCAGCAACCAGTATCTGGATCTGCAAAGCAACTAAACTTCAGAAAGAAGCCAAGGTGTGTTTTTTTTAAATTTGTTTTTGTTTCTACTATTGACACCACCCCTTTGCTAATAATCTGATTGGTTCATTAGGCTCCAGCCTTAACCTTGGATGCACACACATCCACAATGGGAACACTAAGTCAAATATATAATCACAAAATCCTCCTTTCATTCTCTTCTGTATACTATTAACTGTCTTAAAATCACGATATCAGTGACACTAAAATTTATTATATAGGTCACTCCACTTCACAGGCTTCGAACATGTAGAAACACATTGAGAAATGAAAATATAAATAAGAGCCTTCCCAATATGGGTTACTCATGAGACCTGAACGTTGATCTAGATATGGAGTCCTACAATGTTTTCTGTAGGGTCCTGAATCTTGGATTGTGGCATGGGACAAAACTGAGTAGCAGCCAAAGAGAAGTATTGAAATGCTTTTCACTTACAAGCGTTGATACTTCAGAGAATCCACTCCAAAGGCTTTTTTTCATTGATTCATTGGGAATTGCATTATTAACATTCACTTTGATAAGCCACCTCTCCAGAGGTCTGCAAAAAGTGACACACAAAGTGAAACACAATAAACAGGGGGGGGGGCAGCATAAAGCTATTAAAATTAGCAAACCATTCAGATCGTTTCAGAGGGCAGCCATGTTAGTCTGCAGTAGATTTGAGTCCAGTTGCACCTTAGTGACCATCAAGATATTTTGGGGGGATGAGCTTTCAAGAGTCGAAAGCTCACACCCCCAAAGTCATCTTGTCTCTCAGGTGATACTGGGCTCAAACCAACCATTTAGCAGCCTAAGTTCTTCAAACTAGAAGCAGACCATGACAACCATTTTAAAAGATCAAACTCCTTAGCGAAAAGCTTTAGTAAAATAAGATTGGCCTCAACTCTGCAGGTGAAGGCATACAGAGCAGGGCTTCAAGGAGAATCTTAAGTGGTGAGCTGGACTTATTTCTGATGTAGATTTATCAGATTAACAAGTTACTTTGTTGGATCCCAATTTAATGGACTGTATGGCCTCTGGCAGTGACGAGTTGTTATTGGCGAGAGAATGCTGTTAGTGGCTAATGACAGTATGTTCTGCTGGGGACAACCAAGATGCAAGTAAATATCTAGAGATGCTTTACAAAAAAAGTCTGTGAAGCAAAGTCAGTTTACATCAACAGATACAAAAGTATGTTAATTATAGACTCACAGTGCAATCCTACACAGTTAACACCCTTTTATTTGCTAATGGACAGTTACTTGTGTGCTTATTGAAATTGATAAATCAATCTCATAATTAAAGGTAGCAAAAATGTGTTACCAGCGTACAAAAATTTAATGTGTGTTATCTAATAATACTTTGGGGGAAGTAATCTTGAAAGTATAAGAAATTAGTTGAATATGAGTCCAACTAAATGGGACAGTCAGGTGCTATTAAAGATTATTTTAATAGAAGGCAATTTCTCAAAAACTTATGGATATGATCATTCTGGTACAGGGACAATTAGATCCCTGAAAGCAGGATAGCTACTGCTTGGACTCATGCAGAAGTTCTTTACTTCCTAAATTGTTTCTTTAGAACTAAGTACTGAAACGTTATTTTTTTTAAAAAAAAATCCAGGTGGTCAGCCATGTTGGTCTGAAGCAGCAGAACAAATTTAGAATCCAGTGGCACCTTTAAGACCAACAAAGGTTTATCTGAAGTATGAGCTTTTGTGTGTATGCACACTTTTTCAAATATTTTCAAGTATTTGAAAAAGTATATGTGCCCATGAAAGCTCATACCTCGAATAAAACTTTGTTGGGTCTTAAAGGTGCCACTGGACCCTAAATTCTTTTTTTTTTAGTTAATAATGACGGTTTAGTGAACATAGATGTGAATAAAAGGAAATCAGATTGATTTTTAACATTGAGCAGTATATGAAATGAATATAGGAGCATGTACATGATATACCTTTCACCAGGAGATTAATAATTAGAAATTAGGATGTTAAATAGTGGTCAAACTTGTACCTACATAAGGGATCACTGGAAAGTTCTCCCCTGACCCACCAGGTTCCATCCTAGATCTTTCTTGACTCTGCTCTTGGCCAAACTCTGCTGCAGGACCCCAATCAATGAGCCAAATGTGAACAACCAAACCAAAGCACAACCCATCTACACCTCTTTCCTGTCCTCTTCCCCAGTTTATTACTCCTGCTATAGCACCTATTTTCATAACCACCAGTATACTGACCCCCACCTCACAATAACCCCTTATAAGCCCAAGAGATCATTGAGTTTAATAACTAAAAAAGGATGGTATTTCATTTTCTGCTATGATGTTCAACTGCACCTTCTCAAGCCTTTGATAATACAAAGATTAAACAGCATCTTCAAGTTCAGGCAGTTGAAGTGTTTGCAGTGTGGGAAGTCTACTCAAATGACACCTTTTGGATCCATCTCCACCCCCAAATCTAGATTGAATATATCCATAAAGAACAGCTCTGGTCAATCTGCTCACCATTCACAATAAGCAAATGGTGGGTGACCATGATGGAGGGTGAAGGAAGGGGAAATGCACTCAAACTAGCAGCTTTAATTTGAATAGCTATATAAGTGGTTTGCAAAAATTATTTTTAATTCAGAATTTGGAAAAGTACTCTTGGATATTATTGTTTTAGAGACTTTTCATCTTTGTAAGAGTAAGAAATAATAAATGACATTTATATTTAAATCAAATGAAGGAAAACAGCATAAACACATGAGATGGAAAGATACACAGCCAGTGGCTATTGCTAAGGTTTCCCATCAGTTGCCCCTGCAAATTCATGTCTTCTGTGGTATGGAATTGCCTTTTTGAATCAGCACTACATCCCCAACAGCGGAGAGACATTCCAGAGATGCTCATTAGCAGAAAGTGATACCTTTTGCATTTATTCCTTCTCAACGCCTGCCACACATAGGTACTCTACATCCCCAAGCAGATGTTTTATTAACTGGTAGGATCTACAGCCAAAAGTTCTTCTGTTCATAAGCCTCTTGTGCACTGCATTCCTAGGCAGATCTTCTGAGAATCCTTCTGAGAGTAATGGGGCTAACCTCAGGAAAATTTTCTTAAGAGTCTACTGCTGAACATCTAAGGGAGAGGGGGTTGAGACTGGCTTGCCTCTAGCTTTCCATTTCATAGAAGGGGAAGATTTGAAGAAAATCAGACAACCAGCACCTAACTCGTACATTTATATGCAGAAACAGTTTTTAAAACGTGAAAGACAAACCATGCATTATTTTAAAACATTTTTAATTTAAATATTAAATAAAACACAACTAGTAATTTGGTATACATATCTCATTTAACATAATAAATTGATCTTCAGTCATGGTAAAAAATAAAAACTATACATCTTAATTAAAACAATCACATAGCATCTTTAAATAATCTATTGCACTGCAATCTGCAGAACAGCACTGCCAAAGAACTCTACCCCCGCCCCCCAAAAAGAACAACACAAAAACCCTGAAATGTTGAAAATGTTTTTCTATTTTGGAATAGTTTCAAACTAATTTTCTATAATCACACAGAAATGGAGGGGAAAGGGTTCTCTGAAAGTAAAGTGCTTTTCATTGCTCAGAACAAGAAACAGACAGTTTTTGTGGCCACGATCTATGACACTAGCCGGGGGGGGGGGGGATCAAATAGAAAAGGGAAAAAGGAAAGAGTTGTTAAAAGTATATGTGCTACTTTTATGAAGGCAACACTGCTGCTTTGTAACAATCTTGCCTCACTCGTTTTTGTCACTACTACTAACCACAGACCAAGCCAGGAACCTCTGGTGCTTCCTCTGCTCAAAGGCACCAGTTAGAGGGAATGAGATAATTTCCTTTCACCTTGAAGATCCCAGACCACATAGCAGCAGCATCAAGCTGAAGACACATCAATATTGATCCTGTACATAAAGAGGATGAAGAGCCACAGACAGAGCCACATAACATTATTGTCTATTTCCCCCCTCCCCACCCCAATCTACCCAACAGACAGACAAAGTAGTCTTTGGCTTATTTGCTTTAAAATACCTTTTTTTACAGATATATAACACTGCAGGCTGCAAGAAGCAGTAGTAACTTGAAGGCACCCCTGTGTTACATTTAAAGAAATGGGTCCTTAACGTATTAGACAGAATGAAGCTGGTTTTAAACATCAGAATGGTATTTTTGGACCAAGCTGGCTCGCTACTTGCTCACCTGCTACACAAATTTGACCTCCCTTCTCCTTTGCCACTAGCTAACTGCTGCAAGGTCAAAGGAGGTCACACTGTAGTCTCCCTCACCTCTGTGATGTCCAGGCCTGGCTTCTATTATCACCAATGGAAGCCATTCTCTGGTCAGAGGGAGCCAATGCCAGAAAACTATTGAAGCTTATTTCAAACCCTAAGAAATAGTGTATAGTGTCTTCCAATTCCTATACACATGTGCACATGCACACACACACACACACCCCACACATAAAAAAGCCTATAAAAAACTTATTTGTATGCAAAACAACAAAACCCAGAACTTGTGCTATCTGACTCAGTTTAACTAGCTTGTTCATAAAAAGACTGTATTTGTAGAGTATCACTTTGTGCTATTCTCTTCCTTTCAACTGTCAGTATAGTTGTCAAAAAGATCTGAATATTGCACTTTTCCCAATGAGTTGGTTCAGTTTGGACCCTGATAATGAAATGCATTTTAAAAAAACCTCATTAGCAGCGGCAATAAATGTATACAGCACTGGAAAAAAAACCATAGGCAACCTCAAACCAATGTTAGGGCTTTGGGGGGGATGGGAAGTTTAAAAAAACACTAGAATAACAACCTTTAAAGTTCTCCCATCACTGGTGCAATAATATCAGTAAGTCCAAGCCAATACATAAAATATTCCTATCATTTCAGAACAAAGGCAACATGAAAGCGATCTGTAGCCTGATAACAGGGAGTAACCATCCCAAGAGTGTAAATTAATTGCTAATGATGACTACAAACTATTTTTAGCTGTTATGTCTGAGATACTAAGCAAAAAGTTCACAGTTTTCTCTTAAGGTACAAATGCTTGAGTAGGGGAGGGGGGGGGGAACAAGCAGAAGAGGTATAGGTTCCTTTAAAACAAGCATCAAAATGCTTTCACTATTGTTCGTCTATCTCTGCATATTACTTGCCGCTTCTGCACATTTTGTTTTGTTTTTTCAAGAAAGAGGTAAGCATCTTCACAAATCCATAAAATAAATATTGTGAATAGGGCAACGCTGGTCCCTTCTTTGAAAAAGCCATTTCCTGCCACACCACAACCACTGACCCACCTTTGAAGTCTTGCATAACCGCAGAGCTGTATTGGCCTAACTTTAATACAGTACCAGAAAAGAGTTCTCCCTGGCCCCACCCACCCATCCCCATTCCCTGTCATTATTTTCTTTAAAAGGTTTTCCTTTCTGTTTCTCATTATATTTTTCAGTGCAAGGATAGTTGAAGCCAAAAAAACATATATATTGCTTTTTTATCAGTTCTATAAAGTTAGGAGCATTACTGAGCCAAATGGCCTCTTCACATACTTCAAACATGTTATTGCTTCTGCGAGTTATTCACTGTTGCAAAATTCACTGTTGCAAAATACAGTCAATCACCCTTCCTCAGATCTTAGTAAGAGTGGAATTCTGTCCCAAAAGAGATGCATTAATTCAAAGAACATGAACACTTCTCATTTGACCAAGACGAATTTCCCCATCTGGGCTGAAGTGAGATCCTCCATTTCACAGTCCCCATGCCGCAAACTGATGGCATCGTAGGCTGGCGATTGCACAACAAAGTTATTCTGCTGAGAAAACACGGAGGCAATGGGGGATGGATTGTTGCTGATGTGCAGGTGAGTGTCTAGAAGATGAGCAGCTGAAGACACTGGAGAGACGCCAACACTAAAAAGGTGGGACTGGAGAAGCTGGGTGTTGCCAAAGGCCAATTCTGATGAGTTCTCACTTTGCAGTTCAGACAGGAAGAGGGAATTGGATGATTTACTGCCTTTTGTGTCAGACAAACTGATGGTGTGTGATTGAGACACCTGAGAAGGCTGGTGGCAGGCTGCCTGGTGATGTTGTAACTGAAGCATTCTGAACAGAAGAATGAAGAAATTAATGATTTTTAATAGGCCTCCTTATGCTTCTCACAGAGCATACCTTCAGCCCTCACGTCATGTAGTGATTGCTAGCTATCAGAAGCAGGTATCTCCACAACTCATAACATTATAGCTAGAATGTGATAAGAAAATATACACAAAGTTCCATTATTAAGCCACAGTATTCCATCTCTCTTGTGGGCTGTGACCCTAACCTTGTGCAAACATTCAAACTGTACATGTGCTTGCGGGGGGGGGGGGGATGCCAACCCAGCCCATTCTCTCTGGTACACTAACCTCACCTTATTTCACCTCATCTACTACTGTTCCCAAGTTCAACTTAATGTTTGCATATCTGTAGTGCAAAATCAGATGGGCTCTATCTGCAAGATTATGCATTACAAAATATGGGTATATAGATGGCATGGATTAGGGCAACACACATGTACAACAAATGTGCAGAAACTATGAAAACAAATTTGGAAGTGATGGGTTGTAGTTTGGCCAGCCGGTGTGATTCCCAGCCTGTATCACCATATAGTGAACCCTTTACCCTAAAACTATACATAAAACAAACAGCAATTCTGCATTCAGCATGGTCAAAACCAGTACATTTTCCTACTGTTACAATGCCAGTATTACACTGGACTCATGTCTTATGTCTGGTGCTGTGTTCTCACCTCTGCTGCTGAAGCACCTCTTCAAGCATGCTCCTGCTCTCGCTGCAGCTGCTGCTGCTGCCACCATTTCCCCCACTACCATAAACACAGGCATTTGGCTGAGAATGCTGGAAAGGACTCATGCTGTTACGGGCTATCCGAGCAGATGATGACTGGCACACCTGGCGAGCAAGCCCTTTGATTTTATTCAGACCCAGAAAACCCTTGGCTCTAGCATTCTTCCGCAGCTGCTGTCTAAATGCCTTCAAGCCTACAGAGCAAAGAAAAAGGGGAGAAAAATTATACATCCATGTATATTACCTGTCTTGCCCCTGAATTTCCACTATACCCCTCTCCCCTAAACCAAAGCCAATTTGCAACCTTGACCAACCACCTCAGTGCGTAACTCTGTTTAATCTCCTGTGCATCACAACCCCCATACCCCAATCCAAATCTACACATCTCAATTTGGGACTCTTCTGTGAGATGCAAACATAATGCATTCTAGGGTTTCAGAAAAAAATATCAATAATAAAGTTAAGAGGCTCCTAGTTACTCTGTATCTTATGCATGTGTGTGTGTGTGTGTGTGTATCTGTACACACATACACACACATAGACACTCCACTATTCTGCTGATGTAGCAACAGAAGAATTACCTTGAGTTAATGAGGTATCAGATGCTCTCCTTCCTTCCTGGAAGCTGACAGGCAACAGAGAAGCATCACCCATGCAGCCCTGAGTCTGCAATACTGGTGTGTCTGACTGAGAAGTCAGAAATGATGATGTGACTCTGGCTGTGCCTGGGTGACCAAGCATCATTTGATCTTCCAAACAATTGCTCAGAGTGATAGAGCTATCATTTGATGACGAAGTGAGGCAGCTGTCAGAACTTCTTCCTTCTGTGGGGCTTGTGGATGAAGAAATCACTATGCCTACAAGAAGGTGATATACAAGAAGAGAACATTTATGAAATCACACAGGAAGCCATCAAAACTGGTCAATACTAGTCTCTCCACCTACAGAAAATCTGCCAGTATCCAACAACCTCAGACAATATCAAAACAACAGTGCTGCCAATGCCCAACAAACCATCTGAAACTCACAGGGGTTGGTACAGGCAGCAAATTATGGCAGCAGCACAATTAAAAAAAGACCTATGGGACAATTTTACTGCTAAATCAAGTGATAAATGCAGCATGCGTTTCCTGCTGTAACAAGTTCAACAGCAATAATTATGATCATTTTAGTTCTTACATGAAAGAGGTATAGGAATTGTTGATATATCTATTCTATCAACAGAGTTTTAAAAATGAAACACAAATTAGAAAATAACCTACTCTCTACATTAAAGAAAAAAACATAGGGGCCTTGTACTAATTCTTGAAATTGGTGCTGGTGTCAAGCTAGAATATCTTCTCTGCTGCCCACCTAGCCTCCTAGCATATAAGGGACTAAAGAAAGAGCCTGGGAGCCAGGGATACAAGCCCGTTAACTGGACTTTTTAAATGTAACTCTTCCTTACAGATGTGTAGCATAGGGACAGGAAATTACAAAAGTTCCAAAGAGGTAAACAACATTGTGGGATATTGCTGCAGACAGAGAAGGTGGAAACCTTGCTACCATTTACTGCTGTAGGATCATGTGCATAATCTATGCTTTAGCTGGACAGCATGGAACATTTCCAGTGTAATCCTAAGTAGGGTTACCCCTTTCTAAAACTTCAATGAACTTAGAAAAGTGTTACTCTCACTGGGATGGCACACTGAAAGTTTCTACATAAATAATAAAACAAAACTTTTTAGAAAGTTCACAAGATGGCACAGGTAGGGAAAAGATGTCATTATTTTGCGTGCTATATTAGAGGTAGTATCCAAGAGACTTGATGCTCACACTATCATCTTCACATAGCACAAACAACCACAATGCACGCATTGAAAAAAACAGAGAGAAGTGTCACATTCTGCTGGTGACATAATACTAGATTTGATGTGCTGGTGAAATACAATTTTCTCTTGAACAAATGAGCTATCTGAGGAAAAAGTTTTTGGAGACTGTTACGTGTTTCCCGGACATTAAAAATAATAATCTATAAAGGACCATGGGAGCCAGATGGCTGTATGGCAGTTTTCAAAGCCAAGAGTTTGAATAATAAGCACACAAAACAGGTGAGTAGAAAAGCACAAGATCCTAACAGTGTAATCCCATGCAGACTTATACCTGTCTAAATTCACTGGAATCAATAGACTTAGACTGGAGTAACTCTGCATAGGATCCCACTGTGAGTCAAGCAGCACACTGATGCTGCTGTTCTAAAATCTAAACAGGAAATGCTTATCTAACCCTCAGTCCATATCCAGCAGCCTTTCCTTCTTGCAGCACTTACATGGTGGAGAGCTCTGACAAAAATGGGTTGTGACTTCAGCCAGTGTGTGCCTTCGGCTTGTGTTGATGGGAAGGTGCACTGGATTAAAGGCTTTAATTTCCTCCTCCAGTTCTCTTTCCTGCCTGACTTCCTCACTGATGGTGGTTTCCAGCAGGCTGTTTGGAGAGACTGAGCGATTCCTAAAGAGATTGTTGAAGTTCGGATCCACAGGAAAGAATACAGGCTGAAAGGTCAAAGATATAGGAAGTAATGGAGTGCACTTATTCTTCCTCACACCCCTTTTCAGGACAATCCCCTGATTATCCAGCTCCTTTGCCCATGTATTTTGCACATCTATGACATATATCCCCAAGAAAGCTTATGCAAGCTGTAACACTGAGAAGACAAAGATGTTTAAATTACTCTGGACACTGTTGTCCTACAGTGACCAGCCCCCAACTTTCCCCAATCAAATGCAAAATCTAGATGATAGCAGCACCAACCTGTAATGGGTTGCTTATGTCACAATCCATTTCTGCCTGCAATGGTGACTGAATCAGATTCTGAGAATGCTGATAAAGCAGCGATGATCTCAATGTCTCACTGGCAAAACTATCCTGTGGCAACTAAAGACAAAAGGGATTTAAAAGAGTTATTGACAACTGCTACTCAGACAAAAGTTTGAAATACTGCACATTACAGAACATGCAAGGATTGATTACAAAGACACACTCACAAGGTACGTTTACATTTCAGGAAAATAATAGAGGGATGGGACTTAGCTCATGGAGACAGAAGATGGGACAGAGCTTAAAGGTTGTGGCTGAACAAACACAGATTTTTTTTTACAGCAGAATTTGGGGGTTCACTTTTGCAGTACACCAAGTTCCCTTCAAATACTGAAATAGGGCACAAGGGATTACATATACACACACACTCCCTGTATCTTGTGTCTTGCTGAAAAAATGCTTTCTAGCCAGCAGACTGAAAGTCATTAAACAATAAGCCATTCTGCTAGGAACAGAACTGCATTAGGAAAGAAAAAGCCAAACGAAAATGAAAAATAGCATGACCTTATGAATGGCAACACAGTTTTACCTCAATGCTGCTGAAGTCTGAGCTCCGTGGCCTTTGCTGACGGCCATTTACAGGACGATTTGACAACTGATTGCTTTTGTACTCTTTGAGGCGCTCCAAGAGAAGGTAATAAATTGCAGCAAAATGGTTGTAGCTGCTATTTTGTAGGGACTGGAGCAGAGAGAACAAAGAGACACCATTATAGCATACAGTTAGGTTCAAAAAAGGATTGCTATCTCTTAACTAAAAGTTGCAAACCCAGAAGCATTTACTTGAAAGTAAGCTCCCCTGTAAATTAGTAGGGAAACTTCAATACTAAGATCACAGCATAAGGAGGGGATTAATATGGAATGATTAAGAACAGAGGAATGTCCAGTGTGATACAGCAAGGTGGTGTGTTCTGGCACTGGAGCTTTTAGAACTATGAATATTCTCCTCTCACATGCTGTTATAGTCGACTGCTTGCTTTGGTAGTACTCCATCATTTCCAAATATATTCTGTCAAGTTACACAGAAATATTTCAATATCACTGTCCACAAGCGGACCTTTTCCTTTATTAGAAATCTAAGCATCAAAGATGCTATTCTCTTCTAGAAAACAGAAGTCACTAAGCTTGTATAAGGGACAAGTGTTTTTCAGTCTCTGCACAACCAATCAAAGACTCACCTCAACTGTTCTCTGTCTATCAATGCCAAGACTGTGCATAATCCCAAGGACTTGTTCATTGTAGTCACCCAGATTGGAATTGTAGTTTTGTATAGAGAATGATAAACACTGCTGCTGCTGAAGAGAAGGATCCGCCTGCATCCATTTGTGCTGTTTTATTTGGGCAATTGTGATTCGTTTTGTAGGGTCCACAACCAGCATCCGTCGAATGAGTGTTTCACAGTCTAGTGTGTTTTTTAAAGAACAAGTACAAAAGACACACTTGATACAAAGTCAAGAGATATCTTCAACAAATTTCTCTTAGCCCCATAAAGAAAAACAAGGATTTTACGAACACACCACACTAACCAAAACAGTTTAATCTTGTTTTTGAGCCTCTGCTACCAAAACCGTGACAAAATACTCTGCTTCTCCTCCAGAACAAAAGCAGCAAAAGCTGACCAGGGTACTACAAGGACTTGACTATTTCTGTCCTTGATAGTAAATTCTCCTTTTAACAGCTAAGAATTTTTTTAAAGAATGTTTTAAATATATAGTCTAACTTCATTTAACAACCCTTTCTCTCAAAAAATAAATTAACAGTCCCTTCTACAGCCAAATTTATTTTTCCCCTATATTGTTGTGCCTTTCTACATGGAAACGAAAATATGTCTTGGGGGAATTATTTATACACTATTTGGAGTTAAAGAATTCTTCTAGATAATACCCTACTTAACAGTTGTAAGTTACTGGCCATTTGTTCATCCAAGAAAATACAATTCAAAAAACAAAAACCTAACAAATAAGTAAAAAAGAAAAAAAAATGTAAATATCAATCATCAGAAAGATTAGTAAAACACACCTTGAGACATGAAATAGGGAATGCGGAATCGTCCCTCAAGTACTCTTTGCCTTAGAGTTGGTAAATTAGGTCCACCAAATGGCAGAGAGCCACAGACAAGAATGTAGAGCACCACACCAAGGCTCTGTCGATAAAAAGCACGATTGGTAAGTGGCTGAAACACAAGCAGTGCAGCTTCTCAAGTATCATCCCTTTGGAACACATTTACACTTGTAGTAGGATAATACAGAATCTAAAACCTACCCATATATCAAGATGAGGACCTTCATATTCCTTTCCTTCAAAAACTTCAGGGGCTGCATAGGGTGGGCTTCCACACCATGTAGAGAGAGGCTCGCCAGATTTGTAGAAATTTCCAAATCCAAAGTCTGTAAGGAAAGATGAAAACTTGGAATTTAACATTGGGTATGTGCATTTTAGAAATGGACTGATAATTAAAGCAAGGAAGGGCACTGCAGGGGGTGCTACATGACATCATTCACTTTCCAGAAAAATCTATTCTGCTAAATATCATCATAAAACTAGGCTCCTTCAATCAGCTGTTTTCAACAACATTTTTAAGGCTTTTTCTATTAGGGCACCATGCAAAAAGTGAAGCAATATCATATTCTGTAGCACCAGCACAACCACTGCTCACCTGCAAGCTTGATGTTCATGTTGGCATCTAACAGCAGGTTCTCTGTCTTGAGGTCTCTGTGTACTATGTGATGACTGTGGCAATATTCAACCGCTGAAAGAATCTGCCAGAACTTCTTTCGAGCTTCGCTCTCACTCAGGTGTCCATGAGAAGTCAAGTGATCTGCCAGACACAATGACAAAAGGTCCAAAATGAAATGCCTAGGGTAGACTTCTTATTTTCCTTCACTTTTATCTCGACTGAGTGGTATTAAGTGCTATGGTATTGTGAACATTTACTATGACTTTAAACAGTGAAGCATTAGGATGTAAATCTTCAGCTTTCTTATTCTGCTAAACAGTAACACCCACCCACCCAGTATCAGAAACTTCAGCTAATGTCCCATATTTTAGTCTGAACCAGACATATACCATGACTGTTCCTCTCAAAAATGCTGTTTATCAAAATGTTTAAATACTTAGATGGTGAGAAGAATATCAATGAAACAACGTCAATGGCTCACTGTCCATAATGAGAACTCACCGAACATTTCTCCATTTTTTGCAAATTCTGTCACAATGTAAAGCATATCTTTTGTCTCCATAACCTGAGGAGGGGAAGAAAAAAAAATTCAAAGATACAGACCTCTGAGTTGTTTCCATGTACTTTTGAATGTAAGTACATTTATGTACTGCATCAAAATATAGCAAATCATTATTCCTTCACTACAGAAGTTTATCCAGTAAACAAGAATTACTCAGAATAACTATATTTCCCCTCACAGTTGCCATTAAAAATTGCAATGTGATATGGCTATCCTTCTGAGCCCATGTGTAGAAACATTTAGCTGTTTGCTGATCAACGTTAATTTCTTATTTTTACTATATATTAACAACAAGTTTATGACCTCTGGGTACACACTTAGGAAACGGTAACATGGTTTATGATTTCACTATTAACAAGACAGGTGACCAATAAATTCAGAACACACAATAAGAAGTAAGTAAAGGCTACCCAATCACACTTGCCATTTTACAGGCTTATTTACTCTGTAAGATGCTAACTAGCCCGTCAATTCATGATAGCAATATACATCAATTAACTAAGTGTTAATTTGTGACTCCAACATTAATTTACTTCTGAATGTGTAATCATTTGCAAAAGATTTTTACAAATGCCTAATGAAGCAGTTTTTAAAAAGTATTCTACAAAGTTGGGGGAGGGGGGAATCACTTATTTTGTCGCCACAGGTACCTGTTCTGCCTTTCAGCTTCAAATCATTAATACAAAAGCATCCACCACAAACAATCCCCCAAAGGGATCTGTAGGTGTTGGCTCAAAAAAAAAAAAATTAAGAATCAAAAAATTTCAAGTGTTGCCCCAGACACTGGGATTTCCAGCATTCTGCAAGAAAGTCTGAATCTCAAAGGCAAGAAAGGGAGCTCTCATTCCACATATAAAACATTAAATGAAATGTACATTAAAAAAATTAAATGACAGGAAAAAATAAAGCATTTTTAAATGTTCTGGGAATTATTCCAGTTGGATTAAAATTGGACATTGCTATTTGAATTGTCAACAACACCCCTCCACACCCAAACTGGCATTTCACCTAATTTTTACTACTCAAATTCCTCCAAAAGTGAGCATCAAACATAAACATCAATCAACAAGAATATAAAATATTAAGTTGCAACATAAACAAAAAGCTGGAAGAAAATACTCCTCTTGTTCAGTTAAGTAGCCTGATTTATCAAGAAAGATTTTAAGATATTTTCAAATCCTTAAAATACTATTTTGGTCCACGCTATTCTGTGAAAGTAATATTAACGGAAACTATGAATCCTGTACCACCATGCTAGCAAACTGGTGACAATTGGACAAAAATGCATGTTGTTATAAATTTGTCAAATGAGATTGTGATCTTTAAAAATAATGACTCCACATAAACAACTGGCTCTTCTAGTTTTCACATTAATTAAGCTTTGTGGGGAAAAACTAGCCAAAAAGCACATCTTATTATGATGGTAACTGATACCTCACATTGAACTTTAGATCTGCCATGACATATTACCTTTACCTTAAACCCAAGCAATACTATTTAAGATGATTAAACAAAACTTCCACTGAATGCTAATTAGATACAGTATATAGCATTTGTTAGGTCAACCTCGATCGGCAGACATTTGTAAGCAAGTCCCATCTTTTTCAGCACAGTACATTAATGTGTTTTTTGAAGTTTTTAAAACTCAAATTTAATTTAAATGACAACATACAAATGATACCCTGATCCTAATTTTGTTTATTTAGATGCAAGACCAAATGATTTTAATGTGACTTATTTCAAGTCAGTCCAGTGAGAAACTCTGCATTATAATCAGCAATGTATTTTCACAGACATAGTCAGTGTAAAGACATAAGAAATGGTCTTAACAGGAAATTCACCTCCTACACTTGACAATTTACACTCACATTCAAACTATTTGTAGCAATCTTTAAATCAGTTTTGATCAAATATAACAAGCTGTTAAACATGCAGTACACAGTGCCTGATCTATTTCTGCCTGTGCATTTTAAAGAAGTGTAATGATCATTCACTTGACCTGGATGGCCCAGGCTAGCCTGATCTTGTCAGATCTCAGAAGCTAAGCAGGGTCGACCCTGGTTACTACTTGCATGTGAGCCCACCAAGGAAGTCCAGGGTCATGAAGCAGAGAAAGGCAATGGCAAACCAACTCTGAATATCTCTTGCCTTGAAAACCCTACAGGATTGCCATAAATCGGCTGCAATTTGATGGCACTATCCACCAACACCAGTGACCATTCTCTCCTGTTCCAACCAGGTGCATCGTAAGATTATTAGCAGCCAAAACCATAACAATAATTCTAATAGGCAGATAGTGGGCAGAAGTGATTTCTTACCTGATACAGCTTAATAATATGGGGGTGATTCAAAAGCTTCATTATCTGAACTTCACGATAGATTTTCTCCAAATTACTTGGATCTAGCCGTGTTTTGTCTATAATTTTTATTGCAACCTACAGATTCAAGAAAAGAAACCCAGAACCTTTATAAAATACACACATGTTACTGCACAATCTACCAACACATATAAAAAGAACAGCTGTAAAAAATTAACGCCATTTGAGAGATTATACAAGTTGTACAAAATGCCTCTATGAGAGAACAATATGCAGCGTAATATAGCTTAAGTACAAAGAAACCCCAAACAAACATATATCTTAAAGCTTTCTTGAATATAAGCATCATTGGAATAACTGGGACTTGCTTACAAATGCAACACAATAGGAGTAAACTGTAACAAGTTCTATTGGATTTACAAGTTCAATTGCATTTATTCCCTGGTAAATTGTGTTTAGGACTCCAGTTTTCCAATTAGGATGATTACTTTGACAACTAGTTCAGAAATTCCATTTTATATTCGTGAAATTGTACTACATTGTTTATTTCCAAAACTGTCAGCCTTACAGGAAATTCAGCCAAGATACCCAAATAACTTTTGTCTGTTTTACTAAAGTCATCAATAAAATGAAATCCACTCTACTGAAGGACTTCACATCCATCTCACCAGTGCTGCTGGCTATTCTGAGTATACTGTTCCAATTAGCCTCTTTTAATATGAGTTATTTCTTTCATACTTCTGCAAACCAAAAACTTCATGGAACAATATCCTCAACTCTTTACTCTTGATTTCCTAAACCCATCCAAGCTACTGACATCACACCCACCTGCGTTTTGGTCACTCTGTGCCGAGCCAGTTTTACTACAGCAAAATTGCCTTTTCCCAAGGTCCTCTCAATATCATAGAATCCAACTCGAAGAGGCCTTTGCTGGCTTTGGTTTGAGGTGGGGATAACTGTATAATCTGACATGATCACCATGGTGAGATCTTGGTGGGTGACAAACACTATTTAGAAGTATTTATATAAGCATTCCTCTTTAAAGGCTGAAGTTTTGCACCTGCAAAACAAATAAAAATTCCACTGAAATTCGTGCCGTACAAAGCCTTCAACAAACCTCTCCAACTTCAGAAGTTAGTGCCCAAGAACTTCCAAATTTTAGACTGAGAAAATTATTATTGCTATTTATAAACTGACTTCTCACTAGAGCTCACGAAGTAGAAAGTTTTTAAACAGACACCCCCCCGCCCAAATAATTTACAAACGGAAAATACTCTGCAATTTAGAAATTCCAAACATGACTCGCAGAAACTGGCCTGAAAAGTTCTTAGTAGCCTCAGCTTTTCTAGGGAAGGAAACGCTTCCCTTCGTGAAAAGTCGCTCGCAATGAGGACTCCGAGGAGCGCCACCTCGGAAAGCAACGCGGGCTCCCGAAGAGTTGCGTGTCGGGTTTCCCCAGGGCAGTTAGCAGCCGCAGTGCCCTACGAGACGGGCCCGCGAGGACGGAGGGAAGCCAGGAATGTGCGCGCCTGTCCCCAAGGAGAGCGGCAAATATCTCAAGCATTCCAGGCAGAACTTCTCGCCAGGAAATTTGTCCTGTTCCCGGGTTCTTACAGCAGCATCGGCCGCACTCTTAAGTTCCAGGAGTACCTCGCGCTAGACAGGCAGGCTGGCTGGCTGCTGCCGCCGCGTCCCCGCCCGCTCGCCTGCCAGGTTCGCTGCTGCTGCTGCTGCTGCTGCTGCCGCCGCCGCCGCCGCCGCCGCCGCTCTAGCGATACCGCCGCGCCGTGCGCTGCCTCTGCTGCCAGCGCGCTGTGTGTGCAGAGGCCAGAGGAACACGCGGGAAGCCCTTCCCCCCGCCCACCCCGAAAACCGAGACGGACCCATTGACGTCACTTTGACGCCAGACCGACGCGCGACGAAGCGCGAGGCTGAATGAGAAAGGAGAGAGAGAGACATAGAGCCGTTGCCAAGAGACGGACTGTTCTGACGCGCGCCCAAATGGGCCCGTCACCCTGGAGATCAGGAGGGTGGGGTGACGTTAGCGCCAAGCGCGAGGGAAGGGGAAAGCGGGCGAAGGGGGGGGGAGAGAAGCGGCCCCTCCCTGTGCGATCTGTCACGTGACTTTTGTTATCCTTGCAGGGAGGGGTCGACCCCTGCCGGAGCCGCAAAGGCCCGGCTTAACTCGCCTCCCGCCGCAGCTAAGGGGGCATTTAACCCGGTGTGCTCCAGAAGCCCGGTAGAGGTCGGTTGCCACGGAGGCCAGCCCGGATTGGTTTCTACGCTGGCACCGCTTGACCCGAGACCTTAGATGCCAGAGTCTCGAGAGGATTTCGTCGCTTGCGCATCCCGACACAGACAGGCGGTCACCCCACGTGCACCAAAATAGGATTATGAAACTTCATGCAAGAGACGTCGAACTCGGTTTAAATCTCGCCGGACTCTGGAAATAAGTGCCTGTGTGTGCTGGAATCCAGCCTAGTTTGGGCGCAGGGACAGAGTTTTACACTTCGCCCTCGGCGGATGAAATTGGGGGTTAGTGACAGTAGCCCTGCACGCTACTCTGCGGACTGCAGGTTTCAGGCCAAAGTCCAGGCACCCGCAGCAAAACAATTAAAAGCCCCCGGCTTTGAATCCCGAATTACAAAGCCAGTTTAAAGGTTGCAGTTTATCTGCCGTGGCTTAAAATGATGAGGCACCGTGGATTTGTTAATGGAACTCATAGAAAGCGAAATCTAACTTCGAAAATTCCGTATTTAAAAATTGCCGAAGGAGTTGAGAGCATCAACACATTGTATCTAATCTATAAAAATGGGCTGTTGTCTGTTTAGCTGGCTATTCTGTTTCATGGACTTCAGGTAGATTTCTTCAAATCCTTATCAGGGACTATAATAGAAACTGAACTCCAGGGGAGCCTGACTATAAGCAGCCAATTGGTGGAATATTCCTGGAGGGATTTATTAGTCTGGAACCACCGGAAGTATAGCCCATGTTCAAAGTTTTAAAATGTATGATAGATAGTAATTTTAATATACCATGGAAACAAATAGTAAATATATTAAACTAAAAAAGCTGGCAGGACCTTGACAGTCTGCCCTGAATTCAGTTTCTAGGTCACCTTGCCACAACTCCTGCAGCATAAGCTATTTGCATTTGCCAAGTTCTTGCTCAGATTTTGCTTAGATGAGTGTGGCAGCATGCCAGGATCCTGAAGACCCAGTAGTTGAGTTTTTTGAGATCAGAACAGAATGCAGCAAACCTCCAATTTAAGTGTTGAAATATCACCCTGGGTCTAGCAGTCCATTGGGGGTGGGATAATGCCTCTGGCGGGAGCTGTGGTTTGGAAGCCTATGATGTACATTCATGTGTAATTCACTCAATTACATAGTTCATGACCTCCTTTGGTGCAATTTCATCCCAGATGTTCTTTTTTGTTTCATTTGGAACTTTTTCTTCTACCTTTGAACTATTCACATAATTACTACCATATATTTTTAAATCAGGGCAGAGTTGAAATGTGCAAAAAAACCCTTTCAAGACATGTTTATTACCATATCTAACTGTAGAGTGGCCCCTGTGCCGATGACGAAAGCAGCAAAATGCCTGGTAATGCAGAAAAATATAACTTTTTAACATGACCCAAAGGAAAAAAGGTCTCCCAAAACAAGTCAGCAGCAAATCCCGATGAAGTAATATAAAGAAACATGAAGAAATACACACCAAATTGCCTTTGCTTATCAGTATGGTATAGTGGTTAGTGTCAAATAAGCATCTGGGAGGCCTGGGTTTGAATCCCCACTTTGCCATGGAAAGTAGCCAGTCACTGACTTTGGGCCAGTTTCCCTTTTTCAAACTAACCTGTATGAACATGAAAGCTCATACCCTGAATAAAATTTTGTTGGTCTTAATGGTGCCACTGGACTCAAACTTTGTTCTGCTGCTTCAGACCATCATGGCTACTGTAGTGATTTAAAGTTTTAAGTGTGTGTTTCTTTAAATGTTTGATAAATTGCAAAAAGAAGGGGGGTTATGAAAGGGGGATGACTGACCGAGTGAGGTGGTTGGTTGGTGACTGAGAGTGTATGGGCAGAGCTAAGAAGTGTGTGTGGAGAGAGAGAAAGCAGTTAACAGCAGTCTACAGAGTCTGGGAAAAGCAATCTTCTGATCAGAATCCCATTAAGATTCTAAAGAAAAAAGTAAAATACTTACAGAGAACATGTTAGGGACTAGAGAGTCAAATCCTAATATTGTCAGAGTATTATAAGAGTGTAAGAAGAAGAAGCTGACAGAAACTCAAGTTAAAAAGGGAGAGATTAGCTGAGCAAAATAAAATAAAGATTGAACGAAGTACATTCTGAAAAGAAAGGGAGATTTGAGAGAGAGAGAAAGGAGTGATTGTGAAGTGAAAGACTGTGACACCTCAGTCAGAAGTTATCTAATACACTGTTATTCACTGAAGAGATAAGTTACAAAACATCTTGAAACTGATATGCTTCTTGTACAAATAAAGTTTTATTTTGTTTATTGTTAACCGAGAGTCATATGCTATTTAAATACTAGAGTCTCATCCACAGGACCATGTAGACCAACAAAGGAGCCTTAGAGCTTGGGCACAGTACCTTGGAAAAGGTTAAAATATAAGATTGGAATTAAATTCCTGATGGCAGCATTACATACTCAGAAATAAAGAGAGACATAATAAGAAAGGCACCGCATACCTAACCACATGAATAAAAGAGAGTTGTCATGACCAGTGTTCCCTCTAAGCTGAGTTAGTGTAAGCTAGCTCACAGTTTTTTAGCCTCCAGCTCACACATTTTTGTCTTCACTCAGGAAGGATGGCTCCAGAGCAAACTACTTTATGCAGCAGCCAAATCGTTCACTCACAACTTTAATGTCAGTAGCTCACAAAGTAGAATTTTTGCTCACAAGACTCCACAGCTTAGAATCGACCTCACAGGGTTAGTGTTGTGAGAAAAAATGGAAGAAGGGAGAATGCTGTTGTAAGCTGCTTTTGGTCCCTATTGAGGAGAACGGAAGAGAATAAATATTTAAAAACAAATTCTAGATAGATTCGTGCTACTCTCTTCCTGGAAGCTGGAAAGCCACTGTAGTTTACAAGGAGAGAGTGTAGGCAGCCAACTTTGTGGCATGGTCTTAAGCAGAGGTTTAGAGTCTGAGCCAGTAGGGTCCCTAGGAACAGATGTGTTCAGTGTCTTCCTATTTTCATGAGGGAGGTGATGATTCCTTCCTTGTGAATATCAGCTAGTAGCCATAAAGTACTTAAATCTGATGTGAAATCCCATGGTAACATTCCTTATTATTATGAAACAAAACTCACTGTTCTCACCAAAGCACTTGGAGCCTAGCAAAACAGCATGTACAAGTATAACTGGCGCATGTGAACAACTCCCTGGAAGCTATTAAGGAAGAAGTACATTGCGACAGGCTACATTCCTTTCCCTTGAAATACTGGTAAGACATGGTACTCTGTATCCCAGCCTGCCTGGAAACAGGCAGTCCCAAAGGAAAAGGATTTGGTAACCAAGATTGGATGATATTGACTAGTTCAGCTCAACTCAAGACAAAGAGATTTACTAGCGGACTCTAGAAAAACAACAATCCCAAATAGCATCTTACAGTTATCCCATGGAGTCCTCCTGTGGTTTTTTGAAATTCATAACAGTGGTTGTACCATTCTGCAATTCCTTCTTCCTCTGTTCTTCCCTCTAGTCACCAAACTTCTTTTCTCCCCTTCTTTTGTACCAGCTTCTCAGTAAGCTTAAAAGCCTTTATCCATCCACAGTACACAGTGTTTGACTCTCAATTATCCTGTCACATAAGCCCTTCTATAACACCGGTGGGACTGAGCTGGTCAGGGTTAATACACTTTTCATCAAAAGCCTGTGAGAATTTATAATAGCCTGATGGTATGTATGTATGTCGCTGTTTACATCCGTAATGATTCCCTTGGTAAAGCAGATAAAGCAGTTTCCCTACTTTTTTTCTATCTGCCATTCCCTGTTAAGCATGAATATGCTTGAGATAGGTCTCTGTCTCTTCGCCCCACACACACCCCAATATATTAGGTGTAGTTGTATGATGATACAGATCTGCTGGCCCTATTTGAAATCTCTGTTCAGTTTTTAGGAATGAGTAATCATAATTCCGTTCACTAATGCATCTATATGACCAGAGAGGGTTACCTCAGTACATTGTAAGAACCAGTCGGCAATGAGGAAGCTTATTGACTACCTGTCATTTTTCTTAACTTCTTCCCCTCTGTCCATCCATCTCTCTCCCTCCATGTTAATTAGATAAGTTAGCTCTACCTGCTGTTTATTATCCTGGCAGAGCTTATTATTTATGTCCCACTCCCCCTTCCATGCCTTGCAGGCTATGTGGTTCATCATACCTGTAGTTAACAGAGAAGTGTCAAACCCTTAGGAGCCTGTCCCCACTCCCTCACTGGAGCAAAAGTAGTTGAATAGAGGAACCTCTAGATTCCCCTCCCAGTGGAAGTCCCATCCTGAAAACCACTGAGGTGTGCAGCCGGGGGAGAGTGGGGACATTTACTTCATTGATACCCCACATTTCTCCCTAATGGGGTGTCAAAGCAGCTTACTTGGTTCTCCTCTCCACGTATTTTGTGGTGGAAGGGGATGGCTGCTTTTTCAACATGAGCTTGCCTCTCTATGACAACTTTGACATCAAACATCAAATTCATCACAATTCAGCAGAATCCTGGTTTAAATCATGAGTGTGCCAAAGAAAATTTGGGTTGGATTGATTTTTTGTTAATTAAAAAATAAGAAATTAAGCTAGTCATATTAGGAAATCATTTGAACTATTTTTTACATTAGTTCAATGGAAACACCTTTCCTGGTGCAACTCCCTGCACCCTTTCAACTGGGAAGAAAATCTCACAGACTGTATTTCTCCCCCAAAGGATCCTCTTTCTAATTTTCAGGTGGACAGAAGATACCATTTTTGTTTTACAAGAATTTTAAGATTTTTACTTGCACAGTGTGAACAGGGTATGTGCATTGGCATCGTTTTCAGGGAGCTGTTTGGTGTGGTTTCCCCCCCAAAAAATGTAGCATGCAGGTGATCAAATCTAAACCCTGCCCTCACTTTACAGCAGTGCACTTAGTTGATTTCAATGTTTTTTTCCACCTTAGCTGACTTCCAGTATCACAGCCCAAGAAAAAAATGTGTTTCAAACAGCAGAACATAGCAACATGAGCAAGGAAAGAGTAGGAATTGTTCTTAACTCTGGCACCCTGGGTAAAGACAGGGGGAGGTTTGCTCTGCTTTGCTCATAAATGGGAAGTCTTGTGCGTATTCCCCTGCTGATGTCTGATAGATCTTAGATCCAGAATCAGTGGGTCTCTCACTCACAGAGAGAGATGATCTGATCCTTCCTTAGCTATCACTGATATCTTTTGAATCTGCTAAGACTTTCTGTGTGTATGTGTTTGTTCATTATTATTGCAGGGGAAGCCTTAATTCTCTGCCTCTACTTCAGTCTACAGGTAAACCATTTATTATGGGAGGGGCAAGCCACAGTCTGTGCCCCTGTTTCCCAAAGTATCCTGCCAGTGAGTAGAAGCAAAGCCTTTTCCCCTCAGCCTAGTGACACATCTACACAGAGAACAAAATAGCTTGTGCAAATTTAGGACACATGCTTGTAAAAAATGAAAAGCACTCCCAAAGCCTGAAAATGTGTAATGATTGGTATAGAGTAGAAAGGTTGTACATCAGAGGTGTCAAATGTATGGCCCATGGGCTGGAACAGGCCCATCCAAGACTCTTATCCAGCCCATGAGCGACTGGTGCAAGGGAGGGAAACCAGGAGGCTGCTGGGGGGATGACTGAGCACATGTTATGAGATATATGTGGTTGAGGCTCTCAAGAAATAGAAAGGAAATGACTAGGGGTGAGGCTAAGAGGCTGAGGTAAAATAGTGCGAGTGGAATGACAGCGAAGGCAGAGAAAGAGGAGGTGTGGTGTTTTTTTCTCTCCTGCCTTCTCCAACTCCAGCTCAGCAAGGATAGGGGAAGCCACTACATGGGAGAGTAGAGCCAAGCAGCCAGGGCTGCCACTGCTGCAACCAACCGATTTTGCATTTTTTCAAACAGCGACCCTGACGGGGTTGGCAAGAGCAAGTGCATGGAGCAGTGGTTTGCTGTAAGGGATGGGGCCAGCAGAGGAGGAGGAGGGCCAACGTGTGGATTGGGAGGCAACTGGATTGTCTTGTGTGTGCCACTCTTATGAAAAAGATGTCCCGGCCTTGCTGCCACATATCTGAACAGCTGCAGAACTGGGAGGCAGAATGCATGTTGTGGTGGGTGGGGCACAGCAATCTCCCTTCTCCCCCACGCCTGTTTTCAGCCTATGAGAGGAAAAAAGTCATGAGATGACAAAAAGCACCCCTTGCAAGTCTTAGAAACAGCCTCTCTGTCAGGCCTTCCCTTCAACCCTGCTCCTTTTGTGGGAAATGCAGGAGGGATGAGAACTGGGAGTAGGGGGATCTGGGAGAGCCAGGTTCAGATCCCCCCTTCTTCTGAGCTAGGACCCTGTTGTCTTGGTCACCTGGGCCAGTCACTCAGCCTGGCCCACCTCACAGGGTTGGTGTTGGTGGTTGGAATGGGGCAGTGGAGGGGGAAGTCTGGTGTGCCTTTTGAAGATCCTCAGAGGTAGAGTGGGAGGAAAGAGGAAACAAAGAGTGAGAGATGGATCATAGCCATGCTTGGCTGCAGAGGCTGGGCGTATGGGAGAGCTGCTGAAAAACTACCTTATTTACTTGCAAGGAATACAAGACTGTTTCCGCATCTGGTACTTGCCTGTCATTCCCAGCACATCGAAGAGTGTTGGATCTGATTCACTGATTCACTGATTCTCAGACTTTTCTGAATCTTACCCATCAACATTTTTATCCTGCTGTTCCTCCAAGGAACTCAGGAGCAGCATGTGTGGTTCTCCTGTCCTTCATTGTGTCCTGCTCATTGTGGGGTGAGCAGGTGAACATGGTAAGGACACATCAGTTAGGATGTTTTAAGCCTGCTTGTATTTTGTTAATGTTTTAAGCATGCTTGTATTTTGAGTAAAAAATAATATTGTTAATTAGGTATGCCTGTGTCCTTTATAAAGTTTATATCTTCAGTATCTGGTATTACCTTTTATGGCACACATGGCCCGGTCCGACAAAGTGACATTTATGTCAGATCCAGCCCTTGTAACAAATGAGTTTGACACCTCTGTAACACATAAATGCAAACTGGAACAATCCTGTTTGGTGGAAGATCAAGTACAGGCATATATTTGCTGAACCACTCCTGCTGTTTTTCCTGCTGGTCAGGAAAGTGAAACCCGACAGTAAGGCACCACAATAATTATTAGATCAGCAGATTTCCAATTTCACCTGAATGTCAGAAATAATTCTGTTTTGGAGCATTTCCCATTTTAATGAAGGGTGTGGTTCAGATCAGATTTGACATGCATTGTGGAATATAGTGGTATAGCAGTCATTCACAAATAGGTTTTCCTGTGTGGACAAGGCAATCCAAGAGGTGAATGATTGCCATGATAGTGCGATATCCAATGGGTGGAGGGATGCAACCTAGTTTAATAATGTGCACATGCCTAGTTTTACTGAGCCAGATGAATAAAAATTTCTTTCAGAAGCTGGACTTCAGATACTTGTTCCATGAACAACTAAATAATCTGATGCCATCATACTAGTTCAGCCAATGTCAGAGTTTCACTGCCACAACCAAAATAACAATACAGATTGTTTTTCACAATGCTGTTGTTTCACTGAGCATTGCATAAATGTGCAGTAATAGTCTCTCACACAGACACCTTTTTTGTATTAGATTTAAATTGCTAAACATTTCCATTTAGCATTGTCTCAGGAAAATTAATTGAAATTCCCTGTTTATTTAAATAAACTTCTCTGCTTGAAAGAAGGGAAAATATTTCATTAATATTCATTTCTCCATGGTTACAGGCAACCTGGTTTATTACTATAGGATTGCTCAGTGACAGGTGACATACAGTTCTTCATTAAAAAGGTATTTTATTAAAGAGTTCTCCAGGTAAGACAAGGGCAAAAATAAACAAATATAAACAGAGAAATATAATAATTAAGTTTCTTATCATTTTTTTCCCTCAAAGAAAAATACAATTACTGGACCAGGTTCAGGGCTGGCAGTCAGAGATGATTAAAATGTGGAATTCACTGCCAGAGGATGTAGTTATGGTCACAGGAATAAACAGCTTTAAAAGGGGATAGAGCAGGGGTGTCAAACATAAGACCCGGGGGCCAGAACTGGCCCTTCCAGGGCTCTTATGCGGTCCGTAAGCAACTGATGCAAGGGAAGGAGTGCTGGGGGGAAGGGCAGAGCCACTCCATTGTGGCTTCAGCACAACATAACAACTTCATCTGCAGCAGTTAAGTATCGTGGGAGCATCCGCCCAGTGCTGCACTGCTGCCTCCCCAGTCAGCCTATGTGCATTTTCCTCTGCACCCCCCTCCCAGCCCATGGGGCCTTCCTGTAAGGCTACACCAACTTAGAGCTTACCAGCTGCTGTCCTTTATACATTTTCTGTCTCCAGTACCTGGCATTACGTTTTATGGCACACATGGCCCAGATGGACAAAGTGACATTTATGTCAGCTCTGGCCCTTGTAACAAATGAGTTTGACACCTCTGGGAGAAATCTATCAATGGCTACTAGCCATGGTGACGGAAGGGAATCTCCACATTCTCTGAACCCCAGAGCCAGGAGGCAACATCAGGGGAAACCCTCAGCCTCTATGTCCTGTTGTTGGCCCTCCAGAGGAACTGATTGGCCGCTGTGTGAGACAGGATGTTGGACTAGATGAATCATTGATCTGACCCAGCAGGGCTCTTCTTATATTCTTATGTTCTTATGATGCTCATGTTATCAAAACTAGTTCAATGATAAGGCAAGCTGAAGGAGCCAGCTTTGGAGCACAGGAGTTGGAATTTCTGGAGACATTTCAGGCAAAAGGTGTCCTTGTCTCACAGGCTTCCACTCTTTGCAGCTGAAGAGAAGAATCATAGCACCAAGCATTTGTGTTGTATATAGATTTTTTTAAAGATAGCATTCAGAAGTACTGGCACGAGCATTCACCAGGATAATCACATGACGTCCTTAGACCTTCAAGATGATTACCTGCATATTCTGTCTTCCAGGCCGTTCTTCCCTTTTTGATTTTCAAGGCCAGCATTTCCAATATAAGGTTTACCCTTTGGGTTGGCATGATCTCTGGGGTATTTACTAAGGTCCTGGTAGTTCTAATAGCGTACCTACAATAACAAGGAATCCACCTTTATTCTTACCTGGATGATATCCTCCTCAGAGCCGAGGAGGTGAGCTAGGACACTGAGTCCACTATGCAAAATCTTTGGGCACACAGCTGCCTGATCAATGTGTAAAAAAAAAGTCATCTCACACTCTCTAGGGACATAGTCCACTTAGGGGCCAGGATTCAAACAATGATGGCCATTTCTACCTGCAAAAAAGCAGATAAAATTGTTGGAAGTGGTGAAAGAAACCCAACAGTGCTGGGGCTGATGATGCAGTCCATAGAGCTGATTCCTTGGGCCTGCTTCCACGCCAGGCCTTTACAGTGGACTCTTCTTCCTTAACAGAAGGACACACACACACAAATAGGGAGCACAAATAAGTTAAGATACTGTCCCCCCCAGAAGTCACTAAGCTAGTGGTCTTCACAACCAAATATGACAAGGGGAATTTGTCCAGCCTCCTTACCTGATGGTAATTATGGGCACCAGCAGAAGGGTCCAGGGAACACAGTGCATGGATCAAATTGTCTGAGGTATATGGAGCATAAAAACATAAGAACATAAGAGAAGCCAATGTTGAATCAGGCCAATGGCTATCCAGTCCAACACTCTGTCACACAGTGGCCAAAAACACCAGGTGCCATCAGGAGGTCCAGCAGTGGGGCCAGGACACCAGAAGCCCTCCCACTGCTGCCCCCCCCCAGCACCAAGAATAAAGTTCATCATCTGCCCCAGACTGAAAGTTCCTCTCTATACCTTGTGGCTAATAGCCACTGATGGACTTCTGCTCCATATGTTTATCTAATTCCCTCTTGAAACTGTCCATGCTTGTAGCTGCCACCACCTCCTGTGGCAGCCCATTGGAAGAAATTAACAGTATGAACTGGCTGGAACTTGGGGCCATCAGACTAGCACTAATTGCCTTCCAGAACCTATTGAAGAACAAATATGTACTAGAGCGCACAGTTAATACTATACCAAGGCACACATCAATTGGCAAGGAGACACCAGATCAATGGTACTCCTCCAGGAGTCCAAAATCCTGTTCAATTGGACAGAGAAAAATTTGGCTGCTCCTGCTCCTGTGGAGCCAATCTGAGCCCAGTTGTGGGAGCAGGGAATGGTGGGAGCCACTATGGGCCTGGTCACACCAGCAGGGAATGCCAGGAGAGGCTCCAAGCTCAGCCCCAGCAGCAGGGAACACCAGGAGCTGCTCTGGGCCCAGCTGCAGTGGTGGGGAGTGCCGGGAGAGGCTCCAGGCCCAGCTGTGGTAGTGTGGAACACCAGCAGAGACTCCAGGTGGAGCTGCAACAGTGGGAAATGCTGGGAGAGACTTTGGACCTACCTGTGGCACACACCAGGAGCTGCTCCAGACCTGGCCACCATCAAGAGCTGCTCCAGGCTTGGAGCAGCTCCCACGCATTGCTACCACTGCTGGGCTCAAAGTAGGGGAAAAGAGGGAGGAAGAAAGAAGGTGGGGTTGGCTTGGGGGGAAGAAAGGGAAAGACGGGGGTACTCTCTTGGGGGGAGAGAAAGAAGGGGGATTGGCTTGGGAGAGAGACAGAGAGAAAGACAAAGAAGGAGGGATTGGCTTGGTGGATGGTTGGAAAGAAAAAGAAGGGGGGTGGCTTGGGAAGAGAAAGAAAGGGGAAGACAGGGGAGAAGGTAGGAAGCAAAGGTGGGGGAATGTCCCTCCCCGCAAGTTTCTTGTGGGTCCCCTCTGATTTATTCTTGGATTTGGTACTTTTCTGCCATTTTAACTCACGTGCTTTTCTGTACATTTAGTTGTCAAATCGTAAGATCAACAGTGCAATTGTAAACAGAGTTACATGCTTCTAAGTCCAATGGGTATAAAGGTATAAAAATGGCCCTGTCGGTATATGATATCTAGGTTCCTTACTGCATCTCCTTCTACTACAGAATTATAAAAAAAATCTGTATGACCTTATATATTGTAATTTGCTACCACACATTAGCCATGGTTCCTGTTTTCAGAGTTTGCAGTATGTACTGATCAACGTTGTTGTTGTTTTTTAAAGCTATTATTATTACTAGGGGGGGAAACACTGCAACAGTTTGAGCTAGTGCAGGAACATTTGAGCTCTCAAGTTTTATATAACATCTTTGAAACTGATACAAAACTGTGGTATCTATTGAGCATGATTTCACAGGAGCAAACATAACAACTGAAGCTACACATAATGATGTAAATTAGTCTCTGTGGTCATTTAGCAGCCAATGGGAACTGGATTCAACTCCTTGACAGCCACTCATTTTAGCAATGATTAGATCAAGTTCTTAATGCCCTTGTGGTGGAAATTTGGCTGATATACGCTGTACTCTGCTATTATCATTGTGTCTATTTAGGATCTGTATAAACTAAAAATACTGGGTTGAGTGTGAAATGTGTAACTTTTCCCCCAATTCCCTTATGTGATCTATCTAGATGCTTCCAATTTAAGGGGACAGGGTAAAAGCCGGGCCGTTCCAGGGTGTTCCAGCTTTTACCCTGTCCCCAATTTAAGCATTACTTGTTTAATTATAAACATTCATATTGAATCAATAAAATCCACACCCATTTTGAGGTTTGTTTGTTTTTTTAAAACTGCTTTACTTTTCTGGTGTTATGTATAAAATGAACAAGTGACAGAATTTCAAGTGCTAAACCAATTAATAAAATGTCTCCTCTGCCATTACCTTCTTCACTAGAAGGAAAACAGAAATAGAAGTTATAACCCACAGTTGCAAGAAGTTGCATTCTTCAGGGGAAAACAGATATAGCCAGTGTCATCAAAGTAAGCAATAGCACATCTCTGTAATCAAATGAATAAACTGCAAAAATAGGTATTTCTAGGGGTTAGTATGTTGTTGCTTCTAGTATGGCGATATGTACCGTATGTGGAGACCTCAACAATGCTGCATCACAGAGCAGGATTATTATGGCACACATTACTCACTTTCTTTGGCAAAATTTATTCCATTCATTTTCCATCCTTCTGTTTTCCTATAACTGTTACCCTCTCCAATACATTGTAAAGTGTTCCTGCCTATAACAGATACATTGTTGTAATTCCTGCACCACTGTTAGCCTGATTGTTCATATTTATTATCAATAATAGGGGGAATATGCGTAGCTATTAATAGGCAATGGTGTTCTTTGTCTTCATGCTCTAGCATGACATGTCATTGTGCTTGGTGCATACTAGGGAACTGATCCATTCTTCTTCAGAAAAACAGGCTGGTAACCCTGGCTGGTCACTGGAGCTGCTTGGAAAGGCAAGGAGGGTGTCTCTTGCTTAAGGTGCAGTCTCATCTGGCATCATACTGGGTCACCATGTTGCACAGTCCCTTTAGCATAGTTTTGCACAGTTCATTATTTTATTACAGTCCTTATAAGGCATTCAGAAACCTTGCAGGGCAACACCACCCTGCAGGAAACCTCTAACTCACCTCCTATATCAGAAGTACATCACTGAAATATTCTACTATACTCATCCAAACTCCATAGCACTTTCATAAGAATAATTTTAACAACATTTTGATAATGTTTTCAACCTAAGAAGTGATACAGGGCAATCTTGGGAGGGGGGAACACACAGAGTGCTGGTATGTCTTCAAGATACACTGGCACAACCTGGGTATATATTGGTGTCATGCCCTGGAACTGTCATGTGCTGCTGAGTTTTGCCATGGCACCACCATGCCCCACAGTGAAGGGCAGGCCTGATGACATGGTGGGACGTAGTTGGCTTCTAAGCCACTCCAGCCTGGGAATGCCCCACCCAGCAATGACGCTGAGTTATGCTTGCAAAACCTGTGGTGTGGCACATAGTAACCCATGGTGGCCTGGGAAAGCACTCTCCCACCAGCCACCATGTCCCCAGTGGCCCAACACCCACAGAAGTCCAATGAGCACCATGCCCTGCACCCATTGGCTAGTAGCCAAACCCCCACTCCTCACCATAGCCTATGGTGACACCTGGCGGGCAATATAAAAGCAATCCTTGTGTGGCCAGGCCAGATGCCAAGCTGTGTGGCATGGGGATTTGTCCATTGGCTCCACAAGTGTGAGATTTCACATTTTGCACTGTAGTGGCAGCTCACACACACTTGGGCATGGGCACACCATACGGGAGCACAACTCACCAAGATGGCTGATAGATGGCGGAAGCAGCTGCAGAGGCCAGCAAACTACTGCAGACCTGATGCCCCACCACCACCATGCAAGGGCTCATCACAGTTCTTTCTGGCAGGCACACTGACCCAGATCTACAGTTGCCAGATTTAAAAAAACAAAAACAAAAAACTGACACATCAAGGCTCACTGGTGGCTCCACCCAGGGCAAATAGCAGGAAGCACACTGTTTGTGCCAGGAGGAGCACTCAGCCCGAGGGCAAAGCAGCTGCTGTTCTGTGCTTAGGGTCAGCACTGCCTCCTCCCACAGCAAACAGCACTGGGAGAAGGAGGACCCAGACTGAATACAAAGCAGCAGCAGTTATTGCTTCATGCTTGGGCTGCCTTGGCACTGCCTCCTTCAGACCCAAACAGCATATTTCACTGTTTTGGACTGGTAAGTTTGCCAGTTGACCCCAACAGCCCAGTATTTTCACTGAGTGTTCACGAAAAACACTGAAAAAATATCAGAAGTTTAAATGTCTGGTATTTTTTCAGATTTTCCCCAGACAATCAGTGAAAATACAGGACTGTCTGGGTCAATACCAGACACCTGGCAACCTTACCCAGATCCGCCATGGCATTAGCATGCCACCTGACTTCAGAGCCCCAACTCAGTGGCCACAGCTGTCCTGCGCTCTGCATGTCAATCCAGTCAGGTGTCCTCTGGAGTGGTCAGATCTAGATAGGGAAACTTGGGAGCACCAATAGGTGCTGGCAGTCTGAAACTGGAGAGAAGGAACTGGTGGTGGCACACAGGCTCACACCTAGTGGACCAGTTGATCCAGCAAGGCAGTTTTCCCAAGCCTCTGCTTAAATAGGCTTAGGAAGTCATTAGGCTCAACTGTCCTGCTTGTAAGTGTTGAGCTCCTCTGGCTGCACTGTGCTTTGGTCAGGATATGATAAAGAATTATTGTTCACCTTCTCTGGGAAGGAGTTTTGTGTAGCCAGTCCAGCACTTTGCCTCCTTTGGGCCACCTCATCCTGGGCCTTCTGCCTTCACTATTTCTACAGAATTAGAGTGTCCCCTGGGAGCTATGGGCCCAGGTTCTCATCCTATCCAGCAGAGGCCTGGTGTCTATTCCAGGGGTTAGTGGTGAGACCTCCCTTGCAGGCTCAGGCAGGTTGGCCTCTGGTAGCTCACTGTCAGCAGGTGCCTCAGTGGTGCCTGGCCCTCCCTGGTCCCCCTGGTCCTCTTCAGCCACTGGGCTTGGCTCCTTGGGCTCCTCTCCTAAAGACTCCGAGTCTCTGGACTGGTGTGACGGATTGCACAGAAAAACAGGGTTTTTAAAATGCTGCTTGTGTCAGAGAGTCAGGGAGTTCAAGAGGTAATCTTCCCTGGAAAGAAGAGCATATTTGATTTGCTGCTGTTTTCGCTCTCTGATTGGTCAGCATCAGCTTAGAGTGGTAATAAAACAGCTGATCTGGAGGGAATACATGCGTTCACCTTTTGGTCTGTCTGAAATGTAACGTCTGGATCAGTAGCCAGAGGGTTTGGCTTCTGAGGAAAGAGACTGATCAGGAGTCAGTGATTTCTGTCAGGGCAACATCAGAGAAGTACTTCTACAGAGAGAAGAATAAGGACCCTATTGTCTTAAATATATTAGAACTACTCTGAGGGAGAATTTAGATTCTCAGTCAAGAAAGCTGCAGAACAGCATTATACAGACAGAGGATACTGGAGAAGGATTCGGCAGAAGGTCTGGGTAATTAGAGAGCACTCCCATACAAGCCAAATAGTTAAAGGAGTTATTGCTTCTTAGGGACAAGGGGAATAACTTCCAGCCAGTGAAAGGGGTTGGGAAGAGAACCTTGGTCTGAGATAAAGGGGAGAAGCTTAGACACCTCAGGATTTAGTGAAAACCTGTAATATCTGGAAAACCTAGATCTCTGAAAGGAGCAACGTAGAAGCACTAAGACAAAGCTATTTTCTAAGGAACTGTATTCAAGTTTCTGTGTAAAAGCTGAAATATATAATAAGCAAAAACCTCTCACTGAAAAGAACTTGAAACTCTGAAAATAAGCTACTGTAACACTCTCTTGTATGATCTAAGAATTCAAATCTGTATATAGTATGAAGTTTTACCTCAGCATTTCTAAACCTTGACAATCCATTTAATGAGGATATATTAAAACAAGACAGCTCCTGTATTCCCTCTAGTTCCTGTGCTGGGTCATAAGCCTAAACTAATATCTGTGACAAGGTAGGACAGTTAAAGCTTATAAAATAAAATAAAGGAGAAATACACACTACTGAAGGGTGTCTCAGTCACTGAGGGGAACTAAAAATATTTTTAAAATATTTTTTCATTTTATAACAAACAAAGACAGACAAGAAAAACAAACATTAGTACATATAAACATTCGATGGGATAACCTCTGACTCTTTGAGTTAACTATTAAGTTGTCCATACGTCTCTCAATGAAAGTATGATTCTAAACCTTGACAATCCATTTACCTTTTGCACAGTTTAATATAGATGTTCTCATTGTCCTCTATTTCGGTTGTATTCACATTTTATTTAATGTATTCTTCAATGCAACTGTAAAGTCTTGACCATGTATTTTCGAAGTTTTCCTCTTTATATCCTTTCAAAATTAAAGTTAATTTGTTCATTTCAGCAGTTTTGAGTAGTTTGTTTATTTCTTCTTTGGAAGGTATCTCCTTTCTTCTCCAATATTTGGCATATAATATCCTAGCAGTTGTAACTACATGTACAATAAGATAAGAATCTTGCTTTTTACAATTTTCTGGAAATATATTCAATAAAAACAATTCTGGTACAAAGGGTATATTACTTTTTTAATTTCTTTGCAATAATTCATGTATCCAAGCCCAAAACATTTTACTTTTCTCACAAGTCCACCACATATGAAAGAAAGAACCAAGCTTTTTTGACATTTCCAACAATCATTTGACATATTAGGATAAAATTTAGATAACATCTGGTGTAATATACCATCTATAAAATATTTTTCATAGAATCATAGAATGTTAGAGTTGGAAGGGATCTTGCAGGTCATCTAGTCCAGCCCCCTGCACTCTGCAGGATAATAACCGAAAGATAGCTCTACATACCTACAACATACCTGAAAGATGGTTGTCCAGTCTCCACTTGAAAACGTCCAGCGAAGGAGGGTCCACCACCTCCCAAGGCAAGCTGTTCCACTGCTCAACCACTCTTACAGTTAGGAAGTTTCTCCTGATATTTAGCTGGTAACAACTCAGCCCACTGTTTCAGCCTATCTAGATCATTTTGAATCCTGACTCTGACTTCTTCAGAATTAGCAGTCCCACCCAGCTTTGTGCCATCTACAAATTTGATAAGCATCCCCTCTATGTCTTCCTCCAGGTCATTTATAAAAACATTAAACAACACCGGGCCCAGGACCAAGCCCTGTGGCACTCCACTTGAGACTTCCCTCCACGTAGACGCAGAGTCATTTACGAGCACTCGTTGGGTATGATTTTTCAACCAACTATGAATCCATCCAACAGTTGCACCATCCAGCCCGCACTTAACCAGCTTATCCTCAAGGATATCATGAGAAACTTTGTCAAATGTCTTACTGAAATCTAGATACACTATATCCACAGTATTGCCAGAGTCAACCATTTTAGTAACTCTGTCAAAAAAGGAGATAAGGTTGGTCTGACATGACTTATTCTTGATAAACCCATGCTGGCTAAAACCAATTAACTCATTCCATGCAAGGTGCTCACAGACAGAGCATTTAATAATCTGCTCTAGAACTTTCCCAGGTATTGATATCAAACTGACAGGTCTGTAATTTCCCGGGTCTGTCTTTTTTCCTTTCTTGAAGATCGGGACAACATTCACTCTTCTCCAGTCTTCCAGCACAACACCAGTACTCCAGGACATCTCAAAGATTAGAGCCAGAGGCTCTAAAATAATATCTGCAATTTCTTTTAGCACCCTGGGATGCAAGCCATCCGGCCCTAGAGATTTGAAAGTATTTAAGGCAGCTAGATGCTCCCTAAACATTTCCTTACTTATTCTGGACTGGCAGTTCCCCCTTCCTTCATATGCCCTGCATTCTTCAGTTTGTATATAGCTCGCCTTATGGTTAAAGACTGACGCAAAGTGAGAGTTGAGTAATTCTGCTTTGTCTTCATCCCTTGTTATGGCTTGATTGTCTTCCCCTAGCAATGAGCTTACCCCATCCCTGTTCTTCTTTTTGCTCCAAACATAGGCATAGAAATTTTTCTTGTTATTTTTAGCATCCCTCGCAAGCCTCAGCTCCATCTGCACTTTAGCCTTTCAGCATCCCTACAGATTCAAGCCTGCTACTTGTACTCACCCTCAGTAATCTGACCCTCCTTCCATTTTCTGTACATTTCCCTTTTTAGTCTCAGCTCTTCAGAGAGTTCCTTGTTCAGCCACCTCAGCTTCATTATCTGTCTCCCACCTTTCTTTCTTATGGGAACAGTTTGCGATTGTGACTTAAGCGCTTCATTTTTCAGCATCACCCATCCTTCCTGTGCAGATTTCCCCCTCAGCATTTCCAGCCACAGGATCCTACCTACTATTTCTCTGAGTTTTTTTAAATCAGCTTTCCTGAAGTCCAGGATACGAGTCCTGCTATGTCCTGGTTTCACATCCTTCTCTATGTCAAATTCCAAGCTGACATGGTCACTATTCCCCAAGGATCCCACAACATTAACTTCATCAATCAGTTCTTCCTTGTTAGTCAGAATTAAATCTAGGATAGCTTAAGTATGATCTTAAATATTTTCTTTGTAAGAAATTGCTTTGGTGATTTTTATATTTGTTTTCCATATCTTAGACCATTGATCTAAATCAATAGTATGTCCCAAATTTTAAACCCATCGAATCATAGAGCATTTAACCCCTTCATCTTGAGTTTTAATTTCTAACATTGTAACATACAATTTCTTAATAAGCTTATCATCAGTATAGATCAATATTTTATCTATTTCAGTTGGCTTTTCAAAGAAACCCATTTGTTTATCTTTAACAAATCTTGATTCTAATTTTGCTCTTTCCCACCAAGTCATATCTATATCTTGTTTTTTGAGGTTCTCTATTATCTTTAGTTGGTTTTTATTATCCAACAAGTCTTCATATCTGCACAATAAGTTTTTTTGAAATAAATTTGGGTTTGTAAAAGCTAGGAACTAAAAATATTTTTGATGGGAAAATCTACCTGAGAGTGGGGAAGCATCAGGGGTCTCTCATAACTGCTCAGAAGGGATCATGACAATAGCACAAATGTCCCAACATGGCTCAAGGTAAGTTCACCACCCCACATTCCCCTTCAGCAGGTCCCCTTCCCACACCCACCACCAAGGCTGGTCCCAACAGAGCCAAACAAACTGTTATTGGCTCACCAAGATAACCACTGACATATACACCCCTGTACACACATAGAACATTATCCCCCCCCCGAGCCCTTCCTACCACCTGGGTTACCAACCTTCAGGCAGGCCATATCACCCTGAAGTAGAACCACCCTCCAGATGGCAGAGACCACCTACCACATGGAAGATAACTGGTCTGGCAAGTGACCTCTAAGGCACCACAAACTCTGGCTTCATCCCCAAACCCTCAGGACCTTTCTGAGCCTCAGCTGCAGGACCCATCCATCCCAAGGCCCTACAGGTAGGCAGGGGATGATTGCTTGCTATACATCCCTGTGGCCAAACTACTATTGGTCCTTTTCTTTCTCCAAGCCAGACCCCTCAGATGATCCCTACAAATGCTGCCCACAGCTGGCATCCAGAACCATCCATGGTAGCTGCAGGACCAGTAGAGTCCCCTGGTGCCTCCAGGCCAACAGCCCTGCCACATGTCCCATCAAGGGGACACTAAGCCTGGGAGGTGAACAACAAGGCCTGGAATTGGTGCGAGGACAACCCACATTCTCACAGAGTTACAGCAGTGCACAAGCATGTTGAAACAATACATTTTCCTGGGAACACATAATGACACTGGGAACAGTAATCTTTGCACAGGCGTGACTGCATGGGGAGGGGGAAAGCCCTCAGGTGGAAATAGCACAGGCCACAGAGTGATATAAATCATGAAAATCCAAACTGAAATAATTGATTTATATCAAATTGTTATTGATAGACCCTTTATCTATCTTGTTTTTCTCCCACCCTTCCTCCAAGGAGGTCAGGATGTTGTATATGGCTCTCACCTCCTCCATTTTATCCTCTCAGTAACCCTATAAGATTTTGGCTGAGAGACAGAGACACTATAGCAGAGTGGGGATTTGAACATGGCTCTTCCCATGTCAACATTCTAACCAAAACACCACACCATCTCTTTATACAATCTCAGAGGGACACTATAAATTTCTTAAAATTTAACTTAATATTTTTGCATTTTAGAAAGTCATCTATTATCTTTAAATATAATAAACTGCTTATTTTTATGTAGTTTAATGCTCATGATTCCAAATATGATCATATAACCTGGAGCCATGACATTAACACTAGAATTAACACTGGAATTAACTCTAGAAAGTTCTTATTTATTCCAGTGTTTCTTTCTGCTTTCTTCTACCTCTGTCCTTCATAATATAATTGCTCTACCTGCTCCAACCCATAAAAAGTAAATAATTCAACCAGAAGCAAGGGCTGGTAGAAGTTACTGGTCAAATCATTATTCTCTATGAGATGGAAGGTAAATGTCCATGTGCTCTGATTGCTACGTAGAATCATTTTTGTTGTTGTTCAGTTGCACAGTCTAGTCTGACTCTTCGTGACCCCCAGGGACCACATCACGGCAGGCCCTCCTGTCTTCCACCATCTTCCAGAGTTTGCTTAATTTCATGTTCATTGCATCGTAGAATCATAAATATTTATAATTAGAGTTCTCCATATAAGGCAAAGGTCAGGTAATAACTATGCATGCAATAGGAGTAAAAGGTTACCTGGATCAGTGGGTGACACCTGTGGTGACTTGCCATTCTCTAGCCTCCAGCATCAAGCCATAATGCACAGATGTAATCTATGACTTATAAAGATTTTTCCACATGGTTCTTTCTTGACAAAGAAAAACTGTAATTCATAAGGGATATGATATGATTGCATTAAGTTCAGATTTAATGTTAAACATGGTTATTTTTTAAAAGAGAAACTGACACTGAAAAAATGAAACAAAATTTAAAACTGATTTTTTTAAATCATGGATTTTCATCTGCCCTATTTCTTGTCACCCCATCTCAAAATAGATATCATAAAATCAGAAAAGATACACAAATAGGCAACCAGAATGATCCGTGATCAAAGTACACTTATGAGGAAAGGCTAAAGCATATAGGCCATTTTAGTTCAGAAAAAAAGATGAGTGGATGGGTATGGTAGAAACAGAGTGATTTTTCTCTCTCTCTCATAGCGCTAGAATTTATGGCCACCTAATGGAACTGTTTCAAGATACAGACCATAAGGGGAAAAGTTCTTCTTTACACAACACATCATTACTTTATGGAATTCACTGCTACAAATTGTGGTAGTAGCCACTATTTAGATAACTTTGAAAGGGGATTAGAGAAATTCATGGAGGCTACATATATTTATCGTTGCCGACTACAATACTTAAATGGAAAGGATTTTACATATAAATTGCTGAGGATCAAACAACAGGAGAAAACAAATAACTTCCTGCCCTGTTTGTGTTCTTCCTGGAAGCATCTGATGAGTTGCTTACTACTGGAAACAGGATGCTGGGGTAGGTGGCATTTTTATATGATCCAGCAGGGCTTTTCTTATGTACTTCTATTCCAAATCAAATGTTACTAATGAAACAAGTCTGTTCCAAAGGGACAATCCCCCCATGATATCGTTTTATAAGGTTCCATTGCTTACTCCAACCACTGTCATAGTTAGCCTTCCAACTCCCAAGGGAGCATTTCAGCATCCACACCTGTACTCGCCCTCCCCAATCAAAGACAGGCACTTACTTCCCTCCCCATAATCCTGTCATTTTGTCATATATCTGGGGGTCCCAGTGCCAGATTTATGTACAGGCTAAGTAGGCTGAAGCCTAGGGCCTCTAAATCTAGGGGGCCTCCACGGCCCTGCCCCCCCCCAGCAGGCAGTCTCCCCTCTCCCAAAATTGCAAACCCTGACAAGCTCTGTCCCTTCTAGGTCCCTGATGCCACTATTCAAAATGCAGACTCCAGGACTCCAGAGCCAGCAGCCCAGAGTCAACAACCAACTGCACAGCCTTCCCCAGATCAAGGGTTGGGTCAGTAGTGGTATGTGCTGCAGTTTAATCAATGGGAGAGTGCGAGTGGGGGGGGGCTGGCTGAGGCAGATAGAGCAGGCAAGCAAGCTCTCCCAAGTCCCTTCCATTCCTTCCCTTCTTCTTGGTTTGAACAGAGCAAACACATCTGACTGGCATTGGCCTCACCCCTCCCAGGCAGGAAAGTCTATATTTCACACTTCACAGAGCCCTGTCGGTGCCTGCAGCATGCACTTGCAACCCCTTTCTCAGAACTTCTTGGATATGAAAAGAAATATTGATGGTGTCAATTGTCATGCCAATAAATCCAAACAATACTGCTTCATACATTAATAGTAGATTAATTATTCTAAAGCCATTGCAGAATCTAATCAAAGTTTTACATATTTATTGTATATAACATTTTTTGGCAGTTGACCCTTTTAAATGGCTAGTATTGATTGTTGGATGGGAGTCTGGTGTTTGCTGTTGCTGTAATTATTAGATGAGAAATTATAGTTAATTATTAACCTATGCTTTTGCATCATTTTCAAGCCTCCTAATTGCATGTATCTTGGAGAAAATTATTTTGAAAACTTTTGGCAATTTTGGGAGTTATAAACTTTTGAAAATGTTTAGATTGGAAAATGATGTTGTGCTATAGGGTTGGCTTGTTGGATGTGACAGAATAGACTCCATCTTGAGTTCGTTTTAGTTTAGGTCGTTTAGTTTAGTTAAAATGGCCACCCACCCTGGGAAGTAGGGCAAAACTCCAGGGTAGGTCTACAAATCCCAGATGCCTCTGTGGCCAAAAAGTGTGGGAAAGCCAGGTGGCAGAGTCAGAAGATATAAATGTTCCAGCCAGCCTGGGAGGGGGGAGTTGTCCTGCAACCCTCAGAGAGGCCAGGAGGCTCTTGCTGCAGATTTCCCACAGGCAGAGAAAGGCCTTGGGGATCAGGGAAGGCAGCAGTGGGAAGGGATCCTCAGAGGGATCCAAAACAACCTGTGGAAGGCAGGAGGCCAGGCTGCAGGTTGGTAACTGAACCTCATCCCGAGGGAAAATAAGTATAGGGATTAGTTCAGGAACAGAGGAACTGTGTTTTATCTTATTTTATTTGTGCCCCATGGTGTCTTCCTTTCTGTGTTTGATTTAAAGTGCCTTTTTTGTGTTTAAAATCCTGTTACTTGTAAATAGTCAATAAAATCTTTGTTCTATGTTTAAAACCCCAGTCTGATGCTCTGCCCATGGAGTCCCCCCCACTCTGCCCACTACCAGTGCCTTAAGAAGGGTCCTGGAAGGGAAAAAGCCCCAAAATGTGCAGGTGCCAACCCTCCAGGAAAAACCCAAAGTTAGGGGTTTTCATCTCCAAACCCTGGGAGTCAGCCAGAGGAGTCTCACTGCCCCTCAAGAAAGGCATAGGGAAGTCAGGGAGTGGTGGCAGCTACTGAAGAGTGACAGAAGCCCACCAAGGAGGTATGAAGGCGAAGCAGGGCTCACGAGCCACAAACTGGCTACTCAGTCCCCCAGGGCTGAGGGTGGGTGCCCACTTCACCACAGTGGAAAACTGAATTCTGTAACCATTCAGCAGCAAACATCTAGACCTTGTGCCAATAGCCACTGATGGACCTCTGATCCATGTGTTTATCCAGTTGAAGATTAATTTTACTTTTTATTTTTAGATTCTGAGCATGAGTAAAAGATTTGAAAGTGGTGCTAGCAAGTGCAAGAGACAGAGACTTGAAAATGCTGTGGTAATGAAGTTAAGACCAATCACTGCTTTCGTGCATCAACCACTCATTGAAGCAACAAGAGCCAGCAGTGAAGCTATCCAGCCTAAGCCAACTACTAGCATGCAACCAGACAAAAACCTCCCTGAAAGAGAAACAGCGAAGCAGGATATGGAACAGCAAGATGATTATGAGGAAGCAGCCATGATGTTGGCTCAAACTGAAAATATAGAACTAATTCAAGAGTCACTTACTGGACAGGGAGAGGCTAAAGAACCACAAGAAAATAATGTAAATAGTCAGATTTTGCAGTTCACACCTGGTATAATAGGCCAAGTCCAAGGTGCAGATAAAGATAATGCCAAATCCAAGATGCAGATAAAGATAATGCCAAACATAAATCTACTGTAACAGATGTTGGTTTGTGGTCAGAATTATCACATGAGGAAGTATCCTATTGGGTAGAGAAGGGTCCCTATTAAGTTCTGCATCATTGTGGACCATTTTCAAATTCCAAGTGAGTGTACAAAAAGCAGTCCAGGTTTTGCACAAAAGCTTTTTTATTCAACAAAAGCAAATGGGGAAACATATAGCTGAGAGTGGCTTGTATATTCTCCCTCAAAAGGCCAGATTTATTGCTTTGTTTGTAAACTCTTTCCAAACCTTGCATCTTCTTCCACTGCTTTAGCTACTGAAGGGTTTGATGACTGGCAAAACCCCTATCTTATCCAAACTCATGAAAATTCAAAGAAGCATAGGAATGCCATGTTGGCCTACCTAACAAGGAAGTGAGGGCAAATGTTAACTTCCAAGCTAGAGGAACAAATAAAAGCAGAACAGCAGTACTGGCAGCATGTAATGGAGAGAATTATTGCTGTAATATGCACTCTTGTAGAATGAGGATTACCATTCAGAGGAGACAATGAAGAAATAATTGCAATTATCTTGGTCTTTTAGAATTAGTGGCAAAATTTGATCCATTTTTACTTGCTCATATCAATTGGTATGGACATTCTGGATCAGGCAATCCCTCTTATTTGTCAAAAACTATATGTGAGGAAATGATTCAACTCATGGCAAAAAAAGTTAAGGATGCAATTCTGACTGATGTGAGAAAGTCTGGATATTTCAGCTTTTCAGTAAATTCCACTCCTGACATTTCACATACTGATCAGTTGACTTTAATTATCAGATATGTATCACTGAAGATGGTTTACCAACTGAGAGATTTTTAACTTTTCTTGAACTAAAAGACCGCTCAGGTGAAAGCATGGCTGATGTAGTGTTCAACTATTTCACTACTGAGCTTAAAATTGACTTTAGGAAATGCCACAGGCATTCTTATGACAACGCTGCCAACATGGCTGGTAAGTACAATGGTATGCAGCAAAAAATCATTGGAAAAAACCAATTTGCAAGTCACTCTTTAAATCTGGTGTGCCGTTCAGCTGTGGATTGCTGCCTTGATGCAGTGAACTGTTTTGGAATTATCAATGTAATGTATACCATCTTTTCATCCTCCACAAAGAGATGGGCAGTTCTAAAATAATTTCTGCCACCTCAGTCTAAAGTGCCTAAATATTTGTCAGACACTAGGTGGGACACACACGCAAAAGCCACAGAAGCTGTTTTGGAAAGTTACAGTGCTATCACTGATACCCTCAGTCATTCGTACTCTGACGTTAATGGGAAGGGGGAGACCAGGCTTCAAGCTAACAATCTTTTGAAGAAAATGGAAGAACTGGAATTTGTGTTTATGCTGCATTTTTGGACCTGTGTGCTAGGTCATTTTCACAAAGTCAGCAAAGCCCTTCAGAAATCAGACCTGTTATAGAATTCTTGTGCAAGTTTGTACAGTTCACTTCTGGATTTTTAAAGGAAAATTAGAGAAGATTTTGATGAGCTTGAGAGACAAGCAAAAGCCAGCTTGCCAAACGTTAACTACAAAACAAGGAGACAAAGAGTAAAGGAACGGCAAAAAAAATGACAGAAGTGCACCTGATGCCTTAGATGCACCTTCTTCAAGAGATAAGTTTAGGATAAAATCCTTTATTCCTATATATTAGATGCACTTGAAGCCAATTTAAAAAGAAAAAGTACTGTGTACAGTGATGTTGCACAATTATTTTCCATTCTTGCTAATCTGACAGCATCTAAGCAAGAAATTCAGCAAGGTGTTGAACTGTTAATGGAAGCATACCCAGAAGATATTGACCTGAAACTTATTGATGAACTTTTTCACTTTCACCTGTACATGAGACAAAGCCATAGGCTTACAGAAGAGCACTCTCTGTCTCATACAGCTCTTTATCAAATTATATACAAGGAAAAAATTCAGATGTCCTTTCCTAATGTGGAAGCAATCTTGTGGCTATTTCCTAGCTTTATGGTCACTAACGTCTCAGGAGAGAGTTTTTCAAGACTCAAAAGAATTAAAAATGAATTAAGGGCCACGATGTCTCAAGAGAGGTTGTCTGCACTGAGCATTCTGTACATTGAAAGTGACAAACTGAGACAAACAAATTTTGATGAAGTATTGGATGATTTTGTTGTGAGGAAGGCTAGAAAAAAACATATTTAGTCTTACTGTAGTTGATGGTTATAGTTTACTTCTTAACATGTATTTTAAAACTGACTGTTCAATGACAACATGAAGTAGATTCTAAAAGTGCCACACTGTCAGGTAATCACGATCATATTATTTACACTTCCCAGGCAATATAATTTGTAAACTCAAGGTTTTGGGGTTTTTTTAAGAATAACATTATAACTTCATTTTTCTAAAAATTAATGCTTATTCCACAAAAGGTTTACAAAGTTCAGTTATTGCAAAAGTTTTTCAGTGTTAATGTTAACATTTGTGCATTTTTTCAATCACTATGGTATTTAACAATAACATCTTATGTCCTTTAGAGGAGAAATTGTGAATTGCAGAATTTTAAATACCCGTCATCATCCTTGGCTTCACTCAATTTTGTTTATAATACTCTTCCATTTTCTTCTAGTCGTGAGGGTGGGGGAGTGGGAAGGGTCTCACAAGTGGAGTAGCCTAGGGCCTCTCTTCATTTAAATCCAGCCCTGGGAGGTCCTCAGATCCAAGTCAAAGGAAATGAGCAGCAGAGGAGAACACATGGAGGACAGGTCCTAGTGAACCAAAGGTACTGCATCTCAGAACTAACTACTAATGTACAAAACATGCTGCATGGCTTCTTGTATTGCTTTGACTCAGGGCATGCTCATTAAGGGGTTTCACTGACTGTCTTTGGTATATTAAAACTAAATTGAAAATGCTTGAAGCAATATTTGTAAAAATGAGGAGACAGGGGTGGGGACATGGAGGGCTGATGGTGATGAATGACATGTCATCCTTCTGAAGAAAACCCAGAAGTGATATCAATCCCCTCTAGAAATCTCTGGAAACTCTATGGTATAACAAGGGGTCATTTCATAGAAAAAGAGGAGCAGGAGCTCATTAGCATAATTCATTAGCATAGCTTATTTGCAAATGCCACACCCCCTGGCATCACCGGAAGTGTGTCAGAAGGCAACACCCACCGCTCAGGCTCCACTGGACTGTTTTGTATTGCTAGCTATGGTGGGAGGGGAGTGTGCAGATCTGCCATTACAGAGGAGGGAGAGCTTATACCTAAATAAACCTTGGTCTTAAAGGTGCCACTGGACTCTTTTGGATTGCTGGCAAGTACAGGAAAGTGTGTGGCTGCTTGTGGGTCAAGGAGGGTGGCGTGGAGGACGTGCATGGCCTCAAGCAGATAGGGAGCCAGGGCGGTGGTGGGGCAGAGGCACAGGAGGAGGCCAAGGAGGTGCAGGAGGCCAGGGGGAGCTCCTTACAGGCCTTGTGGGAGTCACCGGGGCCCACCTTGCAGAGGCACCGTGCCAGGGCCAGCATGAGGACAGACAAAGCCTGGGTGGGCTGGGTGCCATGGCCCAGGCAGTCGTGGAGCAACTCAAGGGCCAGCTCATGGCAGTGCTCCGCTGGGTCAGCCAGCAGGCTGGGAAAGGTGAGGGGGGCTGCTGGGAGCAGGGGGCGGGGCTTGCTGGATGTGCCCGCCCCCTGGGCTCCTTACTACCGGAGCTTCGTTCCTGTGCGCTTCTGCAGGAATGAGCCCTGGGTAATGGGTATAACCATAAATTTTCTGGTGATGTTCCTAGAGAGGACTGATTTCTTAGCAGCAGGAAATGGAAGCTAGCACTTTGAATTGGGATGAAAGAGAAACAAACTGGCAGCCAGGTTGGGATAATACTAGCTTAATATTTAACATAAGAACATAAGAGAAGCCAATGTTGGATCAGGCCAACAGCCCATCCTGTCCAACACTCTGTGTCACACAGTGGCCAAAAATACTAGGTGCTATCAGGAGGTCCACCAGTGGGGCCAGGACACTAGAAGCCTTCCCACTGTTGACCCCCCAAGCACCAAGAATACAGTGCATCACTTGCCCTAGAGTCCTTATCTATACCTTGTGGCTAATAGCCACTGATGGACCTCTGTTCCATATGTTATCTAATTCCCTCTTGAAGCCGTCCATGCTTGTAGCCACCCACCACCTCCTGTGGTAGTGAATTCCATGTGTTAATCACTCTTTGGGTGAAGAAGTACTTCCTTTTATCCATTCTAACCTGACCATTCATCAATTTCATTGAGTGCCCACGAGTTCTTGTATTGTGAGAAATGGAGAAAAGTACTTCTTTTTCAACCTGCTTTATCCCATGCATAATCTTATAAACCTCGATCATGTCACCCCTCAGCCGTCGTTTCTCCAAGCTAAAGAGCCCGAAGTGTTTTAACCTTTCTTCATAGGGAAAGTGTTCCAACCATTTTATCATTCTAGTTGCCCTTTTCTGCACTTTTTCCAATGCTCCAATATACTTTTTGAGGTGTGGTGACTAGAACTGTGCATAGTACTCCAAATGAGGTTGCACCATTGATTTATACAGGGGCATTATGATACTGGCTGATTTGTTTTCAATTCCCTTCCTAATAATCGCCAGTTTAGCATTAGCCTTTTTTATTGCAGTCGCACACTGTCTCAACATTTTCAGTGAGTTATCTACTATGACTCCAAGATCTCTCTCTTAGTCATTCTCTGCCAGTTTGGATCCCATCAACATGTATTTATATTTAGGATTTCTGGCTCCAATGTGCATCACCTTGCACTTGGCCACATTGAACCCCATTTGCCACATTGACGCCCACTTGCCCATCCTCGACAAATCCTTTTGGAATGCCTCACAATCCTCCCTGGTTCTCACCACTCAGAACAACTTCATATCATCCACAAATTTAGCCACTTCACTGCTTACTCTCAGCTCCAAATAATTAATGAACAAGTTAAAAAGCATCGGACTGAGTACTGATCCCTGCGGTACCCTACTGCTTACCACCCTCCAATGAGAAAATTGCCCATTTATACTCTGTTTCCTATTAATTAGCCAGTTTTTGATCCACAAAAGGACTTGTCCTTTTATCCCATGATTTTTGAGCTTACTTAGGAGCCTTTGATGAAGAACTTTATCGAAAGCTTTCTGGAAGTCAAGGTAAACAATATCTATTGGGTCCCCCTTGTCCACATGTTTGTTCACCCCCTCAAAGAACACTAACAGGTTAGTGAGACAAGATCTTCCCTTATAGAATCCATGCTGAGTCTGCCTCAATAGTTTTTGTTCATCAATGTGCCTACTAATTCTTTCCTTAATAACAGTTTCCACCAATTTACCCGGTATTGAAGTCAGACTGATGGGTCCTAGTCAGAACTCTAGTTCCATAACCAATTAAACTTTCTGGACCATCTTCAAAGTAGGGTTGTCAACTCTGGGTTAGAAATACCTGGAGATATGGGGGTAGAGTCTGATGGGGTTTGGGAAGTGGAGGGACTTCAATGGGTATGTTGCTATAAAGTTCATCCCATTTTCTCTGTCACCTGGAGACCAGTTGTAATAGCAGGTGATTTCCAGCCATCACCTGGAGGTTGGCAACTCTGCTCTAAAGGCAGCCCCATGCAGAGTACAGTGAACAAAATCAATAGCTGTACAGCATGGGTACAATCCATTGATCTGAGGAGCTGAGCCACAAAAATGGCTTATCATATGAAAATGGTCACTGCGGGAAGTAATTGACAGTGCAATCCCAGAGTTCCTAAATCCATTGAAACTGCTGGATTTAGAAGGGTATAACTTGGTTTAGGATTATACTGTGTGAAAGCAGTTTCAACACAGTCCCTTGTAGTAGCACCTCTGTCTTATTTTGCTTTTATCTACTGGGAGATTATATAGAATTGCTGTTAATCGAAACAAAAGTAATGCATAACTGAAATATAACTTTAAAAATCTTAATGACTCCCCTCCTTCCCTGTTGGTCTCTCAGCACAATTCTCCATCAAAGCTGGTGCAGCTGCTGTGCCATTCATTTGGCCTGGAGCAGGGATAATTGCTGCACTTCTCCTCCAGAAATAATTGTGGCCTGTCCACTTCAAAACCCACTTCTCGGTTTCAAGTAGTGATGCCAGTTTTCCTGTCCTTCACAGCCTGGAGGCATTTGCACAGTACTTAACCTCCACATTTCAGTGATGAGCAGAATGTGTCCTATAATTCAGAAGACAACTTAGATCAACGCAATTTCAGTGTGTCATTAACTGCAAATTATCTTGAAAAATGTCTGCCTAGCTACCTGGGTTTAGATGTAACAGCTCCAGATTCATAATCAGTTCAGCCCTAAGCTTTGTTGCTCTTTAGTCAGGTTGCTAACTAATTCACATCTTGACCTACTTTACAGAATTATTAGGAGTAAACAAGAATCGTAAAGCACTTTCTACACTGAGAAGTGCTACAGAAGTGATTAATAATACCTCCTGTTGCGGCAAGTAGCTTGTATCTATTTTCCCTGTAAGCACTTTCGTGCAGTGCACCTGGTCTCTATTTGTAGTTTGCATTATATAGGTTGATGGGAGAGGGAAGAAGCTGGTGGATAGTTCTATAACTATTCTTAATAACAATATATTTCTTTGAAAGGCAGAGGAGATACAGAAGCTCACTACTGTTAAGAGTTATCAAGCAAGGTGATGACCTCTTCAGATGTATCAACTGCAACCTTTTATAGTGCACTTTTTATTATTGGGAATTAGATTGTAGTTTTGTCTTAGGAAATTTTAGAGCAGTTTTCTCTCCTTTTTTTCTCTCCCACCCCATTGCACTGTTATTATTTCATTCTTTTCTAAAGGCAGGGGTCTTTTTGGGGGGGAGCGCAGTGCTCCCAGAGCTCAGGAGCCAAGCCCAGCCCCAGCCGCGTCCTGGGGAGTCTTTTGGGCAGCCGAATGTCAATTTCAGCTCCATTATATCCTATGAGCCTTTGAAGTCAATGGTGAAAACATAGGGTATATTCTGGGGGCTGGAGGAGGGGTTTGAGGGAGAGGCTCCAAACTCACAGGGTACGTGATGGAGCCTCTCCCCAAGATACCCACCAAGTTTCAAGAACATTGGATCAGGAGGTCCAATTCTATGGGCCCCTAAACAGGTTGCCCCTATTCCCTCCATTGTTCTCTATGGTGGGGGAAAGTAACTTTTTCCCACCATAGAGAACAATGGAGGGAATAGGGACAACCTGTTTGGGGGCCCATAGAATTGGACCCCCTGTTCCAATGTTCTTGAAACTTGGTGGGTATCTTGGGGAGAGGCTCCATCTGCTATCCTGTGAGTTTGGAGCCTCTCCCTCAAACCCCCTCCCCATCCAGCCCCCAAAATATACCCTATGTTTTCACCATTGACTTCAATGGCCCATAGGATATGATGGGGCCAAATTGCCACCGAATTTCTTTCATTCCCTCCTTTCTTTCTCTCTTTTTCCTCTTTCCCTCCTTCTTCTCTCTTTCTTTCTTTCCCACCTTCTTCTCTTCTCTTTTTTCCTCCTTTCCGTTTCCCTCCTTCTTCCCTCTCTTTCTTTCCCTCCCCTTTCCTTCTCTTTCTTTCCCTCTTTCCTTCCTTCTTTTCTTCTCTCTACTCTCTCTCTTTCCTTCCCTCTTTCCTCCTTCTGTGGCCCAACTCTCATGAGAAGGAGTTTAAACTTTAAACCCCTTCTCTCTTAGCTCCCCCACCCAGACCAGCTGGGGAAGGGAAGGGGAGGCTTTTGAAGATGCCTTCCCCCCTTTTGCTTCCCCTTCTGACATCACTTCCGGTGATGTCAGGGGGCATGGCATATGCTAATAGCCTAATAGCTCATTAGCATACCATATACTAATGAGCTCCTGCAGCTGTTTTTCTACAAAAAGACCCCTGTCTAAAGGTATAGCTCAATTTTATTGCATGGTTTATTGTATGTATTGTACTGGTCTTTAATGCATTGTTTTCATAAGTGTATGTTTCACCTTGAGTCCCAGCAAGAAAGGTGGGTGATGAAGTAGGTAAATAAACAAATAAACCCATGCCTGAGAAGCCTGACCTGGTTACAAACATACCATGCCTTGATAACTTCTGAACAGGATTCCAGTATCACACTCAGTGTGGAGTTATTATTGAAAAGTTCTCAGAAACTTCATCTGGTTCAAAGTGCAGCCACAGTTGTTCTGATGATATTATATGAATCTCAAACCATTGCATAAATTTCATTGGTTTCCAGTTTGTTTCTTAGTCCAATGCAAATTATAGATTTCGACTTTAAAAGTCCTAAAGGGTTTGGCCCCAAGATATACATGTATACCCTATTTCACTGCAATCAGAGTTTTGTTGGGTAGCCCATATGACATGGCCTTTTTTTAATCGCAGTATCAAGACTGCAATATTCATTCCCCTAGAATCTGGCACTATAGTTCCACATTTTTCAGAGGCTTGCCAAAACCTTTCTCTTTTTATGCTTTGTGTATTTAGTTTTAATCTGGGATAGCTGTGATTGGGAAATTGCTTCCATCTCCTTAGTTCTGATGTGATTTTGCTGTGGAATTCTGCAATCATTCTCCCGTGGTACATTTACTTGTGTTCTCCCAAAACTGATTTACCAAACTTTTTTATTTTATAGATTTTGCTTTATTGATTTTTTTCTGAGTTTTTTTATTACCCTGTAAACTGCTCCATGGTCAGTGTGGTAGTTATACTGATAACCAGGATAAAAAGCATACATTAAAAATGAATGCATTTTTAAGGTGTTTTGTTTAGCCGCTAGCTAAATATGTATTCTCAAAGACCAATGATGGCTAGAAGAGGCTTGCATAGATGAGCACTCATTGACTTTGATGGCTGGTGGTAGCAAGAGTTCTAAAGTTGGAATGTATCCAAACCAAGGTACAGAATTGTGAGCTTTTTTCGCTGGCACGTTCTAAAAGCATGCTATTTTGTATTGGGAAAACTGATGCTACTTTCACGATTAGCACTGTTTCTCTGGGTGCCTACCTGCTCTCACAAATGCCTCCAGTATTTTTTTCCTCAAATGTCATACATGTACAACAGATCAGCACCAAGTTCCCAGGATTTAAACAGGCCTGAGTAGAGGGTATGAGTTTTCCTAGCAGTAGATGTGAAAAGCCTGATATGTTGGATCACCCACCCACTGAGTAAGATTTTCTGCTCAATGAACAACAGTAAGTTTCGGTTTAATTGATTTCATGCAGAAGCAAAATGTATTTGCACCATGGCAGTCCTTTTTTAATTCCAGTGCTACAGCAGCTGTCTTTTCCTTCTTCCTCCCACAAACCCAGGAGCATATGCTTTGGGGAGGGGGAGAATCTTCTTAAATCAGCTTAGCATGACACTATAGCAGGTTTCTCAGCCACTTCAGCAAAAAGCCACAACATTTTTAGAAGATACACACTAACAACATTCTGATTACAGTGTGCTGTAATTGACAAGCACACTGGTTCAGCAGCTCTGATTGCCTCACAGCCAAGTGGGCACTCTGCAAGTGATCCTTGTCCTCATTGCTGGTAGCCCAACTGCAGAACCAGCAATAGGCAGTGTGGTGTAGTGATTAAAGTGTTGGGACTAGGATCTGGCAAGTCTGAATCCTCCCTCTGCCATGGAAGCTTGATGGGTGACTTTGGGCCCATCTCACACTCTCAGCCTGGCCTCCCTTACAGGGCTGTTTTGAGGATAAAATGGAGGCGAGGAGAACAATCTAAGCAGTTTTTGGTCCCAATTAGGGAGAAAGGCAGGATATAAATAAAGTAAACAAAGAACAGTAGTGCAGCCACCACATACAAAATCATCACATATTAGGGCAGGGGTGAACCCTAATGGTGCAGAGCACATACTTTGTATGCAGAGCAACATATCTGTACTTATAAAACCCAGCAGGTTCTGGGAGAGCCCTTTCTCTGCAGGAAGCACCAGAAAAAGATTATTAAGCTAGATGAACTAATAGTCTGAATTTAGGCTTCCTATTTACCTATCCAGGGCAGGGAATAACAGTCCCCAGGACCAGTTTCCTATCCCTAAGGAACTCAGGAGCAGGGGTGGGGAATGACCTCTATATAGTGACACTCTAGGAATTTTCCCTAGTCTCTGTGATAAAAGACCACAGAGAGTGGGGGGCAGCCTAAAGCTTATCCAGAAATGACATCACATCCTGACTTAGTATAAGACAACTTTTCTCTGTGTGTGTGCATGTGCGAGAGGGAGAGAGAGAGACTAGCAAAAGTAGATTGAAAAGACTGAAATTTCCATTCTGACCTAACTAATACACTGACTTTTATAATATTGCAGGCTTGGAGTGCTACCCTAAGCACAGTTATACTCAGGACTATTTTTGGGCAGGAATGCACAGGAACAGAGTTCCAGCTGGCTCCCAAGTTGGCCACGCCCAGCAGGAATGCATTAGCATAATAGGCCACACCCAACAACAGAAACTCATTAGGATTAGCTACATTAGGGGTGTGTGGCCTAACATGCAAAGGAGTTCCTGCTCCAAAAAAAGCCCTGGGTTTTGACAACAAACAAGGTAAACAGAATAAGAAGTAAAAGGTGGATGTGGCTGGATGACCACACTTCTGGTAACATGGAGGTGTGGCCTAATATGCTAATGAGCTGTGCTATCATGGGTGTGGCCTAATATGCCAATAAGTTTCTGCTGTTGGGTGTGGCCTATTATGCTAATGAGTTCCTGCTGGGCTTTTTCTAAAAAAAAGGGCCCTGGTTACACCCTTCTTCCATTGACTTCTGAGGATGGCACTGTTAAGTCATTTGTAAACATTAAAGAATTGCCTAGCAATGTTAGCCATCACTAAGGAAGCCACAGTGGTCTACTGTGTTCTCCCTGCAGGAACAGTACAGCTGCATCAACATGCTTTGTCTCATTTTGTCTTGAGTGTCAGGGAGAGAGAATGCCTAGACTAGGAGCATTCATGGTATGCTGCTGTGCTTCAGCTTTACAGGACCAGAGCAGAGCTCTATGACTGCCGCTTCTGTATTGCTTTCTTTCCTTCTCTGGCAAAGACCCATATTCAGATCTTCACAGCTCCCTCCATGCCTTCTAATTTCAAAGCCTCTGAATGAATTTGGTATGCTCCACTAAAGCCCTAAGACAAATCCATTCTGTTGTTGAATTACCTTTCACCCAATGATGCTAACCTCTCCCTTGTTTCACCCAGTGGTGCTGACCTCTCCCTTGTTTTTGTATTGCTTTTCGAGAGACCAGTATATATGCTTCAAATGGGACATTACTTCACAATCCAAATAGTAGCTGTTGGCAGATAAAACTATGAACAGAAGAGGTAAAGATCTTGGTTGAATTCTTTCTATGCCTGTTTGGTCCTGTTCTATTGTAATGTTGCTTCCAGTGGCTTTGCAATGACTTGTAAGGGCCCAGAACTATAGACATAAGGGAACAATCTAGAAAAATAATTGGCACTTTTAGAAACAGGTAACCAGGGTACATTCATATTGTTTAATTTTGGCTGTAATTGGTGTCATTTTGCATTATATGCAACTATTTATATTTATTTTTATCCCACCCTTTTTCTAAGGAGCTCAGGGCAATATACATCATTTCTTCCTCTATGTTATCCATGCAACAGCAACTCTATGAGCAAATGAGAGAGAGACAGAGACACAGACACAGAGAGAGAGAGAATGGCTCAAGGTCACCCAGTGAGCTTCATGGCAGAGTAGGGATTTGAATCTGGCTCTTATTCCCCCTTAATCTGTCAAATCAATTATCTTCTTATACAAGGCTTTGAAGTAAAATAGTTGCCAGCCTTGCCCCTATACCCTTTAAGGCTAATAAAAGAAATTTGGGCCAACAATGCTCATCTTAGAATGCTTTGATGTGTGCTCCTCACCACTTAGTGCAAATGATGGTGGGATGAAAGATGCTGATCTGAGATCTGGAATGGAAAAGGTGTGGCACGTGACTGTGTGGACCCTTTGGAAGACAAAGACTGGCGTGAGGAGGAGGTAAAGGTAGTTCTGGTATCTTTGGGATGTCTAACAGTGCACTCCTATGCAAATATATTCCAGTTTAAGCTCAGTGAAATGTTTAATAATAAATAATTGGGAGAGAGAGAGAGAGAGAGTTTTAAGTGCCATCAAGTCACTTCTGACTTATGGTGACCTTATGAATTAATGACCTCCAAAACATCCTATCATTAACAGGTATTGTTCAGGTATTGCGAACTGAGGAGTGTGACTTCCTTTGCTGAATCTGTCTCATGTTGGGTCTTCTTGTTTTCCTGCTGCCTTCAACTTTTCCTAGTATTACTGTCTCTTCCAGTGTCTCTTGTCTTCTCATAATGTGACCAATGTATGATAGCTTCAGTTGAGTCATTTTAGCTTCTAGGTAGAGTTTGGGCTTAGTTTGATCTAAAACCCACTGAATTTGTCTTTTTGGTGTCCACAGTATCAGTAAAACTCTCCTCCAATACCACATTTCAAATGAATCAACTTTCTTCCTGTCAGTTTTCTTCATTGTCCAACTTTCACACCCACACATAGTAATGGGGAATACTACAGTATGAATTATCTTGATCCTCTTCATCAGCAACACATTCTTACATTTAAGAATGTTTTCTAGCTCCATCATGACTGCCCTTCCCAGTCTCAGTCTCCTTCTGATTTCTTAGTGGCAGTCTCCCTTTTGGTTGATGATGGAACCAAGAAATAGAAAATCTTGAACAATTTCAATTGCTTTATCATCACTCTTAAAGTTGTATAATTCCCCAGTAGTAATTACTTTCTTCTTCTTGATGTCCAGCTGTAATCCTGTTTTGTTGCTTTCTGCTTTACCCTTCTTCAATAGTTATTTCAAGTTTTCACGATTTTCTGCCAGTAATGTGGTATCATGTGCTACTCATATTCATCTACATCTAATCCAGCTTTCCTTACAATATGTTCAATATAGATTGAAAAGATAGGGAGGTAAAATACATCCTTGTCTGACACCTTTGCCAACCAGAAGCCCATCTGTTTCTCCATGTCCTGTCCTAACAGTAGCCTTTTGTCCAGATTACAGGTTGTGCATCAAAACAATCAGATGTTGTGGAGCACACATTTCTTGTAAAATCAACCATAACTTTCATGATCCACACAGTCAAAAGCTTTACTGTAATCTATGAAACACAAGATGATTTTCTTCTGAAATTCTCTCATATGCTCCAGTAAGTATCATAAATTTGCAATATGATCTCTAGTGCCTTTTTTGAATCCAGTTTGAACATCTGGTATTTCTCATTCCATATATGGTAACAGTCTTTATTGTAAGATTTTGAGCATTACTTTATTCATGTGATTAATTAATGAGATCCTAATGACTTTCATTTTTTGTTGTGAGTTGGCAATCTGATTACTATGAATAGATCTATCAGTAAGGTCTGGCCTAAAGAGATGCCTGATTAAATTGATGTGAATAAGTTTTTCTCCCAAACTTGCAGGTGAATTGCCCATTCAGGAAACATCCACAGTCATTAAGAAACATTAGCTGCCTTTTGTGAAATCTATGGCACTAATCAAGCATCCGAGTAGGCACTCATAGTGATAAACCCATTCAAGGTAATCAGGCAGAAAACTTGCAACAATATAATTGTTGTATCCTAACTTCCTCTTACTTTCCCTGTGCATTATGAGTTAAAACAGGGAGCCCTTTGGGAATATGGATTTAGCTCTTAGAATATATTGCACTCTTGCTTTGCCTGAAAAGTTGACAGACTTGTAATTATTGTCCAAATATGGCAGTACATATGTGGTCTCTCCTGTGATCAATGCTCAGCTAATGTTGGTTCTCAGAGCCATCACCACACATGTATTTCAAAATATTCTTGCCCAGGCACTCTACCTTCCTTCTATTATTAATGCCAGCATTCCTAGAAAAGGTAGCAATATTCAACAAGGTCCCCCCCCCTTAATCTCCATAGGACCTGCCCTAAACAAAACATGTATCCAAGATTTTCCAGCTGAGAACTACCTTCCTTTCTTATCTACGCTTTTTCAAGTATTGCCACTGCTCTCTATTTATTGTGCCAGCTATATAGAATCCTAATTCACTGAATGAACCTACCCCAGCTGTTTAAGATGCCTTCCAAATGAGACTTTTTCTCCTTTGTTGATACTATTTCTTCACTGGAGATCCGGGACTACAGAAGCCTTCTGCCCCTGCACCTCCTGACAGAGGACAAATGTTTCTGCACAGAAGCCGAGGAGGAGATTGGATTTCTACCCTGCCCTTCACTCAGAGTCTCAGAGTGGCTTGTAAGCTCCTGTCCCTTCCCCTTCCCACAACAGACACCCTGTGAGGTAGATGGGGCTGAGAGAGCGCTGACAGAAACTGCTCTTTTTCAAGAACACTTCTGACAGAACTATGGCTTGCCCAAGGTCATCCAGCAGCTGTGAGTGGAGGAGTGGGGAATCAAACCCGGTTCTCCTAGAGTAGAGTCTGCACACTTAACCACTACACCAAACATTTGTCTCCCCCTTCTAAGCCATTCTCAAACAAAGACTGTTGCCCAGCTAGAAACAAAAGAAGTGATTATGCCTTCCTGTCACCAATCCAGATATTACCACTGACAAGCATTGGATTGTTAATGTGAAGCACCAAATCTTTGAAGTGATTGGATCCCTCTTCCCCTTCCTTTGTCTCACCCCTTCCCCAAGAGGTGTCACTCCCTGCCACACATCAACCCTAAATTGCCCAACCATCATTTTCCTTTGTCTCATACATCCTGGAATACTATTCTTTTTGTCCACATTTCCTGAGAACCTGTAACCTCCTCACTATGGCCTCCAGCCACAATTTGGCTATTTAAGGTGAGCTCTCCCTGAGCCTGTTCTCTTCTCTTTGCCCCCATCTACCTTCTTGGTTCCATTCCTGATCAGTTCAGAACTACTCCACGTGTGTCACTGGTTGGCTCACGATCCACTCTCTCCTTCCTTTAGTTCCTTTGTCACTGCAAGATCTGCTCATCTCATCGAAAAGGTAATGTATCACCCCCCAGCAATACTTCCTGCTTATGCAAACGCCACTATCTTTTCACATCTGCTTTTCTTAGTACTGTATTGTGTGTGTGTGTGTGTTTGCTAATTTCATTGTATGCTTGAGAATTTGAAGTAAAGACCAATTATTTCAGCACCCTGGTCTCCTCGTCTATTCATGGGCTCTGAGAATTCTGACTCTGGTGTACACAGGCTATGTCCCTATATTTTATGCCAATTGCTATATTTAAATCATAATTCTCACTAAGCTTATTAAGGAAATAAGGCAATTTAGCTAACACTGCATGAGAACTTAGTTTCTAACTCCACTGTTGCATTTTCCTTTGAGGTGTGAAGTGCTGTTGCCACAGCTGGTATGAAGGAGAAACATTCTTACATAAATAAACAGGAGCCATGTAGGATCTTAAAAACTAATAAGGTTGTATTCCAGCCTAAGCTTCCGTGGTTTCCGTCCATTCCTTCAGCACGACAATAGTAACAAAAGACTTGCCTCGCCATTGATGGCCCAGCCAATAAGAAGAGTGGCAGGACTGTGCAGACAGCAACTCAAAAATGGAATGGGGGGCTGTCCTCCATTACCTGGACTTTTCTGCCACAGCTGTCATACAAAGCTAATTCTTCAATATCCAGCAATCCATCAGCCCACAGGCACTGAACAAGGGAAGAATCAGTAAGGGAACTATGTAGCACATCACTTCCAGTACTTCCAGATGACTGTTTATAAAATCACCTTTTTATTACCATGGAACAGAGAGTGTACAATTGATCCAGACAAGTGCTAGACTCACCATAACATCAACAACAACAAAAAGATGGGTGGTGGCAGCTATTGTTTAGTACATCCCCCAGTAATATCCCTGGTTCTGAACTGAAAGCTATGCTATTGCTTGTAATAATGCATTATGGGATCCTTCTAGAAAAGTTCCCAAATCCTGCTTTGTGTAGATCTATAATTAAGTTTATTATCAAATGAATCTCTTTCTTAGGCATGAATTATTTCTGCTTTTCTACAGAACTGGATTGCACAGAGTTCTGCTAGCTGGAAATGCATTTTGAAATTCTGAAAATATTCATGCTTGGGTGCGAAGCACAGTGTGACAACAAACTGTATGGATGCATGACTTCTAACTCAAAACATGTGCCTCTGGAGTTGTAGAGGAATGCGTTTTTCAAACGCTCTTCAGCTGCTCATGTCATCAGGGCCAAGAATCCAACCTGCTAATTTGGCTGGCTCATTGCCATGTTATGACTTAAGGATGATGCAAGCAGGCCAATTTTGTTATGTCACATATAGGAAAGTATGCTCTTGTATTAAGCTCCTGCCTGCCGAGCCCACTTCTCTGCTTTTGGAACAAACAAACGAGGATTTGGCACCAAACTATCTCCTCATCAGCTTTCTTCCAAGGAATATATGGAAACGTACACTTTCATAAGGATCAGGACCTCTCATCTACAGGGATGCGCTTGTGCTGGAGGCTGTGTAAGCACATTTAGACGCTACTGACCTCCTTTTATGTGTGAGAATTCTGAGTCAAAGCCTGGCTCGCCCATTTATGAGGGAGAATTCCATGGTGGGATAAAAGGCAGACTCCAAAGCACTCGAGCAGAACTTAATATGAGCTGAAGTTCCTCAGGGCATAAGGGAACCTGTTCTGTAAGAAAGGTATGAAGGCCTTGAAGCATGAGAAGTAATTACAGAGGGCCTCAGAACACATTCAGTGGGCATCACTCTCATCACTGAAGAACTACAGCCCTTCCCACACATGTTTAGGGCTAGGGGAAAAGTTTTAACATCTCAAGAGGCTGCTCTTTTTAAAGGAATGAGAGTTTCTCATACCCTAGGTGAAAAGTACTGAGGCTGGAGACTCAGCATAGTGAATCAGCTCTTGTTTATTAGATTACATCAGGAAGGAAAGATAAATTGGCTGGGCAGTGACTGGTTTATATGCGTGTCCTACACCACACCCCCACACACACCCATCACCTGTGATTGGCCTTATTTACAAGTCAACACTTCAATAGGTCTACTTTCGAATCTGGGCGAGCCCATAGGTGCACCTTCGGATCCAAAGTAGCCATTGTCTTAGGAACGAAGGTCTGAGGTTTGTCAGACTGCATGGTCAGGCCACCTCCATGGCAGCCATCTTCTACAGCTAATACATAACACTAGGCTCATGTACTAAAAACTCTGAGGGAAAGTCCCATTTTGACCATTCCTTAATGTGGCTAGGATTTTTTCTGCACCAAATTCCATATGTTCTGAGTATCAGCACTGGTTTTGTGAAGATGTGCTCTCCCCATCTCTTAGGCCATATCAGAAAACCTAATCCAAATAGCAAAAACCTTCCCTCTGCAAAAAAAAAAAAAAGAAAGAAAGCAGTTTCCATATGGCCTTTGTGATTCAATAAACTGGGGAAGTCATTATTTTTGCATTCCCTTCCAACTGACCATCATTCCTAACAGGAAGTACATAGGATAGGACTGGCAGTCATGAAATAGGTAAGTGTACTTCAGCAATGAAACTGGGAAAGGGGCAGGTGAGGATCAGGCTGAATTCTGATCAAACTAATGGCTTTATAGCATGAGTCTTTGGATCGCTGTCTCAGAACCCACCATATCCGTTTATCTACAGTGGCTACTTTCATATGTACTGACTCGAGGGTTCAGTGAACAGAGAGAAACTAGTGAAGAGGGCAACTCCAGAGCATCAGACATCCTTTGGAAGAAAATTCACTTCCAAACCCATCGCTTTTTGATTCAGGCTACCTCAAGCCATACTGGAAACCACTGCTTCAACCCTAAAAAGCATTGGTTACAGAGTTTGGCAGCTTCAGGCTCTTCACTGTGAGTTTAGCACACTATAACTGCAATCCTAAAAATATTTTCGTGGGAGTACGCCCTGTTAAATAAAATGGAGCTTACTTCTGAGCAGACCTACTTAGGATTGCCACTAAGGACTGACTCCTAAAGATCATGGTGAAATTGTTTCTAGTAGCCCTTTGCAATGAATTATACAGCATTAATTAGTCTTGTAAAATGCTTCTATGAGAATCAGGGCGAGCCCATGAAATTTTATGCTAAAGGAGCCAAGCAGGACTCCCAAAGAACAAAAGAAAGAAGAAGAAGGTGAGCCTGTCTTATCTTTAGCTAGAGAACAAGTGGCCACATGCTGAAATTCAGAACAGCTCAGGGGAGGGAGCATTAGCCAGAGATCTGAGTGATCTGCCTTTAAGCCCTGTTTCTGCCATGGATTTTATGGTCTCAGGTTGTTATCTGTCAAACCAGGGCAATTTTTTGGGCAGGAATGCACAGGAATGGAGTTCTGGCTGGCTTCAGAGTTGGCCACGCCCACCACAGCCAAAACCTCTGCATGTGTGGCTACAGAGGGAAGGCCTGGTGAGCGACCCCCCCTCTGAGCCGGGGGGGGGGCCTGGAAGGATCAGGGAGGCATTTAAACTTTTTAGAGTTTAAACTGCCTCCCCTCCCCTACAAGGGCTGGCTTGCCCAGTCTCCCCACAGCCATGGAGCGCCCGGGCAAGCCAAGGGAAGGCATGGGGGCATGGCCTAATGTGCTAATGAGTTTCTGCTGTTGGATGTGGCCTATTGTGCTAATGAGTTCCTGCCAGGCTTTTTCTACAAAAAAAGTCCTGTGTAAAACAATGGCTTTTCTCACCAGATTGTGAAGATGACCAAAATAGATTTTTACAGCAATTTAAAAAATGTTTAAAGTGGTATAGTTACAGTACATTATAATATTGTATAATATTTACTCAATAGTTTAAAAGGACCATTTCATCAGTAGAATGTATTTAAAGCTGAGCAATCATGCTAATTAAAGTATAAGGAGCTCTTCAGACTGATAACCTTAGAGACAAATGCTGTAGCAATCTTACAGTAAGTCCACAGCTTTTCTCTCCCAGCTCCACAATACTGTTTTAAACTTACTCTATCATTGGAGGAACACTACAGAGACATCAGTTGTGACACCACAAAGGAGCAGTCACAACTTTTGAAAAATATACTTATTTATAAGCTCCCTGTCTACAACATCAGGGCTATTTTTGGGCAGGAATGCATAGGAACGGAGTTCCAGCTGGCTCCTGGGTTGGCCACGCCCAGCAGGAACTCATTAGCATAATAGGCCACAACCAATAGCAGAAACTCGTTAGGATTGGCTACAATAGGGATGTGTGGCCTAATATGCAAAGGAGTTCCTGCTACAAAAAAGCCCTACACAACATTATGAACCATTTAACTGAGGCATTCTAGAGATCACAATATTATGCCAGAATATTTATCAACTGACCCCCACTATCAAGGAAACTCAAGCTTAAATGCTCTGTTTAAAAAAAATTAATAAAGAATGTAATCTGTATGTGAAAGTGCTGTTGAGTGGCTATGATCATTAATCCACAAAGAAAATAAAACCATGCTTGTTTGGAAAAGCTCTGTCGATCACCCAAATGTCAGTTTCTTTTATGGGAGAAGTAAGACAAAAGTAAGTAGACACACTGGGGTGTTTTTTGTTTTTTTAAAGCAAAGTGCATTTTTAGCATGTTTGAGTTTTAAACTCATTTATTCTTTGTCTGTATTCTTATTACATACATGTTTATGCCATTATATTTATTACTCATTTCCAGGTGTTTCAATGGGAAACACATTTCTGGCTCTAGCCTTCTTGCCCCATTCATTTGGGATGAAATTCTCAGTGACTGTACCTTTTACCCAAGCACAGTCTCAGGCAGGAAGGAGAAAGTATCCCCATTTTATCTAATTTTCCAGAGCAACACAAAGAAATGGTTTGGAATCTCAGAAAGCAGGTAGCGGGCACAAAACTACCAGAAAATAATGGGGGAGGGATCATCCAGCAGAGGATATGTTTAAACAAAAATGGAACACATGGGGGGAGCATCTAAATTCTTCATCCTCCTGCACTTCACATCTCTCTGCAATCTGACGGAAACATTTTTATCCCAGCTCAACTCTCACACTGGAAATGAGCCTGGGTGAGAGGAAAAATGCTTCAAGCACCAGTGTGTAGTGAGTTAAGGATCAGAAAGAGGCATATTTTCACTTCTCTCACCAAATGTTCTGTTTTTGTTTTAAAATGAACATATGCCCCCTACTTGGGTCACTTTTTTCCCTACCAGGGCTAATAGCAATTAAAGGTAAAGGTTTCCCTTGCTCAAAAGCTAGTTGAATCCGACTCTACGGGGCGGTGCTCATCTCTGTTTCCAAGCCGAAGAGCCAGTGCTGTCTGAAGACTTCCCCGGGGTCATGTGGCCAATATGACTAAATGCCAAGGTGCATGGAATGCTGTTACCTTCTCACCAAAGCAGTAACTATTTATCTACTTGCAGTTTCTTGCTTTTGAACTGCTAGGTTGGCAGGAGCTGGGGCCAGAGACGGGAGCTTACTCTGTCACGCAGCACTAGGGTCTCGAACTGCTGAGCTACAGACTGTCCAGTCTGCAACTCAGTGTCTTGACTTCTGAGCCACCACGGCCCCTTAGTAGCAATTAGCAGATGGCAATTTGTACTGGAGAAATACTGAGAGATACCCTACCACACTCCCAATCCGTATATTTGAAATCAATGCCCTGAGGGCACTAAGGTTCTTTGACTTGTGTGGCTAGCCAATAAACCACACAGTGAAACAAACAATTCCAGGCAATAAAGGGTAAAAAAAAGATTTATTCAAATAAAGGAACATTTCACAACTAAGAAATTCAGCATGGATGTTCAGTGCTTAGCATCAGGGATCTTGTTTATATGCTCTTCTTGCTCCTCCTCACTTTACGTCATCATTGACATAATTTGCACATGCTCAGTTTAGATCTCTTTGTCTGGTCAGTCATCAATCACATATTTGACAAACAGATGTTACTTGGCTGCATCTCAACTCTACAATGCAGGTGCTTGTCTTATTAAAATTGATTTATACTTGTGCTTATTTTTGGCTGCTTACTTAGACTGATTTCACCTTTGAATGAACTCTCCAGCTGAGTTCATTTTCAGCACAAAATGGTTGCTTTACATGGATACATGCATATAAAAGTCTTAAAGCATTTTTATAAGCTTATTTTCCCTAAGGGTATACAAAATATGAAAAATATAAAAACATATATCATTACAATGATATTCTAAAGAATTAAACCCTTTACATGTATTCTTTTAATGTTTCAAAGTAGCCTATGGCATAAAGCCTTTGTAAACAACTTGAATTTATCTATTATCCTTTATTTTGGACCCCCTAGAACATTTTTATTCATTTTTAAAGAGTTTTAAAAGCTTCTAAACTCATACTTTGGTCTAATACAAATGTTGTACTTTTTAAATTGGCTTCTAGTGAATGACAGGTGTGCATAATTGATTATTTTCATAAACTTTTTGGAACATCTCCGAACTTTCTGCTTGTTAGTAGCTCATTAATTTCAAACACAGTTCCTTAAAAACTTTAAAGCACACAATGACTTAGATCTATTTTGCATGGAAGACACAACTGAACTTCTGTTCATCTTCATCAGTCTTCTTGACATCCTTTTGGCTTAGCCTGTGGATCCTTGCCAGGATAGTTTTAAGTGTATAATGGGTTTTCTTTAAGCAAGCATCTTTTTGTCTTTAACTTAATAACTTTCTATAGCAAAGCTTAAAATAATTCAGCTAGTTGCTGCTCTTCTTAATATCTTATACCATAGTCTTAATAGATATTCAGCTTTAAACAAAATATAAAGTCTAAAAACACACAAGTCAGAAGAGAGGGGATTTCTTCTCTTATAGTGTACACCTATCCTTTAGTTCACCCCAATTAGGCTCTTCTAAAAACATCTTGACCAATTATTTCTAGATCCTTTGAAGTAAAGGATGCTACTATAAATCTTTAACATTGGCAGTGGTGCTTCCTGTTATTCCAATTAAAATTCCTTTCACTGGCATCACACCAATTCAGTTCATTTAAGTGTATAACTCTTTCTATACATTTTTTGTTCTTTTTTAAAAAATAGGCTGAAAAAGGCAGATAGATAGATGATAGATAGATAGATATATTGCTTATAGACTCCAATAGTTCAATATTGATATGTTAAAGGATTCTAAACATAAGGAAAGAGAAGCCTCTTTGATCTTTCCTCATTTAAAATTGCTCAAGGCTTCATAGCTACAATGAACTTCTAAATTGTTTTTCTTTGAAGCAAAGGCTGGAACATCGATCTTCACTTATGACAGGTAGAGCTGGGATGGTTCATATCAATCTAATTAAAAAGGTGAGGTAAGAACACCTGCTCATTAAAACATTCTTTATATGACAATTCAATTTGATTTAAAAGACCTGTTTTCTACAATTCTACTTAGTGGTCAATAGTTTGTTAATTCTCCAGGAGAACCCCAAAGAATCTCTCCCAAAGATTCCAGGAAGTCAGCAATAATCGATAGACAATCATTTGAACCCTTGAATTGTCCTCTACATCTTCTTCCCCTGCTCCACAGCCACTTTTGAATTAAAGTAAGGGTGCCAAGAGATCACTGTTGCTCATCAGTGATCTCTTATATTTCATTTTGTTTGGACCTAAGTCTGCATCTGTTTATTCCTTCATATTATTTATTTTATTTGCTTTATAGTACACATTATCTCTGAGAGTCAAGGCAGATTAAAGGGTATCACACAGTACAATCAGAGAGCCAATGAACAATGCAATAGGACTAGGATTACAGAATTACAGAAGAGTGCAAACAACAAACTCAGACAATGTATACTATAAACAAAACAGAAAGTGGATTATAAGGTGTAAGGCAATGCAGTAAAAGCAGGTGATAACTACAGTATTTACCTGGCTACATTTAGATGGCACAGCAGAGGCAGCCTGGTGATCAGTGTAGGAGAGGAATGTGGCATATCCCTACATTTTCAGTCTGTAGGCTGAAGTGCGGCCAGGTTGTATGCTGATATCTATATGCAAGTAAAATAGTCACCCCTGTGCCTAACAGATGCAGCATCAGAGGCAACACAGTAATCAAGCAACCTGGAGCCACTGCTCTGGTAGAGAATCAAATCAAAGCCTGCCCAAAGCCAGGGAATGAACAATGTGTTTGGTGTAAACAACACATTGGAAAGGCAAACCTAGTAGCACAATCCTCTTCAGTCGTCAGATATGTATGTAATCATCATGATATGGCTGGTAATCATCATTTCCAGTTACAGATCTGTGAAGTCATTCTGTTGTCCTTTCCACTTCTCTTCCTGAGCCCTAAACCAGGCGTCAGAATAACAGCCATATCTAAATACTTCTATATGTTACCATTCTCATTAATTTTTCAAGGTGGATTAGTTACAGTAATGATGATGACAAAGAGGTTTTTAATAGTTAAAAGTTCTCTTTAAAAACTAAACTATCCAAAAACTAGGTCCAAGAATTGTTTTTAGAATGAACTAGAGTATTGCATAGGGTATGGTTAAAGGTTTGGCTTTTGAGGCCAAACAAAGCATGTTATAAGACAGTTCAAAGTGCTGCCAACAGGAGAATAGAGATTTACAACGTGGGGGCTGGCTGAAGCAGAGAGCTACTCTGGATTGCAACATGAGCATAAGCATACATATTTCTTAACTGATGAAGGCTAGTCAGATTCCTAAAATAAAATCTATGAGAACTGATGCCAAAGCTTCCCATTTACACCTTGATTGTGAGGTTATTTTTTTCTTGTTATGTATTTGTTGAAGGCTACCTGAGGGTTTGGAGAAGGGGGATATCAATGCAGTTGGGATATCAGACATCTCTTATTTCAAAGAAAGCTGCATGAACTTCAGAACACCTTACTTTATCTGGAACTGAAGAGAAGTGAAATAGCCAGACACTGGATTCCAGGTTCATTTACATGTCTTATTTGTCTCTCTCTGTTATGTATTCAGGTAAAAGAAGATGGCCACGGCAGCACGAGTCTATCCATGCAGTCAAACAAACAGTTGACCTTTGGTCCAAAGACAATAGCTCCCTCAGATCCTAGGGTGCACCAGTGGGGCCACCCGGATCCTAGAGTAGACCTATAGGAAACATTGACTTGCAAATAGAACCTATCATGGGTAATGGGTGTGTGTGGTGTGGGGTTTGCATATAAGCCGGTCATGGACCGGCTAGTTTGTCTTGTGCTGTGGAATGTAAGCCAATAAACCAGAGCTGTCCATCATGCGGAGTCTCCGGCCTCAGTACATTTTACTGGCTATTCGAAAAACAGGCCTGACTCCACCGACACCACGAGCACCATAAGGGCGACAACCACAGAGCCCGCAAGCACCCCGCAGAGCACCACTCCACCCAGCAAACCGCAGCCATCAACCTCCACATCAGTGCAACCGGCAATAGCACCACCCCATTGAGGCATGGCTTCCATCCCAGGACAACACATCTCGACGTTCGACCCAACCCACCCAGAGCTATGGGTCGCGTGGGTTGCCCAGCTGAAACACTTCCTGAATATCCAAGGGGAAACTGACGCAGAGCTGAAGAAGTCCTGGCTGCTGAGCACATGTGGCATCACCACAATCTGGTTGGCACAGAGTCTCGTGGTGCCAAAGACCTGTGCACCCCTGGGAAGCAGGCAACAAACCCTGGGCTTGCCCGCACATAGACTTTGTGGGCCCGTTCCAGGGTCAGATCTTTTATCCTCGTAGATGCCTACTCCAAGTGGCTCAAGGTCATCCCCATCTCCTCCACATCTGCCTGGGCTGCAATCAAGTCCATGTGGAAGATATTCAGCACCCATGGCATTCCAGACACACCCGTATCAGACAATGGGGTGGCTTTCACGTTAGCCACATTCGAAGGGTTCATACAATATTACAGAATCAGACACATCCGCTCCCTGCCATTCCACCCGGCTACCCACAGACAGGCAGAACAGATGGTGCAGCCAACCAAAGAGGCACTGCGAAGGATCGTCCAAGGTGACTGGGATTATCAGTTAGCCACTTTCCTTTTCAGCCAGAGGACAACTCCACACTCCACCACCGGCTGCTGCCCTGCGGAACTACTAATGAGCAGGCACTTGAAGACCCGGCTGGATCGGCTACACCCAGATTGAACGCCCGATCACACTCCAGGCTCAACACAACAAGCGGCGCCCCAAGGCTTCTTCCCCGAGGACCCAGTATATGCACAGAATTATGCAAGGGGACTGCCATCTTTCCCAGCCTGGGTAGTCTGGTCTCAACGTAGGAGTCTCAACGGAGGAGGGCCAGCTACTACGCAGGCACATGGACCAGCTATGCCATCACTTACTGACCGTGGCCGACCCCCAGAATGGAGACAAGGGTGACAGCAAGATGGACCAGGACCAAGAGGCACCCAGGGAAGGACCAGAGGTGGACGACACAGAACCACGACCCACAATGGGGGCAACCCCTGTGCCCGGAAATCCAGCCAACGCTGTGCCAGAGGTACTGTCCCCCAAACCACCAGCCCAACGCAACATCATTCCTAACACCCCCAGCCAAAGAAGTATCGAGCCACACCACTCAGCACATGAACAGCGATGTCTGGAGTACTTAAAAGACTATGTATGTGAGTATATCGGAACTATGGGGGGAGGGGTGTTATGTCCTCAGATAAAAGAAGATGGCTGCGGCAGCGCGAGTCTATCCATGTGATCAAACAAACAGTCAACCTTCAGTCCAAAGACAATAGCTCCCTCGAATCCTAGGGTGCACCAATGGGGCCACCCAGATCCTAGAGTAGACCTATAGGAAACATTGACTTGCAAACAGAACCTATCATGGGTAATGGGTGTGTGTGGGTGTGGTGTGGGGTTTGCATATAAGCCGGTCATGGACCGGCTAGTTTGTCTTGTGTTGTGGAATGTAAGCCAATAAACCAGAGCTGTCCATCATGCGGAATCTCTGGCCTCAGTACATTTTACTCTCCTCCCCTCAAAAAGCTCAGGACATCATTTATTTATTTAGATTATGCCTCAGTTTCCCCCTCTCCCCCAACAGGGATGCAAATAGACTTTCAACACTGTTCTCCTGTCCTGCAGTTTATCCTTACAACCACCACCCAGTGAGGTAAGTTAGGATGAGAGAGTAACTGGCCCAAGGTTATCCAGGGCGTATTCATGGCAGAGTGGGGATTAAAACCTGAATCTCCCACATAACCAATACATCATGCTGAAACATCATAAGGTGTTTGTCCCGTTTTATCCTCCCAATAATTCTGTTAGATTGAAAGACTGTTTCTCTCTCAGATTACTCAGTGAATATCATGGCTGGCCAGGAGCTGGCACCCAGATCATCCAGGCCCAGCACTCTCTGCGGTTTGGGTTTCATTTCTGCTATGACTGAACCTAAACTGGAAAAATGAAGAATTTAAGTTCTCTTTCTGTGCCATCAAAAGAGATCCTGTATGAAGAGTAGACAATCTTTGTGGGCCAAGCGTCCAAAATGTCTACATATGAAGGGTTTGGGGAGAGATTAGGGTTGTACTTGGCCAGTTTCGTTGCCTAGGCAGAGAACTGACCCCGCTTGAGAAGCAAAATGCTCTGCTATGCTTCAGTTTGGCACCCATGCTGGGGATTATTTACCCCTGCCCTGCCTCAATATACCTTGAAGATAGATCCAGGTGGGCAGCTGTGTTGGTCTGAAGCAGTAAAACAAATTTTGAGTCCAGTGGCACCAGCCTCATAGCTAGAACATTTTTGGTAGGGGGCACGGCTCCCATGTGCTTACAAAACTTCTGACTTTACCACAATCCCAAAAATTTACTTACAGTTAGCATGTCCTGGATTATGCTGATGCAGTGGTGGTAGGGTGGGAGGCCACTCCCCTTGCCAAACTCTTCACTCGACCTAGCCAAAAGGGACGTCAGAAAGTCCACATGCACCCAGAAGGGCGCCTTCCAGAGGGTGTGGTTGCCTAGTGCCACTGGTGGGCTGCTCCTGGAGCCAGGTGCTGTGCATCCCTTGGTGCCCATGTTGCAGCTCAGAGCCTCCTTCTGTCAGCACTTAGGTCGAGGCAGAGCTGGCCTTCAGGAGGACCAGCCAGGCCACAGCTCCAGGGGCCACCCCGGCCGCAGCATCCCTGCTGTGACTGTTTCAAGGGGCAGTGGCAAAAGAAGCATCTGCATGTGGTCAAGAAGGGCTTGCGTGCAGGCAGAAAGAGTAACTTTGCTGTGCAGACTGTGAGGCACAGGAGTTTTTGCCAGGATCTTGGAAAAGGCGTGTGAGGGGAGAGCATCCAGGCTCTGAAGGAACTATAAGCCAGGCCTGCCAGGTCCCCTCCTGCCCGTTCGAGTGGCCACCCGTCTCCCTCCCCTCCTGCTTGGCTGCAGTCAACTTTGCCCACACAAAACCAAGGGCCCCTGCCCGCACAGGGGGGGCTGACATAATCTCAGAGGGTGCTGGGCTAGCTACAGGCCCGAGTGGCACCTTTAAGACCAACAAAAGTTTATACATGGTATCAGCTTTCATGTGCATGCACACTTCCTCAGGTACATTGAAATGGAAGTCAACAGTTCATATATAGGCAGATGCCTTTACATAAGTGAATTGAAAATTAGCATATTAGCATACAATTTATATGCAAAACACCTTCATTAAATTGTATGCTAATTTGCTGTTCACCTATGTAGAGGCATATGCCTATATATATCAACTGTTAACTTCCATTTCAATGTATCTGAGGAAGTATGCGTGCACATATAAACTCATACCTTGAATAAACTTTTGTTGGTCTTAAAGGTGCAATGGACTCAAAATTTGATTATGCTTGCTGACATATTGGTGACCCTTCTTATGTCTACACTTTCAACAGGGATAAAATCGTATTAAATTACACCAGAACTAACTGTGGAGCACCAGCCAAAACAAGTCTGTGTTTTTAGACAAAGGTTGGCTGGCATGGGAAGATTTAGTAAAATGTCACTGGAAGCCTAAAAATGTACCTCAGAAACCAAGAAAGGAGAGGAGACCTTTCCTTCTTGAAGAGTATGATAATAATGCCATAATTTCCAGTAGCTGACAGAAGGAAATCAGAATGCTTTTTTAGACAGAAGGCATGGTGTGATTTTTGGAATTGATCCATAATGTGCAGATGTTGCAGGTTCTCCAGTGTTCCAATTGCTAGCAACTGTATCATAGAGAAGATGGATGTCCCTTGTATTCAAGCCAATCTCCACCCCATCCTCCATTTCAGCAGGCAAGTATTATGTGGAGGGAGGGGTTTCAGTGACATGGACATGGACACAGATTGATCATTTCCTGCAACACCACAGATGACAAGTAACGCAACTCCTCTCCACCATTCACCCACATAGCAACTGTTTGTAAACCCTTTAATCATTTGGGTGCTGTTCTACAGGCTTTTCTTTTTTAAAAATCATGTGTGTGTCCTGGTAGGCATCAAAAGTGCATCCCACCATTTTTCTTCTGCTCTAACCTAACCAATCTGGAATTAAATTAACTACAAAGCAAAGATTCATAGATCAATTAAACTGATAAAAAGGAAAGGAAAGATAGGAGGTATTGTCCACTTCAGAGAATTCCTTCCACCTGTGTTTTGAAAAATGGATTCAGTGGCAAAGCTACTGCAGTGAAATCACCTCCCACATCCATTTTGTGGAGAGTGGATGTTGCACTTTCAGGGACTTTTGGGAGAACTATGCAAAATAACATGACATTCAGATAACCTTTGCTGTATTGTGTCATTAAGCCTTAAGTCAGTGATTACTACTTGGGCATACTTGTATGCAATCAAAGAACCACTGCCCTATGGCAAGAAATAAATTAATTCATAACGAAAAACTTCTATGAGCCAAGAGTGTCCACCCACAGAGGAGGTGACCCACTATGTCTCCTTCTGATTCACCACAGTTACACCTCAGGCGAGGCTGCCTGTTGTATCTAGGCAACAGACTGGTTGCTTTCCAATTGGAAGGCATATCCAGACATACCGAACTACATACAGAAATGTCCTCTGAGGATGGAGAGTTTTTATTTACACGTACTACATTATCCCTTCTACAGCAACACGCAAAAAAGAAAAAAAAATGTATTGAAACTAATGATGTAGGATGGATGTAGCCACCCCTAGCCATTCTCTTTCCAGCTGGAGAGGTGGGCTCCCTTCTCTCTTCATGGATCCAAGCCTGGAGAAGAGTCCCTGTGGCTGGACGGGGCCACAGGATATGAGCCAAAGACCAACGGACCTTTAGCTGTTGACTTTCAGCTCATGCCTTTGGTGAGCTGTGGACTTCTTGAAATACCTGGAAAGGGAGGAACAGATGCTCACCAGGTTTTTCCAAGCTGGCCCAGGTTTCCAATTTCCTTCCCTAATACCATGTCCCTCATAGAATACCATGGCATTTTAACAGCAAAACTAAGATTTTATTACAATGTTTAAAAATGCTTGCTTTATAATTGAGGCCAGTGTGCATGCTTTAGCTATATAATGGCCAATTTGTATATGGCCACACTGATGATTTAAATACAAATATTTAAATCATTTTCTCTGTGCAACCACAAAGTGTGACCTGGCCCCTAGATATTTAAAGAAATGTACACTATGTTGCCCATCTCACTCCCAAACTGCTAAAATATTGTGAATATTTAAATTCACTTCATACTGGCAAAGTTGCATGACCAGTTGCCAGGTAAAAGAACCATTATCGTTCTATCTAAGTAGATATAACCAGCAATTAAGCTTTGGTGCTGGATAAAAATTTAGTAAGGTATGACATATGAAAATACACTGAGTGCATTTAATGTAAATGTACTCTCAGTTGTGTTTACATTTCCACATTCAAAGGCCTTGTTGTTCACCTCTAGTAGAAACAGTATGCATGTAATGGTTAGACCAGAGAATCTGAGGTCATGACTTCTGTTTTCTTATTTGGAATGTGGACCACAGGATATTGCTTAACATTTCTCTCTCTCAGATTTACTCATGGGAATAAAAGCAACCTTACAAGGTTGCTGCAAGGGCCTAAACAATTACTGACTGTGATTCAAATGTGTTATAGGATCTAAATGCTATGCAACAAAAACGTATTTTAGAATTTGCATCACAGTCAAGCTGGGTCTCTTCCATTTGTCAGGCTAATCCAAAGAGTGATGCAAGAGTAGGTTAAGCATAAACAGCAGGTTTGGTTTTCTTTTATATTTTATGAACTTTTGCAATCAGACTGACTGACAAAAGTGCAGGTTGGTAAGTACAGTACCAGTACATATTGGAAGCAACCCCCTGCCCCAAGGAAGCCCAACTCTTCTGCAGGCTGGATGCTGCCTCTGTAGAATAGGCAACCATTTCCTCTCCTTTTGTGGAAACAGTCCAACAGGACTGCCTTGGACTCTGATGGGCAGGAAAGCCAGTATAAAGTTCTCCTTGAACCTGAAAAATGACTCAAGTGGGCAGTCATCAGAGGAGCCCAAGGCACACCTTCTGACTTCGCTACAACAGATGTCTGATGGTTATGCATACCCTATCTTCTTTCTAGGCAAAAACAGCCTAAGAGCCATATCTTGTCTCCTGCAGAGGGAGAAGTCAGCTTGAGGGGGTGTAGTTTTGAGCTGAAACAAGGCCTGAGAAGAAGGGGTTATCTGCCCCTTCTCCCAAACTGTTCCTCCACAAACTTCTGTGGCTGCTTTTGGTCTAAAAAAAATTGAGAAAATATATCTAGGTATAATCCTAACTAACAGATGCAGCTCCTTGTTAAAAGATAATTACATGACACTTTTATCAACTATTTAAAAAGTTTTAGAAAATTGGAAACATTTACAATTGTCATTTATGAGAAGAATTGCTACCGTGAAGACGAATCTGCTACCGAGATTTATATTTTTATTCCAAACAATACCAATTCTAAGAAATCAAAAGTTCTTTTAAGAAATAGATAAACTTGTGGGGCAATTTATCTGGCAAGGGAAAAAAAAACAGAATTAAACTGAAAGCTTTGCAAGATTCAAAGGAAAGAGGAGGCTTTGCATTACTAGACTGGCAGCCCTGACATGGATGAAAGAGTGGATTACATTGGAGAATTCAAAATTATTACAACTAGAAGGACATGATTTAAAATTAGGGTGGCACGCCTTTGTTTGGTATGGCAAAAGTGGAAATCATAAATATTTTAAACAACATATGTTAAGAGCAGCATTATTAAAGATATGGGAAGAGGTTCAGAAGGCATGCTATACCAAAATCCCAAAGTGGGTCTCACCATTAGAGGCCTTCACAAACCCCATGACATTTACGAAAGAGTTACTACAGAGATATGAAGATTTGCTAGACAACCAAAATAAGCTATTACAGCAAGCAAGAGCACAGTTGGATTCTAGATAGGTGAAGGATAAAACCATAGGATTCTATGATACCCCTACAGAATTGGATAAAATTTTGATGTGCTTAGAAGGAAAATTCATAAAGCTATTTTATACTCTGCTATTAGATATGAAAATGCAAGATGAGATAGTAAAAGGTTCAATGGTTAAGTGGGCACAAAATAGAGGCCATAATATACAGCTAGAGCAATGGTCTAAGACAGGGGTCCTCAAACTTTTTAAACAGGGGGCCAGTTCACTGTCCCCCAGACCATTGGAGGGCCAGACTATAGTAAAAACAAAAACTATGAACAAATTCCTATGCACACTGCATATATTTTATTTTGAAGTGAAGAAACAAAACGGGAACAAATACAATATTTAAAATGAAGTAAAGTTAAATCAACAAACTTACCAGTATTTCTCTTTCTCTTTTTCTCACTGCCTGAAGCTAGATTGCGGCCAGACAACAATTCCCATGATCCAGCGCTTCAGCCGGCCAGCCAATTGGCGGCTGCCGCCACCCCCTCTCCCTCTTCCACCAATGACCTTCCTTCTCATGTAAAAAAAATGACAGACAGGCAGCAGCGGCATAAACACCCGGTGGGCCGTATAAATGTCCTCGGCGGGCCGCATGTGGCCCGCGGGCCGTAGTTTGAGGACCCCTGGTCTAAGATATGGAAAGTAAGCTTGAAAATTACAAAAGCTATTACATTTAAAGAAAATATATATACAATGTTTTATATGTGGCACATGACTCCTGAAAATTTAGCTAAGTGGTATCCAAACAGGTTGAATTCATGCTGGAAATGTAAACGAAACACTGGTTCTTTTTTCATATGTGGTGGACATGCAAGGTTGTTAAAAATATTAGTTATAGATACATGAGATATTGCAAAAAAAATTTAGACACAAATATGCCATTTGTACCAGAGTTGTTTTTTATTAAATATTGTACCACAAACCTACAAGAAAGCAGATGTATATATGATTATACATGTTGTAACGATAGCTAGGATATTGTATGCTAAGAACTGGGAAAAAAGAAGAGAGCCCAACAAAAGAAGAAATGATTTATAAACTTTTAGAAGCATCAGAAATGGATAATCTAACTTTGCAACTACAAGATAAAAAAGAAGAAACCTTTGAGAAAAACTGGTTGAGATTATATAAATGGATAGAAAATTATCTTGGAAGACTGGCGCAATAACTCTCTGAAAATAAATGCATAAGCTAACTTAGGTGCATAAGAACAAGATTCTAAGATACCATGCAAAACTTAACCAGAGATCAGAGTATAAACTCAAATGCTTGTTTATTGTTGTGTGTTATTCATTGTTTTGTATTGCTTTCTTTGTTCTTGTTTGTTTTCTTTATTTCTGAAATTAATAAAATTGTCTATAAAAAAATTGAGGGAAAGCTCCATGTGACTTCATGTCATGTGTAGTTTTATCCTCAGCTGCTGCAGTCCTGTCAGCCCAGTAAAACAGGAACCATTGTTGAATGACACCTGTGCCAAAACTAAAGAACAGGTTTTTTGCCCTCCCAGCAGGCATTATGCAAATAATCTCCATTACAATATATGGTTTTCTTTTGCTTAAACTTTTCTTACTTCCAAAAACTAGATATTCTAGGAATTTGGGGGGGGGGTGTTTCTTTGGGAGTAAATAGGTTGGTGGAAGCAAAGCTTTGGAAGTGAGGTTGTGGAGGCAGATGAAAGGTTCTATTTATTTCTTTAGGCACTGAAGCTGATAGACCCATCATTATCCCTAATGAGCACATTCACTTTGCCCCAAAAGATCCAGGGCAGGTCTATTCTTATTCGCCTACTTGTGAGGTCAAATGGCATACATGCTTAAGAACAGAAGGACATAAGAGAAGCCAATGTTGGATCAGGCTAATGGCCCATCCAGTCCAACACTCTGTGTCACACAGTGACCAAAAATACCAGGTGCCATCAGGAGGTCCAGCAGTGGGGCCAGGACACTAGAAGCCCTCCCACTGTTGACCCGCCCCCCAAGCACCAAGAATACAGAGCATCACTTGCCCCAGACTGAGAGTTCCTATCTATACCTTGTGGCTAATAGCCACTGATGGACTTCTGCTCCATATGCTTATTTAATTCCCTCTTGAAGCTGTCCATGCTTGTAGCTGCCCCCACCTCCTGTGGCAGTGAAGAAGAAGTACTTCCTTGTATCCATTCTAACCCTACTGCTCAGCAATTTCATGGAGTGCCCACGAGTTCTTGTACTGTGAGAAAGGGAGAAAAGCACTTCTTTCTCTACCTGCTCTATCCCATGCATAATCTTATAGACCTCGATCATGTCACCCCTCAGCCATCGTTTCTCCAAGCTAAAGAGCCCCAAGCGTTTTGACCTTTCTTCATAGGGAAAGTGTTCCAACCCTTTTATCATTCTAGTTGCCCTTTTCTGCACTTTTCCCAGTGCTATAATATCCTTTTTGAGGTGTGGTGACCAGAACTGTACACAGTACTCCAAATGAGGTTGCACCATTGATTTATACAGGGGCATTATGATACTGGCTGATTTGTTTTCAATTCCCTTCCTAATAATCCCCAGCACAGCATTGGCCTTTTTTTATTGCAGTTGCACACTGTCTAGACATTTTCATTGAGTTATCTACTACGACTCCAAGATCACTCTCTTGGCCATGCTTGTGATTCAGTTCCCTAAAATTCTGGCCCTCATAGTCAGGAATCAGGCACAAAGGTCTTTAAGATGACAGGTGGACATTGTTGCAGATAGCAGCACTATTTAAAATGCACTCAACTGGGGTGGCAGAGAAAAGCCAACAGAGATTCAGGCAACAACAGAAAGTGGGGACATAACAGTCTTAAAAAAACATACTGTGTGTATCATTGGTGAAAGACAAGGGAGAGGTACTGGGAGGTTATCAGAATTTTGTAGAGACCTGACAGGGCAATCCTAAGCAATGCTACACCCTTCTAAATCCATGGAAGTCAACAGGCTTAGAAAGGTGTAACTCTGCTTAGAATAACACTGGCCATTTGAAGATTTTAGCAAAGTCCTATTTTGCAACACTTATTCAGCACCACACCGTGTATATTGTCCAGCAGAGAGCGGCTGATCTGGTTTCTGAAGCAAGGTAGGAAGACGGGTCGGAGTCATTCTGGATGCCATTGGCTTAAATGCTCTGATGTCAGAGAAGAATTGGGTTGTGAAATGTAGGGTTTAACAGCTGAGAGCGAAGGAACAAACCCACAGAACTGGATTTCTGTGGGAAAGGCAAGTTCAGAGATGCATAAATAATTGTAAACGTAATCTAGTAAAGAAATCTTTTACTCACTTTCTCCTTTCTCTTCCTTTCATTTACCTTTAAAATCTGTTTTTTCATTCCTTCTATAATTGAAAATAGTAACCAGGTTTGTCTCTTCCTCCGATCACAGCATTGCCATGTAGCTTCTGAGCCCTATTCTGTCACTGAGCATATGGACAGGTGGAGTGCAAAGGGCCAAGGAAGAGGGATGGACTACATAACATTAATGTATAATTTATGCTGCTGTTTACCTGCTCCAGCCAGTACACAAGCAAATCATTTTCAGGCAAAGCAAATCAGGGAGCTGCTCCAGTTTTTCTGATAGACATTCCCCACGTAGCCACCAGACTTTGCTCAGGCCCGTGTTTAACCTGTCCTGTTTGTTTATTATTCAAGGAAAGAGAAATCCCAACTAAGTGTGGCTGCTTCATTCAGACTGGACTCAAAACACTCGTGAGAGGAAACCATCTCAGTATATCACATTCTGTTCTTGCCCTGCTCAGGGTTCAAAACGTTTGGACATTGATGGGGGAGACCACTGCTCTTGCAGAGGTTTTCTGATCATGTCGCTTCTAGGCCTGTTTCCCTAGAAATGACCCAGTTGGTCGACTGAGGGCCAAAGATCATGTGATGCCAAACTCCAGACAAATGTAGTCACAGGGGAGCTTAGCGAGGATCAGGGGCCACAGGTCTAGAGAAGGAGAGGGTAAACCCTTTCCCTCCCCTCTGTTTTCTTGATTCCAAACCCTCTGAAGTTTGCTCAATTTCATGTTTGTTGCATCGGTGACACTGTCTAACTATATCATCCTTTGCCATCCCGTTCTTCTTTGATCTTCAATCTTTCCCTGCATCAGCGTCTTCTCCAGTGAGTGCTCCCTTCTCATTTGGTGGCCAAAGTATCTGAGCTTCAACTTCAGTATCTGGACTTCCAGGGAACAGTCAGAGTTGATTTCTTTTAGGAGTGACTGATTTGATCCCCTTGCAGTCCAAGGGACTCTCAAGTCTTCTCTAGCACCATAGTTCAAAAGAATCTATTCTTTGGCGCTCAGCCTTCCTTATAGTCCAACTCTCACAGCCATACATTACTACTGGGAATACCATTGCTATGACCATGCGGACTTTTGTTGGCATGGTGATATCTTTACTTTTTATCATGCTGTTTAGGTTTGCCATCGCTTTCCTCCCAAGGAGCAGGCATCTTTTAATTTCATGGTTGCAGTCACCACCTGCAGTGATCTTGGATCCCAGGAACATGAAGTCTGTCACTACTTCCACAACTTCCCCTTCTATTTGCCAAGAAGTGATGGGTCCAGATGCCATGATCTTAATTTTTTTTTTGTTGAGTTTCAAGCCAACTTTTGGACTTTCCTCTTTTACCCTTAGCAAGAGGCTCCTTAAGTCCTCTTCACTTTCTGCCATTAGAGTGGTACTGTCTGCATATCTGAGGTTGTTGATCTTTTCCCAGCAATCTTAATTCCAGTTTGTGATTCATCCAGGCCAGCATTTCGCATGATATATGTATGTAAATTAAATAAGCAAGGTGACAATATACATCCTTGCCATACTCCTTTTCCTATGCTAAACCAATCAGTTGTTCCATATCTGGTTCTAACTGTCGCTTCTTGACCCTTATACAGGTTTCTTAAGAGACATGTGAGATGGTCTGGTACTCCCATCTCTTTAAGGACCTGCCATAGTTCGTTGTGATTCACACAATCAAAGGCTTTAGCATAGTCAATGAAGCAGAAGTAGATGTTTTTCTGGTACTCTCTTGCTTTCTCCATAATCCAGCGAATGTTGGCAATTTGATCTCTAGTTCCTCTACCTCTTCAAAACCCAGCTTGTTCTTCTGGCAGTTCTCTATCCACACACTGTTGAAGTCTAGCTTGTAGGATCTTGAGCATGACCTTGCTAGCATGTGAAATGAGTGCAATTGTGTGATAGTTTGAACATTCCTTGGCATTGCCCTTCTTTGGGATTGGAATGTATACTGACCTTTTCCAATCCTGTGGCCACTGTTGCATTTTCCAAATTTGCTAGCAAATTGAGTGCAGCACTTTAACAGCATCCTCTTTCAAGACTTTGAATAGCTCAGCTGGGATACCATCACCTCCACTAGCTTTGTTGTTAGTAATGCTTTCTAAGACCCATTTAACTTCACTTTCCAGGATGTCTGGCTCGAGATCAGTGATTATACCATTGTGGTTGTCAAGGACATTGAGGTCCTTCTTGTAAAGTTCTTCTGTGTATTCTTGCCACCTTTTCCTAATCTCTTCTGCTTCTGTTAGGTCCCTACCATTTTTGTCCTTTAATATGGCCAGCTTCGCATGAAACATTTCCTTGATTTCTCCAATTTTCTTGAAGAGCTCTCTAGTCCTTCCCATTCTATTGTTTTCCTCTATTACTTTGCATTGTTCATTCAGGAAAGCCTCCTTATCTCTCCTTGCTGTTCTCTGGAAATCTGCATTCAGTTGGGTAAATCTTTCCTTTTCACCTTTGCCTTTTGCTTTCCTTCTTTCCTCTGCTATTTGTAAAGCCTCATCAGACAGCCACTTTGCTTTCTTGCATTTCTTTTTCTTTGGGATGGTGGTGATTGCTGCCTCCTGTACAATGTCACGAACCTCTGTCCATAGTTCTTCAGGCACTCTGTCTATCAAATCTAGTCCCTTAAACCTATTCTTCAACTCTACTGTATATTCATAGGGGATGCAATCTAGATCAAATCTGAATGGCCTAGTGGTTTTCCCAACTTTCTTCAGTTTAAGTCTGAATTTTGCAACGAGTAGCTCATGATCTGAGCCACAGTCAGCTCCAGGTCTTGTTTTTACTGACTGGATAGAGCTTCTCCATCTTTGACTGCAAATTATATAGTCAATCTGATTTCGGTGTTGCCCATCTGGTGATGTCCATGCATAGAGTCACCTCTTAGGCTGTTGGAAAACGGTGTTCGCTGTGACCAGAGTGTTCTCTTGACAAAAGTCTGTTAGCCTTTGCCCTGCTTCATTTTGTTCTCCAAGGCCAAACTTGTCTGTTATTCTGGTTGCCTTTTGATTTCCTACTTTAGCACTCCAGTCCCCAATGATGAGGACATCGTTTTTTGTTGTTAGTTCTATGTGGTGTTATAGGTCTTCATGGAATCGTTCCACTTCAGCCTCTTCTGTGTCAGTGGTTGGGGCATAGACTTGGATTACTGTGATGTTGAATGGTTTGCCTTGGATTCGGACTGAGATCATTGTGTCATTTTTGAGATTGTATCCCAATACTTTCTTTCGCACTCTCTTGTTGACTATAAAGGCTACACCATTTTTTCTATGGGATTCTTGGCCATAGATATAATGATCTTCTGAGTTAAATTCACCCATTCCCAGTGCTTTAGTTCACTGATTCCCAAGTTGTCGATGTTCAGTCTTGCCATCTCATTTTTTACCACATCAAGTTTACCATGATTCATAGATCTTACATTCCAGGTTCCTATGCAGTATTGTTCTTTGCAGCATCGGACTTTCCTTTCACCGTCAGACACATCCACAACTGAGTGTCCTTTCGGCTTTGGCCCAGCCGCTTTACTCTTTCTGGGGTTACTTTAACTTGCCCTCTGCTCTTCCCCGGTAGCATACTGGACACCTTCCAACCTGAGGGGCTCATCTTCTGGCATCATATCTTTTAGCCTTTTGTTACTGTCCATGGGGTTTTCTTGGCAAAGATACTGGAGTGGGTTGCCATTTCCTTCTCCAGTGGATCACACTTGGTCTGAGTTCTCTGATGTGGCTTGTCCATCTTGGGTGGCCCTCCACGGCATAGCCCATAGCCTGATCGAACCACACAAGCCCCCTCACCACGACAAGGCAGTGATCCATGAGGGATCCTTATGGGGGTGGGGTAAATTCACTGGAGACTGCTTTGCCTGGCCACCTTCTAATCTCTGCCTGCTATCCATACATAGGGGGAGCAGCTTGTTTAAAAAGAGCTGAAATGTAGACAGGAGGGAGAAGGACACTCGCCCTATACCTTGGTCCCTTCTAATACAGTTATTACTGGATAGTAAACTTCTTTAATAATGATCAGTTATTGACTATTTCCTCAGTCAGGCTTGATGAGGATGGCATTGGCAGGTGATTAGAGACAGCTAGACCCTGAGATCTGCCTTGCAATTTCCTGTGATTATATCAGACTGCTTTTCAGGAAATACTTAGGCTCATTTTAATTTAGAGATACATAGGGTACAAAATTGTAGCAAAAAGGCTTTCTCTTCATGCCACCTCATATGCCCTGTGTGAAGTTATCACCCCAACCTTCCATGCCTCCCACCTGGCTTTTGGGTTTTTTTTAATCCCCTGCCCTTCCTGTCCTTCAAAGCTCTGGAACCGATTTATCTGTTTCTAAGCACTGGAACAGGGAATTGTCTGGCATGAAGCTTTCTTAGCTGACAAAATGACCAGCCAAGTATCTGCAAGCATAAGGCCAAACAAAGCCAGACTGTTAACTGGCAGCACCCAAGCAAAGGAAGGCGGTGGACAACAAAAGTTCAAAACAGCAAAATCCTACTAAACTGGATTTTGTGACTGAATCAACAGCCCCCCCCTCCCCCCAGTGGATAAAATAAAAATTTAACCCAGGGGACATCTGATGTATTGTCCAAAAATCTGCATCTATGGCCGGGAGGAGGGCATGGAATCCCTAGAGTACTTGGCAAGTACTAAGGATGTTTTTGCCATGATCCCTAAATCATGGGATCATGGAAGTACATGAACATGACATTTAGCTGGTATCTAAACCTGAGGAAACACTGGAGGGAAATGTGTTTTCTAAAAAGGTAGCTGAAGGCAGGGGAGAGGGAAGGACCATTCCCTAACAATACTAAGATTCTGCTTCTTAAACTCTGAGACTGTCAATGGAAGGTCATTTAACCAAGTACCCAGGATTTGAGAGGGTTTATATCCTAAACAGGGCTGAGTGGGTGGTTGGATCATCCCTAGATTTCTAGGAAGAGAACCTATATGGTTGCCTTATTGGCTGACTACATGAACACCTTTACTCTGCTGATGAGGAAGGGAGAAGGTCAGGTCAGGAGAGTGTCAAGAAGGGATCAGAGGGGTGTTGGCTTAATCCTTCTTGTGTCACCCTATATCATTAAGGAGACCCACCTTGCACCTGAGTGCCAGTGCTTTGCAGAAATGAGAAGTTTTATCAGTCTCAGCATTTCTTCTCTGTTAACTATCACTGCAACGACAGTGCTGCTTTTTGAACACCCATAAAGTCAGGGTTGGTCTCCACTCTCACTCACTGCTGGTGATAAGCGTATGAGCAGCCTTACGAAGCTTATGCCTGTCTGCGTGCCCTCATACTGACTCCTGTCTCTGCTGACGTCTGACAAAGGGTGTGCCAGATAACTTGTGTGGGCAAGACGAAAACACTTCTGTTGTGATCCATCATTTGCCATTGTCCTAGATAGTCTGCCAGGCATTATATACTTCCACTACCTCAAAATGTTTAATCTCCTTGATAAACGCCAAAGAGAAAAGTAGCCCTGAATTGATTGAATAAGAAAGCCACGACATGTTGCGTAACCATGTTAGTGACGTCTGCCACTTCTCCTTTCCCCTCTTCCTCATTCGGTCACTCGGCTGTCTTCTTTTACTATGGCTCCCTGCTCCTTCCCCCTCAACACTGACTTCCGTATCAACCCTTTCTCCAAGTATAAAGTAACAATTTCAAGGAGCCGTTAATCCCACTCTCTTAATAATTGTATACGCAACCATTTCCCTTTTCTTTCAGCAATTGTCTCCTTCCTTCCTTAGCTATCCATTCCCTAGGCCTTTTATCTGGCCTTGAGAGGTTACTGAGTAGCCAGCTTTTTCCTGCTGGGGAGCTGTTCTTTCCCCTTCATATCTGACAAAAGCAAGAGCGTTAAGCACAAAACTCTCCGCTCCCACCGGTTAAGAGTGATGCCACAGCCATTCCCAGAATCTACAACAAAGAAGCACTTGTGTAACCAGCAGCTAGTATGTGTAACTTCCCCTTTGATCAAATACTTCAAATGCTGTATTGAACTTCTGTCTCATGTGTGGGTGTGGGACAAGACAGCGTGGCTAGTACAGAAACAAGATCTCATAAACAATACCAGCAATGTGACATGGTGACCTAGCAGTGGACTCTGAAGCACCTTCCTTTCTCGAAATTCTTTCAGCAGGGGTCAGAAGTTCCCATTGCTCTGCTATGATCCGCGCTCTTTAATATTAACTATTACTTCTCTGCTCCCTTTAAATTCTTTTGCCTTTGCTTCCCCTTTGATTGACTTTTTAATTAATTTTGTTCCCTGTTCACATGGAATTTCACAGAGGCTATGCACCCAAATGTCTAACAGGCCAATTCCCCCCAAATATTCCACAAACCTTATTCCCCTCCCCTTCCTGCTTACCACATTTGGTTTCAGAATGTGTTTGTGGCAATATTCGTCAATGTAAAACTGAATTGTAGCCTATGCTGTCCCATGAGGACAGTCAAAGCACTATTGAGATTTCTCTTGTCTTCACCCCACGTGAAATGGGGTGAGCCCTGAGAACCGTACGCACAAACCCATACTCACTTGGTTCAGTCCTTCAGATGTGTGTATGGACAAACTAACCATTCCAAAGGGATGTTTTCCCACTCAGACAATTTAGCTGTGTCACCCTGATTGTACTTGTCAATAGAAGATGGTTCCACACTAACTGCTTAGTCTATAATTGCCATCACTAAGTTACCTAGTTTTAGCATATAAGCCAGCCAGCATCATTGACAGCCATGGGGTGGGGGGAGTTCTGTCTGTTTTCAGAACATGCTTTGTGGCAATATTTGTCAATGTAAAACTGAATTTCAGCCTATGCTGTCCCATGAGGACAGTCAAAGCAATACTGAGATTTCATCTATAATTTTTCCTTTCTTCTTTCACTTTTCAAATTTAAGCAATTTCTCTCTGTTTCTCTAATGGCACATATGAACCCATGGTAAGTTATTAATTTGAAGTGGGGGAAGGAAATACTGTTTTTTCCCTTTGTTGCCAGCCCAAAGCTGCTCATTTTAATGATTTCAGTATTTTTATTTTGTAACCACACTATCACTGTAATAAACAATAAACTAGAAATGATGAGAATTAATTTGATAGGCTACAAAGTGAAAAGCCGTAGTTATGCACCCAACCTCCATAGGAAACAAGAACTGATAATTAACCATTGATTCATGAATGCTCCCAGAGAACCAGCCTGCCTCCCAGAGGACAGTAAGTAGGTAATTAAGCAGAAACAATAGGACCAAAGGGAGAGTGGAAAGGAGAAGCAAAAACTTGGCTGAAGGAGAGTTACTTCAGAACAGACAGATACAAGACCTTTCCCATGGAGACAGATATTTGTAATACAATGTAATAAAGTGTAATACAGTGCTATATTAAATGTCATGATAAACCTCTGTTTCAATTCTCCCTGCAGCCAATGCAGAATGGGCACCTTTCTGTGGTGCAGAAAAGGTCATAGTGTGGGGTCTTTCCATGATTTCCCCAAGACTATTTATTTCACCTGACTCTGTTCTGAACATTAGTAGCTAGTAGACTAGGTGGTCTCATTTCCAAAACAGGAAATAAACAACAAGACACACAAGACCTCACATTAGACTCCCCCACCACCACCGCTGCAACAGTAAAAATAAACACGCCAGTTAAATATTCCTTTGTAATCACGATGGCTAAGCCTGGTCCTTGCCTGATCCCTTTAGAGGTTCACTGCTGACAAAAGCATGAGAGCCATTAAGCAACCAAGTTTTGTTTTTGTTTTGCAAGATGAATATTTGTACATAAACTTTTTTTTTACAGTCATCTGCAAAACTCCTTATTTCTGACTAAAAACCTCACAGGTCTATGCCAGTCAGAATCAATAGATTCAAGTAAAATTTGATTCCAGAGTAGTGGAGAAAGTACTTAGGATGGTTGGTTCTTAATGCTTCCAGTGTGAACCTTCCCTACAGAGTGAGGAGTATGGAAGTTAAATGCAAAGGAGACAGATAAAGCACAAGCTACATTAGCCCTGACACAGAAGTGGGGCTGCACTTAGGACTCATAGTTTGGCTATGAATAAGCTTCTGTCAACAGTTTAGATTAACACTGGCTAAAGTGGCACTTATCTTTGGAGCTATTGATTAGATTCCTTTCTAATTTTGCTGCTTGCATGTCCAGTAGTGTTTATACCATACATGGTTAAATTGCATCTTTGTTGGTTCCAAAGGGGTTGCTGAAAGGTCAGGACTTTCTTTCAGTGTGCTCTTTATTCTCCTGAATATTGTATACCTAGTTTGGTGTAGTGGTTAAATGTGTAAACTCTAGTCTGGACTCTAACCTGGGAGAATCGGGTTTGATCCCCCACTCCTCCACTTGCACCTGCTGATGTGACCTTGGGTCAGTCAAAAGCTCTGGCACAGCTGTTCCTGAAAGGGCAGTTTGTGTTAGCGTTCTCTCAGCCCCATCTACATCACAGGCTGTCTGTTGTGGGGAGGGGAAGGGAAAGGAGTTTGTAAACCGCTCTGAGACGCCTTTGGGAAGTAAAGGGCGGGGTATAAATCCAATCTCTTCTCTTCTTCTCTTCTAATCCCAAAAGGATGTGCCTCCACCAGTGAAAAAGCACCAAGAGACCTGAGCATTTGAGTCAGCTCACAGAGTTGCATTAATGCACACAGTACTGTGGGAGGAACCATTTTTCCTTTCCTTAGAACTGTTTGAAGCATTTCCGGCAAGAGGGAAAAAATGGATAATATGATATCATACTGCTTCAGCTATAAAATTAAAACACTGAGCTCTTCCTGTTGATTTGTATTGTTTCAAACACTTCTTTGAGCAATAGGAAGTTTCACAAGCAGCTGCTATAGGTTCAAGTGGGTAGCCGCATTGGTCTGAAGCAGCAGAACAAAGTTTGAGTCAAAGCGGCACTTTAAAGACTGCCAAAGTTTTATTCAAGGTATAAGTTTTCATGTGCACTGTAAAGTACTGGGTTCACTGCATGGAGACTTGGACTACGACATGTGTTCAGACACGTTTATTGTACTTCACATAACACACACACACAAATGGCCCTGCAAGGGCCAACTATATACACCCCCACCTGGTACCCCCATAGTCCCATTGGTGGGTTTGAACTTCCCAATGCCTAGTTGGTGGGTTCCAGGTGGACTAGGATCCTAGGTCCTATTGTCTTTTTGTACCAGGCTCTTGGACTTAGGTGGCGGACCCTAGTGGCGGTCCACAGACACAACACCCCTCCCCCCATAGTTCCAACCCAGCCTACGTCACATAGTCCTGCAAGCAGGCTGGCAGTCTACATTCTCTCTGGGAGCGCCGGGATGCTGGGATGGGCTCACTTGCGACAGGCTCTGGGTGATTTTCCAGGGCGGTTTGTTGAGGTGGCAGCAGCGGCAGTTCCTCGGGCTCTGGTGTCACTGGGGTTGCTTCTCCTGTTGGTGCCTCTCCAGGGGCTAGAGGGTTTGGCTGGATGCCTGCCTCTGATGTGTAGAACTCTGGTACCCTTGGCCACAGGGGAGCCTCTCCTTCTGCCGGGAGCTGTCACCTCCACAGTTGGTCCACGTGTTTTTTAAGGAGTTGACCATCCTCCATTGAGACTTCATACGATATGGGACCAGTGGCTCTCATGACCCATCCCACCAGCCACGGGGGCCCCTTACCAAAGTTTTTGATGAAGACGGGGTCTTCCAGGAAGAAACCCCTGGGAGCCTCCCTTTGCTCTGTAAGCTTCCTTGAGTCGGATGCCCAGTCCAGATGCAGCTGGTCCAACAGCATAGTGGGGCATTGGCCCATCAGGAGCTCTGCAGGGCAGTGGCCGGTGACAGGGTTGGGTGTCATTCGCTGAGTTAGGAGAAAGCGGGCCAGCTGAAACTCCCAGTCCCCATCCATGATTTGGCTGAGTGCTTCCTTTGCGGTGTGCACCATGTGCTCCACTTGCCCATTGGTTGCGGGGTGGAAGGGGGCTGACCTTACATGCCAGATCAGGTTCCTCTGGAGATAGTCCTGGTACTTTGCAGACATGAATGCTGTCCCGCTGTCAGAGACGATCGTGTCTGGCAGGCCATGGGTTGTGAAGATCCGGCGCAGGGCACAGATGACTGCCTTTGTTGAGGTAGTGGAGACTGGACTTACTTCCAGCAATTTAGAGTCAGAGTCCACAGTGACTAGGAAGATAAGTCCTTGGAATGGGTCAGCAAAATCAATGTGAATCCGGGACCACAGTTTGCGGGTGGACTTCCATGGTTGCAGGGGCATGCTCGGTGGGTTTGGTCTGATGGCCTGGCTTGCAGGGGCGAGGGTGATGCTGTAACAACTTAAAGATTACTACACCCTGCTGGGATCTTTGGCTGCTCCCTATGTTCAGTCTGAATATTTGTAAATAAACTGAGACAACAAGACTCCCATGAATCGCTGGCATTTTCTCCTTCCAAGGAAACTAACCCTATAGAAGCTGAACAAAGTTTGAGTCCAGTGGCACCTTGAAGACCAACAAAGTTTTATTCCAAGTATAAACTTTCATGTGTGTGTATGTTGTGTACACAAACCGCCACTAGGGTCCACCACCTAAGTCCATGGTACAAAAAGACAATAGGACCTAGGATCCTAGTCCACCTGGAATCCACCAATTAGGCATTGGCGGGAAGTTCAAACCCACCAATGGGACTATGGGGGTACCAGGTGGGGGTGTATATAGTTGGCCCTTGCAGGGCCATTTGTGTGTGTGTGTGTTATGTGAAGTACAGTAAACGCGTCTGAACGCATGTCATAGTCCAAGTCTCCATGCAGCGAACCCAGTACTTTACAGTGGCGATGAAGGTGGGATTCCATGAGCAGGCCTGACTCTCCAACCAGCTCAGCAACGAGCACCGACCCCATGGAAGCCACCGCTCCCCGCACCGCTCCCAAACAGCAGCACATCGTGCCCAGCTCTTCCCGTCTCTGCTCCCTGAACCAGGCTAGGACCATGGCCGCTGCTCAGGGAAACCTCAAAATCTTCGACCCCACACATCCTGAGTTCTGGGATTGGTGGACAGATCAGCTAACCTATTACCTTGCCTACCATGAAGTGACCGATGCGGCCAAGAAAAGGAACCTCTTCCTAAGTTCCTGTGGCACAGCCACCGTCCAGCTAGCCAAGAGCCTCCTGGCCCCTAAGGCCATCCTCTAGTGTTCTTACGAGGAAATAATCGAGGCTTTGACTCGGCACCTAATGCCCAAGCCAACAATGCTAGCGAGATGAATGGATTTCTAGGGGCACCTCCAGAAGCCTGACGAGATGGCTGTGGCATATATGGCTGCGCTACGCCAACACGCCATGGAATGCACCTTCCCCAAGGTGGAAGATAACATCCTGACCCAGTTCATTTGGGGGTTCAGTGACGTGAAACTCTGCCGCAAGATGATCGGCACCACCAACCTGAAAGTCAACGATGCCCTGCAACTCACAATCGCATACAAGGCCTCACACCGACATAAGCCGCAGTCCACGGCACACCTGTTGCTCCCTGACCCAGTGTGGGAGAATTCAGATGAAGACGACGTCTGCCTTGTCCGCCCGACGAGTCACAGGAAACCACCAGGAGCCACTGGCACCCAAGGCCACCCCGGCAGACCCGCGAGCTGTGCCACATGTGCCAGCTGCAGAGAGGCACACGAGCACTAGCTGTGCCGGTTCTGTGATGCCACATGTCACATGTGCAGGAAACGGGCACCTCACCCACGTCTGCAGATCCAAGGACAACCGGAGCCAGAACCCTCAGACCCACAGACAAACCTCCACACACTATGAGACCACCATGGAAATGGACGACCTCTACCTTTTGACCTGCTAGCCTTTGCTACAGGTATTCCGCCTCCCCAACTGGCCTGCAACCCCCAAGATCCAGGTCCAGGTCCAAATAGAAGGGTCCCCCTGCACTATGGAGGGGGACTCTGGATCTGCAGCATCCATCATTTCAGTGAAAACACTGAACAGACTTTGTCTGAACAGGGGACCCTGCCTGCGCCCATCGCCCTTGAGCCTTGTGGACTTTCAAAGGAACCAGGTTCCAATCTGGGGCGTGGGCACATTTTGGGTGAAGTAGTGGGGGTTCAAGGGTTTACTGGACTTGATTGTGGTGGAGGGCAACTTGGTCAGTCTGTTGGGGTGGGCATGGTTTGTGCCGTTGGGCATCACCATTGGGGGGGGTGAGACACTGTGTGTCTCGGGATTACGCTGATGTGTGTGGGGAATTCCCTGGGGTTTTCGATGGGGCTCTGGGTTTTATAAAGGGCCCCCGGTCTCCTTGCAGCTAGACCCTCAGGTGGCCCCGATCCGCATGAGGTTCCACCGCACCCCAATAGCCTTACAGCCCACGGAACTAGACCGTTTGGTGGTGCAAGGGATCCTAGAACCAGTGTCGCATGCGCCATGGGAGACCCCCCATTTTAACCCCCGTAAAGCCCAACGGCGACGTCCACATCTGCATGGACTATAAATTGATTTGATTTTACTGAAAAATATGCAAATGTGTCAGACCCTTGAGTTAATCCACTCTCAATCTAAATAGTCTTTTATAAAAGTTTTATTAGAAACAGAGATTTGGATGTGCGCAAGAGAGATCTCTTGTTCAGACTGAAGGACAGATCAAAGGTTAGGTATTTTATAGGCAATAGATCCCACAATGCAATGGTCCTGCAGCGCCCATTCACTCACTTCTCCTCTTTCACTCCCCCCCTCTTCATACTACTTTGCACTAAAAGGTTTATATTTCAGCAACCCAGGGGTCTTTTCGTAGAAAAACAGCTGCAGGAGCTCATTAGCATATGGTATGCTAATGAGCTATTAGGCTATTAGCATATGCCACGCCCCCTGACATCACCAGAAGTGATGTCAGAAGGGGAAGCAAAAGCGGGGGAGGCATCTTCAAAAGCCTCCCCTTCCCTTCCCCAGCTGGTCTGGGTGGGGGAGCTAAGAGAGAAGGGGTTTAAAGTTTAAACTCCTTCTCATGAGAGTTGGGCCACAGAAGGAGGAAAGAGGGAAGGAAAGAGAAGGAAAGGGGAGGGAAACAGGGAAAGGAGGAAAAAAGAGAAGAGAAGAAGATGGGAAAGAAAGAAAGAAAGAAAGAAAGAAAGAAAGAAAGAAAGAAAGAAAGAAAGAAAGAAAGAAAGAAAGAAAGAAAGAAAGAAAGAAAGAAAGAAAGAAAGAAAGAAAGAAGAGAAAAAGAGGAAAGAGGAAAAATGAGGGAAAGAGGAAAAGAGAGAAGGAAAAGAGGGAATGAAAGAAATTTGGCGGCAATTCGGCCCCATTATATCCTATGGGCCATTGAAGTCAATGGTGAAAACATAGGGTATATTCTGGGGGCTGGAGGGAGGGGGTTTGAGGCCCCAAACTCACAGGGTAGCTGATGGAGACTCTCCCCAAGATACCCACCAAGTTTCAAGAAGATTGGACCAGGGGTCCAATTCCATGGGACCCCAAACAGGTTGCCCCTATTCCCTCCATTGTTCTCTATAGTGGGAAAAAAACTTACTTTTTTCCCACCATAGAGAACAATGGAGGGAATAGGGGCAACCTGTTTGGGGGCCCATAGAATTGGACCCCCTGATCCAATGTTTTTGAAACTTGGTGGGTATCTTGGGGAGAGGCTCCATCAGCTATCCTGTGAGTTTGGAGCCTCTCCCTCAAACCCCTTCCTCCAGCCCCCAGAATATACCCTATGTTTTCACCATTGACTTCAATGGCCCATAGGATATAATGGAGCTGAAATTGACATTCGGCTGCCTGGAGAAGGGACGCTGGCTGGGGGCGGGGCTTGGCTCCTGAGCTCCCTGAGCTTCGCTCCCCTGCGCTCCCCCCCCAAAAGACCCCTGCAGCAACCTATGTTTATCCAAAGATGAAAGGCTTCCGCCAACTATAAATCTTGGGGTTCGATCTCATGGGAAAGGTGTCATTATTCTACCCTTCACACACACCCACACATTAGCATTCACACCTACTCTTCTCATCCCCGGAGTTTTATGGCAGAGAGGGCTGGGAAGAAAGGAAAGAAACCAAATGGTCGGGATGACTTTGAAGTGGAGGGAAACTGCAAAGGAAAACCTGTGTCACTATGACATTCAACAGAGCCCAGTTCTGACATACTGCCCCCTCAAGCAGAACTCCCCTCCTGGCTTGTCAGGGGAAGCCTAATGGAACTTCTGAAGGAGGCAGGGGGCGCGTAAATGATGAGAATCAACCCACTCATTCTCCCCTTGTCCAAAGTCCTTCCATTGGATGAAGTACTGGAGTTTGCGGATTTGGGAATCCAGAATATCCAGAACTTCCTGATGTGGTTCCCCATCGATCTAGAGGGGTTGTGGGGCCGAAGGCTGCGCCCATTGGGACAGACCAGGGTCTTTTTTCAGGCAGCTAAAATGAAACACAGCATGCAGGAATCACAGAGATTTAGGGAGGTCAAGCTCAACAGCAACCTTATTTATAACTCTAAGCACCTGAAATGGTCCCACATATTTCCATCCCAATGTGTGGCTTGGCTGCAGTCCTTTTAAGTTCTTGGTAGATAAATAGACAGAGTCCCCTGGTTTCAAATCCCATTCCGGGGATCGTTTCACATCAGCATACTTCTTGTAGTCTTTTTTAGCCTTGTATAAAGTCTTTTGCAACAGATCCCAGTTCCCCATCACATTGGACCACCATAATTGGGCATCCCCCACTATGGCTTGGGTGAGATCTACCACTGGAAGGGGGGCACCTTCATAACCATATACTGCCTTAAATGGGCTCATCCCTATCAAGCTATGAAGAGCATTATTATACAAGTATTCTGCAAAGGGCAGTAACTGCACCCAGTCAGACTGTTGATGATTTACGTAACAGCACCAAACTTGCTCCAAAATTTGGTTGGTGTGCTCTGTCTGGCCGTCAGTTTTGGGGTGATAGCTACTACTTATCCCCCTTTCAATGCCCAACAGCTTCATGAGCTCTTTCCAGAATTTAGAAACAAATTGAGTCCCTCTGTTTGAAATTACCTTACAGGGTAAGCTATGTAATCTCACAACGTTTTGCAAGAACAGGGCGGCTAACCGCTTGGCTGTGGGGATAGATTTGCACAGTACAAAGTGAGCTTGTTTCGAAAATAAATCCACTACTACCCGCTCTCCAGCAAATCAGTTATAAAGTCCATTGAAATGACAGACCAAGGGTGGTCGGGGGTTTCCTCCTCACCATCTGCACATCAAACAAGTTTGGCATTTGATCACAAATTGGGAAACATCCTGCCTGAGTCTCGGCCACCAGAACTGCCTCTGGAGTAAGTGCAAGGTTTTCAGGTACCCAAAATGTTCTGCAAGGTTGCTACAATGACACTGTGACAACATTTCACCCTGCAGTGATTCTGGTACATAAATCTGCCCTCCCCTCATCCAAAGTCCATTCTCCTTGCGTTGTAGTCCCTCCGCTACGACCACTTCCATTCCTGAGGGAAGAAGGCAGCTGTAAACGTCTCTAGCCAGTCCAGATCCTGTTCCGGCTCTTTGCTCTCTCTCGCTTTGCTACAGGTGAGTTCTGCCCCTCCCAACTGTGCTGGGGAAAACACAGTGTCTGTCACCTCCTCCCTCTGACTAGCATGCTGTGGTAGGCATGATAGGGTGTCAGCAAGAAAGTTCGACTTGCCCGGCAAATACTTAATTGTGAACTGGAATTTAGAAAAAACTCTGCCCACTAGACCTGTTTTGCATTTAATCTCCGAGGCATTCAGAGAGCTTCCAGGTTTTTGTGGTCAATCCACACTTCAAACAGCACCCTTGCGCCCTCCAGCCAGTGGCACCAAGTACTCAGGGCCAGTTTCACCGCTGCTGCCTCTTTTTCCCAAATGGCCCAGTTACACTCAGTCCCTGAGAACGTTTTCAACACATACGCTAAGGGTGTAACTTCCCATCGGCCCCCTTTTGCAAAATGGCACCACCCATCGCAACATCCGAGGCATCGACTTACACAACGAATGGCTTATTTTTGTTGGGATGATGTAAAATGGATTCAGATGTGAATAGCGCTTTTAGCGTTTCAAATGCTTTTTGACATTCCCCTGTCCACTGCAATTTGCAAGAGCCTTTGGTGGCACTAGGGCTCTTCCCTTTCGTTTTTAACAGATCCGTGCAAAGTTTTTGATAAAGGCTCTATAAAAATTCAAAAATCCTAAGAAACTCTGTAGCTGCCGCCATGTTTTCAGGGTTTCCCATCCTAGGACATCCTGAACCTTTTTTGGGTTCATCCCTAGTCCCTGCTGTGTTATATGGTACCCCAGAAAATCTATCTCCATCTTGTGGAACTCGCATTTGGACAGTTTGGCATAGAGGTGATTGTCATACAATGCCATCAGCACCTTGTGTACTAAGTTTGATGTAAGAGCCAGTTTGGTGTAGTGATTCAGTGCGTGGGCTGAAGGGGTTGCTGAAAGGTCAGGACTTTCTTTCAGTGTGCTCTTTATTCTCCTGAATATTGTATACCTAGTTTGGTGTAGTGGTTAAATGTGTAAACTCTAGTCTGGACTCTAATCTGGGAAAATCGGGTTTGATTCCCCACTCCTCCACTTGCACCTGCTGATGTGACCTTGGGACAGCTGTTCTCTCAAGGACAGTTTCTGTCAGAATTTCTCTCAGCCCCACCTACCTCACAGAGCGTCTGTTGTGGGGAGGAGAAGGGAAAGGAGTTTGTAAGCTGCTCTGAGACGCTTTTGGGCAGTGAAGGGTGGGCTATAAGTCCAAACTCTTCTTCTTCTAATTTCACATGTGAGTCCCTATCTTGTGTATACACAAGCACGTTGTCCAAGAATACCACCACCCCTTTGAACAAATGCTTGTGAAGCACTTTATGAGGTTCATAAAGATGCCAGGAGCACCAGCCAACCCAAATGGCATCACTAGGTATTCAAACTGCCCCAGCAGATGACTTTGAAGTGGAGGGAAACTGCAAACGAAAACCTGTCTCACTATGACATTCGTCAGAGCCCGATTCTGGCAAAATGCTTTTTATGAACATTAAATGAGACTAGTATGTTGTCAAAGGCTTTCACAGCCAGAGTTCATTAGTTGCTGTAGATTTTCCGGTTTGTGTGGCCGTGGCCTTGGCATTCTAGGACCTGATGTTTCGCCAGTAGCTGTGACTGGCATCCTCAGAGGTATAACACAGAAAGATGGAGTACTCTCTGCGTCCTTGCAGGTAGTATGGATTCTCTCACGTAAGAGAGACTGTTCTAGACAGTCATAGATGCAGTTAGCCTGTGGAGTTTTTGAAGATTCTTTTTGTTGTGAGAAAGGATGGAATTGTTCTTGTGTCTCTGCAGCATAGCATAAAAGTTAAAGAACAAAGTAGGAGTACTCCATCTTTCTGTGTTATACCTCTGAGGATGCCAGTCACAGCTACTGGCGAAACGTCAGGTCCTACAATGCCAAGACCACAGCCACACAACCTGGAAAATCTACAGCAACTAATTAAATGAGACTGCCTAAAACAAAAACAAAAGCGGTAAAAACAGATATTGAAAATGATATTTATTTGTCCAGTAATATTTATTTGCTTGCTAATGATATTTATTTGTCTAAGTGAGAGAGAAAGAGAGAGAGGTGGAAAGAAAGAATAAAAGAGAGAGAGAGAAACAAATAGATGAGGGAGGGGAAGGAAGGAAGAGAGAAAGGAAGGAAGGGGAAAAGAGGCAAAGAAAGGTAAAGAAAGAAATGGAAAGAAAGCAAAAAGATGGGGAGAGGGAGGAAGGAAGAGGAAAAGAGAGAGAGAAAGAGAGAGGTGGAAAAAAAGCAGCTTTAACTTTAAATGTGTTCTCCATCCCCCCACCCATGCCAGCCAGCCGGCTGAGGGGGGGCTTTGAGAACACATTTAAAGTTAGTTGCTTTCTTTCTTTGCTCCCCTCCACCTCAGGCCTACCCAGGGAGGGGAACACTGGCTGGGGAAGGGAAGACTGATCGGGGAGGCATGCCTCCCCTTCTCTTCCTCAGCCACCCTGCCAGGAGCCGCACAATATGTGTGAAAGAGCTGCATGTGGCTCCCAAGCAGCAGTTTGTCCATCCCTGGTCTGAAATATGACATCCAGATTACTGTCAGTTGAGATCTTCCTGTATCCTGTCCTGTATATAAGTCCTGTAGAGACAAGGCAGATGGCGACTACGGTGGCACCTCACTTTTGGAATGACTTCCCTGTTCAAGGTTGGGGCCCTGCCCCCCAACTTACCAGAGCCAAAAGGGACTCCTGGGCAGGAACTGCAGGCTCCACTAACAGCTGAGGCAGCCCTTGCATCTTCAGGGCCCAGATCCTGTTGAAAAGCAGAGGAGAAAGAGCCAGGCAAACTGCAGCCCAGGGAAGTGCTTCTAGGATGTTCCCAGACAGAACCAGCCACACCCACCACACAATACAGCAGGGAAGTGAGGCTCCATGGTTTAAACCACACCTCCTGGCAACCCTACAGTTGAGGCCAGCAGTGTTCCCACCCTCATGGGTTAAGGAAGACCTCTTCTGAGGCAGCAGGGAAGAATAGGGTATGAGGAAGGAGGCCTACACTGGGAAACAAGCCTCCCCTGTTGGCCATGCCCCACAGAGCCCCACCCCATGTCATAGACATTGGATGAGCTGATGCCTCTCTCACCTCCTCAGGGGACCCTTTAAAAAGCAAGAGCAGGACAGCCAAGGAAGAGGCTGGGAAGAAGTGTTGGAAAAGGAGAGAGGGACTTGGGAGAGCTGAAAAAACCCTCCTCTCCTAGCAACTGAGGCATCTCTTGTGGCCCACCTTGAAATGACATTGGAGGCTGCTGCAGCCCCAGACTCTGCCCTAGGGAGGTTGACACTCACTTGCCTGGTGCCCACCTTATTATCCTTTAGGTGCCAGGACAAATTATTTATCTTTACCCAGATATTTGACTAAGGGGTTCAGGTGTTTTTAGCTGTATTATGGTTGGGTCCTAGCCTGTGGACTGTTTATCAACATTAGTTTAGACTGCTGTATTTTGAGTGCTTTTGTGTTCTGGCTTGTTTTTATTGGCTGTTTATTTTGATTTTATTGACTTTGTTTTTATTTGTTCAAATTGGTATGATTTATTTTTATTGGTTTTATTGTTTTAATTTAATCAGCACCAGAAGCAGTGGCTTGTTACCAGCACGTATACAGGAGGAGCATTTCACTCAGCCCACCAGTGGTCTGAGGCTAACGTGAAGACTGGTTGGTGCAGCGATGCCTGGGCAACAAATTCCGGTGCTCCTGGGGAGGGGAAAGCATAGCGGTGGGTCCAGGCAGAGAGTCAAGGGAAGGCCATAGAGAAGCAGAATGGCTCGGCACCCTTCCAGCCTGCAACTCATCCCGAAAGTTGTCAGCAGTGGGGCTAGGATGGATAACCCCCTCCAACATTGGTGCTGTGCAACGCCAGGTCTATAAATACTAAGACCATGGTCCTTTGGGATTTCCTGTTGGATCAGAAGGTGGACCTGGAGTGTGTGACCGAGACCTGGGTGCGTGACGGGGAGACTGTAGCTCTCTCCCAGCTTGCCCCTCCTGGGTTCTCGATCCTACACAAATCACAGACTAGGAGTTGGGGGAGGAGAGGTGATTTTCATTTGGGAGGCTTACTCCTTCAGGGTGCATCCACCACTGGAGATCATGGGCATTGAGTGTGTCGGTCTGGTGTGGGAGGCCAAGGAGAGTTTGGCGATTTGGCTGGTGTACCAACCACCTAACGCACTGGCCAATAGCCTGCTGTTCTTGATGGAAGCCATATCAGGCTGGGTCCTGGAACACCCTAGGCTATTAGTCTTGGGTGATTTCAACGTCCATGCCAATGACGCAGCTTCCAGTCAGGCAGCGGACCTAGTGTCGTCCATGGCAGCGCTGGGACTCTCCCAATTCGTAACGACCCCCACTCACCGGGCTGGGCACAAGCTCAATTTGATTTTTGCAGCTGGGGTGACAGTGGACCAGATTACTGCTTTGGCAGTACCACGGTCGGACCACCATGCCCTGAGGACCCATTTGAATGTTCCACCCCAACCCTGTTTAGGCAGCGAGCATATTTTAACTCGCTCATGGAGCCAAATGGACCTTGTGTGGCTCCAAATGGCCCTGTGGGATCCGATACCCCCTGGCAGCTCATTGGATGAGCTTGTGGAGGACTGGCATAGTCGGCTTTCTGCAGCCATCAACAAGATTGCTCCCCGGTGCCCTCTGCGCCCTTGTGCTAAGATTGCATCCTGGTTTACCCAGGAGTTGCAGCTTATGAAGCAAGAGCTGAGACGACTAGAGAGACTGTTAGCCGGATTGCGCGTTATTATGAATAATAACGAGGGGAACATGATTGATTATTAATAAGCAATCGGCTGCGAGAGCGAACACCTGTGTATACAGAGGTCAGCCCCACCAGGAGGTGTTGGTAACAGACCAGGAGACTTTTGTAGTTGAAAAATAAAGTCTTTTACTGAAGTTCTGCACACGCAAACAATTACACAAGCTCACACACAATTATTCAAGGCCTAAGAAATACAGAGAGAGGCAAAGCACATTTGCATTAGCAGGTAACTTGTTGGTGGGCAATACTTACTAGTCCGTTGTGCAGAGTGTTCCTCAGGAAAAATGGAGGGGAAGGAAACTAAGAAAAATGGGGAACCATGCGGCCTGACCGGCAGGTAATCACATGGGAACTCTGGCTGCAGACCAGAGTTTAAAGATGGAGGCAGGGGGTGGGGATAGCAAGCTGGACATAAGAGGGTCAAAGATTCGATAGGGGTCGAAGAGCAGAGAGCAGAGAGGGCCAGTGGTCAGGCATCTCCTTATAAGCAGGAGGGTGGGGGGTGGTTCCAGCCTCTGATCCTGCCTCTTGGTAAGTCCGTCCCTGAAAGCACCCTATTGGTTGGAAGATGTAGGGGAGGTGTGTGGAGGTGTGCCTGAGGGGTGGTCAGTACTGAGAGCTAGAAACTTGCTCATGTCTGACACCTGGTAGCAGCTAGGATGAGTCACCCTACCACTTCTATTGTCTTCTTGATGGCATTAGCCAGGCTGCTGATGGCCATCAATCAGTTACTAGGCAACGATGAATAGACTCTGCCAGGGCTACGTGAGGTCTTGCAGGTGAAGGTGGGGGAGGGAAAGAGGCTGCCTGCTGTAGAAGGAACTCTCAATGGCGTTTTTGGAGTTCCTATTTCTTGTATTTTATCAGGGCATGATACTGTGCTTTAGTGTATACTGGTTCTGTTTCATATTTCCTTCATGAAGAGCAGGCTGGTAACCTCTGCTGGGCACTGGAGCTGCTGGAAAGGTCAGGAGAAGCGTCTCTTGCCTGGGTGCAGTCTCTGCTGGCATCTGGGAGGGTTACCATGTGGTTCAGTTTCCCATACACGCACTGGCACAGTTTATTATTTTATTACAATCCAAAAAGAGGCTCAAAAGCCTTGCAGGGCAACAAGACTGTGGCGCCGTGCTCAAGACGAAGTTACACGAACATCTTATAGGACGTTTATGAGATCCTATGAAATGGCAGTCAAGGTCACTAAGAGAGAGTTCTATGCAGCTTTGATTGCATCTGTGAGCTCACACCCAGCCCAATTGTTTAGAATGATTCGGTCTTTAACAGTTCTGTCACAGGGCAGACCAAATGCTAGGGAATTGGACATTGGCTGTGAGGCATTTGTGAGCTTTTTCATGGATAAAGTCTTGGCGCTCCGTTGTGACTTCCCCGCCACAGTTGAAACAGTGAGTGAATTTGAGACCCCTTGCATGTCTTCGATTCCGGCTTCAGATTGCTTCAGCCCGCTCAGCCTGGAGGAAGTCAATGGATTGCTCATGACTGTACATCCAACCACATGCTGTTTTGGCTGCAGCCTTGATCCAATGCCTTTCTGGCTCATTAAAGCGGGCCATGTGGGGTTCCGAGGTGCCCTAAGGGAGATTATCAACTTCCCTCTCTGAGGGTTCCCGGGGGCACTCAAGGAAGTGATGGTCTGCCCTCTTTGGATCCGGCCGAATTGGCCAGCTATCAGCCGGTTTCCAACCTGCCCTATATGGGCAAATTAATTGAGAGGGTGGTGGTGACACAGTTACAGGGTTTTCTGGATGATGCTTCCATCCTAGATCCCTTCCAGTCTGGCTTCCGCCCAGGACACAGGACAGAGACAGCGCTGGTTGCCCTTACTGACGACCTCCAGAGACATCTGGATTGGGGCGGTGCGGCAGTGCTGTTGTTGTTAGATCTGTCAGCTGCATTCAACACAGTTAACCATCAGTTGCTGACCCACCACCTCACCAACATGGGAATACAGGGGCTTGCCTTGCAATGGCTTGCTTCCTTTCTCTAGGGTTGGGGACAAAGGGCAGGGCCGTAGCCTGCGTGGGGCCCTGGGGGCCCGCCCCCCCGTGGGTTTTCCGGGGCCCTTCCCCCATCCTCTGCTCGCTTCCCCCCTTCTCCCCCTTCTCCCCCCTCCTAGGAGCACACTCGGGAGGTTAGACCTTCACTCTCTGCCTCCGCTGCTCCGCCCTGGCCTCCACCCCCCTCCCAGCACTCATAAGGCGGGGCAGGGCTAGACTGCTCCGCCTCCGAGTCTGCTCCGAGCTGGCTCAGTTCCTTCCCTCCTAAAGAAGAACACAGCAGCAGCACGTGAGGGGACGCTGAAGCAGCCCTGTTGGAACTCAAGGTGAGTGGCTGCGCTGCTGACTGCCCCCCGCGCCCTACTCTAGGCCTTCCCCCCCCCATCCCCAGTCTTTGCAGGGCCGCGCTGAAGCACGGCCCCGCAAGGAGGCCTTCTTCTTTCCCCCCCGTCTCCCAGTCTTTGGTGGTGGGCCCCCTGAAAAAAAATGGGCCCCCTCACCAAAAAGTTGTTAGCTATGGGCCTGACAAAGGGTGGTGCTAGGGTGTGCCTCAGGGGGCGGTGCTTTCCCCAATGTTAACAACTACATGTGCCCCCTTGCCCAGATTGCTTAGGGGTATGGGCTGGGGTGTCACCAGTATGCCGATGACACCCAGCTCTATCTGAAGGTGGGCGGCTGGTCAGACTCCGGTCTGGAAGATCTGGACCAGGCACTGCAAGCTGTGGCTGGTTGGCTTAGACTGAGCTGGCTGAAGCTAAATCCAGTGAAGATGGAGGTCCTGTGCCTGATTCGGGGTGGGTTGGGGATGGGGCTCCCACTCCCGACCTTTGACAGGGCACCATTGATGTCAGCGCCGGAGGTTAGGAGTTTGGGAGTTCTCCTGGATCCCTCCTTAACAATGGAGGCCCAGGTGGCAGCCACTGCTAAGTCAGCCTTTTACCATCTTCAGCTGATTCGGCAGCTGGTTCCCTTCCTTGACCGCAACAAGAAAGATCGAGCCACAGTGTTGTGGGAGGCCGGAATACCACTGAATCAGGATTTTAGAACTATATTCTCTGGCATGCCACCTTTAATTTACTGAAGGAATGACCACCATTGCGAGCATTCATTTGTTAATTGTTTACTATACTGATTGTTTTAATTTGCTTTTAAATGTTTTATGCTGACTCGGCACATGTTGCCGATAAATTGTGAGCTGTCCTGAGCCCATCCGTGGGGAGGGCGGGATATAAACGCTAATAATAATAATAATAATAATAATAATAATAATAATAATAATAATAATAATAATAATAATAATAATAATAATAATAATAATAATAATAATAATAATAATAATAATAATAATAATAATAATAATAATAGTGAGCTGTCACAAGTGGGTCTAAAGAGGCAGCATGCAATTTATAAGTAAATAGTAAACACAACTTTCTGAGCACAAAAAGTCATTTTGTACATTCTTGTTAAACCCAGGTCATTGGATTTCAGCCGCTTTAATTTTCACTGGAATTGACAGCAGTCTTCCTCATAGCCTCCTTGTTTGTGGGTTGGTTTGTTTTATGTCTGGGTTGGCTGCCTAGCCACAATGAACTGAATATAATGAAATGTTCCTGAAAGTGTCAGCAATTAGAATCAGGACAAAAGTACAGCTGCTGAGAGGGAAAAGCTCACACATTCATGAAGGACCAGAGGCACTCTGTAGGCATGTGTGGACACTGAAAACCGGGTAGCTGAGGGCCAAACCACCCATTATGTTTTACATGTTTGCCATGGGGACTTGCAGCCATGCCATGGCTGTGAATCTTTGGTGCCAGCTTTCTGTAAGAGTGCCATGGGGTCCAATTTGAATCAGGAGGAGCTCCTGCCTTTCACCTGCACCATTTTCTGGGGCTGAAACAGCCAGGGGGGCATTTTTTGTTTCACCAGAGGGCTGCACATGCACTGAATGCTTTTACGTGGAGTTGCTGCTGGGGATTTGCAGCTGCAGTATGTCTGCATGTAAAATGTAACACATAGTTTGACCCTGAGTAGGAAGAAGGCACTTGAAGCAGGGGAGCTGTAGTGGACTCTCATTTGAGAGCACAGAAGAATGAAGAAAGATAGGGTTACCAGACATCCTCTTTTTAGAGGACACGTCCTCTTTTTTTGGTGTCTGTCCTATTTTGGGCTCTTTTTGAAAACCTGATGAACATGTCCTCTTTTGGGGTGGGAAGGTTTGGAATATTCCTAGTTAGTAGCAATTATCACAGTTTAAATAGTAGAGGTATTTAAAAAGAGATTTGTCATAGTGATCCCTTGTTTTAAGTAGTTAGTTAGGAAACATCCTCTTTTTTGCTTTTGAGAATATGATAACCTTAAGAAAGAGGAAATTAGAAAGTGGACTGCAAAACAGGAATTTGTGTAGAAAATATCTGCAGAAGGCTAAGGCCAGGAAGAGTAGAAGAGAAAGGAAATGAAGGGGAAAAAGAGGCCAGTGAGAAAGGAGTGCCGTGGAGAGGCACAGGAAGGCTACTAACAGGACAGGTTAGATAAGGAGGGGAAGAGGCAAGACTGCTGATCAGGCAGAGAAGTTGAAGGGATCTGTAATAAAAATAATTCGTCAAATATAATATCTTGCATGAATCAATAGTGCCTTCACATTCTGAATGCTATCTCCAGTTATGGGCATTTTGTCTCAAGTTTATGTATTAATTTTACTACTAGGAATAAGGCCCGTTGTGGAAATAAATACAACGGGCTCTAGAAAGAGGCTCTGGGAGAGTGCCCCAGCTTTGGGCACTCGGTGACAATTTGCTGTGGCAATCTCAGCAGGCTATAATGACAGAGTCCACCATTTTCTCCAGAGGAACTGATCTTTGCTACTGAAGAGCAGTAGTAATTTTGAGTGATCTCCAGCCCACCCCCAAGATTGGTAACAGTGGTTCCCCAGGAGGGAGTGGCTGGTTTGGAGGGTGGAGTCTATGGCATTGTACCTGTCTGAGGTCCCACCCCTCCTCAACACTCACCCTCTCCAGGTTCCACCCCTCAAATCTCCAGGAATTTCCCAACCTGGAGTTGACAACCCTTTCTCCCTCCCAGCCAACCATCAAACTACCTTTAGTTTTCCATCTCCTCCCCCATCCCTCCTATAGAGCAGTTGTAATTTTGAGTGATCTCCAGCCACCACCCAGAGATTGGCAACAATGGTTCCCCATCAGGGAATGGCTGGATTGAAGGTTTGAGTCTATGGCATCGTACCTGTCTGAGGTGCCACCCCTCCTCAAATCTCACCCTCTCTAGGCTCCATCCCTCAAATCTCCAGGAATTGCCCACCTGGAGTTGGCAACCTGATCAGGACTGGGCCAAATGAGTTTTCTCCCAAAGCAGGAGGAGGAGGAGTTTGGATTTATACCCCGCCCTTCACTGCCCAAAGGCATCTCAGAGCGGCTTACAAACTCTTTTCCCTTCCCCTCCCCACAACAGATACCCTATGAGGTAGGTGGGGCTGAGAGAACTCTAACACAAACTGTCCTTGAGAGAACAGCTGTGCCAGAGCTTGTGACTGACCCAAGGTCACATCAGCAGGAGCAAGTGGAGGAGTGGGGAATCAAACCCGGTTCTCCCAGATAAGAGTCCGCGCACTTAACCACTACACCAAACTGGCTCTCCACTACACCAAAGGCCAACATAGGTGTGGAAAGGGCCTTTTACTGACAGAGGAGAAAGTACAGGTGCCAACTCTGATTAGGGAAATACCTGGAGATTTGGGGGGATGGATCCCGTGGAGGGCAGCATTTGGGGTGTGTGTGGAAGGACTCAGCAGGGTATAATGCCATAGAGTCTACTCTCCAAAGCAACCATTTTCTCCCGGGGAACTGATCTCTGTCATCTGGAGGTCAATTGTAACAGTGGGAGATCTCCAAGTCCCACCTGGAGATTGGCAGCCCTAGGGGAAAGTCAGCCGCAGCGGGGAGTTGAAGAAAATGGTTTGATGGTCGCTGGCCCACCTCGTTAGCCAGCCAGCCATGCTGAAGCTAAGCAGGAGAAAGAGCCTTTTTCCATTTATTCTGACAGGAAAGTGGCCATTGGGGAGGGGGTTATGCTGAAAGTCCTTTGTTTTTTTACTCACAGAACCAAGCTTGGCTGCCTACCAACAGCCACTGAGGGGACAGTCCCTCACAGGAGTCAAGAGAACTGTCTTCCTCAGGAGACAGAGCTGTCTGCCAGGGGGAGTGGGTGGGGAAGAGGAGCAGACCCAGCACCCGGCCAATGGCACGCGAGTCCTCTTGAGTGGCGGCTGATGGGCCAATGGCTGAGGCAGGGCATTTTACAGCCAATGGGAGTGTATGGAATCTTGCGAAACCAAAAGATAAATATTTATAAGGAGAGATATGTATACCCTGCCTTTCTTCTCAAGGGGGACTCCAAACAGCTTATTTTGTTCTCTAGTTTGGTGTAGCGGTTAAGTGCATGGACTCTAATCTGGGAGAACTGGGTTTGATTCCCCACTCCTCCACTTGCAGCTGCTGGATGACCTTGGGCAAGCCACAGTTCTGGCAGAGCTGTTCTTGAAAAAGAGCAGTTTCTGTCAGAGCTCTCTCAGTCCCATCTACCTCAGGTAGGCTATGCTAACAGTACGTGACTATCCACAGATTACCCAACAAGCTTACACAGTAGATGGGGGATGTGAAGTGGGGTCCACCCAGATCACCCAGATCCTGGTCCAACATTATGACCTCTAAACTGCTGTCCCAGAAGGGCAATTCCCTATTTGCATCTCATTGCTGCTATGAAAGCAAAGGCATTTGTGGTAACAAAGAGCCCCCTCACGGGGCAAGTCCTTCTTTCCACTGGAAACAATGATCTCCCCCACATGCCTATGGCAGTCCTTTAGTTATTTTAATCAGGTTTTTTTTTATATTGCTGTAGTATTGTAGCTCTTATCTGGATGGCCCAGGCCAGCCTGATCTTGTCAGATCTTGGAAGCTAAGCAGGACCAGCCCTGGTTAGTTATTTGAGTGGGAGACCACCGAGGAAGTCCAGGGTCACTAAGCAGAGGCAGGCCACAGCAAACTGCCTCTGAATGTCTCTTGCCCTGAAAACCCTACAGGGTTGCTGTAAGGCAGCTGTGACTTGACAGCAAAAGAAAAAGGCATTTTAATAGTCTGAATATCTACTACTGTTCTGTAAAAAAAAACAGCAAAGGGTATAATGGCAGATGGGTGGAAATGGCATCAGATAAATCTGCACCTTGCTCTCCACACTTCCCCCAAACCTGCTTTAGGTGCAGTCTTTTAGGAAAGGTTTATGTTCTCCTCTGACACTAAGCATTGCAATGCCCCCATTTTACCATGGACACTTCTAACATTTGCATATGTTGTTGTTGTTGTTCAGTCGCACAGTCGAGTCCGACTCTTCGTGACCCCATGGACCAGTTTATGCCAGACCCTCCTGTCTTCCGCTGTCTGCTGAAGTTTGCTCAATTTCATGTTCGTTGCATCGATGACACTGTCTAACCATCTCATCCTTTGCCGTCCCCTTCTTCTTTGACCTTCAATCTTTCCCAGCATCAGGGTCTTCTCCAGTGAATGCTCCCTTCTCATTTGGTGGCCAAAGTATTTGAGCTTCAGCTTCAGGATCTGGCCTTCCAGGGAGCAATCAGGGTTGATTTCTTTTAGGATTGACTGATTTGATCTCCTGGCAGTCCAAGGGACTCTCAAGAGTCTTCTCCAGCACCATAGTTCAAAAGAATCTATTCTTCGGCACTCAGCCTTCCTTATAGTCCAACTCTCGCAGCCATACATTACTACGGGGAATACCATTGCTTTGACCATGCGGACTTTTGTTGGCAAGGTGATGTCTCTGCTTTTTATCATGCTGTTTAGGTTTGCCATCGCTTTCCTCCCAAGGAGCAGGCGTCTTTTAATTTCATGGCTGCAGTCACCATCTGCAGTGATCTGGGATCCTAGGAACGTAAAGTCTGTCACTACTTCTACGACTTCCCCTTCTATTTGCCAAGGAGTGATGGGGCCAGATGCCATGATCTTAGTTTTTTTATGTTGAGCTTCAAGCCCACTTTTGCGCTCTCCTCTTTCACCCTGAGCAAGAGGCTCTTTAGGTCCTCTTCACTTTCTGCCATCAGAGTGGTATCGTCTGCATATCTGAGGTTATTGATCTTTTCCCCAGCAATCTTAACTCCGGCTTGTGATTCATTCATTTGCATATAGACATCTATAATTCTCCAGACCCATTAGGCCTCCAACCTTCATCCTGTGGCCTCTAGACCTTGCCAGGCAGTCAATATTGTTTGTCACCCTCTCAGTTTCCACTCCCAATCCATTTCCCTCTACAGCAGTAACAGCTACCCCTTCATTTCTTAGAGATGAGCCATCCCAAACCAGAGACATTTTCCCCAAGATTTAGTTTAAAAACTGCTCTACCACCTTTTTGATTTTAAGTGCCAGCAGCCTGATTCCTTCTCAGGACAAGTGGAGGCAGCCCCATAACTAGACAATTGGGGGGGGGGCACTGGGGGGCATGGTGTCACTTCTGATGTCACAAGATTAATAAAATAAAATTATTTTATTTCTGCCGAGCTGCAGTTCGGTTCTAATTTTCTGGTCTAGTTTTAGTTCTGTTGTAGCTGCTCAAACTACTCAGTTTGGTCCTAAAGAGGCTCAGAGGTTCTTGGCTACTTTTACGCCAGTATGGGAAGGGGTATAATGTGGCTCTGTTCCAGAATACTCCACAGCTCTTGGACCTCAGTGGGGAAAGCATGACTGAAAGTCATGGCTGATTGCCATGATTGTAGGTAGGCTTGCTAGGCATGGCCTGAAAACCAGCAGGTGGGGGAGGAGGAAGATACTTACTGCTGGAGGGCAGCGATCTTCAATGTCATGCGGTGATGTCACTTTTGGCATGACCCAGAAGCACTGGCATTGCACTGGGGTGACATTCTACCACTTGCCCAGAAACTGCTGGTGCTTCTGGGTCATGCCAAAAGTGACATCACCGCATGGTGACAAAGATCACCACCACCCTGTTTTGCAAGCCTACTTCCATTCATCGACCAGATGAACACTGGCAGGCATTGGCAACAATTACCAGGGGTTTGGTGGGCACCCAGTAACCCTAATTGTAGGGGAGATAGGAACACTGTTAATACCCTTTGATGAGCAAGTCAGTACTTGTAGCTTAAACCCCCTGAATTTCAAAAGCCATCAAGAAAGAATCACAAGATTCCTTTCATTGCCGGTGGAGCATTAACAGCTTTTAGAGGCATGAAACTGAAAGAGATTCACAAGCCATAAAAGTTATACCCATTGTGGAATCTGGGGCACTTAACCTCCCCCTCCTCACCCAATCCACACTTTCCACAGTTGTCCATAGAATATCTCTGTCCCCCACCCTGTCCTACTTTTCTTCTCTCATATTCACAGTGTTCATAGAGACAAACACTTATGAGTAGATTGTCCGGCCCACCCCTGATGTAAAGAGAGAGGAGAATTATGACCATTGATTTTACCTGGATTTTTTGTTGTTGCTGTTGTTTTGTTTTAGACTTCTTGTCGTTATAGAAGCTGAAAGCTTCTATGTCAGGAATCTGCAGTGTGTAGATCTGTGCAAAGCTTAGTAGGAAGCAATCATGGCACTATTAACAGAAGCAGCAAACACATAATGGTAGTAGTCACACGTGCCAGAAAAAATGGGGGGGGGGAGCGAGGCTATTTCCTCCAGAGGAATTTGACCTGCAGTTGCACGATTACACCTCCCTTTGAAGCTGCGGGCGCCGTCCATCAGTGCGTGATCACATGCAACTGCAGGTGGGTCATGGGGTTTTTTTGTGCTGTTTTCCCCCCATGCACTTAACCGAGGGATTGATGAATCGTACCTCCACACCGAGGGCTCCCTATGGAGTTTTGATGATGTGCATACTGAAAAGGGGACGGGAAACAATGGCACAGAGTCGGGATGGATGATCAGACGATCCCAATGCCATGAAAGCGCACTGGAGTGATCAGACATGGGAAGTCTGTCCATGGCCCATCGCAACCCATTAACTACCAGATTTCCCCCGGTTTCTTTTAACTCCACTTCTGCGGCAGAGCAGAACAGGTTGCCAATGGCCGTGGGGCGCTTCCCAGATGTTGTCTGATCACACCCTTTAAATCTGCCCGGCATTCGCACCTATATCGAGTCTAATTGTGCGTATGATCACAGCCAATACGTTGATGTTGTAGTACATTTTTAAACATCTATGCACATGCACCTGGGAACCAAAGGCCAATCACTGTTCCCAGATGTGTGTAAGTGGGTAATGTGTTACATGTGTGTATGATGTCCACATGTTTCCTTGCTGTGGAAGAACCAATGTAACACATATGCTTTTTACAGGAATTGTAACAAAAGGAACTTCATTCAAGTACTTACCTTTCTTTTTTATGACTGTTAACATATTTACTTTTAACAAGCTTGTTATGTTCTGGGTTTACTCTATGCTGTTTTAGTTATGGATTGCACTATGGTATCCTAGTTCCCTTATTGTGATTGGCTGTCTAATAAAGACCTTCTAGTGGTCCTGAAACCACCCAGAGTAACGTATCAGGAAGCTCCGCTTAGGTCCAATCAGACCTCTTGTTTGTAGTTACATTGTATATAGTTCAGTTGTGGAACGGTATAAGTTTGGGTGCCGCTCTTACAGAGCAGATCAGAGCTGAGCAATGCTATGAATAAAAGCCTTGTTATTGTTCATCGTCTCCTGCCTGTCAATACTTAAAAATACTTATGGGACTTCTTTTGGTGGTCTGAATTTCAGGTTAGAGCCTTGGAGAACTGTCACCTTCATTGGATGTACTGGGATCGGTCACTTTCTCTCTATCTCATTTAATTCATAGGGTTATTCTGCATGCAAAATGGATTAGGGAGAAACCACGTACACCACTATGAGATCCTTGAAAGAAGACTAAGATAGAAATGCAACAGATATACAGATTCAGACATGCTCTTGACAAGTCTGAGTGGTAGCTCTCAACAATGCTCAAGGGCATTCAGCAAGTTCCAGTCTGAACACAAATCTGAACACAAGTTTTTGAGCTACCAGGCAAACATTCCATTTACTTGGTCTTTGGCATGACTACTACCTACTTTAAATCCAGAATAGTCCATATAGCAGGAAAGAATCCTCCAAATTTAAACTGGTATAACATGTCTGCGTTTGGCTTGTAACCTTAGCTGGGTGGCAACCTTTGCTCTGCCACACCCTTTTTTGCACCTGTTTGCAGAGGATAAACTCTCTGCATTCCCAATGGCTCAGACGCAGGCTGAGTGCTTCAGATTCTTATGAGAGCTATTGAAAGTGTCCCTTAAATCATTTTATACCATTTGCTGGTTCAAGCAAGCCTCCAGGGGAAGGAACTGTCTCCTCTCCTTAAAGTCACATAACTCACTTTGTTTTACAACAGCAAAAGACCTCGTGTATCCATTTGTGTATGTCCCTATCTCAGTCATGAAGCAAGAAGATCAGCAGAATGTGTCTTTGCTACAGATTCAGTCATTTGCAGAAGAAGCAAAGATAATAAGTTGTCCCCTGCAGGGCCAAAAGTTGCATATGGGTGGCAATTTTTGTCAGGAAATGTCCAGAAGAGAAGAATGAAAGTGGTACTCTCCCTCTGAACTAATTTCCCTCTTTAAACTATAGATCTATCGGCTGCATTCTGTAAAAATCCAAACTGTCTGTTTAAAGCACGACAAAACGGCATATAGTATATTGTTTCACACAAATAAGCCTGTCAGCAAGGACAATGTTTATATTACTGTCTATATGTCCCACCACATCCCCTGCCCCTTATGCCAGTACTACCTTGTATAAAAATGGCAGAAATCAAAGCAATCCCATTGGTGTTTAGGTGCCAATTGGCATGTATGATGATTTTGCCCTTCCTCACAGGATTTCATTTTATCTTGTTCTTAGCTGAGCAGACCCTTTTCCTTTTTTCCTTGTTTTTCTCCGGCTGGCCCACCCAATTATTTGAATAAATATTGGTAAATGCTGACCTAGCCTACAGAACTGAGGGGAAAGACAAAAATCCTCCTTCTTTTGTCCTTGTTTGATAATGGTACACAAGAGGCTGACAAACAAACTGTTTTCTTTCACTTTGAAGAAAAATGGTCAGGTAGGAATCAGGCTTAGGATTTATGAGATGAACAGATAACAGGAATGAGGTATTTATTTATTTATTTATTTTGTATTTATACCCTACCCTCTCTGTGAATGGGCTCAGGGCGGCTTACAAGAGGGCAAAAGATATGCCCATACATAGAATAAAAACAGTAAAAACCAACAAATATTACAAATAAAGTGCTCAGGTTTACACAAGATGGTCATTCATTTGAGGTAGCTGATTTTTCATGGAGGTAGATAGTGTCCAGTAGATATTAAACTGTCCAGTCCAGCGGTACCCGCTGTCCCGGTCCTGTGGGCCCAGGACAAGGTCCGCACCCCCAACCGCATCCCTGCCAGAGCCCCTACCTGTGGAGGAATGCAGCGGCAAGGAGCAGATGAGCTGGCCCTGCTTACCCCAAAGGGAACCCGACACCCAGCTGGCGACTGACGCCCCCGCCGGGCTTGCAAGCAGCCTGGGGGAGGAGAAGACAAGAGGACGAGCCCAGCCTCGTCACCGCGACCCATGGGGTGCATCCCGGGGAAGCAAAGAGGCAGGAGCCCTGCCCCTGAAGGCTCGGGACAGTGGCACCGGTGACACAGCCCTCAGGCTGGCAAGGCCACCGCTGGCTCAGGAACAACCGCACCCCAGACAGCAGGCGGGCGTCCTGCCTTATCAAGCAGGCTTGCTTGGAAAACATGTCGACCACCCAAATCACCATTTTCCCTGCACTCAGGGGCAAGTCCATTATGAAATCCATTGAAATCACCTTCCAAGGCCAGGCCGGAGTAGGAAGTGGCTGCAAAAAGTCCTGGGGGCTTCTCAGGTTGGGGTTTTCATGTGAGGCACATGGGGCAAGATTGAACGTACAAAGAAATGTCCTTTTGCATCTCCGCCCACCAAAATTGCCATTGTAAAAGGTGCAACATCTTTAAATAACCAAGTGGCCAGCTAGCTTTGATCCATGGGCCACCGCCATGACTTGGCTGTGTAAGGAACTGGGGACGAACAGACGGTGGTCTTTGTACCAACACCCATCCTGTCATTGTTCGAGACTCCCATCTGAATCAATCTCCAAGTGGTCAGAGTCAGAAAGGGCGGAGGCAAATTCCATAGTCCAGTCCCTCCCCCCAGTGTCCTTTTCTGCTTTTGCTTTACTGCACGTCACCACCGCCCCTCCCAATTGGGTGGGAGTGAACATTGAGTCGACCACTCCCTCCCACTGGCTGTCATGCTGAGAGAGACATGAGAGGCCATCAGCTAGAGAATTTGCTTTCCCAGGGAAATGATGCAGAGTGAATTGAAACTTAGAGAAGAAATCAGCCCATCGAAGTTGTTTTGTGTTAAGATTGTCAGGGGGGTGCAGAGAACCTCAATGTTTTTGTGATCAGTCCACATCTCCAACGATACCCGCACCCCCTCTAACCAATGTCTCCAGCTGGATAGGGCAAGCCGGATGGCTCCAGCCTCCTTGTCCCAAACAGACCAATTGCGCTCTGTAGCATTAAATTTCTGTGAGACATAGGCCAAGGGGTGTAGCTTACCGTCCTCCCCTTCTTGTAGGATAGCCCCCCATAGCCACATCTGAAGCATCAACTTGCACCACAATTTTTTTTATTTTCATCTGGATGGGCCAACGCGGGTTTGGATGTGAACAATGCTTTAAGTTTGTCAAAAGCTGTTTGACATTCAGTCGTCCACATCAACCTTGCATTTGGTTTTGTGCTGTCAGGGCCCTTCCCTTTAGTTTTCAACAAGTCAGTGAGGGGAAGGTTTACTTGGGTGAAACTGGCAATGAAATTTCTGTAAAAATTGGGAAATCTGAGGAAGGATTGGAGTTGCCTCCTAGTGCGGGGGGCCTTCCACCCGAGGACATCCTACACCTTCGCAGGGTCCATCTCCAACCCCTGAGAAGAAATGTGATAGCCCAAAAAGTCTATTTCCTTCTTGTGGAACTCACACTTGAATAGCTTGGCGAACAGTTTATGTTTATACAGAGTCTGAAGTACCTCCCACATCAACTGGGTGTGGGATTGCTCATCGGGGGAGTACAGCAAGACATCATCCAAGTAAACCAGGGCCCCCCTAAATGGGTGCTTGTGCAACACTTCATTGATTAGGTTCATGAAAACTCCAGGAGCCTCCGGAGGCTGAACGGCATAACCTTGTACTCAAATTGTCCCAAGGGAGTATTAAAAGCAGTCTTAGACTCATACCCCTCCCTGATGCGCACCCGAAAGGATGCATCTCGTAAATTCAGTTTGGAAAAGATCTTTTCTTTGGCTGCCTCGGCCAGTAGATCTTTTATAAAGGGCAGGGGGTAAGCATTGGTGGTTGAGACTGCATTAAGTCCCCTGTAATCTGTGCAGAGGTGGAGGCCCCTGTCTTTCTTTTTCTGAACAAAACTGGAGCAGCGAATGGGGAAGAGGTGGGGTGTATAAACCCCTGGGCTACATTTTTATCAATGAACTTTCGCAACTACTCCTTCTCCGTCGGGCTCATAGCATAAAGCTTACCCCTGGGCAACTTATGTCCGGGCAAGAGTTCACTTGCACAATCCGTATTACAGTGACCATTCGTCCGCCTCCTCTTCCTCAAACACCCAGGCCAGGTCTCAGTAGGCAGGGGGAATGGCCTGTAGCTCCTCCATTGATAGGCATGCCCATACCGGCTTATTGGGAGGGGTTGATCCACAATTAGGGTCCCAGCCATGACCCTGACACTTAAGGGAGATGAACCGCACCCTCCCTTCATCCCACAATATGTATGGATCATGGTCATGCAGCCAGGGGCTTCCTAACACCAACGGGAATCTCACGGCTGGGGTGATGAAAAAGGGGCAGTGCTCCCAATGTTCTCCTGCTCCCATTCTCAGTGGCCCAGTCTGGTATTTACATGGCTCTTTCATGGAAGAACCATCCATCCGAGTGAACACTATGGGCTCTGGCAGCTTCACCACCAGAGCCCCCAACTCCATCACTACAGAGGGGTATATTAGGTCCCTGGCACACCCCAAGTCAATAAGGGCTCGAACACATACGTGCGTGCCCAAGTCTTGGTTCATTACAGTCACAGTAACAAAAAAGAGGGGAAAGAAATTGCTCATCGTGCATGGTGTGGGTGGGGTGTTGGACCTGCTGTTCAGCGTCACTTACAGCAGGTCCTGGCCTTTTCCTCTTTGCCTGCTGGTAGAGCTGGATGGTTCTTCCACAACCCCAAACTGGAGGGCTCACTGAATCTTGGCTTTAGCGGTCCCCGTCTTGAATGGTGTATCAGGCTTCTTCTTCCCCTGGTCTTTAGCTGGAGCTGACACTCCCACAGCTCTGGGGCAATCGGTGGCAAAATGCCTGGCTTCTCCACAGCAGAGACAGAGACCCTGTGTCATGTGCATCTCCTGGGTGCCATCCTTCAGTTTTGGGGCTTTCAGTTTTGTTCCCACAGACCCCACTAGGGGGGCTTGGGCAGGCCCATCTATCTTGATCATCTGGAGGCGGGCATCGGCATCAGCAGCCTCTCACACCCGCACATTGAAAGAGATGGGGCGCACACTCCACAAGATCGTCTCTCAGATCTCTGGGTGAAGCCCCACCCGATATTGTTCAGCTAGCATTCCATCAGGCCACCCCTGCACTTTGGCGCATACCTCTGAAACTCTTCAGTGTATTCGTGGATGGTGCGTCTTCCTTGCTTCAGGGTGCACAGGTGATTTTGCACATGTTCGCTCTCTAGTGGGTCTTCGTACCGTGCCATTAGCACCCACATGAAAGCAGCTACTTCTTGTAGCCCAGGACCCCACACATTGTGCAAACTCACAGTCTGCAGCCCCCCCTCTGAGCTATGCCACTATGTAGTCCACTTGTCTGGTCCCACTGGCACTGGAACCGGGATCAGGGCTGGCACCTGCTGGTCGACCAGCAGAGGGGGGTGGCGGTGGGATCTGTGGCTGCTGCTGCTGTTTCAGTCATATCTCAGCTTGCACCAACTGGGCGACTGTGCCCAGGATGCCCATCAAGGTGTCTTCCACTGCTTGGATCATATCATCTTGCACCGTTCCATTCGGGTGAGGCATTCCTCCCAACCCTTCTTCTCCTCTTTGCTGTGAGGACATGTCCCCAACTCACGGGGTGGTTGGTACTCATACCGGCTTCCCCTGGACGGTCCGGGAGTCAGGGTCCACAACTCATGAGTGTTCATATCGAACATGGACAACTCAAATCCTTGAGTTGCCTCCAGTCTTCTGTCAAAGACCCCTCCTTCTGCCCCAAGCCCCAGGATGAGGGGACTGGGCACCTGCAGTGGCAGGGATGTCGGGGGGGCCGTAGTCACTGGCGGCGTGGTGGTGACCAGAGTCATGGTCACTGGGGTTGTGGTTACCAGGGACGTAGTGATCAGTACCAGTGGCTCCCTCACCGCTCATCTTGAGGATGATACGGGTAGAGGAGAAGTAGAGCTATTTCCTTCAGATTTGATGGAATCACCCCCGTTAGTTAGGAGCTATTTCCTTTAGTCTTAATAGGGATGAGCACACATCTCCCTTCCCTAACTCAGGATCCTTCTTGATCCTCTCACAGTATGCTTCATTCTCCCACTGTTAACTATCAACCCTCAACTCCTAACTGAGGCTGTGTTCAAACATGCAGTTTGATCTAGTGTGGCCCAACCTCTAATTGATCCAGGTTTTTTGTAACAGAGAATTGTGATCAGATTCACCCCTTTTAGCACTCTTTTTAAAAATAATTTTATTAGTTTTAAATATCAAAACATAAACAACGATTATTTAAACAAATAAGCATAAAATATAACTGTTAAACAAATGCAGTCTAAATTACATAAAATGAAGAACTTCGTAATGTTTTTGTGGTACAGAATAACCTGAGAACATATCATTATTAAACAAAAATTCTAGAAAAGGGAACCATTTCAAATGGAAATCAGAACATTTGGATGATAAACGTGGCACCATTGGCCTTTTTTTTAGATTGTCCTTTGAGCATGCATGCAAGCACTGATGAGCCTGCTGGTGTATGTAGTTGATGGGGCTGTCAGCCATTTTTTAAAAAGCTTATCCTTTGAGCATGCACACAAGTGCTGATGAGCCTGCTGGGATATGTAGTTCACGGTTCATGGTCATCCTCACTCTCTAATCTTTTCAATTAACCCCTTCAGCAAAGCATAGAAAAAGGCTGAAGTACAGAGGCTTTCTTTGAAGTTTTGAGAAACCCCTGTGGGAGAGAGGGAAAGAGAGAGAGGTGTGAATATGCAGTTATGCACATATCACTAACTGCTAAAAAAAAGGCAGCCAGAAAACAAAAGACTAGTCAGACCTTCCTGATGGACTGGGTGTGCAACAGAGCAACCAGACAACAGTTTGAAACCAGCTCAGCACCAATGGGCTGGACTTTCACAGATATCAAAGAAACACACAGTAAAGTGTGTGGCGGATGGGATCAGGGCCAGCTCGCCCGCTAGGTGAACTAGGCGCTCGCCTAGGGCACGCCAGCCCTCAGGGGTGCCAAACGGGCCCCCCCGAAAAGCCCCACCACCACCCAAACCGAGCTCCCGCCGCCACCTCCCCGCTGCCACCACCAGTACAGAGTGCCCAGCCAGGGCACAGGAAGAGGCGGCACCCAGGGAGGCTGCGCCATCCAGGTAAGGCTCTGCCCTGCAGGGAGGGCGTCCAGCTTTGCGCAATCCCAGCACCGCGGCTGCCCTGCTCCACGCCTCTCATCTCCGCCCGGCCCAGCCCCACGCTCTCACCACGGCCTTCCTCCCTGCTGCATCCATCGTGCGTCCCCTCCCTCCCAGGGGGGCTGTGCAGAGCGGTGGAGCAGGGCTTGGATCGGGGCGGGCTGGATGCCCGCTGGCTGACTGGCCGAGAGGCAGGGAAGGCAGGGCTCGGTGCCACGGAGGAGGAGGAGCTGGGTGAGGGTGGGGAGCAGCCTGTCGGAGAGGGAGCGCAGAGGCTGTGGCTGGGCCCCCGACTGTGCATGGCCAGCCTGGGGGGGCTGAATGGGGCCACCTGAATCCCCCCCATGCGTGCACTGGTGAAGGCATCCAGTGAAGGCTCCCCCCACCGCCACCAGTACAGAGCACCCAGCCGGGGCGCAGGAGGTGGCAGCGCAGCTCACCTGCCCTCTCCCTCCCCCCTGGGGGTGGAGGCAGGGGCGGCATGGTGGCATCTTCAGGCCCCACCAGGAGGTTGGTATCTGCACCAGCCTAGGGCACAGAAACACTTCGAGCCAGCCCTAGATGGGATAGAGATGACTGGGGCATGACAGACAGATGTTGCTGTCTGATCATGCATTTGAAATCCAGAAGGGAACAGCAACAGCAATGGATCAAACAGCACATCAGACTGCAGGCTGACACTCTCAACTGAAGAATTCCATTTTAATCCCCTGTTGCTTAAGGTTCTCAGACCAGTTTAAAGCAGTAACCATTTACTGTCCATCACAACATGTGACAGAAGCCATCCATGATGGGAATGTCCTATACCTTTGTTTTAACTTAGGAGATCAGGAAGGGGGTTCCAGGAATTTAACTTTTCCCAGGGTAATTTTCCTAATCTAAACAATTCCTCAGCTGCTGTTAGCCCCATGGGCAAAAAAAATGCTGGTTATCAGCAGTACTACTGCTCTAATCCAAACTGGATCCCCCCATCCAAACTGAATTTTAAAAAAAGTTGTGAGATCAACCCATGGGTGTATAGTTTGTTCCTCATGAGTTGAAACATCTGGTATTTGCATCAGTGGTTTAACTATAGATATTTGTAAATCTACAAGATCATCATTCTTCTGATCTAAGCCAAACACATGAGATACCAAAGAGTAAATGTAGTCTTTTGGATTCCATATCCCACATCCAGAATTTTGTGTTCCTGATGTGCTTAGGGGAGGAAAACTGGTATGGTACAGTGGCTTTGGAAGCCTTTGGCTTTGGAAGTGATCAGAAACCCTGTTTCAAATCACTAATCAAATATTTATAAAGCTCATTCACTGGATAGCCTTGGTAAGTGAGAGACTTTCTTAGGAAGGCTGTTATAAAGCTAAAATATAACTCCAAGTTTCTCAGATGAAGGCTGGGGATACCAATCTTGTGCAGCTGTGCATTCTTGGTGCTTTCTCTGATAGCACTCCAGTCAAATGTATACATGCATAGCTACTGATCGAACACAGAACATGGAACTTCCTTATTGGTATATACTAGCTCTCCTGTTAGACACACAACCCTTAAAATGAAGAGGCATCTGAAAATGCAGACTCAAATCTGTGGGAATAACCAAACATACTGTGTTGTTTAGACAATGAGCCATAAAGAGTTAAATCCAGCTCTCTGGAAACTTTGACTAGATGACTTCCTGATAAAGTTTATACAACTATAGCTTTGTAAAAATCTGTGTGTGCGCAAGGATGCCTGTGCCTACGTGCCACATGCCCCGAAACAGGATGGGGTGGATCTGCAGCTTGGCCCAGCCTGAAAGCACTATCATGAATGTGCAAGGTCATCAGATCCCCTCTCACCGCAAACCCCCATGGACAAATCGAAAGGATGTCTTCCCCGCCCCTGCAGGGCATAGTTTATACAGTCTGGCCTGGCTGGGAGGAAGGGGACTACAAGTTCCAGGAGAGTATACAGCTTATCAAACCAGAAGGGTATTGTTGAGGCAAATGTCAAGCCCAGGACACTTGACAAGACTGTACTTTTTTTATACTGTTAACTGATCTGCTTGCATCACAAGAAACTGATTACGTGTGATTGTTACTTGTATGTGATGCATCCCTCCCCTCCCCTGCCTCTTGCTCAGTTGTGGGATTTGTTTCAAAGTAGTTAAGTGACAAGAACTGTAGGACTTTAGGCATCAATGAATGCGACAGTCTTTTGTTTTCTTTGGTCTCTTCTTGTCAGGACTTGATTTCTAGATAAAGATTTGGAAGCTTTTAGTTCACTCCTTGACGTTTGAGGACATTTACATGGGGCATAACTACATAATTACCATGACACATACATTTACTGAGTCCATTTACTGAACAATAACAATGGAGGAGGGCATTTGCTGGGGAGAATTACCCTCGGGAGGGGATGCTTAACCCCTGCCTACCAATTCTCCCTCATTCTTATTTAATTCATTTATATTCTGCCTTTCTCCCCAGTGGGGACCCAAAATGGCTTACATCCGTCTCCTCTCCTCCATTTTATTCTCACAGTCACAACAACACTGTGAGGTAATGGTTAGGCTGAGAAAGTGTGACAATCCCAACCTCTTTCCCCTCCCCCCACAAGCTAGGCTGATTGTTAGACTTGGATCAAGCTAAAGGAAACAGGGTGAAAGGAGTTGTGGGGAAGAACGGGCAGGAATAGTAAGGGTTAATCAATATTCTCCCATCTCCTAGTTCTTCCCTGCCAAAGCTTCACAGTATAAATATGGAGCTCTGAATGTCATAGTTTATAACATAGAGCATCTACTCCAAATGATGAAGCAAATGCTCTCCTCAGTTGCTCAGGGACAATTAGGGTTGTCAGGTCCAGTAGGGGACTTTGTGTGGCATTCTTGGAGGGGGTGGGGTGTCCCCAATGTGATGACGTCACATTGGGGACATCCCTGCCCCAAGCCCTGCCCCAACAATGACCACCTGCAGTCACCCCTCTCCCTCCTCTCCTGCAAGATTTAAAGGGCCCACTGATCAGCTGGAGGGCCCTTTAAATCTTGCAGGAGACGAGGGAGAGGGGTGGCTGCTGGCCACACATCTGAATTCCAAGCAGCAATGCCACTTGAAATTCAGGCACTCAAGGCCCAGCCCCTGCTGGCCAAAAACATTTAAAGGAACCCTTTAAATGCTTCTGGTCAGCGGGGGTTTCATGCATCTGAACTCCAAGTGGTGCTGCCACTTGGAATTCAGGTGCATGCGGCCCAGCCCCCTCTGGTCAGAAAAATTTAAAGGGACCCTTTAAATGCTTTTGGCCAATGGAGCCGCAGGCGTCTGAATTCCAAGGGGTGAATTGCTGCTTGGATTTCAGGCGTGCAGCCATTGGCTACCCCTCTCCCTCCCCTCCTGCAAGATTTAAAGGGCCTTCCAGCTGATCAGCAGGCCACATGCTCCCCTGATCAGCTGGAGGGCCCTTTAAATCTCTCAGGAGAGAAGGGAGAGGGGTGGCCACAGGTGGTCATTCTTAGAGGTGGGACTTCCCCACCAGCCAACTGGCCAGTGGTGGATTGAAGCCCTGAAAATTGGGGGAAACCCCACCAGGACCAGGGGTCAGGTAATCATAGGGACAATTTAATGGGAGCAACATAACTGAAGGACCACGTCCCTCTTCCCCATTTGAACTTGCACATTAATTCAGGTCCTCACTGGATGCTCTGCTCTATGTTGCCCATAATTTGGAAGTTAGGAGGTCATGGCTGGAGATAAAGCCTTTTCAATTGTGCCACCCCATGCCTGCTAACACATGGAGATGATGTCTATATAGTTCTTGTCGTTTCTATGAATGCAGAAGCATTAGAGCAAACTGTCAGTTCTGAATAAGGCCAGTGGTATCCAGCCCCCTGGGCCCTGAACCCAGAGTGGTCTTTCCTGAGAGAGAGACACCCTAAAACTCTGAACCTCCACAAGCAGTGCCCTCATAAAACCAGGCTTGGCTTAAACAGTGGCTTTTGCTGGGAGGCTAGGAGAACCACATCTTGGCTGGGAAAACTCAGGCCAAGTGAAGACTCTCCAGGCTGGCTGCACTGCCAAACATCTTTCATGCAAGCACACACACCCCTTTCTCTCCTGTCAACTCAGTCCAAAAGGACTAGAATGGGCAAATCTCTGCTCTCACCTCAGGCATTTTCTACTGACCAAATGGCTAATCTTTTGTCTGTCAAATGTACAGGCAGGCAAGAACAAAGAGCATCTGGTCTGTGCTATTGTCATGAATAAAGAATGTTGTATGTTTGTAGCCCCAATTTCTGTTTCACTTGTATGTCAGGAAATACCTTTGGAATAAACCTCTCATTCCTGTCTCCATATATTGTCTATACCTATGCCAGACCTATCAAGGTAAACATTAACTCTCCATGTCTAGTGAATGGTCTCCCATTCAGGTTCATCCTGCCACACATTAAGAAACATCACGTCTTTTGTCTGGCACCATGGAAATGCCAGACCACCCTTCTGTTCCACAATGGACACTCCTAGCCCAATCATCCAACATCTGGCTTCTCCCAACATAGCTATTGTTAATCCAGACTCTGCCCCTCTGGGACCTCACTGGTCACACCTAGGCCATGCCCCTCCTGACAACTGCACCCCGGGACACCTGATTGGCCCAGCTATTCTTTTGTCTTCACCTAGGGCAAGCCCCTCAAGACCTCCCATTGGCCAGCATTGTTCTCTAATGTCTATTTCCATCCATGCGCATGGCCTCAGAGGGTGTGCCTCTGCCCTGATGCCAACTGGCAGTCTACCCCCCCAAACTTTTGTTTGTGCCACAATCTCTTCTCCATGGATTCTACACATCTGGACAGGTCATATCACCCCGTAACTGACCCCCTATTCGCTATCAATCACCTCTGCTTTCTTAGTTCGGTATTGCTTGCTCTTTGTAGATGTTTAGGGTACTTGTAATTAGGAAAATTCTTTAATAAAAACTATTTAATTACTCTTCAAATTTGGAGTCTTCCTACTGTATCAGACCTTGGTATATACTGGTGTGTGGTCCCTTGTACCCCTCTGACCTCTTCTGCCACATAGCTAACTTCCCCAAACAACAAGGTAGGCCATTGGCGGTAACACTTGGGTGTTGTGCGGTATGGCAGCTGCAGACCTGAGGCAAGAGAAATGGTACCAATGGCTTTTGAAAGTCGTCTTTGCCATTTTTTATGGAAAGACAAGAGACAAGTGTTTTCTACTTCTGCAGTGCCCCTTTATTTGTTCCCTTCAACAGGTGATAAAACTCAAAGAACCAGCTTTCTGAGCAGATGCAGGCAAGCATTCACAACAGCATGCCTACAGACCACGCTATACAAGTATTACTCCAATTTGTGGTCAGGACTCAGAAGTGAATTCAGCTGACTTCCGGTCAATGGCGACTCGCTAGCAGACATGTCTCCTGGTTGATCCAGGGGTGTGATCTGCGCGCTGGCGGTTTGGAGGGGGGGCGACTGTCCGCTCCCCCCTGGAGCCATTCGGGTATGGCTCCTAGCCATGGGGCGCTTGAGGGGTGGCCTCTTCACCAGCGCTATGCTGGGGAATTGAGGTGCTCCTCCTGCCCCGACGGTCCGGCCACCATGCGACCATTTGGTACAAGAGCTGCTGACTGGGACAAGCGTTCAGAGGTTCAGTGATTTCTCTGCTTGGCATGATCCCAGGGCCTGTTTCAGGACCAGCTGGATTGGTTTAAGGAAGGATGAGTGAGTCTGCGTTGAAACGAGACATCAAAGCACAGATATGAAGTCCCTCTACCACAAGCGGTTTACAAGCGGAGGGGGGGAGGGGATGCCTTCTCTCCCGACTCTTAAGTGAATGTGAAAGCATGATTTGAGGGACTGACTAAATTCTGGCGATGGGCTGTAACGGAGAGTCTTTCTGAAAGGAAATGGAGCATATTGACAGACCTTAGAGACGTTGGCATTCTTCTTCAGTTAATGTAAACAACCCCAAAAGATGGCGATGAGAGGCGAAGGGAGAGGCGGGACCAATGCTTTCTTCAGGAAGGAGAATTGCAGAAAACCAGGTCATGTGACCTAATCATAGACTCTGTCTTCAAAGTAAATCCGGGGCCCTCTGGTGGCTTAAAAGGAACAGCGATCTGGAACTGTACTAAAAGCAGTTGAATTTTTAAAGGGACAGTGTTTGGAGCGTAAGTCTGATCATAGAGAACTATGGACAGTATGGAGATTCTAAGCTTGGTTTCTTTTTGCGGTTGGACTGGCAAGTAGATCGAAAAGCAGTATATTTGTCTGGAGTAAAGGGTTTGTCACTCCAGCATCATAAGATCTGCTTGCCAAGAGAAAGGTTTGATTCTCCAATAAGCATGCTTTGAAAACAACATAAGGAAGATCTCATATGATTTTGGACTTAAAGAAGATAAGATGTCCCTGAAAAAAGGAACTTTGTTTACATTTGGAATGGACAGATCCAGAGTTATAATAGTTATATGGAAGACAGAAGAAAGAAAATGGTTAAAATATCCTTGCTAGGGAAACATTGATATAAAATAATTTGCCTGGGGGGGCGGGGAGTAAAGCGTAAAAGGAGAGGCCAACTTATCTTAAGTGCTGTGATTTATCGGTATCTTAATGGTGGAATTACTCTCTGTTGGGCTGATGTTGTTAATATAAGCGATGATTGGCAGGCACTCTTCATCTCTCAAAGTAATTGAATAAGAGTATCAACTATCTTACAAGCATTGTATAACCTCCACACTTGGGTTTTTAGTTAGGTTCTTTTTACTTTATCCTGTAGTGTGTAGTTTTCCCCTTTCCTTTTTTCTGTAGTAGTTTATAGAAATGCAAATAAAAATTTCGGGGGGCCAAAAAAAAAGAAGTGAATTCAGCTTACCACAAACATTTCTGAATTGGTTTTCACAAGTACTAAAAGGACTGAGACAAATTTTGCAGTTGCTAGAGTAAACTTAGGATCCCTATGTCTGAGCAAAACAGCTAGGGTTTCCAGAGTGTAGGGGGACAGTTGGTCGATTAAAGGCTTAATATTGTAATTCTTCATATTCTCAAAGAACCTGCATTCAAGTAGGGCATGGAATGATGTATCTATCCTACTAATGCCTCAATGGCAGATTGTCAGAATAGGGCCTATTAAAAAATCTCCCCTGTAAAACCATTGTAGGAATAATATTCAATCTTGCAAACAAAAAAGCTCTACAGTAATGTGGGATGGTGAGATAGTATATATAGGGGTGTAAAGATCTTGAGAAAGAAATACCAAAAGACAAGGTTGAGCAAACTCTGTGGGCTCTCAGGATCAGACTACTATAATCAGTTTCTATGACATGCTTTTTGATAAGAGAGAATGCTTTGCCTTTGCACATCTCAAAAATATCCTTAATCGACATTCCAACTATCATCAGTTTCTCATCCAGTCTCATTCAAGTCAATTTGTGGGTATCTCAATTTAGAGCAGCTAACAAACCATCTTCAGCACAGAGCTGTTTTAATCTCAGTTTAAAGGCATAAAGCCATGCTCTGGCTTCCAAGGATATCTGTCCGAATTCTGCCTATAATGCAATGTTTGACACACAGCAGGGAGTATTTTCATTAAAAATTGGGCTACGGGTTGATTGATGTTATCGGAGGTAGCTTTAATCCAAATAGCTGAGCCATAAAGGATGAGGGGAACCACTTTCAGATTGAAAGCTTGCACTGCTTGTGCATGGTGTAGCTTTATTAAGCACTGTTCTAAGTTAGGGGGTCCAAGATAGATCTGATGAAAACAAAATCCCCGAATAGGAGAAAATCTTGAGTTGCTCAATATTAGATCCATTGATAGACGGGTTCCATTTTCTGGTCTTGGTGAAAACTAATTTCTTAGATTTAGAATAGTTAATCGCCAGGCTTTCTCAAGAGCAATAATTAGAAAAAGATTGCAAGGCCCTTTGAAGCCTGACCGTAGTTCAGGACAAGATCACAGCATCATCTGTGCAGAGCAAAATAGACACCCCAACTTCAGCTAATTTTGGTTGGTCCAAACAACAAGGGGAAAAGCCTAGTGTCACAGAAGTCCCAAATATACAGATTCCACTAGTAGAAAACACCATCAAAGACTGCCAAAATTATATTAAACAATTATAAAGTTGGTGGTGTCACAAGAACAACATTAATGCATACTGTAACTATAATAAGGCATAAGATGCAGTATTTCCTCCTTTGAAGATAAGACATAAAGTCCATGTAGTCAGTGTAATTTGAAAGGAGTCCACATAGTCATAACATTTTCCAAACAGTCTTTGTAAAGACGCCCATTCTAGATACTTGGAAGATGGGTTCCCTTTGACTTCTTCAGTTTGCCGGCTGTGTAAGTGGAACCTGATTTCAGCAGTTTCAATAGACCACAAGGTTCATAGTGTAAGAAGCGAACATTCCAGTTCTATTTTGGCCTTTCAGAGAGGGAGCCAGTGCCAGGCTGGGGAATTAGGCTGGGGAATTCCTTGAGGTTTTGGGCTGTGAGGAGGGCTGGGTTTGGAGAAGGGAGAGGCCTCAGCTGGGTATAATGCCACAGAGTCCACCCTCCAAAGCAGCCATTTTCTCCAGAGAGACAGACCTCTGCTGTCTAGAGTCCAGTTGCAATTCTGGGGGGTCTCCACGCTATGGAGACCACATGGAGGTTGGCAACCCTAGGCCTGGCAGTAGTCTAAGGCTGCCAGGTCCCCCCTGATTTGTATGATTCAACTAGGCCTGGCTGCTTGCTACTGTTCATCAGCAGCCACCCTATGGAAGCCAGTGTGGTGCAGCAGTTAGAACTTCAAAGTAGGGTCTGCAAGACCCAGGTTCAGATTCTTATCTTGCAGTGGAAGCTGACTGGGTGATCTTGGACCAGTCACGTATTTTCAGCCTAACCAACCTCACAGGGTTGTTGTGCAGATAAAAAGGAGGTGAGAATAATGTCAGCTGCTTTGGTCCCCACTGTGGAGAAAAACTGTAATTTTACTAGGTAGAGGCTGTGGGGGAGGAGTGTGGAGATGGACAGCTGAAGACAGAGAGGCAGATAAAGGTAAGAAATTGTGTTGCCAACTCCAGGCTGGGAAATTCCTGGACATTTGAGGGGTGGATTCTGGGGAGGGTGGGATTTGAGAAGGGAAGGAACTACAGACCAGTATGATGCCATAGACTCCACCCTCCAAACCACAAAAACTCCACAAGAACTAACATTGCCAGCCTCCAGGCAAGGGCTGGAGGTCGCCTAGAATTACAATTGTTGTCCAGGTGACAGAGATCAGTTTCCCTGGATAAAATGGCTGCTTTGGAGGGTTGAGTCTGTGGCATTATACCCTGCTGAGGCTGCTTGCCTCCCCAATCCTCACTGTCCCAAAGCTCCACCCCAAAATCTCCACGCATTTCCCAACCTGGAGCTGGCAGCCCTAAGGTGAATTGATCACTGTAGCTGGGAGATCCATTGTGATTCCCAGAGTGCTGCCACTGCTGCTGTGTGTGGGGGGGAGCAGGCAGGAGGCTGGGAGAGTGATGGGGGCAGAAAGAGAGAGTGATAGAGTGGGGGGTCAGAAAGAGAGAGGAAATAACATACATGGAGGGGAGAGAGAGGGATTAAGAAAGGAGGGGCAGAAGGGAGAAAGAATGTAAGAGAGGTAGGGGGAGAGGGGAGGAAGCAAAGGTGTGAGGAATGGGATAACTATCCCGCAAGTTTCTTGTGGGGTTCCACTTGTACTAACCTAATTTACAGGGTGGTTGTAAGGATTGCTGAGATAATGTACGTGGAAGCATGTTGAACACCAACAAAGCAGTGTATAACCTTATTTCCACCCAAGCTTTTACCTAGAGTTTGACCTTTCTAGCTGGATTTACAATCCAGCTAGAAAGCTGACCCCACTGGCCCCACTGCTGGACCTCCTGATAGCACGTGGTATTTTTGGCTGCTGTGTGACAGAGTGTTGGACTAGATGGGCCATTGGCCTGATTCAACATTGGCTTCTCTTATGTTCTTATGTTCTTATGTGTCTAGCCTGAGGACTGTTGTGAGTATTGTTTAGGCTGCCAAATGCTTCATGCTCTAGATTTTATTAGCTGGTTTTTGAAGTCTAATTTTAATAAGGTTATGTTTTATGATTTTATATTTTATGTTGTGAGCTGCTGCATATAGGTATCATCAGAGGTGGCATAAAATGTTTAAATAAATAATATACAGATGCAAATTTATGAAAGATTATTAATAGAAAAATTAAATTATTCTTCAGATTGTTAACCATCCAAGTAACTTACCTCATTTTATTCTCACAACAACTTTATGAGGTATGTTTGACAGTACCAGTCACTAGCCCAAAACAATCTAGAGAACTTCATGGCTGAGCAGGTATTCAAGTTCACTGGTGACCCAGTCAAAGCACAGCTGACCCAGCTGAGCTTTGAGAAACAGCAGGAGACAGAGCTGCTGGAGGGGTGAGTGTTTTTTATTTGCTTTCAGCTGAGGAGATTTAGCTGAGGCTACTGTATGGAAGGTCAGTGTTTGGGAGTGTGTAGGTGAGTTTTAAGTTGTTGTAGAGTTATAGCTGTTTGAGAAAGAGCAAGGAAGGGTGATTTGTTTGACTGTAATTGGATTGACTGGGTGTAATTTGAATAGCTGCTGGCTCTGCCCTCTGCTGGGTGAGGCTTCTATTTAAGGCTGCACCTTGCCAGAGGTGCAAGTCAAAGGGCTCTTGACCTGTGGTTCTTAGCCTATGGGCTCTATAAGAAGCCTAGGAAGGACTAGGAAGCCAGGGCCCTAGTCTCCCTATGTTTCCAGTAAGGCAAGTAGACTTTCCACAAGGAGAGCCACATAAATACGGGTATTAAAAGGGGAATTATATATAAATATAATTGAATTTTGGTTCCACAACATTCTATGCTTGCCACAATTGATTCGGCACAAGAACTGGCAGTCAGAAGATGCTAGCCGGGGCTGACTGGCTGCTTGGCAGAGTCCCGCCCACGTCAGCCCCGGCCAGTATCTTTTGCTCAGTCTGCTCCGGTCCTCTGACAGGAGAGGACTGTCTGCAGAGAGAGCGCAGCAACAGGCCTACAAGGCCGAGGTAGATGAGAGAAGCCCCTCCCACCCCCCACACACCATCCCCTGGACCTTCTATGGGTCCAGTCGGACAGAGAAGCCCCTTCCGCCCCACCCACACACCATCCCCTGGGCCTTCTATGGGCCCAGTCGGACAGAGAAGCCCCTTCCGCCCTCCCCACACCATCCCCTGGGCCTTCTATGGGCCCAGTCGGCCACAGAAGCCCCTTCCGCCCCCCCACACACCACCCCCTGGGCCTTCTATGGGTCCAGTTGGACAAAGAAGCCCCTTCCGCCCCCCACACACCATCCCCTGGGCCTTCTATGGGCCCAGTCGGACAGAGAAGCCCCTTCCGCCCCCACACACACCATCCCCTGGGCCTTCTATGGGCCCAGTTGGACAGAGAAGCCCCTTCCGCCCCCACACACACACACACCATCCCCTGGGCCTTCTATGGGCCCAGTCGGCCAGAGAAGCCCCTTCTGCCCCCCCACACACTATCCCCTGGGCCTTCTATGGGCTCAGTCGGCCAGAGAAGCCCCTTCCACCACCACCCCATCCCCTGGGCCTTCTACGGGCCCAGTCAAACAGAGAAGCCCCTTCCGCCCCGCCCCCACACCATCCCTTGGGCCTTCTATGGGCCCAGTTGGACAGAGAAGCCCCTTCCGCCCGCCCCACACCATCCCCTGGGCCTTCTATGGGCCTAGTTGGACAGAGAAGCCCCTTCTGCCCCCCACACCATCCCCTGGGCCTTCTACGGGTCCAGTCGGCCACAGAAGCCCCTTCCGCGCCCCCCACACCACCCCCTGGGCCTTCTATGGGCCCAGTCAGACAGAGAAGCCCCTTCCCCCCACACACACACACCATCCCCTGGGCCTTCTATGGGCCCAGTCGGACAGAGAAGCCCCTTCCCCCCACACACACACCATTCCCTGGGCCTTCAATGGGCCAAGTCGGACAGAGAAGCCCCTTCCGCCCGCCACACACCATCCTCTGGGCCTTCTATGGGCCCAGTAGGCCAGAGAAGCCCCTTCCCCCCCACACACCATCCTCTGGGCCTTCTATGGACCCAGTAGGCCCAGAGAAGCCCATTCCGCCCCTCTTCACTTCCTTTCTCCCCTTTCCTTTCTTCCTCTCTCCTTCTTTCTTTCACTCTCCCCCTCTTCCTTCCTTCCTTCCTTCCTCCCTCCCTCCCTTCCTTTCTAGGGCCTGTTGTCTTCCTCCACAACGAGCTTTGCTCCCTAGTTATATATAATTATGTTTTTTAAAAAATTAAAAAGCAATTATGAAGACAGAATGCCAGCAGGGGTTTGGGGGCTATCCAGTATTTTGTACGGAGTGTCACATGTATGACTATCTGCCCCTTGGATAGAAGTCTTGGGTGTGTGCTTGGTGCAAGGAGCTCCTGGTTCTCAGGAAACCAGTTTGCTCCCTTGAGATCAAGGTGGCTGACCTGGAGAAGCAGTCAATTAGGTGCATGGAGAAGACTCTCGGGGACTTGTTAGATATGTCCCACTCTGAAAATGGCAGCCCTGCTGCTGTCAGGGAGTATGAGGGTCAAGAGGAAACAGGGCACCATGCTAAGGATAAGGGGAATGTGCCCTCAGAAGGGACCTCTTCTTCAGTTGGTGAAGGGGTATCCTTTCACACCAAGGAACCATCTCTGGGCAGGGAGGGAGGGGGCTCTTGCTAGTTGGTGATTTGATCCTTAGGCAGGTAGACAGCTGGGTGGCAAACCCACACACTGACTGTATGGTGACTTGCCTGCCTGGTGCAAAGGTAGAGGACATTATGTATGTTCTAAATAGACTGGTAGACAGTGCTGGGCAGGAGAACTGGGAAATTACAGGCCAGTCAGTCTGACATCGATATGGGGTAAGTTAGTGAAAACTTATTAAGGAAAGAATTAGTAGGCACATCAATGAACAAAAACTATTGAGGCAGACTCAGTATGGGTTCTGTAAGGGAAGATCTTGTCTCACTAACCTGTTAGTGTTCTTTGAGGGGGTGAACAAACATGACAAGGGAGACCCAATAGATGTTGCTGACTTCCAGAAAGCTTTTGATAAAGTTCCTCATCAAAGGCTCCTAAGTAAGCTCAATAGTCATGGGATAAAAGGACAAGTCCTCCTGTGGATCAAAAACTGGATAATTAACAGGAAGCAGAGAGTGAGTATAAATGGGCAATTTTCTCAGTGGAGAGTGGTAAACAGTGGGTACTGCAGGGATCAGTACTGGGTTTATTAATGTTTATTAATGATTTGGAGTTGGGAGTAAGCAGTGAAGTGGCTAAATTTGCAGATGACACTAAATTGTTCAGGGTTGTGAGAACCAGGGAGGATTGTGAGGCACTCCAAAGGGATCTGTCAAGGATGGGCAAGTGGGCATCAACATGGTAAATGGGGTTCAATGTGGCCAAGTGCAAAGTGATGCACATTGGAGCCAAAAATCCTAACTATAATGTTGATGGGGTCCAAACTGGCAGAGACTGACCAAGGGAGAGATCTTGGAGTCATAGTAGATACCTCACTGAAAATGTCGAGACACTGTGTGAATGCAATAAAAAGGGCCAACCCTGTGCTGGGGATTATTAGGAAGGGAATTGAAAACAAATCAGCCAGTTATCATAATGCCCCTGTATAATCAATGGTGCAACCTCATTTAGAATACTGTGTGCAATTCTGGTCACTACACCTCCGAAAAGATATTATAGCACTGGAAAAAGTGCAGAAAAGGACAACTAGAATGATAAAAGGGTTGGAACACTTCCCCTATGAAGAAAGGTTAAAGCGCTTGGGGCTCTTTAGCTTGGAGAAACGACGGCTGAGGGGTGACATGATCGAGGTTTACACGATTCTGCATGGGATAGAGCACGTAGAGAATGAAGTACTTTCTCACAATACAAGAACTCGTGGGCACTCCATTAAATTGCTGAGCAGTTGGGTTAGAATGGATAAAAAGAAGTACTTCTTCACCCATAAAGTGACTAACACATGGAATTCACTGCCACAGGAGGTGGTGGTGGCTACAAGCATGGACAGTTTCAAGAGGGAATTGGATAAACATATGGAACACAGGTCCATCAGTGGCTATTAGCCACAAGGTATAGATAAGAACTCTCAGTCTGGGGCAAGTGATACTCTGTATTCTTGGTGCTTGCAGGGGGCAACAGTGGGAGGGCTTCTATTGTCTTGGCCCCACTGGTGAACCCCTCCTGATGGCCACCTGGTATTTTTGGCCACTGTGTGACAGAGTGTTGGACTGGATGGGCCACTGGCCTGATGGCTTCTCTTATGTTCTTAGGTTCTCATACCACTCAAGATTTCTCTGTTTAATCCAGTATTTATAAAGTATTTTTGTGTCATTGGTGTTAAAATGGCAAACACCAGAAGAAGGCATTAAGGTGCCCCTGGACTTCTGTTTAAGCTTCAAAATCTCTTTTACTTGAGTGCAGAAATGCCAGTTTGCAATTGATATGAAAAACACACTGCTGAATTTCCAAAATGTATATTTTTCACGCTACAGAAATAATGCCATCTGATATTTTTACAATGAGGTTTAAGCAGGATGTGTCTGACGGTTTTGACTTTTCCCTTTCAATCCTTCTGTCAGCTGCAGCTATCTTATGCCAAGTATTGGGCCCTGCTGAGACACTTGGAATCGTTTATCTGATGCTGTTGATCATCCAGATGACGTATGAGACAGATGGTCTCCTTGTCATGTAAGGCGGCTGTTGCCATTTGCTGACGTCATACCATGTTTCAGTGGAAAGGGGGTGGGGCCACCACATTATTTCCAGGATAAATCGTTTTTAATATACCACCGAGAGTGCTGTTGAAAGAGAGTGCCTAAGCTGACTGGTTAGAGTATGCATGACAGAAAATAGGCAACTACCTTGGATGAGGCAGCCCAGCAGGCAGGCAAGCTGACAGGAATTGGGCAGGGAAAAGTTTGGCATGCAGCTGGCAGGCAGAAGATCAGTAGACTGACAGTTCAGAGGGTATGCCTCAGGAACAAATTGCCCAGACTGAGAAAGTATAGGAGACAGTTTTATATCAAGCAAGAATTGACTCACAGGTTAATGAGTTTGTGGGACTCACTGCTGCATAATGTAGTGATGGTCACTAGGACCATTTCCACAGTACGATATTACCTCTTTTTACCAGCAAGTTACCAGCAAATTCCCTTCTGATGTGTCAAGTTTGCAGCACTACTTCCACAATAGGGCTTTTACCTCCTAGTTTTTCAGGATTGGACCTGCCCCATGCATTCCGCAGTTACTTCGAAATGGGGCCTCCCATCATGCATTTTGTCATTAATGGACTCTTTTTTAATATTTCCCTTTGTATGTGCAGTAGTGTTACAGTGTCACTGTTCAAAAAAAGTCTCGCTTGGGAATTTGGGAAGGCTCTCTAGTGATTGCCTTTTTGATTCCCACCACTAGGTGCGCCTTCCGAGCATCCATTTAGAGGTCCACTAAAACTTTGAAACTGCAGCTTGGCTCCATTTTGACCCATGAACTTGGTTCGCCTGTGTTCTGTGTCTTTTTAGAGTTTCTTTACTGTTAATTCTTGCCCCACAAAGGACTTGGCAGAATTAGTACTGCTGACACTGTATAGGGTGCACACTCTCCAGGTTTCCCTGGTAAATACGATGCAGTATGCAATCAATACCGCTGCGTGTAATTTGACCAATTTGCCAGAGCATTCCCAGAACAGGTGTTATGAGTAGTTACATGCTGCATGTTTCCTGCACTTCCTTGGATAGGAGGCTTGATGACCATTTCCTCATCAGTCGCTTCACCGAACAAGCCCCCACTCTTTTGCACATGGTTGATACCATTACCCCTCTCTTTAGTCACATGAGCACTAAATAGCCATGGAAGTATTCCAGAAATTCCTATAGAAAGGATTCCACAATTGTCATGTACCAACTTTCAACATCGAGGTAGCATAACCCACCCACAACAAAACATAAATGTATTTATGAATGGAAAGTAAAGGAGAGGAAATTTGTGGATAGGCAGTCGCACAGAGAAGGCTACGTGGAACTGTTCTGTCCATTTTGTCATGACATTATAATGTTGCTTTATTATAATGCGGGGGGATTGAACCATAACTCAGTCACTAACATGTATGTTTTGAGGAAAAATTATCAGATGTGTCATTGACAGCCTGGGAAGGGGCTGTCAACCTCCAGGTGGCATCTGGTGTTCTCCTGCTCCATTCCCCAAATTCTTGAAAAATTATGAACACAGAGAGCCAGTTTGGTGTAGTGGTAAAGTGCGTGGACTCTTATCTGGGAGAACCGGGTTTGATTCCCCACTCCTCCACTTGCACCTGCTGATGTGACCTTGGGTCAGTCACAAGCTCTGGCACAGCTGTTCTCTCAAGGACAGTCTCTGTCAGAAGTTCCCTCAGCCCCACCTACCTCACAGGGTGTCTGTTGTGGGGAGGGGAAGGGAAAGGAGTTTGTAAGCTGCTCTGAGACGCCTTTGGGCTGTGAAGGGTGGGATATAAATCCAATCTCTTCTTCTTCTTCTTCTCCTCACAACAAGCAATCATGTTTATACAACCTGTTTTGTCATGACATTATAACATTGCTGTATTGTAACACAACCAGTATTATGTTTGTTTGTTTTTTTAAAAAAAAACCTGATTGATGACTCCAGGACAACCGGGGACTGGGAGGACGGCTGGTGTGGTAAGCACATATCATGGATGACAGAAAATGGTAGCACAGTGGGAAAATAAATTCGAATACAGGAATTCCTCACTGGAAAATGGTGAGTTAATATTCAAAGGGGGGGGAATCACGGGAATACTGAATTTGAAAAACACAGGGTAAGGGGGCACAACATTGCCTGGGGAGGCAAAATGTCGTGGAGACACTTTTGCATAGTTTGATTATTTAAGAACGTGGATGCAGCAGTTTGGTCTTCTGCAGAAATAATCCATTTTAGACAGTTTTAAAGGGGAATCAAACAAATTCATGTAAGATAGTTCCAAAATAGCTATTAGTCATGGGGCTAAATGGCAGCACTGTGTTCAGAGACAGTACACCTTTGAATCCAGTTTGCTGAGACAACTAGAAGATGCTCTGATCTCTATGACCCTGTGTTTGTTGGCCTTCTGAAGTATCTGGTTAACCATGGTAGGATGCTAGGCTAGATAGACTGATTTGATCCAGCTGGAGTCTTCCTATGTTCTTATAGTTTGATCTGACTGGATGAGAAAGACTCCCACCTTAGAGAATGGCTGCCAGTCAGAACAGAGAACATAGATATGACTCAGTTCAGGCAGCTTTTATCTGAAGGGTTTTTGTGCATGATTAATCAGTGTCTACTCCAACAACATATGAATACTATCACAATACTCCCTCTTCTCCTCCATAGTGACATGAGAGCCAGATATCTCAGAAAGGAGACAGCAGTTCCAGTATTCTCACTCTCTTTTTAGAAACAATGTAAGGCTGCATATGCCAGCACAGAAGAGGGGGAACGTGCAGAACTGATGTGGGCAGCCCTTCAGGCTCTGCAGTGTCACCATGAAGGAGCAGAGCAGGTGGAAACCCAGAAAGCTGCCACACATAGCAACTTACAGCCACCGGATAAACATTCCCATGTGTTGGCAATAAAGCAAGAAATCACTTGCTCAGCAAAAAGATCAGACCCTGCTGGCTGGGAATCAGGACCAGACTTTGGTGACATGAGAAAGGGAAAGCCATACATACTCTCCTGTAAATGGCCTGAATATGTAAACTCTGTTCAGGCAGGCATAAACCTGGCTTGTTATCATACTCCCTCCTTGTCCTTTCCCACATTGTGTACCAAGTATGACTGAAGAAATCTTGTCATGACACCCAAACTGAAGTTTGTTCATCCTAAAATCTGGGATTCTAAAGCACACAAGTGTGACAACGAACTAGGTTTCTGCCCATCACAAATAAATCTCTGTTTGTTCATGATATCTGAATACAACCATGGAGGAAGAAAACTGTACTAGCTAATGCATGAGAGGTGGGCTCCAAGGCCTAACAATAGCTTCTGAAACAAAGCCTGAAATGAAAAATATATGAGTTGATTTGCCAACCTCCAGGCCTGGAGATCTTCAGGAATTATAACTGATCGCACTATGGAGACAAGTTCATCTGGGGAAAATTGCTGCTTTAATTAATTAATTAATTGATTATTTCAATTTATACCCTGCCTTCCCCACAAGCAGGCTCAGAGTGGACTCTGTGCCATTCTCACTCCCTGCCCTCCCCAGGCTCCATCCTCTAATCTCCAGGAATTTCCCAACCTGCAGCTGGCAACCATGTGAACCTGGGTTTAAATTAACTATTTGTTATGTACTGGCACAGTTTCCCTGCACCCAGGGCTGCCAGATAGCAGGTGAGCTTGGGGGGAAACACAACAGACCAGCAAGATCCGGGCAACCACCTATCGGGATGCAATTAGTGTGTAAATAGCCTATTGTTGGGAGTGGGTGCGTCTGGGGTGTGCCGTTTGATAGGATTATAAGCAGGGCTTCGGCCCTGCTGGACTTGTCTTGTAGTTAGAGCTGATCACTACTTGTGTGTCGAACCCAGTATATTGCACTGGTGATGAAGGTGGGATCCTGTTGAGCCAGCCCAGCACCCTCCAGTACCACATTGCACCCCGAGCTTCTGAGCCTCACACACTGCATCGCTACCAGATCATCGCTACCATGGCTGCCGCTCCAGGACGTCTGCCAGAGTTTGACCCCTCATACCCAGAGCTATGGGAAACCTGGGTAGAACATCTGGAATACTGCATACTGTTCCAGGGCATCACCAATTCCAACAAAAAGAAGGCACTACCGTTCAGCGCCTGTGGAATCTCCACCCTGCAGCTAGTCCAGGGGCTTGTCACACCTATCACTCTGGAGGCCTCCACATACAAAGCCCTCCTAAAGGCGCTCACCGATCATTTTGTGCCAAAACTCACCAAGATGGCGTGTCGCGTGGACTTCTTCATGCACCAACAACAGCCTAATGAGACAGCCACCAACTTTGTGGCTGACCTGCGCCAGCTGGCCCTAAACTGTGAGTTCGTGAGCCTGGACGAGTCCCTCCAGGAGCCGAAACACCACTGCAAGATAATCGGGCTTGAGGAATTCACCATGGTGAAGGCACTCCGCGAAGCCACTGCATTTGAGAAATCGCAGAGGGACCATCAAGCCCCCACTGCACACCAAGCTGCCATTCCTCCGGCAACAGAGGCATCCGATGAGGACGAAGCCCACCAGGTTCAGTGCCAGACTCACCACAGCTCCCAGCCAATGACAGCACCAGCGAAGGACACTGCATCACGTCCCTGCGCCAGCTGTGGTGAGGCCCACGAGTGTCGTTTCTGCCATTTCTGCAACACGACCTGCAGGGCCTGTGGCAAGTCTGGCCACATCACACACACTTGCCACTCTAAAGGCACCGCTGCCCACAAGGAAATTGAGGATCTACACACAACAGCTGTCCATCAACACTAGGTACTGAATTTGCCCCGGGACACCCCTGACAAAATTAAAGTGACTTTGTTGATCGAGGGGAACCCTTGCATTTTTTTTTTAATTTTTATTTTCAGTTTTATAAAAATATTACAATCCATCTCTCAGCTTTTACATATAAGGTAGAGTCTTATACATTCTTTAGATTATCTATCCATTTTATACAGCCTTACCCATCTTTTACTGTGTGCCTTTTCATTTTTATTTGACATTATAAGACTCAAGGATAATTCAGGAAATTTTGGATAAAGAATTGGCATTAAGACCGGAGGTGTATTTGCTAAATATGATTCCGAAAGAATATAATTCACAAGAAGCATGTATACTGTCGTATATAATAACAGCTGCACGTTTACTTTTGGCCCAAAATTGGAAATCTGATGTAATACCCTCTAGAGAAGAATTAATATTCAAAATATTAGAGGTAGCACGAATGGATGATTTGAGAGGAACCCTTGCATGATAGAACTGGACACAGGGTCCTCAATTTCCATAATATTGGAGGAGACTCTCTACCCACAAGGGGGTCTCTGCCTGAGGCCCGCCAGTTTCATCCTCAAAGACTTTCAGGAGAACAAGGTGGCCAATAAGGGGTGGGGCAAATTCCACGTGAAGTACTGGCACTTTGAGGGACACTTGGACTTGTTGGCGGTGGAAGGGAGGCTCACTAGTTTGCTTGGACTGTCTTGGTTCGCACCCTTGGGGTTCAAAGTAACAGGGGTGCACCACTTGTGGTCCACAGACTTCAGAAACATGTACGATGAATTTCCAGCCATCTTCAATGAGATGCTCTGCCATTACATGGGCTCCCCGGTATCACTCCTTTTGTTCCTGCAACATTCAAATTGTGTGCATTCTCACAAGAAGAAATGACACTTGGGGAAGGTGATTTGGAGCCGCAAAGGAAGGATGAAAGTAGGAGGGACAGTACTGTCTTCATGCTACTTCTTTGTTCTCACCTCATAAAACTGCTTTTCTTTCATAAACTGCCATTATGGTGGCCAGTTGCCTGCCCAAGTAGCAGGATAAAAGGGGGGGGGTTAATATCATGATAATGTGACATCACTTCTAGGTGACTATTTGTAATGCTCTAGGAATTTCCCTGAGCTCTATGGTCTTTATTCAAAACAAAGTCTTACAGAGTCTTTCCTACTCTGGCAAAGAAGTATTCCATAAGAGGGGGGCTATTTCAGTAAGCCATCTTCTCCTCACAGAGTTTGGGTAACAACAACTAAGGTATTGCCACTTCTGATTAATGTCACGGGTTTGTTCTTTTTTGCTGAGATCTGTAGTTGTGACTACAAATCCTTCATTTACAATTATAGAACAAGCACATCTTGTGCCAGTCAGCAGGTCCTCATAAGCACTGAGCAGAAATAGTTTTGCAATTAAGGCAGGATTGAAGAAAGAATATCTCAGCATTGATCTCTACTCTGATTCTGAGTGCTAGTAAACTTTTTTTAAAAAATCACAACAGAGACCAAGGGCATTTCCTCCAGGATGTTCTGAGGAACTAGTTGCAATAGACTCCCAATTCATGGAAATGTAAAAAACTGCAAACTATTGTCATTTTGATTTGTTGGCAGCCCAAAAGGTGGCATATGGCTCTTTGTATGGCACCAGATCTCCCTCATGGATCACTGCCTTGTCGTGGCGAGGGGGCTTTGTGGTTCGATGAGGCTGTGGGCTATGCCATGGAGGGCCACCCAGGATGGACAGGCCACAGCAGAGAACTCAGACCAAGCGTGATCCCCTGGAGAGGGAAATGGCAACCCACTCCAGTATCTCTGCCAAGAAAACCCCATGGACAGTAACAAAAGGCTAAAAGATATGACGCTGGAAGATGAGCCCCTCAGGTCGGAAGGTGTCCAATATGCTACTGGGGAAGAGCAGAGGGCAAATACGAGTAACCCCAGAAAGAGTGAAGCGGCTGGGCCAAAGCCGAAAGGACGCTCAGTTGTGGATGTGTCTGACGGTGAAAGGAAAGTCCGATGCTGCAAAGAACAATACTGCATAGGAACCTGGAATGTAAGATCTATGAATCAAGGTAAGCTTGACGTGGTCAAAAATGAGATGGCAAGAATGAACATCGACATCTTGGGAATCAGTGAACTAAAGTGGACAGGAATGGGCGAATTTAACTCAGAAGACCATTATATCTACTACTGTGGTCAGGAATCCCGTAGAAAAAATGGTGTGGCCTTTATAGTCAACAAGAGAGTGAGAAAGGCAGTATTGGGATACAATCTCAAAAATGACAGAATGATCTCGGTCCGAATCCAAGGCAAACCATTCAATATCACAGTAATCCAAGTCTATGCCCCAACCACTGCTGCAGAAGAGGCTGAAGTGGACCAGTTCTATGAAGACCTACAACAGCTCATAGAACTAACACCAAAAAATGATGTCCTCATCATCATAGGGGACTGGAATGCTAAAGTAGGAAATCAAAAGGTAACCGGAATAACAGACAAGTTTGGCCTTGGAGAACAAAATGAAGCAGGGCAAAGGCTAACAGAGTTTTGTCAAGAGAACACGCTGGTCATAGCGAACACCTTTTTCCAACAACCTAAGAGGCGTCTCTACACATGGACATCACCAGATGGGCAACACCGAAATCAGATTGACTATATAATTTGCAGTCAAAGATGGAGAAGCTCTATCCAGTCAGTAAAAACAAGACCTGGAGCAGACTGTGGCTCAGATCATGAGCTACTCATTGCAAAATTCAGACTTAAATTGAAGAAAGTTGGGAAAAACACAAGGCCATTCAGATTCGACCTAGATTGCATCCCCGATGAATATACAGTAGAGGTGAAGAATAGGTTTAAGGGACTAGATTTGATAGACAGAGTGCCTGAAGAACTGTGGACAGAGGTCCGTGACATTGTAAAGGAGGCAGCAATCACCGCCATCCCAAAGAAAAAGAAATGCAAAAAAGCAAAGTGGCTGTCTGATGAGGCTTTACACATAGCAGAGGAAAGAAGGAAAGCTAAAGGCAATGGTGAAAAGGAAAGATTTGCCCAACTGAATGCAGATTTCCAGAGAACAGCAAGGAGAGATAAGGAGGCTTTCCTGAATGAACAATGCAAAGTAATAGAGGAAAACAATAGATTTGGAAGGACTAGAGATCTCTTCAAGAAAATTGGAGAAATCAAGGGAACGTTCCATGCAAAGCTGGCCATGATAAAGGACAAAAACGGTAGGGACCTAACAGAAGCAGAAGAGATTAGGAAAAGATGGCAAGAATACACAGAAGAACTATACAAGAAGGACCTCAATGTCCTTGACAACCACGATGGTATAATCACTGACCTCAAGCCAGACATCCTGGAAAGCGAAGTTAAATGGGCCTTAGAAAGCATTACTAACAACAAAGCTAGTGGAGGTGATGGTATCCCAGCTGAGTTATTCAAAGTCTTAAAAGAAGATGCTGTTAAAGTGCTGCACTCAATTTGCCAACAAATTTGGAAAACACAACAGTGGCCACAGAATTGGAAAAGGTCAGTGTACATTCCAATCCCAAAGAAGGGCAATGTCAAGGAATGTTCAAACTATCGCACAATTGCACTCATTTCACACGCTAGCAAGGTCATGCTCAAAATCCTACAAGCTAGGCTCCAACAGTACGTGGATTGAGAACTGCCAGAAGTACAAGCTGGGTTTCGAAGAGGTAGAGGAACTAGAGATCAAATTGCCAACATTCGCTGGATTATGGAGAAAGCAAGAGAGTACCAGAAAAACATCTACTTCTGCTTCATTGACTATGCTAAAGCCTTTGATTGTGTGGATCACAATAAATTATGGCAGGTTCTTAAAGAGATGGGAGTATCGGACCACCTCACATGTCTCCTGAGAAACCTGTATAAGGGTCAAGAAGCAACAGTTAGAACCGGATATGGAACAACTGATTGGTTTAGCATAGGAAAAGGAGTACGACAAGGATGTATATTGTCACCTTGCTTATTTAACTTATATGCAGAGTACATCATGCGAAATGCTGGCCTGGATGAATCACAAGCTGGAGTTAAGATTGCTGGGGAAAAGATCAATAACCTCAGATATGCAGACGATACCACTCTGATGGCAGAAAGTGAAGAGGACCTAAAGAGCCTCTTGCTCAGGGTGAAAGAGGAGAGCGCAAAAGTGGGCTTGAAGCTCAACATCAAAAAAACTAAGATCATGGCATCTGGCCCCATCACTCCTTGGCAAATAGAAGGGGAAGTCGTAGAAGTAGTGACAGACTTCATGTTCCTAGGATCCCAGATCACTGCAGATGGTGACTGCAGCCCTGAAATTAAAAGATGCCTGCTCCTTGGGAGGAAAGCGATGGCAAACCTAAACAGCATGATAAAAAGCAGAGACATCACCTTGCCAACAAAAGTCCGCATGGTCAAAGCAATGGTATTCCCCGTAGTAATGTATGGCTGCGAGAGTTGGACTATAAGGAAGACTGAGCGCCGAAGAATAGATTCTTTTGAACTATGGTGCTGGAGAAGACTCTTGAGAGTCCCTTGGACTGCAAGGAGATCAAATCATTCAATCCTAAAAGAAATCAACCCTGACTGTTCCCTGGAAGGCCAGATCCTGAAGCTGAAGCTCAAATACTTTGGCCACCAAATGAGAAGGGAGCATTCACTGGAGAAGACCCTGATGCTGGGAAAGATTGAAGGTCAAAGAAAAAGGGGACGGCAAAGGATGAGATGGTTAGACAGTGTCATCGATGCAACGAACATGAAATTGAGCAAACTTCAGCGGACAGCGGAAGACAGGAGGGCCTGGCGTAAACTGGTCCATGGGGTCGCGAAGAGTCGGACTCGACTGTGCGACTGAACAACAACAACAATGGCACCAGAGGCTAACTGTATAACTCTTTGCACAAGGCAATGTTGTAAGTAACAGTCAGATGCCACTTATAGAAATATATTTTGGGTACTTTCCCGTTCAGTTGCATAAGAAGCAGGGTGCATAAAGACACACCTGGAAAAAAGGGTCACTGTGCTCTGGAAGTGCTCTCAACATGTTTTTGTCAGACATACCAGCTTGCAGACTGGAAGCAGGAGCCTGCACAGACTGGCTGGCAGTTTTGATGTCACAGTTCCCATACCCAGTGGAATAGTTATGTTCTTGAAAAAATTGATAAGAGCTAGACCCCCCCGCCCCCTTCCAGGCTTTCCTGGGGGTCCCGCAGCCGCGGAGCCTCCAGGAAAGCGGCAGCGCTAGACTCCCGCCCTTCCCTGGCCCGCCGCAGCCCCCCAGTGCTGCCAGGCTCCAGGCCCCACCGGAAGGTTGGCATCCCCAGCGGGGGGCGCCCCAGGCTTCCTGCCTAGGGCGCCCAGACACCTGGAGCCGGCCCTGGGTATGCCACCTATGGCTTCCACTCTCCACCTGCCTCTCACCACTTTTGCCTGCTTTCTCAATGACTGCCCCTTTCCTCCTTGTTCCCCAGTGTCTTTAAATGCATCTCAGCAAGCCACGCATGCACAGAGCGCTTGCATGAGAGTTCAGGAAGTCCAGTGGAGCATTTGTGGCTTGCCATAGTATGCTTAAAGATGGGTCTGGGAGTGAGGAAGGAAGAAGCAGCCTTGAAGAAGCAGGAGGCAGGTGGAGGTGGTGTCAGAGGCTGCCCCCACAAATCTGCTGTCTGAGGCCACTTCTTCTTTATAAAGTGGGCCTTGAATCAAGTGCGTAGATAAGGACTGAGCTATGGATAGAAAACCATACCATGGCTGCTTTGCCGGAACATTATCCTAGTGTCCTCTTTTGCCCCTCTGGCATGTAGACAGGTCTTCCCAACCTTCTGTCTGAATCTGTCTGTGATAATTAGCAATAGTCATTTCCTAGCTGGGCTTTCTTCAATCCTGGGTCGTCACACATTCTACACCAGCATAGCAGGATTGCATAACTGTTCTCTCTTCCAGGAAAGAGGAAACAATGTGCTCTGACTTTCTTGCTGTGAGAAAGGTGACTGAGTGCATGGTCTCTGGGAAAGGGTGATCCCCTCGCCTCACCTCACCCCTCCCATCATTTCTTCAGCCCTTCACAGATTCACAGGGCAGGAGCTGGCGTACCAGTGGGGACACTCAGTGCTATGTGGGTTAAATGGTAAAGAGTCATATGAGGAGAAAGGATAAACACAATCTATGTAAACAAGCTGATCAGCAAAGCAGTTAGTCAGATGGTAACCCCCACGGCTCTTAGCTCATACCATCACATTACCCTTACAAATTTCTCCAAGGTGATGTTTGCCTAACAGCAAATGAGGGAATGTGTGACCGTGAAAGGGAGATGCAGCATGACACTAAAGGCAGCATGGCTTCTTGCTATCCCACCAGTTTCTAATGGCAGAGAACACAGAGGAAACCTTCATCTGGAGTAAAAATTTCAGTCTGCCGCAAACACTTGGAGTCTTTGTACTGGCTGACAAAGGACACTGTTTGGATGGGGCTAGCCAGGGATATGCACTTTCATGTCATACAGGCCCATTCAAATGTGGGTGAACTGAGCAGAATCTAGCCTGAGCCTCAAACAGCAGTGAAACTTTCCTTGTAAAAATAGGCCCAGTGGCCATCAAAGCAGTGGCGTGTTTAATAGCTTTGTGTTTAGGATTGCCAACCGTCAGGTGGTAGCTGGAGATCTCCCGAGATTACAACAATCAGTGCAATCCTAAACAGAGTTATACCCTTCTAAGTCCACTGAAGTCAAAAAGTTAAAATTAAAATAACTAGTAACCTCCTCCACAAAAACATGACTTTCCAGAAGACTCCAGCTGATGATAAATGCTTCCATCATTGATGAATGACAGGATCAAAGAATTAATGAAGAAACATTCCCTGCATCTGCATATGATCTGAATATTTCCCCTTAGTACTCTATGACGTTACTTCACCTCCTCAGGGTAGTCTTGGCCTTGGGAGAGATTTTAGTGCTACACCTAACCTAATCTCTATCTGAATCTAGACTTTCAGCACCAATATTTCAAAGTTCAAGTTTGAAAATAAAAATGAAAACAACACAAAGATTTTTGTTTGGCTCTTAGATGCTCTTTACTGTATTATGCTTTCATGTGCACATATACAGTACAGCAGTGGTTCCTGGCATGGTGTCCATGGGCAACATGGCATCCACTGACAAATGTTTTTAGGAAGTAGGCAGAGGCAGGTGGGGCTTTTGTCCAGCAAGTCCCCTGGAGATTTGACTGGCTGTGCAGATTTTTAAAAACATTAATTTGGCAGCGGTGGCAAGGATCTTAATGTGTGACTGAAGGTAAGCTGTGGCAGTCATTTTGTGGCTGGGTCCGGTTCCTGCAGTAGCTATTTTTGACAGCCATTTTGAGGCTGGGCTCATCACACTGTGTAAGAATTCCAAAGGTGTCTGCAGGCTCAAATGATGTGCAGAGTGCATGGGGAAGGAAGACAGAATGTTTACCACCAATGATGTCACTAGGGCATTCTACACTATAGCCATACACACATCCACTGGAACCACCTGAGGTGCTGGAAGTTAAGTTTCAGCATTCCCTGGGTACTGCATGAACTTCTACAGGACCTCTGTATTATAGGGTTTCAACAAGAGATCAAGGTTGCAGTCACACACTCCTTTAGATCCAGCATAGCTGTGAATGTCTGATGGATCTATAGGGCACAATCAGACAGCAACATCTGGGAAAGGTCCTGCAGTCATCAGCAACATGTGCTGCTCCACCACAGAAGCGGAGTTAAAAGGCACCGGGGAAAGTCCAGCCCTAATCCTTGCCAACAGGCTACAGATGGATGTTCCCCTGTCTGATTGCTCAAGCATGCTCTCAAGCCATCAGGACACCCACTTACACACGGTGGCATCTGATCACACTGTGACAGGCTGAGCCCGCAGCACAAAGGAATGTGTGATCTTGCAACTGCAAGTCAAATTTCTCCAGAGAAAATAGGGGCACTTCCCCTCCGCTCCAAATGGCATGTGTGACTGCAGCCCAAGCTGAGTCAGAAAAGTGATCATTTACAGCACATCTTTTATGTTTCTGGAAAAGTTATCAGTCGTGTAGTGCTTCAGCTATGAGTTTTTCACTCTGAGCTGTGCCCTGCAGCAGCACCATCAGACCTAAATTCCTGAGAAACACTTTAGAATCAAGTGCTTTCTAGCTTGTGACTTGAACGCCTTTGGAAAATAAGCATGTTGATTTTCCTAGGAAGTCAGTCCTGATCTCTTCTATCTCATGACTGATCTATAGTAAGGTAGTTCCCTTGAGTAAATATACCCAAACCATATTATAACTGGCTAGTGTTATCAAATCTGGTGCAATATCTGATTGGCTAGCTTTTAAAATCATCCACTGTAAGACTTCTGAAGCTCTAGTAGATGGTAATTATTTACCTTATTTAAAAATCTGTTACAATGATAATTCTAAACTGTTGCTTAGAAGGTTTTTCCCCACTATCCTGCCTACTAGACTTGAATTTGCTAAGAGGCCTTGGACTCCACTTAATATGAACTAGTATTTTGATGTGTGCATGGTCATTGACTCACTATACCCTTTGATGAAGGATTATCTTCAAAACAGACAGTATTTTCTCTATGGACTGTTATTGCCCCTAGGAAGGCTTGTGCTTGTAGACTATTTTGGATTGTATCACTTTAAGAATCATCATTCTGTGGTTTGTGTGACTGTATGATGTGCATTACATTCTTTTGAAATGCTATATGTGTTTACGTATTCAATATATTCCTGTGAGTATTACTACTTATCTTAAACATTTTTCCACCTTTCCATTTGCAGCAGTGAAAAAGGCAAACACTGTGTTAGAGGATTATTAGGAAAGGGATCACTTTTTTGTATTTTTTATTTTTAATTATAGACCTATTTCACTGCTAAACGCTGATTATAAAATATTTGCAAGTATTTTAGCAGTTAGATTGAAAAAAGTTTTAGCACACATTATTCATCAAGATCAAGCAGGTTTTCTTCCAAGAAGATATATGAGAAATAATATTAGAACCATCATCAATGTTTTAGAATATTATGAGATGCATCCAAAAAAAACAATTGGTATTAATGCTTTTGGATGTGTAAAAAGCCTTTGATAATGTATCTTGGGAATTTTTATTTAAAAACTGGAGGCTGCTCTGCGGTGGGCGGGGAGCCAGGCCAGCCAGCCAGCGCTGCCCTGCTCCATGCCATGCCCAAGAGTTGCCCAGCAGCAGCAGCACCAGAGGCGGCGGATGGAGGAGGAGGCGGTGGCCAGCTGCCGCTGGAGAATGGCCGCCAGGCCGGCCAAGGGACAGGAGGTGGCAGCAGTGCAGCTCGCCCGCCCTCCCCCTCCCCCCTTGGGTGGTGGAGGAGGTGGCGGCAGCCAGCGTGGCCGGCTGGGGCGCAGGAGGTGGTGGCGGCACAGCTCACCCACCCTCCCACCCTCCCCGCTCAGGGGGAGGAGGAGGAGGCAGCCAGTGTGGAACTCCAGGCCCCACTGGGAGGTTGGCATCTGCGCCTGCCTAGGGCGCAGAAGCACCTCAAGCTGTGCCTGTCATTTCCCCAGAAAGAACTTTCCTCGTGGCACCTTCTTTGGAGGGCCATAACTTGTACCCCAAAATTGGAAGGCAGGTAGAGGAGACTCAGCTGGAGATCTCCTATGAGTCTGATGTCTTGAGCATGCTGGCAGGGCATTACACTGCATCATGAACCTCATGAACTGAATCAGTTTGGCAGTTAAAGGACCCAATAGATGTTGTTTACCTTGACTTCCAGAAAGCTTTTGATAAAGTTCCTCATCAAAGGCTCCTAAGTAAGCTCAATAATCATGGGATAAAAGGACAAGTCCTCCTGTGGATCAAAAACTGGATAATTAATAGGAAGCAGAGAGTGAGTATAAATGGGCAATTTTCTCAATGGAGGGTGGTAAGCAGTGGGTACTGCAGGGATCAGTACTGGGTTTATTAATGTTTATTAATGATTTGGAGTTGGGAGTAAGCAGTGAAGTGACTAAATTTGCAGATGACACTAAATTGTTCAGGGTTGTGAGAATCAGGGAGGATTGTGAGGCACTCCAAAGGGATCTGTCAAAGATGGGCAAGTGGGCATCAACATGGTAAATGGGGTTCAATGTGGCCCCTGCAAGCACCAAGAATACAGAGTATCACTTGCCCCAGACTGAGAGTTCTTATCTATACCTTGTGGCTAATAGCCACTGATGGACCTCTGTTCCATATGTTTATCCAATTACCTCTTGAAACTGTCCATGCTTGCAGCTGCCACTACCTCCTGTGGCAGTGAATTCAATGTGTTAATCACTCTTTGGGTGAAGAAGTACTTCCTTTTATCCATTCTAACCCAACTGCTCAGCAGTTTCATGGAGTGCCCATAATACAAGTTTGTGTACCATTTTGGACTTGTACTGTTTATGGACCTGCACACTATATGATATATTTTGATTTCACTGATATATATGGTCCTCTTATATAAATTGATTTTTGTGCATAACTTTTTGAGCACTTGTGGCCTGCGTTATTTGTGCAGTGCTTGTTTATTAGCTGCCATGTTTTTGTCACACATACGTGCATGTAACACTCAGGCCATAAGAAGCATTCTTATTTAGTATTATTAATGATTTGCTTTACTGAGTCTGATAGAATCTTTACAAGCAGCAAACAACCAAGGAATCTAGATGATTTTCAGACTAAATGGTACCTAAAGAGAGCTAATACAAAAGTTTATTCTTATTCAAGTCAATAGGGGGGAAACAACTTGTTTAATTGAACAAGATTTGCCTCAGGGAGCCTGAGAACAATTTCTTTCTTTTTAGACTATATAGCCTTAGACGGTTGGCACTTCTCTTGTAGACTCATGTGTCTCTTATTTGAAGTCACAAATAAAAGACATATTCTGATGTTTCTTCTCTTGTTCCGTAACATCTCCTGATTACATTCTCTGTTGATTAACAGCAGTAACAGGGTTGTGGCTGCAGTTCTATAAGTCACTAGGTCTTTCCTGCCTCTGGGAAGCCTCTGTGGTTGCTTTCTTCTTGTTGTATCACTATAGATTAGGGTGGAATTCACATGCATTACAAATTTTGGACTAATTTAGTGAATAGTAATTACCCCACGTATGAATGTTGCTGTCATATTTTGCTCTGAGAGATATTTAATCCCCCCACATTGACTATTAGAGTCTTTCTGCTGCAACATAAATGACACTTACCTAGAAAAAGTTGCACAATGGTTTGGGAATTAACCTTGACTCAAATTTATTTTATGACATAGTGTACAACAAAACATCAGCAAGTAAACGTAGGAGCCAGCATATCCCCTTTTATTGTTTGGATCATGGGGGCTGCCAGGGCTATTGCGTGCATATAAGGCTGTCATTGCAAAAATGTTTTCTCTCAGTTTGTTCTTCTCCCAGCTTGGCAGGAAACAAGGGCCTTTGATTTCCTGTTAGCTACAGATGCCTTATTCTTCATATTCCCCAGATGGGAAATGCTGGGGTCTTTGTGCCAAGTATATGGAAACTTAATTTCATTTTCAGCACTAGCTTAGTGTTTTGGGGGATATATTATTGCTTAGACATTTAGATCCAGTTCAGACAACATATGTCTTACATATGGGGGTGGGAAGCATGTCTTATTTCCCTGTCAATGTATTGGCTGGGCATTCAGTGCCACTTCTTCAGGGCTGCCGGCTTCAGGTTCCAGGAGATTTGGGGGATAGAGCCTGGGGAGGGCAGTGCTGGGGGAGGGGAGGGACCTCCTTTGCCTGTTTGGACAACACAGCCCAGTTGCAGAGAACTGCCAGCAAGAGCACCAGGGTCCCGTGCTAAGCCGTGGAATCTTGTGAGCAAAAATTCTACTTTGTGAACTATTGGCATTAAAGCTGTGAGTGAGTGACTTGGCCAGTGCATAAATTAGTTTGCTCTGGAGCCATCCTTCCTGGGCTAAGATGAAAATGTGTGAGCTGGAGGCTTAGAGGGAACATTGCTCTTCAGATACAGCTAACACCTAGCAAGTGTTTTGGGTAGTACAGGAGACATAAGACTCCCCCCCCCCCGAGAGGTAAATATGGATTGTTGTATTATCTCTGGTGAAACAGGTCATACAGGTTTTCTCCACTGCTTCAAATTCCTACAGGACATGCTTGATAACAGTGAAACAAAAGAAATGGATGTGCACCTCACCAGCCTTGTTACCTCTGTCGTTGCATCTTCAGCTGTAACATCTTGCAGTGAGACCTTGCTAAAGGCTATAGTACACAATATACACAACTCACCATTCAAAAGCTCTCAGTCTCTGTTTGGGCCTGGGCAAGGGAGAGCTTTTGGCTTCTCTCCTGCAGGATTTTGCCACCAGAAATGGTACAGGGGTGGGGGGCTGTCTGTCCCTTCCTCAGGCTCCATGTGCTATGGACACGCACCAGAAGAAGGGGCAAACAGGCCCCCTAACATCATTTCTGGTGTTAAAAAATGCCATGGAAGGGAAGCCCGAAACCATTTTCTTCCCTGTGCCCCCTTGCAGTCAAACAGAGCTTTTTAAAAGGTGAGACCACAGTTGATCATATAACCATGAGCTAGTCAGTGGCTACTAACCATGGTGACTAAAGGGAACCTCCACATTCAAAGGCAGTAAACCTCTGAAGCCCAGTGCCAGGAAACACTGTTGTTGAACCACCAGATGAACTGGTTGGCCACTGTGTGAGACAAGAAGGATGCTGGACTGAATAAACCACAGGTCTGATCCAGCAGGGCTCTTCTTATGTTTGGGGGGGGGTTGGATTTTTCATATGTGTGCATGTGTGTGTGCCCCTGGAAGTTATGGTGACCTCTGGTGACTGACCCCTACTGGGGGCCTGGAGGATATTCAGAGAGGTGACTGAATAAAGCCTGCCCCCGCCTCCAAACTGCTGCTATTCCAAGAAAGTATCCCATCCAAGTATTTAGTGTGCCATCTTCTGCAGACACAGCTTGGGCAGCTTCTAAGGGAAGAGATGCTCTGCAAGGTTATCTCCCAGAGAGCATGTCAAGCCTTTTTTAGAGGCAGAAGAAAAGTTTTCTGTTCCTTCAGGCTTCTCAGATGTTTGGTGGAACAGTGTGCCCAGAGAGTTGTACATGGCATGCAGATCTTTTCCCCATCTGTTGGCATTTTCAAGATGGATCCTAAAATGCATTTATGCTTGAAAACTGGTGGGTGCAGGGGGATGGGCCAGAAGGTATCCTCGCCTAGTCTGCAAAAAAAGCTGGGACTGGCCCTGACCACAATTAAGTACCAGACACTGATATCTGTTCTCTTGAAATCAATTGTACTTCTGGGAGATCTCCAGGGCCCAGCTAGAAGTTGGCAGCCATACTTACCATCCATGCAGAAGCAGAATATGCAAATATGGCCAAATTTGCTAGGTGTAGATTGTAAAAGAAGTTGTTATCCTAGAAAACATCCCATAATTAGCAGCACGTACAAAGCCTATAAAAATGAGATTTAACACTAATATACTTTTTCTTGGTATTGCGGTATGTGTATCTTAAATGTACATACACATTTGCCAAGAAGATGTAATCATAATAATATTTACATTTACACAGCACTTTTGCAGCATTTGAAGCATTTCACATACAAGTCATCCTTACAAACGTTTGCAAGGCAAGTTATTATTATTCCATATTGCAGCTAATTATTCCATATTGCAGCTAATTATTCCATATTGCAGCGTTCCGTGCGCCTTGGTGTTTAGTCATGCCAGCCACATGACCACAGAAATGTCTTCGGACAGCGCTAGCTCTTCGGCTTTGAAACGGAGAGGAGCACCGCAACCCTAGAGTCGGATTCGACTGGCTTTTGAGCAAGGGAACCTTTACCTTTACCTTTATTGCAGCTAAAGAACTGAGGCTGGGACAATGACTTGTAAATTCATGAAGCAAGAACTGACCCAGGAACTTCCCAGCACACACTTCTAACCACTTCACAGCACCAGCTGTCATGCAGCATGGTAGTTAAGTGCAAATACTGTGAGCCACAAAATCCCTGGTTCAAATCTCATCCTACCTATAAAGGCTACCTGACCAGGGCTGATTCCAGGCCTTTGGGAGGCCCTGGGCAATGTGCCCTCTAGCCACCCTCCCCACTAAATACTGCCCCCTCCTTCTTTCCCTTCCATCAGTGAAGCTTTACCAAATTAAACTAAAGTTGGTGAACAATCTTTGTAATAGGGTTTTCAACTTCCAGGTGGGGCTTGGGGATCTTCCAGAATTACAACTAATCTCCAATCTACAGAGATCAGTTCCCCTGGGGAAAATGACTGCTTTGGAGGGCAGACTCTCTGGCATTATACCCCACTGATGTCCTTCCCCTCCCTAAACCCCACTCTCCCCAGGATCCACCTCCCAAATTTCCAGGAATTTCCAAGCCTGATGTTGGCAACCTTATTCCATAGCCACAGGTTCCAGGGCAAGCTCCCTATTCTGTTCAGATGTTCATCCCCTCCTCAGAGGGCCAATGAGGAGTGTTCATAAAACTATCAGCCAGAACATTTGGCTTCCTCCCCAAGTCTTTGCCAGGGGACGCAGCATTTGGCATCTACTTGCTGTTCTGAGAGCGGGGCTTCCCTACCCTTACATTGCTGGCAGCTAATGGTAAGGGAGCTGATGACACTGCAAGGTTTTGTGAGGCCGTACCTTGAGCTGGGGGGGGTGGGGGTGTAGAATGGTATGTTATAGTATGATCTCATCAGATCTCAGAAGCTAAGCAGGACTGGTACTTGGATAGGAGACCACCAATGAAGACTTTGCAGAGGAAGGCAATGGCAGTTTGACCTCACAAAGTAGGCTGGCATATCAGCCAGGTCTCAGGTGAAGAGGTAGCCACTGAAACCAAAAATTGACAAGATAAGTCAGGATTAAATGTTCATGTTTAGGATCAGTCCTGATTTCACAGACTAACCGTAGTTGCAATAAAGCATGATGTCATGTTAGGTCTGACCCAAACTTTTGTTTCAGGTTTTGTACTTTTTGTGCCTTTTAATTAAAAGATTAATTGGTAAATGAATCACTGTTAAAAATAAAAAGAGGAAGTACAACTTGGTTCTTTAATCTGTGTAGGAACCCAGGCCCCAACCATCATGCACAAGTGCCCAGTTTGTCCGAAGCAGCCTCAAACAGACTGGAGCAGGAGTTGGGTACCACCTTATTCCATCTCATCGCGCTCTACTCCCTTTTGAACCAGATCTGTTCTGTCTTCTCCAACTTCTTCCCCGAAGCATTTTGAAGGGCCAAGCCTGGGCTGTGCCCGCTGGCCTTCCTCTACCCAGAAGCCCTATGGGGACATGGCCAATCCTATGAGGGACCAATAGCATCACCCAAGCAATTTCTGCTTTGTTACTCCCCTTCCCAACCCCAGGTGAAGCTTCCCAACAGCTGATTGTCAGACAGCTGGTTGTCAAAGGGCCAGCAGTCAGTGAGCGCCTGACTCTTAAAGGGCCAGCTGCCATTGATCAGCTTGCTGATGTGAGGGTCTTTACAAGTTGCATCTGTGACCCCACTGGGCCTGATGGATGCCAGGCTTGACTACGTCAGGGGGATGAAAGGTGGGGGGCTGGTGTTGTTCCCACCGGTCTCTGACATCTTTCCAATAGATTAGGTAACTACACAGTTCAAACATATTAATCAAGTTGTACAAACTGAATTTGATAACAAGCTATGAAATTATACTAGTGATTCTAGCTTGTGTATGAGAGAGAAAATAATTTATGTTTGAAATTCATGTTGGATCAGTTAAGGATGTGATAGGTTATTGTGTTTCATTGGGTTTATGTACTAGAATTTCACTTTAACAATATATAGATTATAGAGAATGCAGTGCCTGCCAGAGAGCCAGCTAAGAATACATTTGTAAAAGTCAGAACTGCTTGGATTTTCCTTTTGTGCCTTTTAAGTTTGGTCTCGAGTGCCTTTCAGTTTATTCTTCTGCCAAAAGAGCACTGAAACAACTCTCCTGTGAGTCCTGCACTGGCTTCATGGAATAATTTATGGGGCATTTCCTTTCTTACTGGATATTTACAGTCTTTGGCTTGCAGAAGTGTAGAATCTTTCAGTTTTGTGATATGGAGTTCTTCAATAAAGAAGTGCTTTCTCTGAACTGAACACTACCTTCCAAAATTCTCTTAGTGGTTGAGGCCCGGCCCATAGCTTCCTTTGATTGTATTCTTGCTTTGCTCACCATCCACAGAATATATTGCTGAATTTAAAAAAAAAACTATACACACACACACCACATCCTGTCAGGCATTGAATGCAACACCAGATTTTTACTGCATTATATGCTGAAATCAACCTCTGGCCCACAAGGGTCATCTCCAGTGATTGCAGCGTGCCTACTCAAGCGTTCATAAACTAAGCCTTTCCTGAGTGCTTGTATGTTGGCCTCTCGCCAAAAAGCCATATTCTAAGCACATTGTTTTATGTATGACGATGGGGTGGAAAGAATTCCTTCTCTCCAGATTCCCCTCTATCACCACCATTTCTTTGATAATATTCAAAACAGGAAGAAATAGGGCACTAAGAAAAATGACATTTTTATAACAAATTAACCAGCTTCTCCAACATTGCTACCTGTTGGTTATATAGGCACAAAATAAATACATAAAGGCATATCTTTTAGTTGAATTGCAAAGAACTAAGGTCTGAACATAGGGTTGCCAGCCTTCAGGTGCGGTCTGGAGATCTCCTGGAATTAAAATTGATTTCCAGGCTATGGAGATCAGTTCCCCTGAAAGAAATGGCTGCCTTGGAGGGTGAAGCTGAGCTTCCTCCCTTCTCCAAACCCTGCCCTTCCCAGGCTCCATCCCCAAATCTCCAGGTATTTCCTAGTACAGAGTTGGAAACCCTAACCCATTGCATAATATGAATCACTTCTGCCTGATCCTACCCTGTTCTGTATTGGTAAGATATTGAGATATATTAATATTATGTATTAATCTTATGTATTATATAAATATATTAATATTATTATATTATATTATATACCCAAAGAGAAAATACGTGGCTCAGACAAATGAGATAGTCTTTTCCCATAAAACTGCGCTCCACTGGCTTGGCCCTCCATACAGACCCCTTCTCATCAGATGAAGAAGCTGAAGACTCTGACGGGGAGGTACCTGATCACCTAAAACCACCACAGAAGGAGGCAGAGTTGGGAGACCACCAAGAGCCCCCTTTGATGTGCCAGAAAAGCCTCAAGAGTCTGAAACAGTCTGTTCACCCTGGAAACCACCCCAGCCTTTGGATTCTGACTTGGACCCCGAATCCTCTGTCCTAGAGCACCAGTGCGCCATGCTGTGACATCAGAGGGCTTTTCCTAGCCAGCCCCTCAAGGCTCTCCAAGACCTGAAACACCTCAGCCCCATCACAGTACTTGCTGCCATACCAGGCATGGCACCTTTAAATACTGGTAGCCTGCTCCTGGAGGGGAAAAACCTGTATGTCCACCTCCTTGCAGTACTACTTAAGGCTTCAGTTCACCTACAGCCTTTGTTGGAACAACATCTACAATACACTGTTGGCTTCTGCTCCTACCTTGATTCCCAGACCCAGCTTTGATCCAGACAGGCTCTGATGGCATATATGTTAAATGCCTTAGAAAGCAGAAATCCCACTGCAGAAATCATTTAGGCCAGACCTAGCTATTTAATGTATTTAATAGCTAGGTCTGGCCTAAATGATTTCTGCAGTGGGATTTCTGCTTTCACATGATATATTTGTTCATTTAAGAATTACCATATGAATTTGTGTTGATAGCTTGCCAACTGAAGAATCTACCTCAGGAATTCAATTTCATAGCATATATTATGCTCCTGGGGAAATAGGTTCTGGTATCTCCCAGCCACTGGTTTCTGATTCCAAATTGTCTGAAAGAATGGAAATTGACTAGCCATTTACGTATCTAAGGTCCTTTTTCAAGGGTCCTGCATTTCTACAACTTTCTTTAGAAATCTAGAACTAATTTATGGTGTAAGAGACATTCAGAGTGCTGAGAGAGGGGAGGCGTGGAAACATATTGTAATGGGATTAAAAAAAAAAAAAACCTTTGCACCATACAGTGCAGATTAGTGTTTGGATGATCAATATTCATGACAAGTACTCACACCAGACATCATGTCACCAACTTGAAATATGGTAAGCTGGTCTTAGTTTAGGCATCATACTTTCACATAATGGAACTGAATCTGCTAACTTTTGGTTAGAAAATATTCCTACATTTGAAATCTGCCACAAATTAATTGGTAACATATGGTGTTTCAGCCTTTCAATTTTCCTATCCTGACATTCACTTGAAAAATGGAATACACCTTTAAAACTGGAAGTATAGAAATGTCTCCATTATCAAGTGGTAACTTGCCATTGTGTTTATCTAACCATTTGGTAAGTCAGTCATCTCTATTATCTTACGAAGTGATAAGAACTATAGCACCCACCTGCCTCAGCCCCACTTATCTCACAGCGTATTTGTTGTGGGGAGAGGAAGGGAAAGGAGTTTGTAAGCCACTCTGAGATACCTTTGGGTAGTGAAGGGTGGGGTATAAATCCAATCTCTTCTTCATATGTCTGCACCTCATCAGAAAACTGAGGAAACGGGAGTGCCATACTACTTGCCAGTATACTACAGATGACTTGTATGCCAAGGGAAAGTTGTACACCACTCTAAGTTAAGAGTATCCATCATTATTTCCATGTAGCTATAGTTGGAGTGTTAGGTCACAGTCCTAATCATGCTTACTTGGATGTAAATTCTATTGAAACAATGGGTTTTATGTCTACATGATTGTGATTAGGACTACGTTATGAGCTGATGGTATATAAATGGCATGGCTTATTACTGAAGTTAGCTTTGTTTATTTAGAGTATTTATATATCCCACCTTTCTTCTGATACAGTCAAGACTTTACAACAATAAAGACTATACAAAAATAAGCATCTGTTAATATCATTAAAACACATGAAAAGAATTGCAGTAGATAAGCCAGAACCCATATGTATAATCTTCAAGTTGGTCTTTTAATTTGTTCTCTATTACAGCCTCACCTGGAGGCCCCAAGGGTAGATGCCCATCTCATCCCTTACAGGAGCTTGGTTTGTGGCATGGGAGCACCAATGGAAAGTGCCCAGGCCCCAGCCATAGCAGCTCGTATCCTTGAGAGAGTAAGAACTGGAAGCAGACCCTGTTGTGAGGAGTGCAATTACCACATAAGCAAATATTGCTTGTGTGAAATGGTCTTTCAAGTCTGTGGGCTCCGTCATGATGTGCTTTAAAGGTAATTAGCAACATTTTAAACTGAACCTGGAAATAAATAGGCCCCAAGTGAAGAGACTTCAAGACTGATATAATGTGGTCCTGATGGCACCCCAAGATAACAAATGGGCTGACACATTTTGTCCCTGCTGGTTTCTGAATCATCTTCAAGGGCAGACCAATGTACATCACATTACAATAACTGAGTGTAAAGGTTACCCAAGCAAGGATCAATTTGCCTCAATAAGACACATGCAGAAAGAATTGCCTTCCAAGCTAAATGCAGCCAGGAAAAAGCATTTTTGCTATGATATTTTCTTGTTTTTCTAGCAGGAGACCTGGATCTACCAGGACTCCCAAGTTTTAACTGAGTCTTTCAGTGAAAGTTGCATTCCATCAGTAGTGAGAACTACCCCATTCAGTGCAGACATCTTACCAGTCAGCATCATCTCCATCTTATCTTGATTCAGTTTTAGTTTGTTCTCTCTCACCCATATGTCCACTCCATTCAGGCACTGGCTCAGAATATTGATAGAAGTTCTTGGCCATTTAGTCAAGGTGACATACTAACACTGTTTTCCATCCTCAACTAATTGACTGGGCTTTTCAAAACTGTTTTCTGCAAACATATCCTGAAGAAAAATAATAAAAGCAGGTTATAAACCAGTGGTCTGGCTCCTTTAAGATTTGCAAGCATACTGGACCTAAATAAAAGGGTTGTAAACAAAAAATTATTTAAGCAATCATTTCATTGCAGTATTTACATGGTGAGAAACCCACCAATTTTCGAACATCACTCCAACACTCCAACAAAACATCACCAAAACATACCATAATCAATCATACTTGGGGAATACAATCCATTTCTCCGCAACAAAATGTGTCAAACAGGTTCTTTAAAAAAGAAAAAGAAAGAACATATGCATGGTTTCTTTGTAAATCAGGTTGCCTATGTTTATGGCCAGCCAGAATTATGAAAGGTCTGCATACAATCCATGGTGCCCATAGTTCATGGACCCAGACACTACTACTTCAGGCAGCTGGAACAGGGAGCCAACATTGGCACAATGCCCAGAGACAACTGAGGGACAACATGGTTATTATATTAGCTGTCCCCAATTAAGCATAGCATAAGCATAGTTTGGAACATCTTTAGAATCAGGGCAACTAAGAAAACTCACAGGAGCTTTGGGGGACAATTAACTATTTGCTGGATATTGCACTATCATATATATATCTATATATCTAATTCCCAAGTGGCCCCCTATGTGCAGATATCTAAATCCGCACATCAGGGGCACCTGGGGGGCAGGGAGATTTTCCTGCGCACGTGGGGCAGTCCCCACGTGTGCAGAAAAATCTAAAAAGTTTAAAAAATTATACGGGGATCTTTAAATCCCCAAAAAGTAAAGAGCCCTCCCTGCGCATGCGCAGGGAATGCTCTACAAACTGGCCGTTGAGGGCGGGAGAAGACTTGGCGGGCCAGCTGGCCTCGCCGCTGCCGCTGGGGAGGGAGGGAGGGAGGAAGGGGGAGGCTTGTCTGGCGGGCGGGCCTCCCCCCCGCCACTGTCCTGCTGCTTGGGAGGGAGGCGGAGGCTTGGCGGGCCGGCTGGCTCCCGGCCGCCCTTTGTCTCCGCCGGCCGAGCGTGAGCAGGCCGCCTCCCGGGCTGACGGACGAGGGCAAGGCTGGGAAGCCACACCGGCCTCGCCCGCCCGCGCCGCCCGCCACCACGACGGGTGTCTCCCGGCACCACGGGCGCCAAAGTAGGGTTGCCGGCGGGGCGGAGCTGGGGGGGCTTCCCTCGCCCGGCTACGGGACTCCGGGGGGGTCTTGGGGTGAGGGAGGGGCCGTGGGGGGACGCCGCCGTCATCACAGAGAGGGAGGGGGAGGCTTGGCGGGCCGGCCGGCCTCCCCCCTCTGCCGCCGTCGTCCTGGTGCTTGGGAGGGAGGGAGAGGCTTGGTGGGCCGGCCGGCCTCCCCCCCGCCGCCGCCGCCTTGCTGCTTGGGAGGGAGGGGAGGCTTGGCAGCCAGCCAGCCTCGCCGCCCCTCCGCTGCTGCTGGGGAGGGGGAATCTCGGCGGGCCGGCGGGCCTTGCCGCTGCCGCCGCTGCTGCGGGGGAGGGGAAGCTTGGCGGCTGGAATACTCCCTCCCCCCGCGAGTATCGCGGGTCCCGCCTCTTGTGTGTGTGTGTGTGTGTGTGTGTGTGTATATATATATATATATATATATATATATATATATATATATATATAAAATTTCTAGACCACCCTCCCCCAAAGTATTAAGGCTCAGGGCAGTGTACAACATCTCATAAAATACATTCAATCAAATTGAAATACAATGGACAATAAAACAATAAGATATTAAAACAGTTCAAAATTCATTCCAGATGGTGCCAAGAATAGTCCACATTAAAGCCTCATCCAACTGGGGTTCTTTCTGCATGCAGTTTACTGCAGAGAATCCTAGCAATCAAGCCTTTAAGCTTGACTTCGGATTTGTGTGCCTGCCCTCTGCACCATTCTTTTTTTTCTCTAGTGTATTATGTGCATTTATTCTGCACCTACAACCAAAACCCACAGTTAATCTTAATTGGGAGGGTGGTATCCAATGGATAATGTGGGAGGGTTAGCACCAATGCTTCCTCTAAGCTGTGGAGTCTTGTGAGCAAAAATTCTACTTTGTGAGCTACTGGCATTAAAGTTGTAAGCGAGAAATTTGGCTGCTGCATAAATTAGTTTGCACTGGAGCCATCCTGCCTGAGCTAAGACAAAAATGTGTGAGCCAGAGGCTAAAAAACTGCGAGCTAGCTCACACTAACCCAGCTTAGAGGGAACACTGGTTGGCACCAATAGTTTTTTTAAAAAATAAAACAAGGAGGAACCATTGTAATGCTAGGCTTCTAGAGACTGCCAAAATGCCCCCCCCCCCAATTTGTCCACTAAAGCACTACATGGGAAAAAAATTTCAAAGCTTTCCCATCCCAGTGACTCTCTGTCTTTACATTTAATGTCAATTTCATTCCATATTGAGTATCCTCCCTTTATTTTGTTTGTCCATCCCCATTCCACCACAAACTCCTCTGTGTCCACTGCTGCCGCCTCCTGCCACCAACTTGGGAGGCTTCTTAGGCACCAGAACTACCACCCCATGCCCCAGGTAGATGGGAGGAGTGGCAGGGCCTGGCAGGGGTCTGCTGAGGGTGTCTGGGGTTGGGGAAGCAGCCAGGAGCTCCTGGGCAGCTCCCAAGAGCGTGGGGTGGGGCTCAGCTTTTGCCCCTTCCTTCCCATGTGAGCACTCAGAGTAGCCCCTTTCTTATCAAGGGAAGCAGGAGGAGGAGGAGCAAGGCCATCTCCAGAGGCACTGCCACTGCCAGCCACAGAACCATGGAGGAGGCAAGGCGGGGAGTGTGAGCAGCCTCTGTGGGGCTCACTTTTTATTTGGCCAAGATATAGTGGATTCTCTGTTGTGTTCTCAGCAACTGTGATGAATGGAAACACAGTAGCTGAAAACATTGCTTGCTGCAGCCAGAGAAGCATGTCTTTTCCCTTCCATTTTAATCATAGGCTTGCTTCCAGAGACTGCCAGAATGGTCCCCCAAAAAACATTGCTCACTGAAGCATTAAAGGAAAAATATGCGAAAGCTCTAGGCTTCCATCCCCGTGTCTGTCTCTTTTTACATGTCTTGTCAATACCTCCCACCTTTATTTGGTTTGCATGCAGCACTGAAACCTTCTTTTTTTTTTTGCACTGGGGATGCTTCCATTTCCCTGATCTCTGATCCACCTTTTAAGTCAGTACCAGCAGGGAACTAAATCTCGCATAACTCCTTGCAAACTTTCCCCTGTAGTTTTAACTTTTTTCCTCTTCGGTCCTGGTCTAGTGAAAGACTCTTTTCGGTAGACTAATGACCTTGTTAAAAAATTATAAACAAGGGGGAAATGGAGTTAACCTTCTGCCAGAATGGCTACTAGAGAGTACATACAGATTGAAGAATTTCCTATTTCAAAAAGCACACCCAGCATGAAACTGACCAATAAGGGGTGGGAGGAAGTACCTATATGTAGACAGAGGAGTGGCCTCTGAGGGGCCAGAAAAGAGGAGGGAGGGGGAAATCCAAGGGAATGTGCATGTTTTTGAATTACTTTCAGTGAAGAATCCACAGCAGGAGAAGGGTGTGTCCATTCAGAAGGAAGCCCTGTAGTAGTTTTGTCTGGGAAGTTCTCTAGAAAATATTGGTTATAAAATCACAGTGATTCTTGAAAAAGAGGGAACTGAAACTGGAGGATATCCACTGTCACCTGTCAGGTCACTGGATTCTTTATGAATGGATTTTGATCGTCATACATCTGAGGCGCGTTGAAGTATTATATCTCAGAATTTAGTGAGAATTTATTCTCAAGAAGATTGTGTACAATTCAATGGAGAATAAATATAGAATACTGGATTGTAAGGATACCCTGTAAATAATGTGTTACAATTTATTATTATGAGGATTTCCATTAGAAAATAAGCTATATAGTGGCAAGCTCTTTAAATATATGGTGAAAACCTGGAAATTAGAATTGTTTATGTAATGTAATTGAATACATGTAATTGGATACATGTATACTTTTGATAGACTATATTAACGTTTTATTCATCGCAGTGAGCATTGTTCTTTGGCTTGGAAGAGAAGCAAGAGGAAAGACCATGGCAAAAGTACTTCCAGAAAAGCTGGGCAAATGGCAATCGAAAAGTGAACTGAGCACTGAAGGGAAGAAAAACAATGCAGAATGGGGAAAAACCCAGATGGACATGCACATTGAAAGTGATGAGAATGCAGAATGACAAAGAAAACCCAACGGGCATGCACAGTAAAAGCAAGGCAAAACACATGTGCATAAGAGGCCTGGGAAAGGAAAGAAGGAGCCAGACTGATTAAAAACCATTACAGTATAAAAACCGTTGCAGTCCTCAACTGTAAGCCTGGCAGAACATCTCTGCCTTACAAGCCCTGTGGAACTGCATTAGGTCCCACAGGGCACAGATGCCATTTGGCAGAGACTTCCAAAAAAGCCCTGGCTCTGTTTGAGGACCGCTGGACATTTTTCGGGCCAGGGATCACCAGTAGATTTTTCTCCACTGAGCATAGCACTCTTTGAGGGGTATGCCACGAGAGGTGGTCCTGAAGGTATGTTGGTACCAGACCATTTAGGGCCTTGAAGTTTAACACCAATACCTTGAACCTGATCCGGTATTCAACCTGGAGCCAATGCAGCTGGTGAAGCACAGATTAAATATTTGCGGTCGGTGGGGTTCTAGTAAGAACCTGAGCCACTGCATTCTGGACCAGCTGCAACTTCCAGTGAGTCTCAAGGGTAGCCCAGCATAGAGTGAGTTACAACACTCATTCATTGCTAGATTGGCGTGCCCATACAGGATAATCCTGTTAATGATTGCTATAGTGCAACATCATTATCTAATGATGTGTGGATGCAGCTGTGGTTAATTTTAAATTGCTTCCACATAAAAATTATTTTACACTGGTATAGGATTGCTTTTCCACAATTGGCAGCAAGCAGAACTATGGTTTCTCACAGCATTTATTATAGTTCTGCACTCCCCTCAAAAATCTGGCAATGCTATTACATGTTTATAGGAAACTAGGTCACATACAGTAAAGATCTTGCTTCTCTCTGTAACTGTCTTTATTTGTTTTACACATGTATTGGGAAGCAGCTAACCTGTGTGGGAGGGAAGAAGGAATGGATTAATCCCCCTCCCTCCCCTGCTTGGAGCAGGCTGCTCCATTAATTTAAATTTAATTAGCCCACCCGATGCCCTCTGGCCAAAAAATTCCTGGCTAAAGCCCCATCGCTGGCTACGCCTCTGAGTGAATGGCTGCTTTTCTCTTTGTAGCCAAAGTTAATTAATTTACTTTCCTGATCATACTCTGTGATTTATATATTTACTTCATTTATACCCCACCTTTCTCCCCACTGTGGGCCAAAAATGGTTTTATATCATTATTCTCTCCTCCATTTGATGTGTAATGCTGAACATAATAAAAGTAATGAACAGCTGCTTTTGCTACAATTGGAAAAACAACTATTATGAACTGAGATCGAGGCAGCTCTTAAACAAGTGATTTCGTTTATTCAGCTCATAATTTAACACAGGACCAAATGCATAGAACAAAGCTGACATATATGTTTTGAACGGGCAGAACCACACCCAACAAACAGATAACAACCAATCGGAATATGGAGCTTGGAGCCAATGAGATTGGTTCCTGCTGAAAACAAGGCTCCTCTGATTGGCCTCTTTGCCAATCCTTGTCATACTCTGTTCAAATATAGAACTGTTTAACTTCATCAATGCTTTATTGACTTAATACATAACACCCCTCCCCCCTGAGTCAGCACACATAGTCCTGTAATTTTGCAGGTCGAGTTCTTTGAGAGCGCCTTGGTTCTGCTGCTGGTGGCGCAGGCACCACGCTGCTTGGCAGACTGTTCTGGAAACAATCCTGAGGGCTTGGCCTTCCTTGCTTGTTGGGCAGTGCCAGCACTTGAGAGTTCTCTGGTGCTGTATCAAAAGAGTTCTCTGGCTCTGTGCCGACAGGGGGCACTGGTGTCAGCTCAGCCTCTGGTGTTGACCGTGGGGCATTGCAATAGGTGAAGTCTTCACTTGGGTTGTTCGAGTCCGCTGCCTCCGTGTCTCTAACCCAACGCCTCCATAGTTAATCAAGGTGCCTATGAAGGTGTTGGGTTCAAGACACGGAGGCAGCAGACTTGGCCCTCTGCGGTAGATATGATGTAGGAGACTAGCCCGGTGCTGGCGGTCATGGTTGCTTCCACCTACAATGGACCTTCGCTGTAGTTCCTGGCGTATACCAGATCGCCCATCTGGAACGAATGGATGGGATCTGGAACCTCTCTCTGCGGTGGCTGGTCAGCTGTGAGGTCTGGGTGCAGGTGTTCCAATACGATTGTCAAGCAGTGGTGCATAAGTAGTTCTGCTGGACTGTGACCTGTCACCGAGTGCGGCGTTATATGGTGCTGTAGTAGGAAATTAGCCATTCTGCGATCCCAGTTGCCGTGGACAATTTTCTTTAACGCGTCCTTGGTCATATGGGCCATTCGCTCAGCTTGTCCATTGGTGAACAGATGGAACGGGGCGGCCGTGATGTGCCTGATCGAGTTGACCTCCATAAACTGCTGGAACTCAGCCTAGGTAAACTGAGTTCTGTTATTGGACACGATGGTGTCAGGCAGACCATGTGTGCTGAAAAGATGGTGTAGCACTCTAATTACTGAGGCTGAAGTCATGACGGACATCGTAGCCACCTGCAACCATTTAGAGAATGAGTCCACAACTATCAGGAATGTTTTACCTTGGAACAGTCCTGCAAAATCGATGTGTAGGTGGGACTAGGGCACTCTGGTAGCTTCCCAACTTTGCTTGCAGAGGCTTAGGACGTGTCTCCTGGCACTCTGCTTGTATGGACCCATTCTTCAATGTCCTGGTCCATTCGCGGCCACCAAACATAACTGCTGCCCAATGCCTTAATGCGCACCACACCTGGATGACCAGCGTGCAGTGCCTCCAACACTCTGTGACATAGCCTCGGGGGAACCACCACATGACTTCCCCGCAGCAGGCAACCTTTATGCACAGACAGTTCATGTTGCCTTTCTTTGTACGCTGCGAACCCAGGGCCTTGCACTCCCAATGGCCATCCCCTCCACACCCAGTTCAGGACCCGGGCGATGATGGGGTCTTTGATGGACTGCGATATGACATCAGACGAATGGAGCAGAGGCTGCGGCAATTCCTCAAGAGCCATTACCTCATAAGCCGGTGCTGGATCTTCTGCTGGGGCTTGAAGCGGCAACCAGCTGAGCGCATCAGCATGTCCAATGGCCTTACTGGACCTGTGCGTAAGCACGTATGTATAGGCTGACAGGAACATCAACCAACGGATCATGCGGGGGGACATGACCTGTGGAGTTTGGCAGTCCAGTGCAAAAAGTCCCAATAGCGGCTTGTGATCCATGATGATCTCGAAATGGCATCCATACACAAAATCATGAAATTTCTTGACGCCTGCAACCATGGCGAGTGCCTCTTTATCGATTTGTGCATAATTCCTTTCAGCAGGAGCCAAAGTCCTGGAAAAGTATGGAGCTTTTCTCCCATCCAGCAATCTATGACTCAGGACGGCCCTAATGCCATAGGGCGAAGCATCATCAGCAAGTAGTAATGGCAGTTTTTCATCAAAATGCATTAGAACAGACCTGGATGAGAGCAAGTCTTTGGCAGCCGCGAACACTCAGGCGTGACTTGGGCCCCAGTTCCACTGAGACTTCTTCTCCAGCAAATGATGCAGAGGCTCCGCTACCAATGCTTTATGTGGTAGGAACGCATGATAAAAGTTGAGGAGGCCTAAAAACACTTGCAGCTCCTTCTTTGATTGAGGTGGTGGAGCATTGTGGATTGCCTGGACCTTGCTGTCAGTTGGGTGGACACCGTCAGTTTCAATCAGGAACCCTAGAAACTCAACCTGATGTACCCCGATCTGGCATTTTTCTCATTTTACCTTTAGTCCTGCCTCCTGGGACTGTTGAAGGACTTGGTGGAGGCGCACACTCAACTCTTCATTTGATTTTCCGGCAATCAATATTTCATCAAAGTAGGGAACTACTCCAGGAATGTCCCACAGGATGCCTTCCATAAGGCCTTGGAAAAGTCCCGGGGCCACACTGACCTTGAACTGTAAACGGTTGACTTTGAAAGCCCCTCGATGTGTCTGGGCTTCCACTGTTTCAGGGGTGACAGGCAGCTGCTGGTAAGCCTGTGCCAGATCAAGCTTGGAGAAGACTCTTCCTCTGGCTAACGAGGCCAAGATGTGACTTACAATTGGCACCAGGTAAGAGTATAGTTGCAAAGCCCTGTTAATTGTGCGTTTATAGTCCACACAAATTTGTACCGATCTGTTGGGCTTGACTGGCGTCATGATAGGCATTTCCCACCGTGCATGCAAGACGGGCTCTAACACTCCCTGTGCGATGAGGCGATCTAGCTCCTCATCGATCCTGGTCTTCATGGCAATCGCTGCCCGGCGTGACTTTAGGCTAATCAGCCTGATGTTTGGGTCGAGGTCGAAGGAGACTGGGGGTCCCATAGAACACCCTAACGACCCATCAAACACAGCAGGAAAGTCTTTGCAAACAGAGTCCAAGCTGTCATGGGATACTCCCACTATGTGGATGCCGAGTGCTTCAAACCAGTCAAGTCCCAAGAGGCTAGCCCGCTGGCCCTCAACCATGATCGCCGACCCCGGCAACTGGAATTTTCTGCTTCTGGAAGTCGACCAAATGGAGATCACATGACTCTAGGCATCGTTTATTCCATCTAGGAAACAATTGGCGCAGCATCTGTGAGGAAATTATAGTGAGTGCCGATCCTGAATCAACCTCCATCATGTACAGGACATTGTCTAACACCACTGTTACTTTAATCTTGCTCTTGGTTTTCACTTGTGTCCACGCAATTGACAAGTTGTGCAAGTTCATGCAGATGGTATAGCACTCCATCTTTCTGGGTGTGTACTTGAGCGGAGGGCGGAGTCTGTTGTGAGATGTGCAAGGCCCCCTTAGCAGTTGATGAGCAGCAGGCTCAGGTGATGTGTCCCGTTTTCCCACATTCATGGCACTGGGCCTCTCGGAACCAGCATCAACGATGTTCGTGATTTCCTCCACAACTGGCACAGTTCATTTTGGGGTTTGGCTGCTGGTGGTAGCCTTTACGGTTGTCAGCTCTGGTTCGGTGGATGCTGTCATCCTCGCTATCGGACTCCTCCATGCTCTCCCAGTGCACTGGAAGTTGATTATGGGATTCTGGTGGTGTCCTTGACTGTCGCACATCTCGGGTGGACTGCTCCACAGCTTCGGCAGCAACCGCTTCCTCGTAGGCTATCTGGAAAGTGAGTTCTTTCTTTGCGAACAACCATTGTTGTAGTTTCTCGTTCTGTAGGCCACAAACTAGCTGGTCTCAGAGTCTGTCACTCAAATCTGTAAAGTTGCATTGCCTGGCCGTCTTTTGGAGTGCTGCTACATATTTGGCAATGGACTCACCCTTGTTCTGGTCTCATTTATGGAAATCATGTCTGCAGGCTATTTCAGATGGCTTGGGTGTGAAATGGTCATGCAGTTTCTTGGTGATGTCAGCTAATGAGGACGTTGAGAGTTTTGCAGACACCACTAGCATCCGGGCCACATCAAATATGTTCTTCCCACAGATGCTCAGGAAGGTGGCCTTCTTCACCTCTGGATCGGTGAGCTTCGTTGCTGTGGCATAAAACTTGAATCTAGACACAAAGGTGTCCCAGTCTTCGGTGCTCATGTTGAACGGTTCAAATTGGACCACGGTAGCCATCGTAGTCTTGCTGGCTGGCTGTGGCACTTGTTTGCCGGGGCCGGTTGGGACCGAAGTAACAATTCCTTGGTCATCCTCCACGATTAGCTCTGAGGACCAAGGCGACAATTCATTGCCCAAGTAGTGATTCAGCTTGATGGTTCTGTGGGGCTCCCTACCCACTGCATCCCATCCTCTTTGCCAGTATTATGAACGGAGATCAAGGCAGCTCTTAAATAAGTGATTTCATTTATTCAGCTCATAATTTAACACAGGACCAAATGCACAGAACAAAGCTGACTTATATATGTTTTGAATGGGCAGAACCACACCCAACAAACAGATAACAACCAATCGGAATACGGAGCTTGGAGCCAATGAGATTGGTTCCCATCAAAAACAAGGCTCCTCTGATTGGCCTCTTTGCCAGTCCTTGTAACACTCTGTTCAAATATAGAACTGCTTAACTTCATCAATGCTTTATTGACTTAGTACATAACATTAACTCTTCCCACACACCTACACAGCAGATACAAGAACTGATTAAGGATTCAGGAATGCCAAGTGAGTGAATAGGAAGTGGTCTGAAAAAATAAGATACTTTAAAACAAGAGGAAAACTTAAAGAAGCAGTAGCCCTGGAAAGACCCATTAGCACTATCAAAATATAGCTGATGTGTCAATTGTGTGTTGTGGGAAAAACCTGCCATAAATCAAGCCTGAACAACAGAGAAAAACAACACAGAAAAAATGCATTAGAACAGATTGACAATGACATTTTCTAGGTTCTTCATAAAAAACAGAGTGAACCAATAAGGGTTTATTCTCAACAAAATGATTAATGAAACCAACTTTAACTTGTATGCCAATGACTGAAACAGCCTTGGCTGTACAATCTATATATATAATTCCCAAGCATGCCCCCAATATGCAGATACTTAAATCAACACATAGTGAGCACACTTGCACTACACAGATTTTTCTGCAAACTTGGGGACAGTTAGCTGCACATGTTTTCTTTTCCTCATGAGCACAGCTGATGATTCAAAAAGTATAACCCAAATACTTCAAAATGGAAGAAATAATCTCACTTGCATGTTGAAAACAAGTTTGAAACAGGAGTTTAGCAAAGCCCCTGCAACCAGGTTTTACTGCAACAATGATGAAAAACTAAAGAAATGCTAGCAAGATAGATCTTTAGTATAACAATTGACATGCAAAAGGCAGAACATCAGTATTTGACTTTCAAGATGAACTTTTCAAATGGAAAGCAACATTTGCAGAAAAAACATCTAAAAATAAATGTGCATCATTCTTACATGCATAAATACCAAGGGGCAAATTCTGATTTTCCATCATGTGAAATGACTCATCCCCTCCCCACTTGCAAGTTGTAACTAGTGTGGAAGACATGTATTTAGTAGAATGATTCACACCAAGTGGCTACCGGGTTACTAGTTGGGCTGGAAATAAGGGCATGAAAATTGACGTAAAGACCAAGGGGCTTGGAATGCACCAGCTATTTGGAGACCAACTATGGCAGACATTACCACTCACCTGTCACTCATAAATCTTCAATTGCTTTGACAGGTGGCAGACTGGGAGATGTGGATACCTATATCTTTCTGGGAGAGCTGCATTGCTTGGAAAGTGGGACAAGGCCAAAGCAACAGCCCATATTTTATTTATAAGTACATTAGACAAGGAGGGGGGGATGGTAGTGGAGCCTGATATACTTTTGACAGGCAACTTCTATTATTGTGAACTGTGGATGTGATAGACTATTTGATTAGTCATGAAAATACATTTCTTTTATACAAAAACCTGTCTCCTTCCACCTACAGAAGAAATTGTAATCGGTATCTTGTTTAGGAAGTAATGCATTGAGAATTTACTTAGATTTCTTAGTAAGGGCTCATGTAGGTAACAACAACATATAAGATGGAAGAAGTTCAAAGTACAGAGAACAAACCATTCTCTCAATAGTAAATACTTTGTTATATTAAAATGCCCCTAATAGCTGCTTTAAGTCACAGAAAAAGTCAAGTACCCAAATTATATGTCTGGAGTTCCACTCTCAGAACTACTGAGCCACAAGTAGCATATAGATACTAAATAATATGGGGAAAAGAATTGCCCCTTGTGGGACGCTGCATACCAAAGGGTAACGTGGTGACAGCCCGTTTAGTGTAGTGGTTGAGTGTGCAGATTCCCCACTTCTCCACTTGCACCTGCTGGATGACCTTGGGCAAGCCATAGTTCTGTTAGAGCTGTTCTTGAAAAAGAACAGTTTCTGTCAGAGTTCTCTCAGCCTCACCTACCTCACAGGGTGTCTGTTGTGGGGAGGGGAAGGGAAAGCAGTTTGTAAGCCATTCTGAGACTCCTTTGGGTAGTGAAGGGTGGTGTATAAATCCAGTCTCCTCCTCCTCCTCCTCCTCTTCTTCTTCTCTTTCCCTAAGCATCACCTTCAGTCCCCAACTGTAGAGAAAAGAGTCAAGCCACTATAAGGCTGTCCCACATATCCCCACATCAGTGAGGCAGTGGGTCATAAGATAGTAATCAACCATATTGAACACTGCTGTCAAATCAAGTAATAAAAGCAGCACCTATCCATCTCAATCCAGGTGCCTCCGAAGATCATCTGTAAGGCCGACCATCTGTCTCCGTCCCATAGCCCAGGTGAAAGCCAGACTGAAATTGATCCAGGATCGAGGAGTCATCCAGGAAAACCTGGAGCTGTTCAGCTACCGCTCTTTCAACTACCTTACCCAGGAACAAAAGGTTCAGTACTGGGTGGTAGTTGACAGGATCAGTAGGATCCAGGGATGGTTTCTTTAACAGCCTCCTTTAAAAGCCCTTGGGAAAATCCCTGAACTCAGGGTCAAGTTGATGATATCTACCAGGAGGGCCTATGGGCTTTCACTGAAAGCTTGTCACCTAAGAACCTTTGAAAATCAATGAAAATAGTAGGACTGTGCACTAACAGACTTGGTATGAACTCAGTATACTGACAAAGTGGGCTCTGGCTCACAAAACCTTATGCCATACAAAACAGCGTTGCACTTACCTGTAACCATTGTTCTGTGAAGGCATGCTTTGGGACTGTGTGTGAGCAGGCTAGCCACGGAAAAGATTTCCAAACCTTTCTAGTAGACTAGGAGTGCCCTCCTCCTTCTGGTGCTTTCCCACCAAAATGATCACATAACTAGAAGGGGTGCTACTCCCTCAGTTCTCGTTTTGCCGCTGTGGAGAGAGGATCTTCACTGCTGTTCTCTGTTTCTTCCTTACCTCATTATTGATGCTGAGGAGACTTCTCGCTTGCAAACATTTTCCTTTTTGTCAACAATACTCATTCTAGTGAAGAATAAATTACATTTAAAGAAGAAATGTTTTTTTGCTTTCCTCAGGATTGGGCCAACCATTGCTTTAGAATGGTGCTGTTAAATGGCCATTCTCTGTACCTTAACTGCCTAGGGGTTCACACAACAGAGCTGCCTTTTCAAGATGAATATTTGTTAGCCTTTAAGATGATAAACAACTGTTCATTGTTTTGGCTGCAACAGATTGGCATGGCTACCCTAGCATGAAACTCAGTACACTTACTATATATTGGTACAGTTCCGGAAAGAAAAGCGGGAATGTTTCAACAAGTACTAGTTCGTTTTGATAACATGCACTTTTTACTGTAATGCATTAGTGGGGTATTTTCTATGTGTGAATGACTGCCCAAAAGTTTGTAAGGGAAACATAGTAGGATGCAAACCCTGCTAATGTTATGGCAGAAACTGGAGGAAGCAAAAACAACCACCTTTATCTATTGACTGGAATGTACTCCTCCACCCTGAGCATAAAAAATGCTGGTGTCTCTCTTTATGTTCTAAAATATAGGAAAATATCCAGAATTGGTCAGAAATGTGCATCTTTATTATAATGGAAGTTACATGCAATAAAGTATCCATGTTTATAATACTTAGATATGACTTTTGTAATATTACAATAACTATGTGACTTTGGACAATTTAGTGGGCAAACTCCAAACAGAAAATTGCATTTTTTGTTCCTGTTCAGTGACACTCACTTTAAAAGCATAAAGCACTGAAGGTGGGGCACAATGGCAGCTTTTTAATAAGATCTTCTTCGTCTCTTGATTCCCCCTCCCCTGCTACCAGCCCGCTCTTTCTATTTCTGTTGCCTCTTCTCAGCTTTCCAAGAGTCCCAGGACATCGCTACTTCCGACTCATGCATCCAACCCTAACACACCCTTGGAATGAACACCACCCTTGGCACTTGCCCAGGTAACACTAGGGTGATCCTTGGAATTACTCTGGTGGAGTCAGTAACGCCCAACTTCACAGGGAGCTGCATAAATAAGTGGACTAAACATTTGGAGAATTCTTAGTTACTCTGCAGGGGGTGCATTCCTTCTCTTGGATACAAAGTCCAAAATCATCTGTAAAGTTGTGGCCTTTACATCTTACCAAGGCACTCTAAATCATCCTCTTCTACATTAACAGCTGATTCTGCCTCTGCAGCTGTTGAATGAATGCATGCATATATTTTGATGTTGATGTTTTTTATTTAGTCATGTTGAATGGGTTAGCTGATACTGTCAAAGTAAGAATAGAAATGGGTGCTTTCTAGAGTCTGATTGAACAGCTGAGGATGTTCTATCTGCTTAGGATTCCTTCACTCCAGGAATGCAAAGATCAGTACCTTCTTTCTGGCAAGGTTCCAGTGCCTTTAACAGCTATGTGATCAGCAAAACCTCAACAGAGATGCATAGATTTGGAACAGTTTACCATCTGAGTTTATGTCAGCCATGTTGTTAAATGGTTAGGTGCCCGACTAGAAAAAGGCAGCAACCATGGGTGTGCCCTAAGTAGCTGCAGTTGATATTCAGGGAACTAGAAATTCTGCCATCAAAAAAGTGAGGAGTGAATCATATGCCTTAAGGCATTGACTTGAGGTAAGAAAGAACCACCTGCTCATTCTTGGTCAAATTACACACAAAGAACATGACCAGTCCTTAGGATTCCTCCCCGTTCAGGTCAGCAACAAAGGAATGAATGCGAGTACACAATGCTAAGAATGTGCCGCTTGCCACAGAATTCCAATTAACCATTCCATGGTTTAGAGCGGTGCAGAAACTGTGACGCCAGGTCAACAAGTACACATAGTCAAAAAGCAAGGAGACATGAAGAGGCATGATGAGGATAAATTAACTTGAAAGGTCAACTGGTTAAAATACGTAAATACACTTTCCCAACAGCAGCCGGCTTCCCGTGTAATGTAATATGTTGACCTGTTACAAGGTAGCACAAAGCCCTTGGCAAATATCAGATCAGTCTCCCTAATACAAAGAATTGTGTCTTTAAAAGACAAAAAGCACATTTCATTCTATGTGACCAAGACCTGTAAATGCTCCTTTATTGTGCTTGTATATCTATTTTAAAATATATAATCTGCAGTTCAGCCAAGTAAGGCTCTTGAAGTACCTCACAATGTAGAAAGTCAGATCTGAAATCAAAATACAAATTCTAATCCCTATCAAAACAATAAAAATAAAACAAACCCCAAAGCAATGCCACCTAGGGTTGCCAAGTACTTACTGTATTTCGGCGGGGGACACACAGTCCCCAGCTGGAACATTCCTTCATGGAACACCCACAACACACGATGCCGTTGCCAGGAAGTGACGCCGGGTGACGCTCTGGCAATGGGGCTGGAAATTTCCAGCCCCATTGCCAGAGCGTCACCCGGCGTCACTTCCTGGCAACGGCATCGTGCACTGCATCTCCCCCCACCCCCGGATGGTCCTGCCAGGACGTATCCATCCCCTGCTGAATTATGGTAAATTCTTGGGAAGCCTGATCCACCCCAAAATAAAGTAGCAACATAATCTCTTTTGTGCCATTGCATCTGCCATTGTTGTTCATTCTGCCTGACATAAGCATTTGTTTTTAGTACAGCAAAACTTCTGGTTAACTCTTTGTTGCAAACTCTTACTTTCTTGATAACTGAACCCTCATTTGGAAAGGACAGCTAGCTGGTAATTGGCAAGGACAGCTACACGAGATATCCTTTCTTGACCGCTCATTGGGTACCTTGGATAGGCAGTGAATGTGCAGGGTGAACTTGGATAGCAGGTTCAGTGCTCACAGAGCTAGCTGGATGGATGGCTCTAGGATTTGGGGGGGGGCAATGAGCAAGAAGTCTCCCACCATTAGGTGCATCCCTCCCATTATCACCTCATTCTTTTCCACCCCTTTTGCACCCGTTGTCATTCATAGGCAGAAAGCAGGCAGTGGCAGGTGGGCTGCTTGTTGACCAGCAAGTGAATACTGGCATCTGCTAGGAGCTGCATAAGCCACTGACATGAAACAGTGAAAGAGCAGGCAAGATTGCTGCAGAGGCTGCTGTTCTCCCAGCTCAGGTGCCACCACATGATGTTCACCTGGGTAGGCTTGAAGGAGGCTCAAAGACCTGCCACCACTACCTAGCACAAAAGGAAAGGAAGCAGAGCTGCTAATGTGTTACCATGGGGAAAAGGTCTGCAGCAGGATCTCCTAAGCTCTCGGACACTAGCATGGAGCACTGGTTCTAACTGGGTTTCCTTTTACTTGTCCACCCTCTCAATAGTAGGTGGGTTAGAAGGGTCTTTGGTGGAGGTTTATGCATTTTTGTGGATATAAAATCTATGTTACCTTTTTATTTTAATTAATCTATTTATTTATAATAAATAAATCAGGGCCACATATCAGGGTCATGAAGGAGAGTGAATGCTGAAGGAGTTGGTTGTACATGTACATTGCACTATACATTGCACTGGTTCTGCTGGGCTTCCAAACCCCCAACAGATAATGGATGGGAGTAAGGCTATTGCTCCACTGTGTTCATAAGAACATAAGAGAAGCCAATGTTGAATCAGGCCAATGGTCCATCTAGTCCAACACTCTGTCACACAAGTGGCCAAAAATACCAGGTGCCATCAGGAGGTCCAGCAGTGGGGCCAGCCTGTCTACTAGGCAGACCTAGGTCCTCAGCTAGGGTGTCAGAGACAGAAAAGCACCAACCAGCCATGTCGCTATCGTGCCCATGGAGTCAGGGTCTGCCATGGCAATCCTGCTCCTTCTCTCCCTTCCTCCATCATAGGGGTGGGCCCTCTTTGTTCCTCTCCCACATTTCCATGGCATGAGGTAGCTGTGAACATGTTCTGGCCTTCTGCCTCCCTGAAGTGAGATGTTGGGTGAGGAGGGTGTGTAGCAGTCTCCCACCTCCCTGCAGCATGGGTGGTGAGAAGGGCAGGCAGTCTCCAGCCTCCCCATAGTGCAGCGGGGAGGCAAAGAGGGTGGCCAGCAGCTTACCTACCCTACCCTAGCATACCCAAAATCCTTAGGCCAGTTCAAGGAAAAGTGTTGTTGTACAGGTGAGGAAACTGTCATGGCAAAGGTTATGAATAACGATGGGCACAAACCAGGAAAAATGAGGTTTGTTTCGGTTTGTGGTTAATGGGGCCACATGAACCATGAACCTTTATGAACCCTCCTATTTACCAAAGTGGTTCATTTTGTGAGGTTCATGACATGGTAAAATGACCCCCCTGTGGTCTAGAGATGCCAAATCCAGCTGACTCTCCTCTAACTTCCCTCTAAGTTTGGTGAAGACTGGATTAAGGGGGTCCAAGTTACAGCCCCCCAAGGCAGGTGCCCACAGGAAAGTGCTCTCTGGGGAAATCACAGCCACAGGTTCAGGGCCCCAACCCCACTGTTCACACTGAGGAATGACTTCCAGTTTCCTTCCTTCTCTGCTTTTAACTGCCATGTGGCATGCTTGCTGCCAACAGAAAAAACTGGCTGCACATTAGGGGTGTGTGTGTGTGTGTGTGTGTGTGTGTGTGTAGAGAGAGAGAGAGAGAGAGAGAGAGAGAGAGAGAGAGAGCACAGAATGGGAGCTCTCATTAGCAGCCAGCACTGTCCATCGAGCTTTGGAGGGCCATTATTGGTGTTTCCAGAGCTGCAGAAGTCCATCCCCCGTTGCTTTGACAATCATAATTGACCTGCGCTAGCATGTATACTGTGGATGCCACCAACATGCACCACCATGAACATCCCAGACCTCCAAAAACTACATGGAGGGTTGTGGGAGGTTCATTGAAGGCAAGACTGCATGAACCTCGGCTCACAAATCAGTCAATTTTCATTGCGAATTTAGGATCGTGGGCCAGTTCGTGTGCATTCCTAGTTATGATAATAACTGAATCTATTTTTTCCAGCCTTTATTTTCCCACAGTAAATGTGAATTTTTGGATTAATCCCAGTTTTGAGGAACACTAACTCCTGCTGAAGCTTTAGAACATTGTGGGTAATAAGACAAAATTAAATAAACAAAAGAGTTTGTCCTGTATAAGCTGTAGCTGGATAATCTAGTTCTGTGCCATGGCTGCAATAAGCTAATTGCTTCCATTAAGACTAAAGCATTATTCACTCAGTTCAGTCTAGCAGGATACCCTTCAAACACACAATGCAGTATGTCTGACACACAAGCTGCTTCTAAAAGGCCCATGCATTGCTACTGGTCATACAATACCATAAAGGCATGTATCCATACCATAGTTCAGATCGAACATTTATGGTTTATTAGAAAGAAACACCTCCCATTTTTGTCATTATGCTTTGGGCTCATTCGAATTATATCCTAAAGATCACAGAACTAAGTAGAATCTTATATTCTAATAGCGAAACCGGCCAATCTTTGAATACTTAAATCTGGTGATTGGACCTGTGAACAGGCAAGGCAGATCTCTCTACAAACCTGAAAGTGGCCCATTTCCTCCAGGGGAACTAGGGTTGTCAACTTCCATGTGAGGGCTGGAGATCACCCAAAATCACAACTGCTGTCCAGATGACAGAGATCAATTCCCTATAAACTAAATTCAGCAAAGCTTTCTTTAAGGGCAATTTTTGTACTTTTTCCTTACCTGAATACAGCTTGCATTCCTGAGGCCACTTTCCTGGGAGTAAGCCTTATTTAATAGACCTGAGCAGGATTCTGAGTAGACCTGCTTAGGATTGCTAGACCTGACCTGAAAGCACTAAGGCACGTCTCACTTTACCAATACATGCAAGGTTCTGAAGCACATTCTGCACCTCACAAATGTTAGCAATATTGTGCTGATACCACTGAAAAATGTGTGTACAAGGAACAAGGGAAATGTAGATGTTCCTCTCAAAAAGCAAGGATGGAACAGAACTAGCACACAATGTCCTCCTCACCCTACACATTCCCTTTTTCCTGTACACTCCCACCACTGACCTCAGGTGTCATAACAGCTCGACCCAGTACTATAAACAGGCTGTGCTCCACCATGTACAAATTGCATACTACTCAAGAGTTCTCTGCACAGTTGTCCCCCATCCCCCCCGCTTCCCTTTGACAAGCTTAGCAATAATAACTGGTAGTGAGGGTATTTCCGGGCAACCATCTGAAGAAACTGTGGCCTTTACTTTAGGCCTATAACTCAGCCAGCCATTAATGCCAGGAAATTACCTCCCCATTGGTCTATTAGTGTTAGCCTAAAACTGAGTCATTGATTTTAGCTCTGTACACTTAATAGAATACTTGAACTACGGTTTCTTCTCCTTCACTGATCAGTTTACAGGGGTTTGGTATTATTATGAATTCACTGTGTAACTAATGAATAATCAGGCACTTTACAAAAGAATTTTAATTAGGTTGCCATATTGCCCAGTTGGTGGATTTTACCCAGAATCTGGGCATGCCACCCAATATCTGTCCAGCTTATTGCTGACTTTCATTTAAAGAACAAAGAAAACCTCTCTCCTTCTACATTTGGAAACAGAAGGCAAAATTTGCAGTTTTTTAGGGTGCTTTGCTTCCCTATTACCAGCAGCTGCTTCAGGGCTTGCCTTAAGTGAGATCCTGTAGCAGCAATTGGTAGCTCCATCTATGTTTTCCATTTCTTATGCTTTAATGGTCCCTAAAAGTAGCTAATTTTAAGGGGGGGGAAGTATCTTGCATCTTCTTCTGAACTTCCATTCCCCCCCCCAACATTAATGTAATAACATTATAGTTTCTTTAAAAATGTAAAAGGGCACAGTTTATCAATCCATTCCTCAGCTGTCTGTAAAGTGCAAAGCAGCAGGAGAGAGTGGTCTTTCCTGTGTTTTCATTGGGTGGCATTCAGGTACTTGAGACCACATCATTTCCTCTCTCAAAATATTTAGAGGGGAAATTTTCTTCTAAGTTTCAGGGTTAGTCCTTATTTGTGTGTGGCTGTTTCCATCTTCATGCTGCTAGCCAGCCGTACTAAACACATTAAAATTCAGAATGAGTTGTTTTTGGTGTTCAGTCTCAAGGCCAGCACTTTCTGTTTAAAGGGTGCCAAGGCTGAAGCATACTAAAAGCCCTGATCCCTAAACCCGGAGTTGTACGTATAACACATACTTGGACAATCTATTTCCTTTATTATTAATTCATATACTGAAAGCTTGATAGTAATCTTTGGAAGCAGTGGAAATTGACTACAAGGAGCTTTTATTCCTGCTGAGGGTGAATGCTACAAGCTAAGGTCTGAGTTTAGTTTTTAACTGTCAATAGCTCGAGATATCAGAGAAAAACCAGCAGAACCTCCTTTATGGAAACATCTCCTTACTACACAAGTGATCTTGTTGAAGCAAAGAAGATATTGCTTGCTGGCTGATACAGAATGATCCCGAAACTATTTGCTACACTACATTGACCATGTGCATGTTACTAGCCCTGTCTGAACAGCTCCAAGGAGGTCACAGTGTAAGCATGCAATCCAGGAGAGCTGGACCTGAGCAGCTGTGGTAATCCCCAATTCTAATTGATTTGCAAAAGGTCGTAGTATTTGGTGGCACATAAGTTTTACCCAATCCAGCTGGCTAATCATAAGAATTTCAAAGCACTGAATGGAACATAGGCATAGAAAGCCATCGCATAATGGAGGTGTCTACTTTCAAATGTCAAGTTTACTGACCTTTCATTTGCATCTGACTCAGGGCCAGCTCGCCTAGGGTGCACCAGCCCACAGGGGTGCCAAACTGCGCCCCACCCCCACGTGAAAAGCCCCCCACCATTGCCGCCAGCGAAGACCACCCCAATGGGGCGCAGGAGGTGGCGGTGGAGCTTGCCGACCCTCACCCTCCCCCCTTGGGGGGGAGAGGAGGCAGGGGCAGCCACCACTGCCAGCGAAGAGTGCCCCGGCGGGACACAGGATGTGGCAGCAGAGCTTGCCCGCCCTCCCCCTCCCCCCTCGGGGAGCAGAGGAGGTGGGGGTGGCCACCGGCAGTGAAGAGCGCCCCAGTGGGGCGCAGGAGGCAGCAGTAGAGCTTGCCTGCCCTCCCCCCAGGGGGAGAGGAGGTGGGGGCAGCCATGGCCACCAGTGAACAGCGCCCCAGTGGGACACAGGAGGAGGCGGTGGAGCTTGCCCACCCTGCCCCTCGGGGGGGAGGGGCGGGAGCAAAAGGGTCTCCAGGCCCCACCGGGAGGTTGGCATCTGTGCCCACCTAGGGCGCAGAACCACCTCGAACCGGCCCTGATCTGACTGACAGCAAATGGGTCACCTGCACCAACAGTTTCTTCTGTGTCAAAATGCACTCAAGCTAAATATTAACCCAGTATTACAGATCTTAGGCACCTGAGATTAAGAGCACAATTTCATCCAAACAGCAGTACCCAAGCAGTGTGCATCCTGGCAAACAGTTATTGCAGCCAATCACTTTATCCTGATAGACCAGACTATACAACCCATAGGGGAAAAAACACAGTGTATGTAAATTGAATATCACTGCTGTTACTTTATTTCCAGCATCCAGAATCCCAGACACATGGTGGAAACATGGCATATGTGATACTAACATTAAACTTGTAATAACTTGTAATGGTGGCACATGCAACTTTGCATTAGGAATATCTAGAGGCAAGAGAGATTACAATTGACATTGCATCATGATAAATGGACACAGATGTCATTTCGACATTATCTTATTTGAAGTCCACACACATTTTTAGGCCTGAAGGCAAAGGAAGGTGAACAAGAGCCTATGCATGAACAAAATAAGTGAACAAGAGCCTGTATGTGTACAAATGTCATGTAAGCAACTGGGAACATTGGGAAATGCAGGGTTCCAATTGTGTATCTATGGCCTACATATGTAAAGTCTTATTCACAAGTTACATGAAACTTGCATAAGATTGACAGAAGGGCCAGTAGTACAGTCCTCCTCCCTCTTCATACATTCATTCTCCCCAGACAGTTACAAGTAAACGGTATTGGTTTGTGGTCATATTCCTATGATAGGAATGCATATCAACTAGGACAGCCATGGGACAGCTTATCACTCAGTCATCTCATTTAACCACAGATAAATAAAAATGTTAATGAACCTAGCTTATGATGGGGATGTTCTCCTTGCATTGCTTCTCCTTTCTCTTTCTTGAATAGAGAATTGCGATTAAAAACTAACCTTGGAGTATGAGTGCCTAAGTTAACTGGAGTTAAGTCTCCTCTCCCACTACCTGGGATTATAAACCAGGGTACCTACATTCATACATCATGAATAACCCAAGTTATTTTTTTAGCTGCAATTTGCTGCATGAGAAGGGGAGGGAAAGAATGAGAAAATATGCAAGCCTGGTATTAGCTCAGGATAGTTCTACTTAAATCACAGTAAAATGTCTGAATGTAGAATGAAACTAAAATTGGTTCCCCACTCCATACTGCAATTCCTTGTTCCGTATTCTGTACCCCAATCACAAATATTAATGATTTCTGCACTTCAAAGTAAGCTTTGGATCACCCCAACTCATATATTCCTGAAGTCAGGAGACAGTGCCTTGTAAGATGCCATAGGGTGGAGCCTGATCCAAAGCCTGGTGTTTCATAAAGCAGTCCAAAATAGAGTGCCCCAAGGAATTCCACTGATTTGCACTTACAAGTAGATGGAAAAAACAAAACTGGGGATTGCTGCACTCCAAAATAAGTTCTGACCACTCAAACTCAAGCATTTGTGCAATTAGAAGATGGTGCCTGAAAGGTGCCATTCAGTGGTCCCTGGTCTAACACCTGGGTTTGTGGCAAAGAGATCCAAAGTGGGATGCCTCCAGCAATTGCAGTTTGCATTACCAAGCAGTCGAAGATTTAGTCGAACATTTAGGGCTACTGCACCAATTAAAATTTTGACAATCCAACTCATACATCTCTGGAATCAGAAGACAGAACCCTGCAAGTTACCATAGAATAGTGATAAATAGCCTATTTTGTGCCATATGTCAAATAATTTTCCAGAGAGCTCACTACATTATGGTTCACAAACAGAAATTACTCCAAAGTGTAGAGAATCCTTTCCTGATGGGAAATATTTGCTCTTGCTCTTTACCAGTTCTGACTCCTATAACTATTGATAAAATATTATAGAAAGGACCTCAGCAGTCATCCAGACTTGCCTTCTGCATAAACACAGATAACATGCCCATACAGACAACCATAACATTAATAGGTGAGCTGTTATCCACCAGGATTTAAAGATATGTGGAACAGCTTGATAATTCTCCAAGTAATTGATACACCAAAAGGGTGAGGATATTTCTATATAGGATCAATACACAATATTGGTACTCCATACCAGGCTACTTAAAATTGTCAGCACGGGGTATCATTATGCAGTCGGATTTTTGGAACATCCAATAGGTTTCTCTTTATCATGAGAGTAGACGTATTGTTTCCATAGCTCTGGTTTTCAAGGTGGCCTTTAAACTGCAAGCCATAGCTCCACAAAGTCTTAATGGATCCTACCCATCAGTAAGCCTCTCCAACATTTATCACTCATATCAATCCATATTCCTTAGTTGATCACTAGAGACTGGTGGGCAGCATTTTCACATGGCTCTAATACTGTTGGATTTACAGCCTAAAAAGGTGGGGTGTTCTCTGTGTAAAGATAATTAAAGTGAGCAGATTAGGGTATGGGTAAGACTGTAGGACTCTGATCCAGTGAGTGAGACTGACACAGTCCCAAGCACCCATTAAGTTTATGGAATCTGTCTTTCTTGTCTATATATAACATGCCTTCTGAAAGTTTGACTAAAAGATATTTACAAAATTGTTTGGGTGCTTCTCCCTTTACTGAGTGTACATAATAAACACTTTTCTGTTGCTTTCAAACACAGAAAATCAAAAGCTAGTCTCAATCTGGTATCACTGGAATAGGAGGAAAGCTGGTGTGGTTAAGGCATGACTTCAAAGAAGAGATACTTGATTTTGCCCATCACAATTTGTTAATATGGAGTAGAAATTGAATAGATCCACTAAAATTTCTTATTATTAATTTCTTCACTAGTCTTTGGCAAATTATAATGCCAGTCTCTGCATAACATTAATAGGTGAGGTGTTATCATGTGGTTACCCTAAAAAACCTGATGTGTGCTACTTATAGCTATGATTAAATCAGTTTCTTCTACAGAGGAATACCGGCTTGGTACACATGGAAAAACTAGTGTTTTTCAAATGCATACTATTTCTCAACGTTAAAATGAACAACGATGTTTTACAGACAACCACAAAACTGGGGGAAAACTTGAAAATGTAAAAGATAATGTCATAGCATACACTTTTATATTTCACATTCTAATACTTTAATATCATCAAGCAGTTCTTGAGCCAGCACTTGAAGATCTCCATTACGACACTTAGATAGCATAAGAATACGTGGCAGTGGCATAGTGTCACGTATCTCAGCAGCTGACTTCGCTAGAACCTCTGGCTCCAAGATCACAGACTGGAGAAGCCGTAGTACATGTAGACATACTTCTGGATCTGGATCTAGAAGTAATGGAGAAAATAGTCTAGCTAAACAGAGTTCTAAAACATCACCCCATATGAAATGTTCTAAGGCTTTCATCACAATCATTTTGTCTTCTTGTTTGGGATTTCAAATGTAATTATCCCAGAAATGCTTATTTTACTCATATTACTGCTTTCTGTACCAACTGGTTCTCAAACAATGTATTGTGGAATAAAATTGGGTCACAACCTGGTAGATCACTAAAGCAGAGCTGTTTTGTGCTTTTTAAATTTTTCAGCAGTAGACTGCAGATGCCATTCAGTGCTTAGAGGATGACATAGAAAAACCTTCAGATTAAAACCCGATAGCGATTTCAGGAACTTTGGGTATGAAGTTCTATTTATTTATTTAATTCATTTATACTTCACCTTTCTCCCCAGTGGGGACCCAAAGTGGCTTACATCATTCTCTCCTCCATTTTATCCTCACAGCAACCCTGTGAGGTAAATTAAGCTGAGAGAGTGTGACTGGCCCAAGGTCACCCAGCGATCTTCCATGGCACAAGTTGGGTCTGCAAGATTCTATTCCAACACTCTTAACCACTACACCACACTGGTGGTTAGATGTTTTGGGGTAGAAGGCACAGAGAAGTGGGACTCTACAACTTTGTCCTTTTAGGGAATTGCCACCTGCACATTAGTAACAGTATCCCTAAAGTTCAACCACTTATCCCTTACATGTTTTTTTTTCTTATAAGCCAAAAAAAAAAGTGGAGTAGAAAACAGCCCCATTTTGGGGTACTTATTTTACAGCAGTCTGTATAACATATTGAGGTACAAAAATACCCTATGCATTTTTTATAAAAAATACTGATTCAGGCAAGTGGTTTTTAGTGCTGTAGAGATACAGACTCTCTTCCTGATAACCTGGAAAACACCAAAGAGAAATGTTCTTGGGGTATAAAAATGCCTCAGATTAGAAATTATTACATTTGAGATGTTTTCCTTTAAAATTTGTGAAAGTTTGTTAGTTTTCTAATATCTGAGGTTTGTTTGTAGTTTCAAATAGAAAATAAAAATAATTGCTTTATAAAATAACAGAACTAGTATGAGTTATTCAATGTACCAACCAAGGGAGTGAATCTTCTCAAATCTTCCACCTTATGTGAAAGTGTTTTCAGGCTGTGGGTGTTTGAGTACAGTGAAACACATTAACGATAGCCACAACCCACACAACATTTTGTGGGCATTGTTTACCTCAAAATACATTGAAATTTGGCTTGAGATAAAAATATATTCCACAAATCAAATTGTGAACATTTTTCCCAAGCAGAAGCGGTGTTAAGGCTGTAATATCCTGTACGTATAGCAGACAGAGTTTGCGTCCAGTGCTATGGCTTGAGGAAGTCTGTTTCAATGTATCTAAAGAAGTGTTATGCACACAAAAGCTTATACCCAGAATTAAACTTTGTTGGTCTTAAAGGTGCCACTGGAGTCCAGCTTTGTTCTGTGGAAGTCACTTCTAAGTAGGTGTGCATAGGACTGGGCCTTACCTTTCTTCTTCTCACTACCAAGAGCTGATCTTAACTGTTAAAGGCATTTTGTGAATAGTCCCAACCAACATAAGCAAAGGGTTTCTCAAACGACTTCTTGCAGGATAAAAGATCTCTGGATAATTATAGCAGGAGGTCTGCAATATTGTGAAGTATCATGGGTTTCTAGTACTCTCAAGGGAATTTCTTACCACTATGGAGTAGCTGGGAACATGAAATGGTACCATATTCTCCCAGAGGACTGGTACAGAAACATTTCTGGTGATCTTTAAAAAGTCTAGTAATCATTTAAAGAATGTGTTCTGAATACTTTTATGTGCTAGTGGTCTGCATGCATTACTTATGATAAACGCTGAAATGATTTTAACAGCATATTAAAAATCTCTTAACTTCACTGACTTTTTCTTGACAGCCAGCATTGTACTGTTTGATGTCACTAGTATTCAACCATTAACAAATGTAGTTGATAAGGCAAACAGAAATTGCAGTCACATGTGTCACTGGCAGTATACTCTCAGATGAACTATTCTCTGTAATGAGGCTTAAGTAATTGCATTACATCAATGCTAAACTCTTAATCTATAATAGGCTCTGGAAGTGTGATGTGAATTCAATTGGCACGTGCATGTAAAATTCTTAGGTCATCAAATGCAGGAGCAAGATTTATTACTCTGACAAATAATGGGTACCAAGTTCAAGCCTGACTAATTTACTAGCTTTTCCAAATAATCCCCACTAGCACTAAAACATTTGAACATCACATCATGCTGGCAATGACCAAGTTTTATTATAATGGCAACACACATAAGCCTGCAGTTCTATGCACTTTACTTGATAGAATCTCATTGAATTCAGTGGGACTTACTTCCAAGTAAGCATGATCAGGCTGCAACTGAGACTGTGGTCACAGGGAGTAAAGCACAGCAGAGACCTTTGTATTGCTAACATTAACATTATGGGATGGTTTCAATGAAGGAACTAATTATGACAGAGCCTAAGCTAGGAAACTGATGCATCTCTGTAATGAGGCAGCAGTTCAGCAGCTTGGTGGGTGTTGATTTGGTAAAGAACTTTCTGTGAAAGAGGGTAGGAAGGTGTCTTTCAAAAAAACAGACTGAAGACTAATGTTTTGAAAGGCCTGCGTTTTCTACTCTTTCCATTCCCAATATTATTTTAGAGCATGACAGCTGTTTCAGAAACTATTATGTATTCTTCCCCAGAGAGTGAGTGTACACGAAACCCAAAGAAGTGATAAAACAGGGGCCAGTGCTGATAATTAACAGAGAAAATGAGATCCCTAAAAAGAAGAGAACATGGCTGAGTACAGACTGGCAGTTTGCTCCAGTAGCCAGTCGTAGCAAAAAAGCCCCGGAATAAACTATACCAGGTTTTCCCATTCACACAGTGAGGGCCGCGGCCGGAAGATACAGGACGGAGGCGCGGGGGAGCATTCAGACTGCCGCGCCGGAGGCATGCTATATTCACCGTTTCCCCATTAATTAGGCTGTGGGTGTATGAGTGTATGTGCGCATTTTGCCCATTGGGGGAGGACCCCACAGCGCCGGCACCGCATTGGGCAGTGGAGCGGAGCACAGCCAATCACATTGCTGCTGCCTTCTGCCCAACGCAGGTTGCTCCCGGCGTTTCGGCTGCACGTTCAGACTCCCTGGAAGCAGAGAAACGCGCGACACACGCAGGCTTTCGGATTTGCTACGGGTTTTATCAGGTATCTTTTTAATCCGGCGGTGAAGCGCAACAACACGGGTTGGCTACGGGTGGGGGACGCCAGGCAGATGTGCCTGTGTGAACGCCCAATTTACTCCGGGATTGAGTCGTCGCTGGCCCGGGTCCCTACCGGGGCAAATTGCCAATCTGAACTCAGCCCATATTTGTGGTGGCCTAGGTCTCACTGCTGTACATATGCTGAGATATCCCTATACTAGGGTTCTCAACTCCAAATAGGGAAATTCCTGGAGATTATGGGGTGAATCCTGGGGAGAGTGGGGCTTGTGGAGGGGAAGGACCTCAGCAGTGTATAATGCCACAGAGTCCACCCTACAAAGCAACTGGTTTCACCACAGATCCAAAGATCACTGTAATTCTGGGAGATCACCAGGCCCTAACTGGAGGTTGGCAACCCTACACCATGCTTTTGAGGACTACTACACATTGTGCTAGATCCAGGCAGATGGAAACTTGCATATACCTGCAAATGATAGATGATTTCATCAATGGGAAATGTTAAATCTGTTTAGGGGACATCAGTCTCCGGCATGCACAATTTGACGGTTTCAGATATTTTCCTAAGGGGTATAGGCAAGGAATGTTTTGCTAACAGTTAGGGAGAACACATGGTAAAAGGGAGGAGAAAGATGAGGTTTGATAAAATAGCTGGCAAACCTCTCATCTACACTCTTATCTATTCCATAAACTCCAGCTTAAAAAGAAGCCACTCAATTGCCTTGATTTGGAAGCAGACCTCTCTCAGTAGTCAAGTTCATAAAGGTGTAACTGTTTCAAAAGATGGGGTTTTTTTCCAGCTGTAACAAACTGCCAACTAGGGGTGTGCATTTAGCATAAACTGAGCCAAAAAATACACAAAAAATACCTCATTGGTATTTTTCGAGTATTATTTAAGCTGAATACAGATCAGAGAATCTAGTTTGGCTACCATTATAGCTGAGCCTGACTAAAAGCTGAATTTTTACAGCTTTTATTCAAGGACATTCAGCTATACTGCAAGAGGGGATCAGCTGGGACAGCAGGAGCTGAGCTCCTTGCCACCTTGGCTGGGTCCGGCCCCTCTTTGCAGCTCAGTTTCAACTAAGCTGCAAAGAGGAGCAAGGCCAGGATCAGTTGGGACAGAAGGAGCTGACAGCTCTGCACGGCTTTGGCTGGGTTTCAACAGAGCAGCAAAAAGGAGCCAGCCCAGGATTGGACGGGGTGACACAGAGCTCTCAGCTCCCACTGCCCCAGCTGATCCTGGGTCATTGGACCTGAAAAAAATTGGACCTGAAAAAAATTGGACCAAATATGTAACTAATCCAAATACCATGCTAGTATTGCAATTTGGAAATATCGGGAAATACCGATATTTTTCAGGGTCAATATACCCGAACCCCCAAAATACCAGGGTTTTTTTGCACAGTCCTACTGCCAACCAAACTGCTAATTGTATATGCCCAAAGATACATTCCACATCAATGTCCCTGTCCACATTTCAGATTAGCCCCTCCTATGGACATGTGGCAAGCCTAAGCCTTCATGTTTGCCAAAGGGCTAAAAGGCATTCTGATTTGTGTTTCACTTTTAAAAGCTAAGGCTACATAGATACAGGGTAATTTTAAAAATACTGTATTTTAGTGGTTGCTAATATATGTTTTGTTACAAGTTTTATTGAATTTTGATTGTATTACTATTGCCTACTGTGAACAGGCTAGAAATTTAATAAGCACATTGTAATCTACACTGAAAATTAATGGCTCCGTACCAAAGTACACATGCCCAAAGCCAGATTTGGATTTTTATTTTATTTTTGCCTTTGGAATAGAGAACTTTTCAGACTCATTTTTCATCACCACCAGTTGTAATATTTTACTGTGTTTTCAGAAGATGTCAAGACATTTACTTAAACGCTAGATAACACTAAATATGCTATTTCACATAAGAACAGCTTCTTCATTGTGATACTGCTTTTTGAGGGGTATGTTTTAGTCCCAAATCCCCAAACTGCAAAGTTGGTTAACTTAAAATCCTATGCATATTTTCTCAACAGGAAGTTTCATTGAGTTCAATGAGATTTATTTATTATTTAATACGTGTGGATAGGACTGGAGTCACAATGCATGGGGAAACCATGATTACTTATACAATTTGGAAAAATCACAATGCAGTCTTCTTTGGGAAGTGTACTGGGTACTTTATCGATCCACAGTAATTTCAGTATCTTAGATTAGGAGCTTCACCAGGTTGTGTGACCACTGCCACCAGGCCCAGCAGAGCTCCTAGGCTGCACCACCGCCAGGCCTAGTGAGGCTCCCTGGTTGCACCATCACAGCTCAACCCAGCATGGCTCCCCTGTACTGCCAATGAATGTTAGAGATAAGTATGTTCTCTGCACAAGCACTTTTGAGGAAATTATTATTATTTTCCTCCCGGTATGACTTTTTTTTAATTTCAGATTTTTCTACAAACCTGGAGAGTGCCCCAATTTTGATGAAAAATCCGTTTAGCCTTTGTGTGGCCCCAATCCAGAGATTTAGCTATTCACAGATGGGGGCCACAGGTGGCTATTAGAATATAAAATGTACACATAAAATTCAGAACTTAAATTTCAATGTCACATGCAAAGTTTCTCAAACTAGGTAAATCTCTCCTGACACATTCTTTCATGAGCCTTTTTCATACATCTCATCCTGCCCCATTCTCACTCTCTTTTTTATAAAATTCATCCTCCCATTCTCACTTCTCCTTTCCAAAAGACATCTTTTCTTGCAAATTATACAGATTTAGCACCTGGTGATTTAAAGTATGGTAATGAAGTTAAAGTGTCTTCTCCCCCTATAGCACGTTAAGATAGAGGAGAATTTGGCTGTGTATCCACATTTGTTATCTAGTGAAGTCATGATTTGGTCCAGCATTCTTTAAAGATCTTACCATTCAGGAGCCACCAGAGTAATGGGAAGAACCCAGGATTTTCACTGATGTACTTCAAGCCTTTCACGTTGATACTTACATTGTATAAGGACATCATCATCAACCTGGAATAAAAAAGATGTTTAAAGGGGCATGGTACAATGCAGTTTTGCGTCATACTACATAGTCTCTGGACAGCAAGAAACAATGCATTTCCTACATCAAAAAACAAAGAAAGAAACAATTTCTACCACTGGGAACACCTACCTACATTAATATATCCTTATATCCTCCTTTCTATTAATTTTAAGCCACAGATGCACATTATTGTACTAATGTAGTGGCAAAAAAATGACAGCTGTTCAGTGCCACTGAATTCATGAGCATGGCCTTAAATGAACACACAACACTTTCAGTGAAATCCTCTTAATTGGGAGTCTCCAGTGGACAGCCTATCATCCTGATTAAGCTACTTGTCCTGACAAACAGAAAAGGGCACTTTAAAAAATTAGCCTGGGGAGCCTGGGGAGGCTTAATTTAAGATCCTGTCACACAAGTATAAAGCCCTAGACCATTTTATTCTCTCTTCATTCATTCTGTTTATACCTCCAAAACCTTTGGTTATTTTAGGTTTTTTTAAAAAAAAAACAGCTTCTCTGAATACACTGAAATGGATTAAAATGTTCATTCTGAAATGTTATATACAGTATTTGAAGTTCATACACTGAGCATGTAAATGTGTAAATGTGAGTAATATCTATAAAATCAATGAAGATTATGGTGATTCCTAGGGTATACACAATAAAAACAACTGTGACCAATAGGAGCAACAGTGTTACTAGATTTAGAAATTAAAACTTCCTTTCTCCCTAAGCACCAGTCTTGAATCTGGATAGTAAACATCCCAGAAACTAACCTGGCATTAAAGAAACAAATCTTGTGTTTACAAACTAGCACAAAACATGAACAATTTAGCCTCCTTTCATATATGTTTCAGAGAGGTCCTGGGATATTTATTCAAATCACAAAAATTTACCCAGCACGCCATTATTTTTACAGTGACCTACTCTTGTCAAAGCACTTGTTACTGTTTACATAGCACTTTGAAAATATACACACTGGATAAGTGCTATGCTCGGTCAGCTATTTTCAAAAACCTCCAGAACTGTGTTTCATACCCAGTTGCTTTGCTAGTTTGTACACTTGCTAGTAACCTAAGAAAACTTTAAGTTTTTTTTAAACAAACATATTTCTTTTTCTATCCTTATAAACTTATGGCCAAAAACTGATAACTGATGGCCAACTTATAACTGATGGCCAAAAATGATGGCCAAATCTTACTGTCCTTAGAATTCACCTTAGAAAAATTATGGGTTCAGAAGAAGAAATTTAAACAATTGCTGACAGATCAAAACAAAGTTATTTTACATTCTTGTTTCTTAATAATGTTGCTATAGATGTTTTTTACAATACATTCCTAAGGAGGTTTACTCAGAATCCTACTTTTCAATGATGCCTATTCCTAGGAAAGTGTTTTTAAGAGTGCACTGTTAATCTGCTTTTTTATATGAACTCCACATCCAGACTCTGAGGTGAGGTCCCCTGACAGACAGGCTCCATCAGATTCAGAGAAGCCAAGAAAACTTCCTTTACCAGACATGCCAGAAAGGGATGAAATGTTTCCATTCTAAAATGTTTCTTAGTAGAAATTTATTTGCGCTTTTTAGGTCCAGTATCACACCACTCCCCACATACATACACTAAATTTCCCCATGTCTTTTGGGAAGAGTAAAGATAAATATTTCCTTAAGTTGCCCGGTTTCTGGAACAGACTCTATAATCTTAAATGGTAAGATTCCTAGATTGCAGCCTGAGTCCTGTGATATCTCTCTTGATTCCAAGAAATGAAAAAGATGAATATTTCCCTTCATTGTGCATATGAACCCAGGTCATGCCTCCCCCCATTGATGTTCTCTAGTCTGACGACTGCCCTTAGTGAGGCCGTGGTCATCCTGCTTCCTCTAAGGAAGCCTACTGCCAGTCTGGAAAAAGACTTGGACTTGTTTCCAATGGGCTTTAAATACTTGGATCTTTTGAAAGCACACTATGTCTTACCATAATAAATGTGTCTTCAGTTTATGCTCCTCCTTAGTTAGCAGAATAAGAACTTTCTTCATATCTTTACCCTCTGTCAGGACTGGATCCTGCTGTTCTCCAAGACAGTCTTTCCTAAGCTGGTTTTAGACTGAAGGTCAATTTCTCAAGGAAGAGGTTAAAGTATGACGACACTGGAACACCTGGAGATCTGGACTTTATTGCCAGTTCCTGAAGGTGGAACTGGAAAGATGCTATGATATAAAGCCCCTTAATCTTCTTTTGAAGCAGTTAAAAATTTTATGCTAAGAGGGAGCTACCAGCTTGTGATGGAAAACAGTCTGAGAAAAGAAGATGTAGGAGGATGCCTCAAAACTTCCATGAAGGGCCATTTCAGCACAATTAATCCTTCTGATCACTACCAACTCATATTCTGCTTCCTGTTCTATTGGAAAAATCACAGATCATGTAAGGACTACCAAAGATGTATCTACCTTGGTTAGCTGAAGACTGACCATTTCATCCTCAACAAAGGAATAAAATCCTATGAAAATGAAATAGCAAAGAATAGGAATGACATTTTGAAGAAAGACTGGCTAGTGACTGTCAATGTACCCTAGATGAAAGGTTATGCCCTGGAGAGCAAATTTTGTTCTGTGCCAACAACAGCACCTTCATCTGACCATCCCTACTCCTCTCTGGCCTCTGATCTTTTGAGTATCTGCCCTCGAGCCTCTGGGCAGTCCTTATGATGTGAAGGATTTAAAACTGGGTAGAAAGACCTAGTGTAGCACCCATATTTTTCTTCTTTTTGATAACCTCTCTATGTGGCACTGATAGCAGAAGGGCAGGTTGAATTCCCAGTCAGACTGAATTCCCATTTGATTAATCTCTGATGTCATATATGATGTGGACTCTGGTTTTGTGTCATGCTTTACTTGAATGCCTTGAGTGCAATGCAGTTTCTACTCCTATCCTAGCAGAGAGAGAAAAGGGAGCAAGAGGAATTTATGGTAGGGATAGAGTGACTCACAACTTTCAGATTGGTGCCACCTTTTATCCTCAACAGGAAAAAACAACTTTGGCTCCTCTGTTTCCAGAGAAAATTGATGTCCTTGTGGGGTTAAACCCAGGTTTCCAAAAAACAGAACAACACACACACCCCTCCAGGGCAACTCCTTGCTGGGCCTCAGGGTTTCCCTGTCACTCTCCTGTAGAGTTTTCTTCGTTATACCATGAAAAATTGCTTGGTAAACACCTCAAGGTATTCAGGCTGGAACAGGCTCTATTTGGCTCTTCCTCAGATGATATATCATTGGTATGGTTTAGGGACCTCTACATCTTCCTGGCCTTTGCTTCTTCTGTCATTTCTCTCTCTCTAAAAAAAAAAAGATCTATCTGCCTCAACAGCAGCAAGGTGCAGAAGGAAGGAAAGGTATACTGGCTCTCAGAGACAGCCATAACAAGCTTGCCTTTTTTGGAGACAGGAGAGCAACTGGGAAAATCTTCACCACAACTCTCCAGACTTTCTAATTTGTTCATGCCTATCCAATTTCTGGGAAGGGTCTTAATTATTACACTGTCATCCTTCCATCTGGAGTTCAGGGTGACATATTTTGTTCTCTTCCATTTTATCCCAATACACAATGTTTTCCTGCCTTCAGAGGGAGAATGTGAACACCTAGCATTCATTACCATCCACTAAAGCAAAATGATATAAAACTTCATACAATGAAAAGGAATACTACCACTGGACGTGGTCTCACTGTCTGTTTACCAACAGAACTGTCAAAACAGATTTAAAATTATGCAGAAAGGCAAGGCTGTTGTCTGTGCTTTTCTTTCAGCTTTTTGTTCTGAAAAGAACTGAGGAACTGGTTCTGGTGAATTCAGAAAAGCAGTGTGGAAAAGAAATGTTGGGAAAAGGTACATTCTTAGCGTTTAAACATTCTGTTAGTTAAGCTGTCAAATGGGCAAAGCTCAAACCTGAAATAGAGTGTACAGAACCACACAGGCACACAGCCTGGGAATGGTCCCCTATGGTACCTCCTCCAGTCATCAACTGCTTGCTCATTCTCTGCACTACAAAATGGTATCCCTGTTTTTTAGATGCTGAAACATTTCCATTAGTGTAATGTATCCACTTGAGGACATGGGCTCAGGGCAGCCATGTGCTGGGACTGGTTCTAACCGGTCCACCATGTGGCCAGGCGAAGGGCCTGAGCTTCGCCCAGAAAGACAATGGACTAGAGGATCCTAGCTCCCTTCCAATTGAGGAGCAGGAGATAACTCAATCAATGTAAATAGCGAATCACTGGGTGTTGTGTGTTTTGGGGTATGGGCTCACTGGGGATAAAAAGCCGGCCTGTGAGCCAGCTCACTTGTCTTGTTCTTCAACTAATAAAGTATGTGAGAGCTGAAATCACTCGTCAGTCTCAGTACTTTTCACTGGCGACGAGGATGGGATGCCAACTCCCTGCCTGAACAACGACCACTACGAAGAGCATCGCATCGAGCCCAGCTGCTCATCGCACCGCTCCCGAGCATCGCATCGCTGACCCCGAGAGCAGCACCGCACCGCTCACCGCAACCGAAGCTGACAACGCTCCTGAGCATCGCATCGCTGACCCCGAGAGCAGCACCGCACCGCTCACCGCAATCGAAGCCGACAACACTCCTGAGCATCGCATCGCTGACCCCGAGAGCAGCACCGCACCGCTCACCGCAACCGAAGCCGACAACGCTCCTGAGCATCGCATCGCTGACCCCGAGAGCAGCACCGCACCGCTCACCGCAACCACTCCAGAGCATCGCATTGCTGACCCCGAGAGCAGCACCGCACCGCTTACCACCACCGCAGCCGTTTCTTCCGCAGCGCCGTGATCACCGCACGCCACCCAGCCTCGCGCCACATCCCCCGCCGCTCACCACACAGCCCCACTACGCGCCGCATCCCCAAGGGCCTCCCGCCTCGCACTGCGCATCGCCTTGCGGACTCCGGGCGCTGCACCGCCATACGCCACACTCATCTGCCGCCACCGCTCCGTGTTTCGACCACCGCGCAATGGCAGCCACCCCTCGAAAGCAGCCCTCTTCGCAAGCATCGATCTCCGTAAGCAACATGCCTCGCCAGCATCGTGCCGCTTCACCAGCCCCTTGCGCTAGCTGTGGTGACCCACATGATCGACGGTCGTGCCATTTCAGGACTGCCATCTGCCGAATTTGCAAAAAGACGGGCCACATCGCCCGGGCCTGCCGCTCCCGGAGTAAGCGCCGGAGGTCTTCTCCAAACCGCAGGACCCGAACGGATCGACTGTCAAGCCTCCACACCCTCGCGTCCACCCAACAGCCGCACCTGGTATGTAACTTGCCCCCAGACGGCCCCAACAAATTACACGTGACAGTTCATATTGAGGGGTTCCCCTGTTCAATGGAGATCGATACGGGTTCGTCATTCTCCATAATTTCCGCGGGCACGCTCCGCAAGATTTGTCCACAGGGGGACTCCCCTGCAAAAGCCATGGGGTTTGACCTTGCAGGACTTTAACAAGAACCCCGTGGTGGTCCGGGGCTGGGGCAAGTTCCGGGTACAGTTCAAAGACTTTGACGGAACCCTGGATCTACTGGTGGTGGAGGGACATCTTTCGAGTCTGCTGGGACTTTCTTGGTTCAGGCCCCTAGGACTCACGGTTACTGGGGTGAACCACGTGCAGGCACCGGACTTTGCAAACCTCTGTGACGAATTTCCCCGGGTTTTTGACAGCACACTGGGGCGGTACACGGGGGACCCCATTTCACTGGATCTCGACCCCAGCGTCCGGCCCATACGCATCAAAGCCCACCACCCCCCGATTGTGATGAAGCCTAAGATCGAGGCTGAGCTCGACCGCCTTGTGAACCGGTTGCTTCAGCACGCTGGGAAACCCCCATAGTCACCCTCGTAAAGCCAAACGGTGATGTCCGCATTTGTGCAGACTACAAATGCACTTTAAACAGAGCCCTCCAGGACCACACGTACCCAGTACCTGTGGTCGGCCATGTTTTGGCGGCACTAGCAGGGGCCCGGGTCTTCGGCAAACTAGACCTCGCCCAGGCGTATCAACAGCTACCCGTTGATGCCGCCACTGCCGAAGCCCAACGATAACCACTCATAAAGGAGCTTTTAAAGTCCACCGGCTCCAGTTTGGGGTGTCTGTCGCACCAGGGATTTTCCAGTCCTTCATGGACTCCCTCCTGAAAGGGATCCCCGGGATCCAACCGTTCCTGGACGACGTGATCATTGTGGCTCCAGACTCATCCTCCTTCGCAGACCGGCTTCGGGCGGTGCTGCGAAGATTTGACTCGGCAGGGCTCAAGGTGAAGAGGGAGAAATGCCTCCTAGGGGTGCCGTGCATAGAATTTCTGGGCTTCGCGGTTGACGCACATGGCCTCCACCCCACAGAGGACAAGGTCAAGGCGATCACACAAGCCCCCCGCCCTCGTCCAAACAGGAGCTACAGGCCTTCCTGGGCCTCCTGAACTTTTATCATTCTTTTCTCCCTCTCAAGGCGGCGGTGGCGGAGCCGCTCCACCGCCTGCTTGACAAGAAGGCTCCTTGGGTTTGGGGGCCGACACACACCGCCGCATTCCAGGAGGTCAAGGACTTGTTAACCTCTAACACAGTGCTCTCGCATTTTGACGAACAGCTTCCCGTGGTATTGGCATGTGATGCCTCACCATATGGGGTCGGGGCGGTTCTGGGCCACCAACTGCCGGACGGCCGTGAGGTCCCGGTGGCTTATTATTCCAGGACCTTGTCGCCGGCGGAGCGAAACTATTCGCAAATTGACAAGGAGGCGCTCGCGATAGTGGCCGGGGTGAAAAAGTTTCACCATTACCTGTATGGCCTGCCTTTCACAATCCTGACCGACCATAAGCCTCTTCTTGGTCTCCTGGCCCCGGACCACCAGACCCCCCAAATGACGTCACCACGAGTCATCCGGTGGTCTGTGTTTTTGTCTGGTTATTCGTACTCCCTCGTTCACCGGCCCGGCAAGGCGATGGGTCATGCGGATGCCCTGAGCCGCCTTCCACTGCCTGCCACAGACCCTGACCCAGGCCCGCCCTACCAAGTCGCCCTCCTGGAGGCGCTCCCGGACCAGCCGGTGCACGTTGAAGAGTTGGCGCGCCTCACCGCGAAGGACAAGGTCCTCAGCCGCATTCTCGACTGAGTGGTAAGGGGATGGCCCACAGGCCAGGCAGGCCCAGACTTCACAGCTTTCACCTCCAGGAAGGAAGAGTTGTCCACTCACAAAGGCTGCGTGATGTGGGGGAGCCAGGTGGTCATTCCTGCGCCACTGAGGGAACGGGTCCTCACCACCCTCCACGAGGCACACCCGGGGGTGGTTCGGATGAAAGCCCTGGCTAGGAGTTATGTATGGTGGCCGGGGCTTGACAAAGACATAGAAGACATGGTCCGGAGATGCCAACCATGCCAGTCATCCCGCCCGGAGCCACCCAGGGCCCCTGAGTGTGCCTGGGAATCCTCACACACCGCCCCTGGTCTCGGCTGCACTTGGACTTTGCGGGCCCATTCCAGGGGCAGCTGTTCTTCATCCTAGTGGATGCATACAGCAAGTGGTTAGAGGTGGTCCCAGTACCATCCACCTCTTCCAAAGCTGCTATCAGAGCAATGTGGCAGATATTCAGTGCCCAGGGCATTCCCGACACCCTAGTCACAGACAACGGGACGGCCTTTATGTCCAGCGAATTTATGGACTTCACCCATTACTACGGAATACGCCATGTCCAGTCCGCCCCTTTCCACCCCGCGACCAACGGCCAAGCGGAACGAATGGTCAGGACGACCAAAGATGCACTCCGTCACTTGGACTCAAAGGACTGGGGCTACAAGCTGGCAGCATTCCTCTTTGGCCAGCAGATCACTCCCCACACCGCAACAGGGCGTAGTCCGGCCGAACTCCTCCTAGGCCGTTGTCTGATGACCCGGATGGACCGTCTACATCCCGATCACACTGCAGAAAAGGCACCGGTCACCGAGTCCCATGAAGCGGCTAGGGGGTTCTTCCCCGAGGACCCGGTGTACGCCCAAAACTACACCAAGGGTCCGCCCTGGGTTCCGGCCCGGGTGGTCTGGGTCAGGGGCCCCCGTTCGTATGACGTTTCCTGCGAAGATGGTACCGTGCTCCACCGCCACATCGACCAACTCCGCCGCAGGGTGGCGCCGCGGGAGCCAGACGACTTCGAGGCCCCCGAACCTCAGGAGGCAGAGGAGCCACAATCTTCTCCGCAGGAACACAGCCCGGCGGAAAGCACAGCCATGACCCCCCTCGCCCCGTCTACTGAAGCCTCGACCACAGCTGACGACGCCCCGGCGGCCAGGTCCCCTCCGCCAGCACCGGTCGGCTCCCCGGCCAGGACACAGGCACCTGCATCTCCTCCCGTCCTGGCCCCCCGACGCTCAACCCGGGAACGAAAGCCTCCGGCTTACTTAAAGGACTTTGTGTGCGGGTGTATCTCTGACCAAGGGGGGAGGGGTATAATGTATCCACTTGAGGACATGGGCTCAGGGCAGCCATGTGCTGGGACTGGTTCTAACCGGTCCACCATGTGGCCAGGCGAAGGGCCTGAGCTTCGCCCAGAAAGACAATGGACTAGAGGATCCTAGCTCCCTTCCAATTGAGGAGCAGGAGATAACTCAATCAATGTAAATAGCGAATCACTGGGTGTTGTGTGTTTTGGGGTGTGGGCTCACTGGGGATAAAAAGCCAGCCTGTGAGCCGGCTCACTTGTCTTGTTCTTCAACTAATAAAGTATGTGAGAGCTGAAATCACTCGTCAGTCTCAGTACTTTTCAATTAGGTATCTAATTTTAGTTATATCTTTACACAAAATGTTCTGTTAGCTAAGAAAATACAGATTTATGACTGATGTCTTTTTTCTCTGTCAATGCTAGTCCAGTATTTTACAAAGCCTCTGGCACCCTCTGCTGACCATCCTTTGTAACAAACTATAAAATTTAACGAATCTATGCAAGAAATACATTTACTTGGCACCACTGTACAAATATATGACGGACGCAAGGACACCACCTTATACCAGAAGCCTACTAATCAACAAACATATCTACATGCATCCAGCTACTATCCTAAACATACCAAACAATCTATTGTCTACAGCCTGGCTCTGCACTACAACTGCATCTGTTCCCATCCCACTGACAGAGATTCTCACCTGAGAATCTTTTTGGAATTAAAATATCCACCTGATGAAGCCAAGAAACAGATTAACAAAGCCAGAACGATACCCAGAGAAAGACTGTTACAAAGACAGGCCCAAAAGAGACAATAATAGAACACAATAGAACAACACTAGTCGCATACAATTCTTAACTCAAAACAGTTCAATGCATCGTCAATGACTTACAACCTCTATTGAATAATGACAGTTCTCTTTCACAAGCACTGGGGGGCAAACCTTTTCTTGCATTCCTCATCCACAATAATACAGCATCTAACTTGAACATAGACACTGGTACCAGAGCTTGCAATAAACCCAGATGCCAACTTTGCTGCCACGTTCACGCAGACAATATGATCATTGGACTTAACAGCATCAACTACATCATCTCAGGCTCATTCACTTGCACATCTAACATTGTATATGCCATTAAATGCCAACAATGTCCTTTGGTCCTCTACATAGAGCAAACAGGTCAAACCCTATGCCAAAGGATAAACAGACACAAATCTGACATCAAGAATCACAAGACCAAGAAACCTGTAGGAGAACTCTTAACCTTCCAAGACATTCAATAGGTGACCTCAAAGTAGCTATTTTATTACAAAGGAACTTCAGGAACAGACTAGAAAGGGAATTGCTGAGTTAAAATTTATTACAACATTTGAAACAATGAAACCCCCAGGACTCAAACTTTGTTCTGCTGCTTCAGACCAACACAGCTACCCATCTGAAAACGTATTAAGTTATTTTCAACACTAAGCAAAACAAAGCATTATTTTTAATTAAAAAAATGACTTGGATCCTATCCTTTCATGACCACAGAAGAATTCATGGAAGGAATATCTGCCACCTCCTGGTACCAAATCCAGCTCTTTATAACCCACAAATGCCACACCTGAAGGTCAGAACAGTCTAGAAAGGAGTGAGGCACTGATGTAGCCGCCAGTGTTGTATCAATGACCATTCTTGAGGATTCTTTGATCCTCAGTATAGCTTTTGTGGGCAGCATGGTAGGAGGGCACTGCGAATACTTAAAAAAGAACACTCATGTCACCGCTCAACTTCCTCTTCCCCAGACTGAACATTCCCAAGTCCCTCAGCCTTTCCTTGATCATCTTCATTATTCTTTTCTGCACCTGCTCCATTCTGTCCACATCCTTTCTGAACTGAGCCCTCCAGAACTGCACACAGTACTCCAGGGGCAGCCTGACCAATGCAGTGTACAGTGAGACTATGACATCTTTTGATTTGGATGTTATGGGTATTGGGAATTGTAATGCCCCTCTAAACTATTAAATGTAATAAGTGTTTGATAGGTAGCATGGACTTAGTTAGCATGATTACTTCTAATAATTATCTTTCACTCAAGACTAGTAATCATGGTAAGAGAGGAATGGTTCCAATTTTTTTTATACACAATTGTGATGGACAGTTTCATGTTCTGCCCACCAGGAGTCTCAGCCAATCTCTTTCAAACAGTAGTTTGAAATGCTGAAAAGGAGTAAAAAAGGAAGAGTTTGGCAGTTTAACTGCTGATCAATTGAGCTGGGGGTTATTATATTTTGGCGGGAGAAGGGAGGTCTGCTGGTTAGTCAGGGAGTCCTGGGGGAGTTTAGATAAATTCTGATGCTGTCAAAAACAGTTAAAAGTCTTTTTGTTCCATGTTATAAGTCTGAATCAGTCAAACAAGAAATTTGCTTCGCAACTGTTATGCCTTCTCAGCTCTCTAGTACGTTTGTTACTGTACTACTGAGAAGGCTGGAGAAATGAAAACAAAGAAACAAGCACACCACATATACCACTAAGGCAAACTTGTTCCTTAGTTGTTTTCATCAAGCCTATTGTGTGGTTCCTTCAAACCCGTAATCTTCCCCTAATAGGCCAAGTGAATGCTGGGTGGAGCCTTGAGTCCAAGTATGGTCTTCACTGAGAACTAAAAAACTAAGATGTCCCAAAAGCTTCAAATACAAAAATAAAAATTGGGAGGGGGGATAAAAAAAAGAAGTTTGTCAGGTGTGAAATTTAAGTCCTTAGTTTCTAGGCCTGGAAATCGGGTATCATCACAACAAAGGGTGGCAGCAGCTGCTAATAACATCCTTTCCAATATCAAGTTAATTAGCAATAAATGCTTTCTAATATTTTACTGTTAGATTATCATCACTGCAATCCTAAACACAGTTACACTATACTGACTTCAATGGCCCTAGAAGAGTGTAACTGTTTAGAATTGCACTGAATCTTTCATTATGAACATGCACATTTTAACATCTGAGATAATCATGGTAAAGTTTCTTATGTTTCCTTTCTCTTTTAATGTAATAGTCCCCCCCCATTGGTCATGCCTTGGTATTATATATTACTAGAATATTTTATATGCTTTATGGAAATAAACTCTGCAGCAAAACAGCCCAATAAGAGTCAATACACAACTATCCCAACTGTAATCAAATAAAGAGCTATAAGAAAAAGTAATAATAATATCTCTCCAATATAAACGATTTTCTCCAATAAAGCAATTAGAATAAAGCGTTAGTATGATAAAGGCTGAAATACAGAATGTAATGTAATACTTGTTCTCCTATGTGCTTAAAATGCTATGTGTGTGTGGGTACGCACACACACACACATATATAAAATACCTTTACAACAATCCATAAGGAAGGCCTGTATTCTTACCACTTGTAACAGAGATTGGGAAGGAGGGGCTGGGGGGAGGAAGTTTGCATTTGAGAAATAATGGCTTGCTGAAACTGTGGAAGTAATATCACCCCATCACACTATATTATTATATTAGCTCTAGTACATTAGACTGTTAAGATGCACTAAACATATTCGCTCATCATACACTTTCAGTTTGGTGCAGCATCCTGGCTTCAAGTCTCCTAGAAGTTGCATTATTGTGTCCAACAACACTTTATTTGAATTAACCAGAAATTCACGGCCACACACTAAAGCAGCGACGTCTAAAAAAAAGAATACAAAAAAGCATAAAAACTACAGAGAAACAGACAGAGCAAGAGAGAGAATTTTGTAATCTAGCTTTATCTTAGCAGTCATACTGAAAATATTGTTGTTTTGGGTAAGACTATAGATTAGATTTCTGGGGGGAAATGATACGCTAATCTTTTGCACTATAATTTGGTGAAGCACCTCCTAACTTCTTAGCATGAAAATCTAAGCAGCTTTCGTTAATTTGCCCAGACATATTTTTCCAAACAGTGTCACATGATAGAACTGATGAACTACTGATTTAGTTCTGCATGGAGACAGCACAGAGTCAGAGCATATCCTCTCTTCACACCCTTGTTCAGCTGTCTAGCTCATGTTGGATTCACATTACAGGTGAAACAGCAGTAAAATGTTATACTCAATGCTGGTCAGATAACAGAACTGATCAGAACAGTTTACGCAACATGCTGTCTAGTATTCTAATGGATACTCCAAGCAACACCTTTTACATTTGCCCTATGTCGATCAGCTAGGATGAAGTGGTTTTAAATTGTAATACATTTTGCATTTCTGACAATGTTATCAGCTGGGCAGCAAGCAAATAAAATAAATGAGTTCCAATAAAATCCCAATCTATTCCTCTTAATTCTGTCATATTTCACTAATTATTCAAGTCCTGCTTTTAAACTATGTTACCCATCTTATTCCTGAAAGAACATAATTAGGAGTGTCATTTTAACTCATTCATCCGTTATTCTTTGTACAAGAAATCTGACTTAATGTTAGAGTCATATGACAACACACAGCCTGAGACACGCCTGGTCAAATTCACAGAGATTACAGGTGCATGGAGAGTATACATGTTCTCATCACAGAGAAAGTAATTTATGCTGTGATATTAGTTTGCATAATATTTAAATTTAAAAATTAAAAATTTCTTAGAGCGATCCTTCAGGTCCTGAGATGTTTCCCGGATGCATTAATAAGATTAGAAACTGGTACTTTGAGGATGGAAGCGAAAATTACTTTGGCCTCACTCCATTACTGTCTTAAAATGAATTTTCAACCTGAGGGATTAGTCCATTTGATACTATCAGATAATTTTCAATCTAAATGGTTGAAATCAGTGCACAATAAACTACAATTACTTGGATTCTCCCCCCAGGCAATTCTAGATATGAGCTGGGATCAGGTTAAGTTCGCTTTCAAACAGAGAATAATGGATATATAATGACAAGCGGATCTTGATAGATATCCTAAATTTAGAGTGCCGAATCAAATTAGATATTGTTTGGTCCCAATGGTATATCTAACACACCTTGATATAAATATAGCAAAGCCTTTACACTACCTAGGTGTGAGGCTCTCCCCTCTGCAGTGCTTGAGGGCAAATATAGAAGAGTTCTCCTTGTACAGAGACATTGTAAATGTAAGTCTGGGGAGACAGAAACTATTGAACATATGATGTTTAGATGTAAGTGGTACAATGAGGTTTGAGATAGATTAATTCAACCTCTTATTAAAGAGAATGCCTGGGCAGACAGACTTAGATTGCTGTAATAAACTGTTAGCTGATGAAAATCACTCCATTATTAAGACTGTGGCTAAATTTTGGGTGGCATGCTATTGCATCAAAAGGTACAGCTTAATTTGTAAAACTACAAATCTCTCTTTTTTGCGTGTCTTTTAGTGAATCTGTTATATGTATTTTATATTTCTATATTGTGTATTTTGTAATATCTTATTTTGGTGGAAGAAGAAGAAGAAGAAGAAGAAGAAGAAGAAGAAGAAGAAGAAGAAGAAGAAGAAGAAGAAGAAGAAGAAGAAGAAGAAGAAGAAGAAGAAGAAGAAGAAGAGGAGGAGGAGGAGGAAGAAGAGGAGGAAGAAGAGGAGGAAGAAGAGGAGGAGGAGGAGATTGGATTTATACCCAGCCCTTCACTACCCAAGGGAGTCTCAGAGCAGCTTACAAACTCCTTTCCCTTCCCTTTCCCACAACAGACACCCTGTGAGGTAGGTGGGGCTGAGAAAGCTCTGAGAGAACTGTCCTTGAGAGAACAGCTGTGCCAGAGCTTGTGACTGACCCAAGGTCACATCAGCAGGTGCAAGTGGAGGAGTGGGGAATCAAACCCGGTTCTCCGAGATTAGAGTCTGCTCAATTAACCACTACACCAAGCTGGTACCCCTTGCTGAAGTTGTTCTGGGTAGATGCCATAATAAAATTTCTTCTTCGTCGTCTATATTTGAAAGGAAGATATTTGAAAAAAGATACAGGCCAATTTAAACATGATGCATTTTATCCCTCCTATTATACAAGTAAAACATCATCTCAACATTCCAGAAATGACTTACTTGTAACTATCCCTGCCAAAGCTAACACAAACTGACTTTCATCTGAGTCCACATCTTGCTGTTTGGTGTCTTCACCAAATGATCTCACAAAACTCTCCATTGTTTGTCCAGCAAGGCTAAAAAACGTTTCAGCTTTACTCTGAAAGTTCACAAGGAACAGTTATTTTTACAACAACAAAACTGCATATTTTTAAACAATGAATAGATTTTCCAAGAGATAAGAGGAAAATATGAGAGTGCATTAATGTTATTACTGATCAGTATAAAATATTGTTCTCTGTACTTCTCAAGAATCATCCATTAAGGCAAATGTTTTCTAGTGATTGGAATTCTCCTAGCAACTTTATCTGTTGCTATGAAAACTGAGTGTATAAATGTTCTAAAACTGTCCATCAGATTTGTAAGTTTAACCAGTATTTACCTGAATATAGATTTATGCATTGAATGTCATATGAAGAGGAACAACACTAATATGTGACTTCACACATGCATTTTGTGTTTTAATCATCTGCACAGAGAATTGTACCTCAGAGAAAGAAAAAGTGTGTTGATAGGCCAAGACATACCACAACATTAATATTCTCCACGCAAGAACAGCACAGTTAATAGATTTATATACTGATACATATAATGCCTTTTCCAAACTAGTCATCAGCTCACTAATTTCAGTTCCTTTCATCAGCTCAGTAATTTTTTGGTATGCAAACAATTTATTTAAAAAGTTTAAAACAAGAAAAATGCCTTTTAAAAATTATGAGATACCACTACAGGCTGTTTTTGTTAATGCCTATCTTAAAACACTCAAGAGACCTTTTGAAAATCAGTACAAGAAAACAGCATCCAGATTAGGCCTCATTTCATGATACTGTTTGACTGAAATGTATTAGCATGGCTAACAACTTTCATCAGAGAACTACAGATTTGTGAGATCTGTCTGTGTAATGGGACTTTTAAAGTCTCATTCTCTAATGAAGCTCAAACTGGCACTGTAGTACAAGATGCTTTTTAAAACCCACATAATTTAAAAGCAGCATGTTAAAGAACACAATAAGAACTGATGTTTGTGAATAAAACTGAGATAACTGAGATATATGCAAGTCCATATATATAGCATAAGGACCTATATGGACTAGGATAAGGATTCTTGTGTTTCTTTTGAAGGTACCTCTTTAAATTATAAATAATTGTATGGACAAAGAATTATGTATAAGGGTTGGAAAAAATCATAAAGATATGCAGCCATAAATCAGGGATTTTAACTGGGCCTTAATGAATCATGTGAAGCTTTAATGGCTATAAAGTGTTTCTGCAGAAAATATTGGGAATTGGACTCCCTCACCACAGAGGATGTGATTTACCAGTTAAAAATCTTGGTAACTATACACTGATATCACTCAGGTATCATCATGGCAGCTACAAAAAGGCATCCCTTCAATTATCTTTGCTTGACAACACGCTTGAACACACATTGTGTTTATTGACTTCTATAAATGTACAGCTTGTATTGTTACTAGATCTATATTTATTTATTTATTATTTGCATTAATATCTCGCCTATCCCGTGAGTGGGCTCAGGGAGGGTAACAACGTTATAATAAATGCAATTTCAGTTTAAAACATTATAACAATTAAAACAATGGGTACAGCTTGAAACAGCATCAGTTGGCTAGAAAGTTCTGGCCCGATGGTGCAGTGAGTTAAAGGCCAGTTGTCGGTGCTCAGTAAATAGACCGGTGACAGCAAACTCAGGGAGGCCATATATGGGCACCCGTTGCCTCAACCAAAGGCCTGGTGGAACAACTCCATCTTGCAGGCCCTGTGGAACTGAAGGAGATCCCGCAGGGCCCTGGTCTCAAGTGGGAGTATGTTCCACCAGGCTGGGGCCAGGACAGAGAAAGCCCTGGCCCTGGTTGAGGCAAGATGGGTGTCTTTTGGGCCAGGGACCACCAGGAGGTGTTGATCTTTAGGGTGTAATGCTCTTCGAGGTGTATATACTATAAAGTAACTAAAACAAATGCAAATACTTCCCAAAGATGTCTTTCAAGCAGGGCCAGCTCCAGGGGAAAGCAAGGTTAGGCAGTTGGTAGGGATCTACTTTAATAGCACCACCATTTTCACTTTGCCGTGAACACTAACAAGGCAGAGCAAGAAATGTCCTACTTTGAACACCCTGCTTCTTTCAGGAAAAGGTACTCATTAAGGATGCCTTGCCTAAAGGCCCCCAAATCCTGGGGAGTGCTTTTGAATCTTGTACTTTTATATATGCCTATTTAAATGTTGGATCAGCATGTGGCCAGTAATTGTGTAAATGTATCGTTTACTGAGAAAATTTATATGCCTCCTCTCCAAAGACCTGTTTGCCACTGAGTTCTCAGATGACTATCTGCTGTGTGTTGATCCTAATCAAACTGACAAGATGTCAAGACACTTTTAAAAATAGTAAGTTATGTGAATTAGTCCTAAATCAATGTTATCACATATATCTAGACCACTTAATGAATGAAGATTTTTTGCAGTCACTATACTTACACTTATTAGAATACTTTTAACTGCTTCTTCATTACTAGAAACACTCCATAACAATGTGCATACTGAAGCTCCCATCTCTGTACAATATTCTGCTTGCTGCAATAATTGCTGCTTTGCTTCATTCAGCTGCTGTCGAACAGTTAATTTTTCCTGAAAGTAATCAATGCAAAGTTCATTACTCCTAGAAAGTATTTTTTTATTTCTATCCTGCCTCCTCTTCCATCATGGAATTTCAGCTGGTGGAGATGTGGTTTCCAAGAGGTATCTGCCTACCTTTGTACCCCCACAGATTCAGCAAGGGTGTTTTATCACAACCCTTCAGACCATATCCTGTGTCTGTTGTTTGGGACATCCTAATTAGCTTTCCCAACAAGCTTTAAAGAAAATTCTAAAATCATGTAGCTCCAATAACGTGTTTCTGCTCAGAATTGCAGTCCCCTGAGCTGCATGATACTACACAGTTCGGTGTAGTAGTTAAAAGCAGCAGACTCTAATCCAGAAAGCCTGGTTTGATTCTCCACTCCTCCACATGCAGCCAGCTGGGTGACCCTGGGTCAGTCACAGTTCTCTCAGAGCTGTCCTTTCAAGAGCAGTTCTCTCAGAGCTCTCAGCCCTACCTACCTCACAGGGTGTCTGTTGTGGGGAGAGGAAGGGAAGGTGATTGTAAGCCGCTCTGAGACTCCGAATGAAGGGTAGGGTATAAATCCAACTCTTCTCTTTCTCTCCTTCATAGGTGAGTGTCACAAAACTATAAAGGCCAATCTAGGTGTCACATTGCCAAACATTGTTGGTCCCATCTGCCTCAGTTGCATATATAGTATGTATATGTGGGTGTGAAGTACTGGTAGAGTATCATTTTAAAATCAAAAGGAGCAAATGGCTGAAGGGAGCCAAACCATCCCCATTCTCTGTCACTTGAAATCCTGTTTTTCCTGTTTGGCTCCAACAGGATCTAAGGCAAGTTGGGAGAAAAGTGTTTGGGGCAGCAGACTTTAGGGATATAAAGCAGGTGCAGGTTCAGCTCCCCTCACATGCACAGTCTTCTTGGTAACTAGACTCTCCTGTCCTGTTCAGCTCGGTCTAATTTGGCCCCCAAATAATAAAACAAATATGGTGATTAAGTTTTTCTGTTCCATGAAGTTTTAAAATCTCCAAAGACATTTTAGTGTAGAAAATAAAGATTAAGCCAAGAAAATTGGCTATCTGTAAATTTCAATTAAAATGTTTCAGATATTTGTTATCATACATCTCTGTTCTATTTAAACAAGCAGAGAACCTGTGAGGAATTCACCCAGGGTGGGTGGGAAGATAAAATACTGGGAAATCCAATTATCCCTAACTACATGAAATCACTTATTCCTTTCATATCCACTAGCATGTGAGCCTGATAACAACCCACATTTTCCTACCAGCATGGCAGTTCTCACGTTGGACGCTGAAACTTTGAAGATTTAAGTAATTCCCAAAAATAAGAGAGAATGGGTTCATGAATATAAGCTACTTCCACCAGCAGAGCAGACCCAGCTGCAGCCCAATGAGATCCCTAAAATGCTCCTCCGGAAGATTAGGGACACTCAGGAACAACATGGGGATAGAGGGTCTGCAACAGGAGGGAAAAACTTGTGGAAATCACACACATACCTTCCATTGGCAAAAATGACCTTTGGACCTAACCTCAAAACAATTACAGATTCTTACTCAGAATACAAACCCTATCTACCTTTCTTTCTTTCATACAATCTGCTTGGGCTGTTTCCAGGCGGGCTTTAAAGTGTTCACAATCCATTCTCAATTGTTCCAGTTCATGTTCTTTCTTTTCTACTACTGTAAAAAAGAGAGAGGGAATAACTGTAATAAAAGGAAGCGCAGGCGGATTGAAACACAACTATTTGCCACCAGTATTCAATCAGTTTGTAAACCCAAACATCATAAGATATGAATGGCACATAATTAACTTTTCATTTTTCTCAAGACAAATATGTCCTTTCTTGCCTTTATAACAGGGTTAACTTCTCTTTTAATTTCACATATGTTAGTAAGTAGCATCAGCCAGCTCCTTCTTTGGTAAAGAAGGGTGTGTGGAAAGGAACATATAGGAGATACAAAGGCTGCCAGGTTTCCAGACGTGCAGGGCAACTCTAAACATGTTCACTCAGAATTATGCCCAGGGATTTCAGTAGGAGTTACCTGATAGCAAGTATGCAGGGATTGCAGCATGAGGAGGAACAGCTTCCTTACAACTGTTGTAGAAGAAACAGTCTCAGAAGTTTCAGTGACCAATTAAGATATATGCAGGGCTGGCTTGCCCACTAGGCAAGCTAGGCGCTCGCCTAGAGCACGCCGGCCGTAGGGCACTCCCTGCCTCTTCCCAGGCTTGCTTGGGCGCCCTGCAGCCACGGAGCACCCAAGCAAGCCGGCGCTGGGAGGGAAGGGGTGACGGTTTAAACCCCCACCCCTTCCCTGGCTTTCCTGGGGGGCCCACAGCTGCGGAGCCCCCAGGAAAGCCAGCGCTCTGCCGTGGCCCCCGTCTCCAGGCCCCACTGGGAGGCTGGCATCCCCGGTGGGGGGCGCCCCAGGCTGTCCTGCGTAGAGCGCCCAGACACCTGAAGCTGGCCCTGGATGTATGCATCAAGGATATGCTTTTATCCTAATGATTTAATTACAGGCCTAGCACATAACAAATGACACCTCTTAGACTTAATCATCTTTTGAATTGTTGGGAGAAGAACTAGAGGTTCACCCAGTGCCATGGTCCAACCACTACCTCAAGGCATGGGCGAATGTGGCACTGTCACTCTGCAGAAGCAAGAGGTCAGTTAAAATGGTCTGCCTTCAGAGACTCATGGGTCGGGCCACTGCCCAAAATGCCTTAAGATCCCAATTGACAGCTCTGTTGAAACCATGGAGGAATAAGAAGCCTGGAATAAGAAGATCCTAGAATCTATCAGCATGTCACCCTGTCACCCAGTCCAACCTTGAGATGGAATCTGGAACTTTGGTTTACTGGGTCACTTGAAAACAGTGGTGAGATCCTTGCTCATATTGGCAGAAAAGGCACACTGAATCTGACAGGCTGTGTTACAGAGCTCACTAGAAGACTTAAGTGGTGGCAGTGACAGCAGCAAAGAAATTCTACTTTGCTGCTACCACTGCAGCATCTAGTTCATGTCCAGCTCAGCTATTTAAAGTACCTGGCCACTTGTTGACTCCAAAGTCTGAACCTTTACATTGCTAAGATCCAACAACTTTGCAAAGTTCTGGGGAAAGAAAATCTCTCAAATACCCACTGATCTGGATGCTGGCTATACCACAACTAAGACATTACAAATCCCCAGTATACATTTAGAAACATTTAGAGGTACAAGGAGAGATTAAGAGATGTGCTTTGAATTGGTTTAAATAATTTGTTATAAGCAGGATTCAGAGGATCACTGATGGGAATGCACAGTCTTCAATACTATTCAATGGTGTTTTCCAGACTGCAGCCACTTTTCATGTTTTCATCTGTATCGTGGTGCTTCCAATGATCATACAATTGGTGCAGTCAGTTGACACTGACATTTTTCCTTCAGTCTTTACTTGCCCGTCATCTTCCATTCCTCTTCAGGGACACATTTGATAATTGCTTTTCTGCTTTTGCTTTTGTTGTGTTCATGCACTGAAGCACTGCAGCAGGCTCAAGGAGAGATGCAGTCTGAGGATCAGTGCATTTCAGGGATGCCTTTTAATTGGGCCCTACACTTCCAAACCCAGTGTTGCTCAGAAAGACTAAATAGCGCACTTTTTAATGCTCTGGGTTCCCCCTTCCCCTCAGAGCAGGCTCTCTTTCCCCCTTTTCACCGTAAGATTTTTAGGGCTGCCAGACCCCCAGTGTGGATGGAGTTCCCCTGGTTTTGGATGCTCCCTCCCCCAAAAAATTACTCCTTCTTACCGGCAGGAACCTGGAAATCATTGAGACATACCTACGAAAACTGGATTTTACACTCCCCTACCCTGATTAAAATGGCTCTGAGGGTTTTTCAGCTGTTGAATTTGGAGGATCAGTGCATTTCAGGGGTTTCAGGCATGCCTTCTAATGGGACCCTATACCTCCAAATCCAATCTTGCCCAGAGAGGCTAAAGATGACATTTAAAGAAGTTCTGGATTCCCCCTTCCCCTCAGAATGGGCTCCCTTTCCCCCTTTGCATTGGAAGATTTTACACTCCCCTTCCTTGAGGAAAATGGCTCAGAGGGTTTTTTGGCCATTGGACTTTGAGGATCTGTGCATTTCAGGAGCCTTTTAACTGGACCCTGCACCTCCAAACCCGACCTTGCCCAGCAAGACTAAAAATCACATGTAAAGAAGGTCTAGATTCCCTCATCCCCTCAGAGCGGGCTCCCTTTCTCTCTTTGCATTGGAAGATTTTATTCCCCTCCTTCCCTGATGAAAATGGCTCTGAGGGTTTTTGCTCTAGAGCTTGAATGAAATAGAGGACAATGATTGGCTGCTGGTGTCAGCACTCCTAATGGGGATGACTGCTTGTTTCAGCACAGGTGCCTTCCATCACAATGTTTCGCTGCTGACATACAAATTAAAAAACCATTCAAACCTGCCCTCTCTGGGCAGATTTGGGTGGCAATCCTCATGGCAGGAGAAAATGTTAAGGTTCCCAGGAAGAGGCTTTCTTGCAAATTCATTTTGCAATGGAAATAAAAAGTATGGGAGAAACCAGTTTTAAAACGAATGGGGGGGGGAAATGGGGAAGACCTGGGACAGCATTGGGATGTTTATGAAGTTGTCTGGACACAAAAAAACCCTGGTAACATCGGGGAATGAAAATGAGACTTAGAAAATGATACTCTATATAAAACTCTTAGGAGAAATTATTCATAGTTTTGGAATAGATTGTCAGCAATATGCTGATGACACCCAGCTCTATACTACCTTGGTGATGCCATAGATATCCTGAACCAACACCTGATTGCCATCTTTAAATGACTAAAGGTAAACAAACTGAAACTAAATCTTGGCAAAATGAAGGTAAAGTTTTTGGGGAAGGCCAAGATCCTGAAGGATCTAGCCACATGGATCCATGCTATGGTTACCTTGAGGCTAGACTGTTGTAACATCGTCTACAGAGGTCTGCCTTTAAAAGACAATTTGGAACCTCAAGTTGGTACAAAATACCACAGCCTAGCTACTTTCAGGTGCTAAGTGGAATATGCATATCACTCCAATTCTACAATCACTCTATTGGTTAATCAGTCACCAAGTTCAATAAAGGTTCTAGCTATCTCTTAATAAAGCCCCTCATACCAGGAAAACTAACTCCCCTGCTATATCCTGCCATGGAAGCAGCACTCATTTAAGCAAAGTCTTCTGAAGATGCCATTCTACAAGCAGATAAAATCAACAACTGCCCATTCATGCACATTCTCTGTGGTGTTTCACATTATGAAATGGGTTGCCTGAGGCTATCAGGAGGGCATCCACTATGCTATTATTTCACAAAATGTACAAACCAGGAATGTTCAGAAGAGCACTCTTATAAAGTGATCAGAACTATAGGGTTGCCAGGTCCAATCGTCACGCTGGTGGGGGGATTGGGGAGGGTGCGTTCTGGGATTGAACAGGGACACCACATGGCATGCATATATCACCTGGAAGTGACACAGTCATACCAGTGATGCTCTGGTATTGGGGCAAAACTCTGTGGTAAAAATCCCCCTCATAAGAGTTTTGCCCAGAAACCAGAGCATCACACACACACACCCCAAGTCACCGACACACCTGTGTCACTTCCAGGTGACGTTAGCACATCATGCACAATGTCGCTGTTGGGGGGGATTTCCTACCACTGGCAAAAGCAGGACTCCCCCACCCTCACCTGTGGAATGGTAACCCTAGAACTATAGTATACCAGATCAGCTCAGGAGGTTGAGTCTGTGGGGTCTTCCACATGGGTTATCTGCTCATAGTTCAATGCTTTGGGGAAGCACATGTTTCTCCTGCTCCCCACAGCACTGTGGTGCATTTGTTCAATTCTGGGGCTTTCCCCAGCTTTTCTCTGATCTTTCTGAAAACCAGTTTTTTCCAAAATTTTGGGAAAGTTTACAGTAAAGCCTGGGTGGCTGCTGCAGGTGTTGGTAAATATGGATTTTCTCACTCCGATGGCAGACATTTCCTCCAAGGCGGATTTTTACTTTTTATTAATTTATTTATTTTATTCAATTTATACCCTCCCCTCCCCCCAAAATTGGCACTAGAATATTGTTATATCGATATACCATTACACCAATAAGTGCAGCACATTCTCTGCATTCTCAGCTTCCATTTTTTAAAAATAGGTCTCTAGTTCCTTCCCTTGCAGAGATATAAGAAAAAGGGCATATCTTTACAAAGAAAGGGGCTAGAGACTTGCTTTTTTTTAAAAAAAAGTGAAAGCTGGGAATTCAGAGAACCTGCTGCACCTATTTTACAATAAACAATCAATAGAAGAATATTCTTATGCTGAATTTTTTTTAAAATCTGCAAAAGCCCTGGTGGCCTAGGGGAGGGGTAAGCCACTTCTGGGGGAATTGGGCAGGGGAGCCTGCCAAGTGGAAGCCCCATTGTTGCTGTGCTTTATCTGCAGCTGCACCAACAAACTACCAAATCCTGTCCCCATGTGGAAGACACCTGTGATAGCATTGTAATTATCACCCTATCACATTATCACCCCTATTTTACTGCAATTCAGTGTGTTCCACCTTTGTAACATTTTCTTCACTATAGTAGAAAGTTTTATTGCCTTAAATCGTTCTTCCCCTACACTGACTACTTTGTTGCCTTAGATAGCTTCTTACTATTTCAGTATGAATTAGGGTTTGTTGTATGCAAAAATGTGTAACTAGCCCCAACACCACCAGAAAAGCCAGTCTGGGAAGCAGAAATGTAGGGCAGAGATGCTACAAGATTAGTATGCTAAATTGTTTACCCTTTGGCTGCTTCTTTGCTCGAAGTCTCTACCCCAGGGGTATGCTACCCACACACCGAATCATTTTGCTTAGCACTCTGGATCAGATCTTTGCCCACATAACTGAGGCACAGGCAGCAGTGCTGGGGCCAGCAGTGTGGGAGAAGGCAACCAGCATGGCTGATGTCTGTCATCACCTCCCTGACTACCAAAACAACCAGCCAAGTCCAAGGTGAATCACTGAGGTGCTGGCAGTGCCACTATGGCCTGGTCTGCTCCAAGCATGTCTGGCAAAGTACAATCCTAATTCCCCACGACCACCTCATTTTGTTGGATGGCTCACTGACATCTTCAAGAAGATGTTGCACTTGGGGTAAAAAAGGTTACCTACCCTTGTTCTTCCCATCTGTTTTCTCCCTTAAAAAGCTCACAGCACAAAAGAATTGTAGGTGGTTTGAAAGAATGAAGCAACAGGTAACAAGATGATTAAGCTTACCAATTCTACCTTGCCAATGAAAATGCCCCTGGGGGCATTTAAAATAGAGGCACACATACATATAACTCAAGCTTGAGTTATATGTATGTGTGTAGCATCTAGTGTGGTTTTCAGGTGTTCTGTTCTTGAAGTTACTTTAAACAAAATAATTGTCACAACAACAGAGCAGACTGATTGTTCTAAGCAGTATTAACAGTGTTAATTAACACTTAATTAAGGCACCAGCAGAACTCACATGCTTCAACCACATCCAACTTCTGAAAGTTCTCCAAGATATCACCAGTCAGAACTTGGGGCAAAATGTCATGTAACTGCATCACCTCAGTTGTCAGCCTCTCCAGAGCTTTCTTCCTCACTTTAACAAATTCCCTTTCAGTCTCAGTTATCTGCAACAGAAATCAAAATAAATACTTTCCTTTTTAGTTTTCTTCATCCTACACATAGCAGTTAATATTCTATTCTGTATTTATTTAAGACTGGAGAAAGTTGGTTCAAATCCCTAATCAACCACCAAGTTCATTGGATAAGCTTGGATGAGACTGTGGACTATGCATTTCAGGAAGGCACTATATGAAGGGAACAGGACTGTGGACTGTGCCACTATGTATGGTATTACCTGTTGTTGTATATATTATCCTGCTCTTCATGCACTGTTTTATACATTGTATCTGTCACATTATGGATTATTCTGCTCTTGCTGCATTAATTGTGTAAGTCCAGGTTCAGCATTGTTAGACATATGTCTAATATTTTTTGCTTTGTTTCAAACTTTCATAATCATAGTCCTATTTCACTGGTAATTATTACTGCTATTTCATCCTACTGGTTGCATTGCCATTACATGTATAATCTGCCATGAGTCTCAGTGAGAAAGGTAGATTATAAAATATTTTGCACTGGGAAGCAATAACCAACCTTCTAGCACATGCAGACAAAGTGAAAAGCCCACATGTGTTGTTGCACACTGACTGACAGGATTGTTTTCTCTGTGAAAGTCTTGCAATATGTGAGAGAGCTATACACGTGTTAATGGCTTGTTTTAATAATGATAATTTTATGATTGTTTTTATCACTTTACTGTACTTATTTGTGAGCCTTCTCAAGCAGGTTACTAAAGGAACAGCATAGTCATTTTCTAAATACAAAAACAAAGCACATGCTTTAAATCATACATGGCCAATTCATTCAAATTGTCTTTATATACTTTCAGAGCTGTAAATTATTTGAAGTCAACATTGATAACATATCTTTGAATGGACAAACTTGGGTGCTCAATTCTATGCATGTGTCTTGGGAAACTGTCCCATTTATTAAATGGAACTCTTTTTCTCACTGCATCTTTAAAGCACTCTATCTTCATTCAGTGCATGATCATTCTTCAGACATGCATTTTCAGAACAGAATTACACCCACTACTTCCTTCTTCTCAGTCATCACGGACAGCAATCTCATCAGGACTTGTAAACATTATTTCACCATTTCAATTTGCTCTGAAAGCCTACACCTCAAAAGAAAATTTTCTTGTGTTTTCTGAGGATGCTCAACTATAAAATAACTTTAAAAATAGTTCAGTTATATTTTAAATTTCTGACAGATTCTAATGGTGTCTTTGATTAACCAAGGGTATGAATGACTAAATGTTGTAGCCCTAGAGACCCTCAAATCTCTCATTACAACCTGTCCAATGGATACATGCTAGAGCAGAAAATGAGTTGAAGCACATCTGCTGCCACCTGCAGTAAAGCTGAAAGCACCTGAAGTCTCCAAGTGCATCTGGACCTCATAGCACCTAGTCCCGCTTTTCAAGACAGCTCATTCAATTTTTACATAATTATTTATCTTTTGCATTTCTCTGTGACACTCAAGCCATATCATAGAGCCTGCACAGTTGTATTTGGTTGATCATCTTCTCTCCTGTATTTTCCATATAATTCTAGAAGTTTCAAAGACCTTTCAAATTTATAGAAGCTTCACGCTGTCATTTCCTTCAGCAAATCCTGGGGGCTGTATTCTAGAGAGATAGAAAAGAGTAATACTCCAGGAGGGAGCAAGGGTGCAGTGACTCACAAAAGTTCATACCTTACCACAAATGTTGTTAGTCTTTTAAGATGCTACTGGACTCTTACTCTCTTCTATTGCTACAGGCAGACTATCACAGTCATTCATTGATCTAACTGGAGAAGTTAGATCCAGATGGTCAGCCATGTTGGTCTGAAGCAGTAGAACAAATTTAGAGTCCAGTGGCACCTTGGTCTTAAAGGAGACACTGGACTCTTTGTTCTATCTGGAGAAGTGTTGAACTATCCAGGCTACACCCTTTCACTGAACTACAACTCCCAGAAAAAAGTGAACTGCTGTAAATCCAGTTTAGGCGCTTAGTACGGATTTGTCTACATTGAATGGTTCAAGGTCACTCAGTGGACGTCAAAGCTGAGTGGTGAAGTAGAACCAGAGTGGCGAACTCTCTCCGGCTGAAGTCCAATGCTCTGCCCCCACTGATCCGCAATGGCTTCAGGCTACCACAAGTTTTCATTTTAGCCATTAGTTTTTTCAGTCTGCGGTCACCGTGGCTGTGGAGATTCTCGATTACCCCCACGCCTCCCTCAGGCAGTTCACGGGCATGCTAAGAAGGGACACAGACCCAAGAACCAACGAGACCAGTATCACAGGGTAGGAGCAATCCTGAACGCCCGCCTATACTCTTCAACGGCAGCCCCCCTCCCCCCCCAATTTCGAACGCGGCTTCAACAGTCGGGGGGTGGCGGGAGAGACGATACCACTCCCAACTCGCAATACCTCTTGCCCCTCCCCAGAGCTGCAAGCACTCTTGCCGCTCACGCGCTTCATAACGCCACTTTACCACGAAGAGATCTGAAAGAGAAATCTTTTATAAACCCGCCCCTCCGCCAACAGCCATACCACGTGACGAACGCATAGCCATACTGGGAAGGGTAAGCTTACATTAGCCGAAGCTACCGGCAAATAGAAACTGGATGATGCTTTGTGATGGGCGGAGCGTGGCGTCGCTTCATCCCTTGATATCTCCCGGGGGGGGGGGATGTTCTCGTGTATTTGGTATTGGCTGTGAAAAACTATAGACCGGCAGAAAGCCGGAAGTTGTACATTCCTTTTGCTTTCCAGTTTGAATTAAATGGTCTGTTTTTGTACTGAGAGTGCTAAAATCACAATGTGCCTCACCTGCATAGAAGTGAGTAACCAGACAGCCTGCTTTAGTTTGTTATAACTAATCACATCCGTGTTCGGAGCGCAGGACCTCTGCAGTCTATTTTAGGGGGCTTGAAGGGACAAGGATGGCGGTCTCTAATTTGGACTAGACTTTTGGATGGGTCACGCTATCCCCATTTCGGAAGCTAAGGAGGATCGGTTCTGGTTAGTACTTGGGTGGGACGTCAACGTTTTTTTTTACACAGGCAGGCAGTGGCAAAACATTCGTTTGTCTCTTGTCTTGAAAACCCTAAGAGGTTGCCATAAGTCGGCTGCGACTTGACAGCGCTTGCTCAACACCAAACTTTTGCTGTAACCTGAAAGGGGTGGGCAAGTCTTTTGCTGTATTACCTGTTTTAAACTAAATTTTAGGTAAACATTCCAATGCCTAGTGAAATTAATTTTAGATATCTGTATATTTCATTGTGTAATTTCAAGGAACTGTATTTGTGATGTCAGATCAGGAAGGTGACCCTTACTGCGTTGTGATAAGCCACTATTCCCCATCTGAAACTTAAACTTAAGAAGGTGGTTGTAGCCCCCACCCCAGTTTTGAATAGGAAATGCTATGAGTGGAGTTCATTACACAGAGTCATATATTCAGCCGGACCTTTTGGAAGATTTGAATCCGTAGGGTTGCCAGCTCCAGGTTGGGAAATGTCTGGAGATTTGGGGGTGGATCCTGAGGAGGGCGGAGCTTAGGGAGGGGGAGACTTCAGTGGGGGTATACTGCCATAGAGTCCACCTTCCAAAGCGGCCATTTTCTCCATGAGAATATCGAACGTTGTGAAGGCATAGCCTCATTGAAAACAACGTTAATTACTGAGTGGCAAAGACTGCTTTTCAGTGATATTCTGCAAATTACCGGTTCCAACTTGATAAAGCCACTAGGCGAAATGTGGTGTATATCCGAAGCCGGCAATGCCCGTAGTTCCTTAATTGGAACCTCTTGGGTGGAATTTTCCTGATCCTGTTTTTTGAGGATCACAAAACCGCGGGGAAAATCAGGCGAAGCCACGGGTCAAAATGTGGCTGTGCAGCTTCAAGTGGGAAATTGATCAATGGAAACGGGGCAGAGGAAGGCATAATGGCGGCGCAGCTCTTGTGTGAAATCGGTCTGAGCTTGCCTCATAGGGGATCGCTGACCCCGAGAGCAGCACCGCACCGCTCGCCGAGCATCGCATCGCTGACCCCGAGAGCAGCACCACGCCGCTCACACCGACGCACGCCTTCCCAGACGGAGCTATGGCCGCCACACATGTAATACTTGAGCGCTTCGATCCGTCACAGCCAGAAACCTGGGGCGCATGGGTCGACCAGCTCATAAGTACATGGAACTCAACAAGATTCGCGACCCTGAGAAAAAACGGTCACTCCTGCTGAGCTCGTGCAGCACCCAAACAGTCCGCCTCGCCAAGAGCCTCTTGGTGCTCCGCACGGCCCTGGAAAGCTCATTTGCGGAGATCCTGAACGTCCTCAATGCGTACTTCAGCCCCCGGCCTACCTTCCTGGCCAAGAGGATGAAGTTCCAGAGGCGCGTCCAGGCCCAAGGGGAATCCGCTGCCGCCTTCCTGGCCGCACTGAGGGCGCTCGCGGTGGACTGCGGGTTCCCGAAGGTGGAAGACAACTTGCTGACGCAGCTCGTGTGGGGCCTGGCGGACTCCAAGCTGCGGCGTAAGTTGATTGGCAACCGGCGGCTCACCCTGGACGACGCCATCGACATTGCAACTGCACACAAGGCCGCTGAAGGGGAGCGCCCGGCCGTGGCTGCCCATGCGGTCGGGAGGGGTCCCAGCCCTGGGAACTCAGACACCGAAGAGGTTTACTCCCTCAGACCCCAACACTGCCGGCTGGCGCAGGACCAGCAGGCCGACAGAGAGCCAGCCAAGCCTTCCGGCAACCGGACCGTGTGCGCCAGCTGCGGGGAAGGCCATGGGAGGAAGACCTGTAAGTTCCGGGACGCTGTCTGTCACGGGTGTGGAAAGCAGGGACACCTCGTATGGGTCTGCTGGTCCAAGGGCCCCCGGAACTCGAGGTCGTCGGCCCCACCACACCGCGCTCCGTCCACCGCCCACGAGACGACGGAAGAGGTCGCCGAGCTGTACCATCTTACAGATCAACCGCTACAGGTACTTCACCTCCCCAACCCCAATCTTCCCTCCACCCCGAAGATCCAAGTAAACGTGCAGATTGAGGGGTCCCCCTGCTGCATGGAGGTGGACTCGGGATCGGCGGCGTCCATAATTTCCATGGACACTTTTAAAAAACTTTGCCCGTCCGGGGGACCCCCTCTACGTCCATCGCCGCTTAGCTTGGTGGACTTTCAAAAGAACCCTGTCCCCATTTGGGGAGTCGGCACTTTCCGAGTGCAATACCGAGACTTTGAGGGGAACTTGGACTTGGTGGTGGTAGAGGGAAACCTTGTGAGTCTCCTGGGGCGAGCGTGGTTCGAGGCCCTAGGCATTACGATTGGGGGAGTGAATAGGTGCGGAACGCGGGACTGGGGGGCGGTGTGCAGGGAATTCCCCGAGGTCTTTGATGGGGAGCTGGGGTGTTATAAAGGGGCCCCGGTGTCGCTTCACTTAGACCCGACGGTGACACCCATCCGGCGGTGCTTCCACACCGTGCCCCTGGCCCTCCGCCCTAAAATAGAGGCAGAACTGGACCGGTTGGTGGCCCAGGGAGTCCTAGAGCCCGTCCCAAATGCACGTTGGGAGACCCCGATTGTGACACCCGTGAAGCCGAACGGGGAAATCCGCATCTGCGCGGATTACAAGTGCACTATTATCCAGGCACTTCAGGCGCACACATACCCTGTACCCATAGTCAGCCACGTCTTGGCCATGCTGGCAGGGGCACGCATATTTGGAAAGCGGGATCTCGCGCAGGCATACCAGCAACTCCCTGTGGATGAGGCCACTGCCGAGGCACAAACCATAGTAACCCACCGGGGGGCCTTCAGGGTGAAGCGACTGCAGTTCGGGGTCAGTGTGGGCCCAGGGATCTTCCAGAACCACATGGATGATTTGTTAAAAGGGATCCCTGGCGTGACGCCGTTCTTCGACGACGTCCTCATCACCGCGGCCACCCCGGAGAGTTTCGCCACCCGCCTCCGAACGGTCCTGGGTCGCTTCCAAGCCACGGGGCTAAAGGTGAAACGGGAAAAGTGCCTCCTCGGGGTGCCGGAGGTGGAGTTCTTGGGGTACCGGGTCGACGCAAAGGGCCTGCGAGGGACAAGGTGAAGGCCATCGTGGAGGCCCCCGCCCCGAAGTCCAAGGCGGAGCTCCAGGCGTTCTTAGGCCTCCTGAACTTTTATCACGCCTTTCTCTCACACAAAGCCGCCGTGGCGGAACCCCTACACAGACTGCTGGATAAGTCGACGCCTTGGGCATGGGGAGCGAGGGAGGAGGCGGCATTCCGGGGAGTTAAGACAATATTGATCTCGAATGCTGTACTCGCCCACTTTGACGAAAAGCTCCCGGTAATCCTCGCATGTGATGCATCGCCGTATGGGGTCGGGGCGGTCTTGGGCCACAAACTACTGGATGGGAGGGAAGTTCCGGTGGCTTACTACTCCCGCATGCTGTCCCCCGCGGAGCGTAACTATGCACAAATAGACCGGGAGGGCTTGGCCCTGGTGGCGGGGGTAAAAAAATTCCATAACTTCGTGTATGGGCGGCCCTTCACGCTAGTAACTGATCACAGGCCGCTCCTGGGACTGTTTGCGGCAAACAAACAAATGCCGCAGGTACTGTCGCCCCAGGTGTTGCGCTGGTCCTTGTTCTTAGCGGGCTATCAGTACCAGTTGGAGCATCGGCCGGGCAAGGGGCTGGGTCATGCCGATGCCCTTAGCCGCCTGCCGATGCCGCAAACGGGAGAGGACCCGGCCCCAGCTCCCGCGGTATTGTTGATGGAGGAGCTTCCCAACACCCCCCCCTGCAGGCTGCAGATGTGGCCGCCCGCTCATCCCGAGATCCTATTATCTCCCGGGTCCTAAACTGGGTGGTGAGGGGATGGCCAGCGGAACCGGCCAGGCCAGAGTTCATGGCATACAAGGCCAGGAGGGAAGAGTTATCCGCCTTGAAAGGGTGCTTACTATGGGGGGACAGGGTGGTCATCCCGGGGCCCATGAGACAAGGGGTTCTAGAAACGCTTCACGAGGCCCACCCTGGCATTGTACGAATGAAAGCTCTGGCAAGGAGCTACGTGTGGTGGCCTGGGATAGACTCAGAAATTGAGACCTGGGTCCGGGGGTGCACACGGTGTCAGGAGATCCGCCCCAATCCCCCAAGCGCGCCAACCCAAAGCTGGGAGTCCACCCACAAGCCGTGGTCACACTTACACGTAGACTTTGCCGGGCCGTTTCAGGGGCTCCAGTTCTTGGTGACGGTAGACTCCTACTCGAAGTGGGTAGAAATAAGTCCAGTGTCTACCACCTCTGCTAAAGCGGCAATAAGGGCCCCGCGCAAAATATTCGCCACGCACGGCTTGCCAGACACAATCGTGTCGGACAACGGGGCCGCGTTCACATCTGCTGAGTTCCAAGCGTTCCTCGCAAGGAACTTAATCAGGCATATACGATCTGCGCCCTTCCACCCAGCAACAAACGGACAGGCGGAGAGGACAGTCCGCACCGCCAAAGAAGCCCTGAGCCACATAACCGAGGGGGAGTGGGAATTCCGGCTGGCCCGCTTCCTCCTCACACAGCGCACCACCCCAAATCCCATCTCCGGGCATTGCCCAGCAGAACTATTGATGGGCCGCCTCCCCACGACCCTGTTAGACAGGCTCCACCCGGACCGAGCCCCAGAGAGAAAGCTGGTCGAAACCCAGGAGGCGCCCAGGAGCTTCCTCCCGGGGGAACCTGTCTACTTTAGGAATTACGGGGCGGGGCCTCAGTGGCTGGCCGGTCGCATTCTCAAATCCACCGGGCCAGTTTCATATGAGGTCCTGGCAGACGGGGACCGGGTCCTCCGAAAGCACGTGGACCAGCTCCAGAGGCGGCAAGACCCCGGCACAGGGATCCAGGCCCCGTTACTGGAATACACCGTGGCCGCCCCAGCATCCGATCGGCTGCAGGTACCACCAGTGGAGCAAGTGCCGGAAAGACCACGGAGCCCGGAAGGGGTCCCAGAGCAAGCCGAGCCGCTGCCGTCGGAAATCCAAGCTCCTAGTGCGGGAGGACCACCCGAAGGGGGCCCCGCCAGTCCGGTACCGGCCCCCCGAAGATCATTAAGAGAACGGAGGCCGCCAGCCTACCTAAAAGACTACGTCACCTGGTAGGAGACAAACTATGGGGGAAGGGGTGTTGTGTCCTAAGATCAGGAGTCTGAGCTGGCGAAATGCAGCCAAGCTCCGCTCTCTGAGAACAATAGGGACTAGGCTCCTGAGCTTGCCAGTAAAGAACCAATGGCAGCATTGGCGGGCGATTCAAACCCGCCAATAGGAATGTGGGGGCGTCCCCCCCCCTTACTGTATATAGTTGGCCTCCGGCTGTTAATGCATGTCTTTGCCTTGTGTGAAGTACGAATAAACGCGTCTTCTCTTATGTCGTCGTCCAAGTCATGAGGCACGGAACCCAGTACTTTACATTGTACATGCAGTACATGTGTTCAGGCTAGGAGTGAGGTGTGTGCAGATGAAAAGAGAGGCTGGCAACAGAACCCCTGAGGGAGAATGCCCCATTTCAGGTGTGGCTTGGTCTGCCCTGGGTTGGAACTTTTCATGACGTGAACTTATATTTTGATGGTCATTGCAAAAAGATGCTGATTCTTGATGGATTTTATTAGTCAGGTGTACAAATATACTTGGCCAGTGAAGAAGAAGAGATTGGAGTCTTCGGGTGCGTTCAGACAGGCCATTTAGTCCGCTTTCGGCATGCTTCAGTAACGGATTTTATATTCACATTCACACACCCAACATCTGCGCACCATCCCCAGCTACTGCTTTCCGGCTCAAACCCCCTTTAAAACGGAGTATTTTATTACCAGGTCCCCAAGTGGTGTTTTCCTGATTCTCCGGTTCTAGCCGCACTTTTCTGACATCTAATCGCTCCTGCGGTGTCAAGCCACTTCTTCTCGGAAGCCTGAGCCTTCCGCTCTTCGCCTGCCATTTTATTTTAGAATTGGTGGTATGCGCACAGGCAGAGCTCCGCTCCCACGTTATTAAAAACAATGTTTAAATGTTGCCTAGTTTCGTTGGTTAGACGAGTTCCAGATCTCACAGAGGCCAGTTTAGGGGTAAAAGTTTAAAGGGAAGTGTTCCTTTAAAGTTTAAAGGGAAGTGTTACAGCAGTTGGGTTGAAGTGGAAGACATGCAAAAATTTTAATTCTACAGATGGCTGCCTGTGTGCATGCCCAAACTGAGAGGGGGAAAAAACCACCGCCGCACGCTCCCGCGTGTGGACAGCGGGGAGTGATGTGGCTGCGCATCGATCCGGAACAAGGAGGTGAGTGTGATTGCAATTCTCCAGGTTAAAAAAAACTTCATCAGGACTGGAGCAATTTAAACCGCTCCCAGCATGCCGTCTGACCGCACCCTCAGAGTGGCTTACAATCTTCTTCCCTTCCTCTCCCCACAACAGACACCCTGTGAGGTAGGGTGGGGCTGAGAGAGCTCTGAGAGAACAGCTCATGAGAGAACTGTGACTGACTCAAAATCACCCCACTGGCTGCATGTGAAGGAATGAGGAATCAAACCCAGTTCTCCAGATTATTAGAGTCCACTGCCCTTAACCACTACACCAAACTGGCTCTGTTTGTTGCTGCAAGAGAACAGTTTTTTAAAAGTTTGGTTATTTGGGAGGGGCTTTTGCATTGGGCTTTGTAAGTTTTTCTACTTTCAGGTGACTTTAGCTGTGTTTTTGGTATAAATATACATACTGGCTTCAAATGCCTTCGAATGTTATGGTGACGTTCATAGAAACGTTAAATTAAAGCAGTGTTAACGATCGATTGACAGAACAGTCAGCTGAAAATTCCAGAATCCCTCCTGAGTCAGGAGAGGAAAACTGATGATTCTGACAAATTTTGACTGGCTAAGAAGCTGTTCAAAATTTGTGGAATTCTATTAGCAGTCAGTGAATCATGGACTATTCCAAATTTAGGTAGCCTGGAAATGTCTTAACCATTTTGGAATATGCTGCTCTGTCTGCACTTTGGGGGGAAATAGTAACACACCCTTGTGAAAGAGAATTAAACTAGCAATTGGGGTGCCTTTAACTGCACAAGAACCAAATCTCAGGACTCCAGCTTTTAGGGGAAGTAACCCAGTAATTTTAATACCTCAGCAAACCAGCAAAAAAAAAGTGTTCCCAAGCTATAATGTAGCCTTCCTTGTTTCGTTTGGATTGATGTCTGTGAATTCTGACTGTAAAGATGACAGTAAAAAGGACAGTTTAAAAGTTTGCTTGCTATAAAGAAAAATGCAGACTGAAGATTGCTCAAAACGAATTGAATCTGATTTCATATTCCACTGTGCTTTTTAATACTAATGCAGAGCATTTTGGGAAAGGGACTTTTAAAGGGACAGTACAATACAGGCTGCTCTGACCTGGATGGCCCAGGCTAGCCCGATCTTGTGAGATCTCAGAAGCTAATCAGGTTTGGCACTGGTCAGTATTCTGGTGGAAGACTAGCAATGGAAGTCCAGGGTTGCTATGCAGAAGTCTCTCGTCTTGAAAACCCCGTAGGGTCGCCATATGTCACTTGACGGCACGTTACACCACAGTCAAGGCTGTTCTGCGATTCAGGGTAACATCTTCCCAAACAGAAATATTTGGATCGAACTTTCCTTTCACATGCAGTGTCCTCTGTGCTTATCCGTTGCAATTGGCTATGCTAAGTGTATGCTTTTCTTCAGCGTCAGCTGAGTACCGCTGTGTGACCTAGCCCCCCCCCCCCCGCAAAAAGAGGAGCAGTAAATTCTCGGAAGTGTTGTGTGGTCATGGCAACAGGAATGTAGTCAGGGCTTAGAAAGGCAAAATCTTCATACAAGTCATTATGAGTTGATTTATAATAAAGTCGAAGAGAAACTGACATCGCAAACCCTGATCTAAAAGAAGGGCTGTGGCCCAGTCCTAGAGCATCTGCTTGGCACGCAGAAGGCCCCGGATTCAATCCTGGATTCAGTCCTCAGCACCTCCAGTTAAGGGTCAGGTAGGAGCTGAAGTGAAAGACTTCTGCCCGAGCCCCCGGAGAGCGGCTGCCGGTCTGAGTAGACAATCCTGACTTCGATGGACCAAGGGTCTGATTCAGTATAAGGCAGCTTCATATGTTCATGTGTTCATAGATCTAGCCTATAAGGGTTCTTTGTTAAGATCCCTTGTCAGCAACTAGTTGTAGAGGGCCACTTTGAGGAAGAGATGGAGGTGGGTGAGTCGAGACGTTGGAATCCCCAAACATTTATTTAGAACTGGGGTCCCCAGTGTAGTGCCTGAGGAGGGTTGTCGTGGCGCCCACTGACGCTGTCCAAGTGTTTTCTAGAAAGTGGGTGTGGCCTCTGCCCATCAGGGCTTCTTGGAGGGCTGTTGGAGATCTGATTGGCTGTGCGGTTCAAAAATAACACTGTTTCAGTACAGTGCTGGTTTTATTCTCTTTTACGCTCCTCTTTCCAGTGTATTTTTAAAAATTATTTCTCATGTCCCCTGCCCTTGGGCTTTCTCTCTCTCTCTCTCTCTCTCTCTCTCTCTCTCTCTCTCTCTCTCTCTCTCTCTCTCTCTCTCTCTGTGGGCCCAGCCTCCAGTCACAGCCATTTTGTGTTTTTGCCCCTCACCCTGTGCCAGAATTCCAGAGGTGCCCACAGGCTCAAAAAGGCTGGGTTTTCCACCTATCCAAAGATCTGCAAAATGGCTGGCACTCACCATTCCCACAGTTCCCTCTGTTTCCATACCCCTCTCTTGTTTCTGAAATGACCGCAAAGTATCCCAAAGGTTTTCTGGCCATATAGGACCCTGAGGTTGCTGATCCCTACTTTGGATACTCCAAGCTTCCCTGCCCTTTCGAGTTTGAAGTTGTAATCACAGTAAACCTATTTAGCAGTATCTGTTAACTGACATTTATATATCTAACCATCTTGTAATTCTGCCATCTTCTGTGAAAAAGCCCTTCACAAACAACTGCAGAATCTATGTATTTTGCAGCTTCTTCCTAACATTGAAAATACTCAACATTTTATTTTTGGTTTAAATGGGCAAGAAGTTGAATAACTTTGCCTGTGTGTGCACATGGACGTTCACTTATTACATCTGATAAAGCTAATTTTCCAGTGTTTCAGGAACTGAAACTGTACTGTGCCAGCATCCTGTCTTTCACAAATAGTCCGCTCAAAGGACACAGATAATACATAAATGTTAGTCTTTGAAGGGCCGCTGGACATTCCTTTTAGTAAACATACTAAACATGGATGACCCTCTCTGCAAAACATAACTTCAGTCTGTGGAATTTTCTAAACAGTTCTGAAGTGCTAGGGGACTGGTGCAGATATATATACAAAGGGTTTTAGTTATGACATCCAACCTTATTTATACCCTATTGACTCTAAATGGTAGTGGCCAGCCTTATGTGTAGCATCTCTGAAGTGATCTTATTGCTGGCCCTTTGTTTCCCTGATTATAAAAGTAAATGAAACAACTTAAGGAATCAAGGGTGGGAAAATTATACCTTAGCTGTTGTTGGGAATGACCTTGTTTCTCATGTTCCTCTTGAAGAACTGATCATCTCTCCTCTGTTCCAGAGAGTCTGTTGTTCCAAAAAACAAAGAGGAGTTTTGTGTCACTGTTGACATATTTATTGTCATAGATTTATTGCAGCACAAGTTTTTGTGGGCTCAATCTTTTAAAAGTGCCACAGGGTTCCCTTTTGGTTTCTCTTCTGCTCCAGAGAGCTTCTTGGTTAGCACTTTAAGCAAAGTGCGATGATGACGCAGCATAACCTATTTAATACTTCTTCTTTTGAGGAGGATGCTAAAAAAGGGAAATTTTCAAGGACACGGAAACAGCCTATTATGTGTGCATCTGCTCCCTAGTTCTGGAATAGCCTGGAATACAACAACTGATTGGAGTCCATGGTTGCCATTTGTAGTAATAATACAGAAATGTTGGAAGTTGGGAATGGGGTATGGATCTAATTTTTAAATTAATACACGGCATTATAATATTGCTTACGTGACCTGGCTGTCTTGATTTTAGGGATTTAATAAGAGTCTTCATTCAGACTCATTAAGATGAAAACCTGTCAAGACCTGAGCAAGGCTGTTATGGGCAGGACATGCTGGATGGCATTAATGCACAGGGTTGCCCAAAGTCGGAAGGGACTTGACGGCACTTAACGCATCATAGCAAAGCCCCAACGAACGATAACCTGGTCTGGATAGCCCGGGCTTGCCCTTTGCCTTGTCAGCTCTGCAGAGCTAAATGGGGCCAGCCCTGGGAAGGCCAGGGTTGCTAGGCAGAGGGCAGGCAATGACAAAACCACCCCCGGATGCCTCTTCCCTTGAAAACCCTCAGGGGTCGCCGCCCTAAGTGCCTGCGACTTGACGGGGGGGGAAGCGCCCGATTGCGATTGGTGGGGGTCTGTTTTTTGGGGTCAGGGTTCCAGTTGCATTTGTAGAGTCTGAGTGACCGTGGTGAATGCCGAGCTGCCCCTTTCCTTCCGTGATTTGTCACGCCGGGCTATTTCCTACCGTGTTTACTCGGGAGGAGGGCATGATAGTGCAGTGGCTGGTCATGCCGCAGCCTGGATTTGTGCAGCGCTTGTGCATCTTTGCCTGGAGCGCCAGGCCTGGCCAGTTCACTTCTGTCGACTCAGAAGTGGCTCCTGAAGAGCTCAGCAGCTCCTGTTTCCGCTGAGCAGTGAGGCTGAGGGCTGTCCTGGCACCGGGCAGGGAGTCTGCGAGGGGCTCAAACCAAACAAGCCGTCTCGCCGGGACTGTCGATTCTGGGTCGGGAAATTTCCTGGAGCGTTGGGATGGAGCCAGGAGAGGATGGGGTTTGGGGAGGGACCCCAGCCTCCAGGTGGGCCCTGGGGATCCCCCAGGATTACAGCTCATTTCCATAGATCCACGGAAGTTAGCCAGCCATGTTAGTCTGTTGCTGCAAAAAGTAAAAAGCCCAGTAGCATTTTTTTAAGACCAACAAACTTTATTGTGGCATAAGCTTTTGAGAAACGCAGCACTCTTTGTCACATCTGATGGAGAGAGCTGTGTTTCTCAAAAGCTTATGCTACAGTAAAGTTTGTTAGCTTTCAAAGGTACTACTGAGATCAGTTCCTCTGGAGAAAAGGGATGCTTCAGAGCAGAGGTGTCAAACATTGCGGCCCGGGGGCTGGATGAGGCCCCCGGAGGGCTCCCATCAGGCCCGCAATGGAACTGGCCATCTCCTGCTTCCAGTTCTCCTACTGCTGCTGCATCACAGCTTGCTTCGCCAGACTCTCTTAATCACTCAGCCATTTCATGTTTCAACCTGGGTCCTAGACTCAGAACTCTGAGCACGAGATTTCTGTGGTGAATGTCAATAAAGCAAAAGTAGGTTTGCAGCTTACAGAGCTAATGTTTTAAGCATGTTTTTATTTTAAGTAAAAAAAAAATCTTTGTGTTTGTGTCCTTTTATAAAGTTTATATCTCCGCTACCTGGCATTATATTTTATGACACCTGTGGCCCAGCCCAGCAAGGTCTCATTTATCTCAGATCCGGCCCTCATAACAAATGAGTTTGACACCCCTGCTTTAGAGGATGGACTCTATGGCACTGTACCCCACTGAGGTCCCTGTCCTCCCCAGGTTCCATCCCCAAATCTCCAGGAGTTTCCCAACCGGTATCTGGTACCCCTGCCCTCTCTCATCCCCTGCTGGTGACCGGGGCAGGGGGAGCCTGGCAACCCTAATAAAGCCATAGAGTCCACCCTCCAAAGCAGCTGTTTCCTCCAAGGGAACTCATCTCTGTATTCTAAAGGTCAGCTACAATTCTGGGGGCTCTCCAGGCCCCACCTGGAGGCTGGCAACACACCTTGTGGTGCTTGAAAGGTTACAAGGTGATCATGAAGTGTCCTTTACTGGACTAGAACAGGCTTCATCAGAGCGATTTCAGTTTGCAGGCTCTATCACAACACAAAGCTCAGTTCAGCCCCGTTCACATGTTAACGGCAAACAGACACATGTGCGCACGCATGCAACTCTTGATAACTCTAACGAAGGGGTGAACAGAAATGTTGTTGGACTGGCGTCTGAAAGAAAGGTGCCAGGCAGGCCTCACGGAAAGGGGCATTCCACAGATGAGATGCCACCACTGGAAAAAGCCCCGCCTTTGGTAGCCGCTCACTTCACCGCGTAAGGGCAGATGGAGCCAGGCTGGTGAGGAAGATCACAGCGGGCAGGGTGGATAACGATGGGAGGAAGTGGTCCTTCAACTTTCCTGGGCCCCAGCTACATCAAGACAGACTGTTTGGCTTACGTACACAGTGCATAGGAGGTGGTTGCGAGGGTTTGGGACCAGGGGGGGTGCTGGCATGCCCAAGGAATACTTGGGTAGGATCCAGAAATAAGGGAGGCTCATCCACTGTATGGATTGTGCATCAAAGATACTAGCATGGAATTTTATCTGGAATTTTATGTAAACTGCTCTGAGCCGGCCACAGCAGGGAGGGCGGGGTATAAATTGAATTAATAATAAATAAATAAAACTGCCATGCGAACTTGTTGGATGACCAGGGGCCGGTCGTGGATATTCAGCCTAACCAACCTTATAAGGTAGTTGTGAGGATAAAATGGAAAAGAGAATGAAATGTTAGCCTCTTTGGGTACCTTGAGCTGCGGTGGCTCAAGTGGTTAAGACACTGAACTTGCAGGCTGTGGAAGGTCAGTAGTTCAGCAGTTCGAGACCCAAGAGTGCTGCATGATAGAGTGAGCTCCCATCTCTAGTTCCAGCTCCTGCCAACCTAGCAGTTCGAAAGCAAGAAATTGCAAGTAGATAAATAGGTACCACTTTGGTGGAAAGGTAACAGCGTTCTGTGCACCTTGGTGTTTAGTCATGCCGGCCACATGACCATGGAAACGTCTTCGGACAGCGCTGGCTCTTCAGCTTTGAAACGGAGATGAGCACCGCAACCCTAGAGTCGGATTCGACTGGCTTTCGAGCAAGGGAACCTTTACCTTGGGTACCTTCTGGAGAAGAAGGTGGGGTATAGATGAAACAAACAAATGTTGGGAGAGAGCCAGTTTGGTGTAGTGGTTAGGAGCACGGACTCTAATCTGGGAGAACCAAGTTTGATTCCCTGCTTCTCCACATGCAGCTGCTGGTGTGGCCTTGGGTCAGTCCCAAGTTCTCGCAGAGCTGTTCTGGAAAGAGCAGTTCTCGAAGGAGCTCTCGCAGCCCCACCTACCTCACAGGGTGTCTGTTGTGGGGAGGGGAAGGGAAAGGAGATTGTGAGCCACTCTGAGACGCCTTCGGGTATTGAAGGGCAGGGTATAAATCCAGTCTTGTCTCTTTTTCTTCTGAGAATAAGATTGCAAAATCTCAGGGTTTGACATTTCATGGTTTTAGTTGTCTGCAGAGAATTTCCAGGTGTCACAGTGGACATATAGGGAAAACTCTTTTCCACTGTGCATCCATGTGTTTTCTCTATTCTTTTATATGTGTGTGCATGGATATACATGCACACATACACATATGTATCTGAAGGTGTGTGTATGCACACAACAGCTTGTACCCAGAATTAAACTTTGACTCTGACATTGTTTTGTGCATGTGTGTGTACACATACACACACATATATGAAACCCTTTCAGTGGCAGTCATCAAACAAAAACACTTCACAGGGAAAGTACATGGGAGATTGCTGAATCTGAGTTAATTCACATTCAGGACGGTGGACCCCCGGATACTAGGGACACTGGGTTCAGTTTCCGATCTCTCTAGGGGCGCTGATTTCCTCCCCCCCCAGCATTTCTCCTCTGCTCTAATCAGGCCGATTACAGTATACATTGTACCACTGGAAAAAAGGATCCTGAGGTCCCCATTTCTCCTTGTGTCTGATGAAGGGAGCGCTGACTCTTGAACGCTCCTACTCTGAAACTCTTGCTGGTCTCTAAAGTGCTCCTGGGTTCGAATCTTGCTGTTCTCTTGCAGACTTACATGGCTGCCCTCTGAACCTTCCCATGGCCAGTCTTTCTAGTCCCCTGTATCCCTCCTTCATACTGAGGGACAGTGATTGGTGGGCGGATTATGAATACGGGTGTGATAAAAAACATTTTGGAACTGATCACAGGGGAAGAGGTATGATCCTGCCCTAAAAAAAGAAGAGGATTAGGGTCTTATTTTAAAATAGAATCATCGCCAGATTCTGCCTCCTCTCAAGTTCTATAGGAGGAGACTAACGGGCTCTAGTTTATTTACTTGTGAAGATGTATGTTTACACACTGCTTTTCTCTGCATGGGGACCGAAAGCTGATTTGAACATCACTTTCTCCTCTTTCATTGTATCCTTGCAACAACCGCCCTGTGAGGTTGGCCGGACTAGGAGTGCCACCTGGGAGAGGAGGGATTCCAACCTGGCTCTGCCAGATGCTCTAACCATTATTAATGGTACAGAAAGAATTGGAAAGCTGCTGTTAGAATGAGGTAGGATGTTGGAGTGCTGGGAGGGAACAATATGTAAGGTGGGTTTTTTATTTTTTATGAAATTTCTTTCAAAAGCAGGGAGAAAGAATAGGAAAGGAAAATGGTAGTTAAATGTGAGCAGACAAGGAATGAGCTTCAAAAACAAAACAGGAGGCACAACAAAGAGAAGGAGAGGTCCGTGCGTGCTCAGAACTGGAAATGGTGCCACCGTTCCTGAGGCGTGACGGGGAAGGGCAGGGAAACCAAGTCTGGCTGTTCTATAATTTGCCCCTTGCCTGCTCACCCATAGACCAGACAGTCTGGCTCGGAAACAGGGTAACCTGAGACTCGAGCCACAAGAACATTTCTTGTACCAAAACAACTTGGGAAGATGAGCTCGGCCACGTACGGGAAGCCTCCTGAAATTGCACAGAACCTCTGGAGTGGCGTGCAAATTCACAGCAGCATAGCTTCATTTTGAAGCTCGTGAGAAGCCCTTTCAAGTGGCTTTTGATCTGTCTTTCTAGAGGCAATTCTGCATCTAGCATTTGCTCCACATTTTTTTCAGTTGGGAGGGAAAAGTAGAGCTCAAAACCACATTCAAATACCTTGGGCTAACCCCATACTGACTGCAAAGTCACCCCTGAACGGCCATAGGACTCTTTGTATGCGCTATAGGGCATCTTTCAGTGTGTTTTGGTAAAAGGGGTTGTTTTTTTCCAGTTAGCTAGAGATTTAACCATGTATTACCTGGACTACTGGGGGTTAAGTTTTTTAAAAGTCTCAAGATGACCTTGTATGAAGCTGTCCTATGATGGAAAAGACTTTTTAAAAAAAAAAAAATCACTAAAGTTTGTGCAGACAGACGGATTGGTAAAACATTATGTCTGTGCTGGAATATCTTCATTGGCCCCAGTCATACGGGCCAGAAAACGCGGGGGAGAGGCATGGCAGTTCGCCCCAGAGCTAAATAAGGCGCGGTAGCCCGATCACACGGGCCACCAGGTTGCCACACTCCAGCTCTGCGCTCTGATCACACCGCGCTGCTGCAGCACAGCAAAAAAGCAGCAAAGTGCGCATGCGCCATTGGGGGGGCAGGCCGCTGTTGGTGTCTTGTGTGTGCGCTTGCGCTGTTCAGCTTTGGTGTAAGAACATAAGAACATAAGAGAAGCCAATGTTGAATCAGGCCAATGGCCCATCTAGTCCAACACTCTGTCACACAGCGGCCAAAATATACCAGGTGCCATCAGGAGGTCCAGCAGTGGGGCCAGGGCACCAGAAGCCCTCCCACTGCTGCCCCCTCCAGCACCAAGAATAGAGTGCATCACCTGCCCCAGACTGAGAGTTCTCATTCTATACCCTGTGGCTAATAGCCACTGGTGGACTTCTGCTCCATATGTTTATCTAATTTCCTCTTGAAACTGTCCATGCTTGCAGCTGCCACGACCTCCTGTGGCAGTGAATTCCATATGTTAATCACTCTTTGGGTGAAGAAGTATTTCCTTTTATCTGTTCTAACCCGACTGCTCAGCAATTTCATAGAGTGCCCACGAGTTCTTGTATTGTGAGAAAGGGAGAAAAGTACTTCTTTCTCAACCTGCTCAATCCCATTCATAATCTTATAAACCTCGATCATGTCACCCCTCAGCCGTCGTTTCTCCAAGCTAAAGAGCCCCAAGCATTTTAACCTTTCTTCATAGGGAAGGTGTTCCAGGAAGGTGGTGTGCATCCCATGGACACTTACAACATCCGGAAACCCCAGGGACATGGGCAGGCATCAGAAGCCGCGGGATACTGGTGCTCCCGTGATCAGACGCCAGACTTTGCCCCGGGGTTTCTGGAAACTAGTACTTCCGACCTACTAGTTTTTTACTCCGCGTTTTCCACGGGAAGCCGTGGGTTGGCCACGGGAAGACTACACCTCCCAGATGTGCTCATATGATCATGCACGGAAAGTCTGCAGGGCTTCAGCGGGGCAAATGCTCAGTGTGAACGGGGCCATTGTTTGCCTGTTTATTCCAACATTCAATTGCATGTGCCATTGGGTCCCTTCAAACCCTATAACAGCCTGGAACCCACATCACTGGAAGGACTGTTTTCTCTCCCAGCAACATAAATACACACACACACAAAAAAAAAAACCCCACAATCCCTCTCCAACTGTACATTTCTAGTCTACCTGCTGCTAGTGATTAAGGTCTGAAGGTTGTTTATCCTTCCTTTGCTTTTGGTGTAGAGAGCCAGTTTGGTGTAGTGGTTAGGAGCACGGACTCTAATCTGGGAGAACCAAGTTTGATTCCCCACTCCTTCACATGCAGCCAGCTGGGTGACCTTGTGTCAATCATAAGATCTTCGTCGTGGTCTCTGTGCAGTCCCACACATGGGTTGGGCGCCTGCGCACGACCTCGTTCGGAGAAACTTCTAGAGCTTTGCCTCAGAAGAGCTTTTGGCGGGCTCTCCCCCCGCCCTGGGGGAGGAGACATGCACTGCGCATGCCCAGAGCGGGAGAGAGAGCCACCTCCCACTCAGTTCTTCTTCGACCGCCTTCGTGTTCACACCTCGTTCCTATCGTTCCTCCATTTACCTCAGCTGAGTATATCTTTCTTCGCTTTCACTTATTTTTCCATCTGCTTCTTTCTCTTCTGAAAAATATTTACAAAAAAAAAAAAAATCTTTGTCTATCTCTCTTCCCCCCCCCTCCTTTCTTTGGAGGGTGGGTGGGGATTTTTGTATGGGAAAGACTCAATTCTTTAAGGTCTGTCGTCGTTGCCCTGCTAAAATTCCATCCAATGACGGGTACGACCTTTGCTTAGTTTGTTTGGGTGAGGCCCATAGAGTAGATTCTTGCCCTCATTGCGCGAGTTTCACTCGTCAGGCTCGCCGTAATCGAGAGGCTAGGCTCAAAGCTCTTCTTGTTGAATCGGCTCTGCGTCCCACAATGTCTTCAGGAGCTTCCCAGGTCTCAGTAGCCAAAAAATCGGACACCTCCTCGAAGGCACCGAAACAGAAACCTAAGCGGGCTGAAGATAAGACCCCTTTGAAGTCGAAGGCCACGCCCTCTGCTTCGGTTTCGAAAGTGGACCCCATCGTCGTGACTGGGTTGTCGACGTCGATGCCGGCCCTCGCCTCTACATCCCATAAGTCTGCGGCTCGACAACAGACTCCGCAGCACTCCCACTCGTCACCTACGGAGACGATACCGTTGGGCCAGTTGACCAGATCGCCTCCGCACCTGTCTCCACGAACAGGCTCCCGGTCTCCACGGAGGCGCTCCACTACCCCGATCCACACTTTGGACGAGGGTCTGGTTGTGCACCGCCATGTGCGGTCCCGATCCCGATATGGTCGTCGATGCCTGCTCCGTAGGCAATCCCCGTCGTCGTCCGATTCCGCCTCTGACCACCAATGCTGGTCCTGTGAAGACCGTCGGGAGCGTCCGGATGCGGCCTACTATTATTCGAGGTCTCCAACACCGGAGAGACACCGCTATGACCGAATCCGGCATTTGGAACGTGGAGATCAGGCCCACGCCCCTGACCGCCCTCGGCGCTCGGCATCTGTGGCCTCGGCTCATTCTGCCTCCCGGGAACAGCCTTCTGACCTTCCCAGAAATCGGGACGCCCCGAGGAGTTCCCCAATGGAACCTCGACACCGTCCTGCCATCGACCATCCGGTCGTCGACCTTGTCCAACCCCGATCCTCCTCTCCTATGTCGATCTCAGACAGGTCGGATTCGGCGGAGTTCGATCCCGAGGTCTCTCGGATCGAGGACGAGCCTCAACGCTCGGGGTCGATTTCACCTACGGAGGGCCCTAAGGCATTTTTGGAGCTCATTACCAGGATGGCGACTGCCCTCCAAGTTCAGGGCTTTACGGAGTCCCCAGCAGTGACCGACGTCATTCACCGATTGGTCCAGGCTGATCTTCCTCCGTCTCCCGTCTTGCCTTTGCTGCCTGTCCACCTTTCTGTGTTGAAAGAGTCATGGGAACACCCGGCTTCGATCCCTCCGGTTTCGAGGCGCTATGATGGGTTGTACAGGATCCAGGATGCTCCTGGCAAATTCCTCCTTTCTCAGCCACCACCGAACTCCATGGTGGTTCACTCTTCTTCGAAATCGAGGCAGCCTGCTCGCCAGTCCACGCCCCCTGACCTTGAGGGTCGTAAACTGGATCTTCTGGCCAAGATGTACTCTCTGGCCTCCATGAATCTCCGGGTCGATACTTATCTGTCTTATTTGTCTGCTTACGCATTCAACGTTGCCAATGCAATTCGCCCTGTCCTGGAGTTTGTTCCGGAAGAGCACCGTCCCACTCTCTCGGCTGCCTTGTCTGAGGTTTGTGCCATATCAAAGCAACAAATCAATTCCGTTCGTCATGCAGTCAATTGCTCCTCTAAACTCCTGGTGTCTTCTGTCGCTCTCCGGCGTCATGCTTGGCTGCGGGGCACATCTCTACAACCGGACATCAAGTTCCGTGTAGAAGACCTCCCCTTTGACGGAAACGGCCTTTTCCACTCCACCACCGACGAAGTGTTGAAGGCTGTCGATGAGAGTCGTAAGCAGGCCCGAAACCTTGGAGTCTCGGCTGCACCTTACCATCCCAGAAACCGTTCCTGGAAACCTTCCACCTCCAGGCGATACCTATCTCCGGCACCTCACTCCCAATGGAGGAGAAAACCGTATGACTCCCGTCCTCCTTCCAAACACCGTTCCCAACCTACCAAAAAGCCGCCGCAGCCTAAGCAGTCTGTTTGACTGTCCCCACCGTCTCTCTCCAACGTCGTTCACTCCTTCCGTCCGTACCCGCCTCTTCCCCTTTCTACCAGCCTGGGAACAAATTTCAACCGACTCCTGGGTCCTCACCATCCTGCGGGTCGGGTACGCCATAGAGTTCGTTTCGCCTCCGATCCTCCCACACTTTGTCGTCACGCCTCCAGACCCCCTCCTTGATCTCGAGGTTTCTGCTCTCCTTGCCAAGGGGGCCATCGAGGTCGTCCCGGAGGCGCAATGAACTCTCGGCTTCTACTCGAAGTATTTCCTGGTCCCCAAGAGAGACAGCGGCTTCAGACCAATTATGGACCTTCGGGATCTCAACCGTTACATTCGGTATCAGAAATTCAGAATGGTCACTCTGCAGTCGATCCTCCCTCTCATTCCACGGGCAGCATGGCTCGCATCTGTCGATCTTCAAGACGCATACTTCCATGTCACGATCCGTCCCCAACATCGGCGGTTTCTCCGGTTCGCCGTTGGAGATGCCCACTACCAGTACAGGGTGCTTCCCTTCGGCCTTTCTACAGCTCCGCGGGTGTTCACCAAGCTGATGGCTGTGGTGGTAGCCGAACTCCACCGACGGGGAGTCACTCTTTATCCTTACATCGACAACTGGCTTCTCGTAGCTCCAACGCCAACTCAGTTGCTCCACGACACTCGGGAGACACTCTCCCTTCTCCGTGCTCTCGGGCTTTACGTCAACCATGCCAAGTCCTCCCTTCAGCCCCTCCAAATCCTTCGATTCCTCGGGGCTCGACTTGACACCAACCTCGAAGCGGCTTTCTTTCCGGAGTCCAGGGCTTCCGACATTCGGGCGATGGTGTCCGCCTTTCAGACGTGTCTCCAACAATCCGCCCGTTCTGTTATGAGGCTCCTCGGTCACTTCGCCTCCACGGTGTTCGTTGTCCACAACGCTCGGCTGAAGATGTGGCCACTTCAGCTCTGGCTCCTACGTGCCTTCGATCCCCTCCGGAGGCCTTGGCACACAGTTCTGTCGATCCCACAAACCGTCCTCGCCTCCCTCGAGTGGTGGGCTCAACCTATCCACCTCCTTTCCGGGATGCCCTTTCGTCCTCCTCCTCCCGACTTGCTGTTGACCACAGACGCTTCCCTCTCGGGTTGGGGAGCCCGGAGCGGAACGCTTACTGTTCAAGGGGTTTGGTCTGCTCGAGATGCAACTCGCCACATAAATTACCTGGAGTTGCAAGCGATCTACCTGGCTCTTCGGTCCTTTCTTCCGACCCTCCAAGGCCGTGTCGTCCAAGTGGCTTCCGACAGCACCACGGCTGTTTATTATGTCAACAAACAGGGCGGCACTGCCTCTGTTCGTCTCTGCACCTTGGCGATAGACCTCTGGTCCTGGTGCCTCCGTCACTCCATCACGCTCTCGGCGATCCATATTCCCGGGGATCAGAATGTCGATGCGGACCGGTTGAGTCGTTCTGCCTCATCGGACAACGAATGGTCCATTCCCCTCCGGTATCTTCGGCCTCTGTTTCAAGAGTTTGGTCACCCATCTGTCGACGGCTTCGCGTCCGTCGACAATGCTCGATGTCGCCTGTTTTTCAGCAGGGGTCCCCCGTCTGCTCGGTCGCTCGGGGATGCCTTTCTCCACAAATGGAACGGAACCCTGTTTTATCTGTTTCCTCCGTTCCCTCTCATCTCTCGGGTCGTGCAGAAAATTCGTGCAGACTGCACCTCCTGCATTCTGATCACTCCGTGGTGGCCACGCCAGGTCTGGTTCCCGCACCTGCTTCAACTCTCCTGTCGTTCCTTCCGTCCCCTCCCTGTCGTCCCAGATCTCCTTTCTCGGGCCCGAGGAAGAATCATCCATCCCAATCCGGGATTTTTCAAATTAACGGCCTGGAAGATCCAGCCCTAGACTTCCTGCCTCAGGTCTCTGAAATCCTCCTGAATGCTAGGAAGCCTTCTACTCGACGTTCCTATCAGTTCAAGTGGAACAGATTCCAATCCTATGCTACTGATCACTCCTTCGATCCGATTCGATCATCTCTCCGTGAGATCTTCGCCTACATTGTGCATTTGAAGGATGCGGGCCTGGCATACTCGTCCTTGAGGGTTCATTTGGCGGCGATCTCCGCCTACCACCCCCTCATACAAGGCTCGTCAGTGTTCTCCCACCGTCTCACCAAGACGTTCCTCAAGGGTCTTCTTCGCATGTGCCCGCTTAGGAAACCGTTGGTGCCTTCCTGGAGCTTGTCTCTAGTCCTTTCTCAACTCATGGCTAAACCGTTCGAGCCGATGGCTACCGCCGACCTCAGGTTAGTGTCCTGGAAGACGGCTTTTCTCGTAGCCATTACCACTGCACGCAGAGTAGGGGAGCTAGCTGCCTTCAGGGCCGATCCCCCCTATACCGTTTTTCATAGGGAGAAGGTGGTCCTTAGAACAGATCCTTCCTTCCTCCCTAAAGTCATCTCTGCCTTTCACCTCTCTCAGTCGTCTGTTCTGCCTACTTTCTTCCCGAACCCGACTGATGCCTCTCAAAGAGCCCTGCACTGTCTAGATGTGCGCAGAGCGCTCTCTTTCTATCTACACAGGACGCAGCCCATACGTAAATCTCCTCGGCTGTTCCTAGCTTATGGCCCCCTCACGTGGGGGAACCCATTTCCTCTCAACGTCTCTCTAAGTGGGTGACTTCCACCATAGCCCTTTGCTATGAGCTGACGCGTCAACCCGTTCCTACCTGTCTCACTGCCCATTCCACACGGGCGGTGTCGACGTCCACCGCTTTCCTGGCCGGTGTCCCGTTGGAAGACATCTGTGCGGATGCTACGTGGTCCTCGGCATCGACCTTCGTGACCCACTATGCACTCGACGTCCGAGCTCGGCGGGATGCTGCCTTTGGTCAGACGGTACTGCGATCTCTCTTCGCTTGACCCTGCTGGACCCTCAGGTAGGACCCGTGGGTGATTTTTTTTTATGGTGATGCTGTATCTTAACCATTATTTTTGTGTCCTTTCCAGCTGCCAGCTCCCTCCTCCGACTGGTTCAGCTCTTGTAATCACCCATGTGTGGGACTGCACAGAGACCACGACGAAGATAAACAGGTTGCTTACCTGTAACTGATGATCTTCGAGTGGTCATCTGTGCAGTGCCACAATCCCACCCAGCCTTCCCCGCTGCTGGCATCTCCAGATTTCCTTCTTTGGATTCTTTGGCCTTGACAGTGGCGGTCGAAGGAACTGAGTGGGAGGCGGCTCTCTCTCCCACTCTGGGCATGCGCAGTGCATGTCTCCTCCCCCAGGGCGGGGGGAGAGCCCGCCAAAAGCTCTTCTGAGGCAAAGCTCTAGAAGTTTCTCCGAACGAGGTCGTGCGCAGGCGCCCAACCCATGTGTGGTACTGCACAGATGACCACTCGAAGATCATCAGTTACAGGTAAGCAACCTGTTTTTCTCTCAGAACTGTTCTCAAGAGCAGTTCTCAGGCAGAGTTCTCTTAGCCCCACCTACCTCACAGGGTGTCTGTTGTGGGGGAAGGAAGAGAAAGGAGATTGTAAGCCGCTCTGAGACTCTGAATGAAGGGCGGGGTATAAATCCAGTCTCCTCTTCTTCTTTTCAAACATGGTGCCTGACATGTGGTGTCTCCCACCAGGGGAAGTCGGAAGAGCCCCTTTGCTGGTAATGGTTAGAAAGGAACAGAAAGCTGTTTCATGTTGGAGATCTTTTTATTACGATACATCAATACAGTCTTTCCATTTTTAGCTGCCTTGCTGTGGTGTTGATCTGATCTTTTTTCGGATGCCTCTGGGGAATTCCTTTTGCAAGCTGCCTTGACTGCTTCAGTGAAAAGACAGGGGATAGACATTTTTAAATAGGTCAATCAACAAAGCATGAGCTTGCAATCTCAAAAGACTTATCTGCAGGTACGCTGGTAGGAGCTGGAAAGCTGTGAGACAGAGAGCCATTGGATCCCATCTCCCTGTGTCCTGGCAAGTGGCCATAGGCATTAGGAAGGAGGAAGGGCCTTGTGGGAGACGTTATGTAGATCGTAAATGGCCTCAAAAGGTCAGGAAGTAAAAAGGTGTGAGGAAAAGAAGGGAGTCAGGGTCCGGTCACACTGCCGTTTTGATCGGGATTCGCTGCTGTTTCCTTGCGCATGTCAGTTTCACATTCACACGTGCCAATCTGCCTTCCGCCCTGAAGCAGGCTTACTCGCGCAATGCTTCCGGGTTTTCCTGACCCCTGGAAAATCTAGTGTTTTCCTGGCACTTCCGCTTTGATTGCGTGATTTCGCCTATGTGGACAGCCCATCTCTCGCAAGGATTGCGATTAGGGCCATCTGAATGCTCTTTGTGCTTTTTTTAAAAAAAGCTTCCAGTTTGAGCACTTGAGCAAACATGCGCTTAATAAATCCATTTAACGTTTAATAACAGATTTATTAAGCGCATGTTTAGTCAAGCGCTCAAACCAGAAGCTTTAAAAAAAAAAAAACTCACAAAGATGGCCCTGGAGGCAGGAACGAGAGGCGGGGGCTCCGGCAGCCTGGATGGGGCTGGCAAGGAGGATGGCAGAGATGGCGTAGACGGCGGAGCCTATTTTCGTGAGGCAATGGCGGCAGCGGCGGCGGCAGCACCCCCTCCCCCCAAAGTGTCGGCAGGAGCTGCAGCCGCCCAAGCCTGGAAGGACGGCACAGCAGCAGGCAAGCGGGTGCTGGGAAAGAGGGGCTGGCTGCATGTAGACAGCCCAATGCGAATAAAAATGTTCCCGATTTAAATAAACCGGGAACAAAGTGCATGTCATTTGCAGTGTGACCAGAGCCATAGTCTAGGGAAATGTAAGTTACCGTGGAACTCAAGGCGCTGATATCTTCAGCTGTCTCTGACTTCCTGGAATCCTTCCATAGGTCAGTATCAGACTTCTGTCCCAAACTTCCACCAGCCGTAGATTTATATTGGATGCTTAGTTTAACATCTAATGCCTAGCTAATGTACTCAAAAAAATCTGATTAATATAAAAAATACTTTATTAGTTGCTGTAGATTTTCCGGGTTGGGTGGCAGGACTCTGTCTTTCTGTGTTATATCTCTGAGGATGCCAGTCACAGCTACTGGCGAAACGTCAGGTCCTACAATGCCAAGACCACGGCCAGACAACCCGGAAGATCTACAACAGCTAATGAACTCTCTGTGTACTCTGTGAACTGACTCACAACTGGGTAACTTTATTTATTTTTTTCTTTTGGTAGATTTCGGTAGCACTGCTGATATCATTAAAACAATACCGCAAGATTTGTTTGCAGAGCTGGTAAGTTAACATCTGTCTCGAGTCCCACTTTATGAGATGTAGAAACATCCTCGTTAAAAATAATCACTATTTTTATAGCATTCTTGCTGCATCATGTGTCTGGACAGTGTCTGAACAGTGTTTAGAGAGTTCCTTATCCTTGTATTTCTGGAGCATAAATAGCCTCAAAGGAGAGCAAAGAAGGATCGTGCTACGATTTTGCCACTGGTGTATGGGACAGCCTAGAGTGAGAAGTCCTAGACTCTTCAGCCTTTCCGCAGAGGGAAGGTGCCGTTCGAGACCCGAGTGCCGCATGACGGAGTGAGTTCCCGTCTCTGGTCCCAGCTCCTGCCAACCTTTCAGTTCGAAAGCAAGAAATTGCGAGTAGATATATAGGTAACAGTGTTCTGTGTACCTTGGCATCTAGTCATGATGGCCACATGACCACGGAAATGTCTTCGGACAGTGCTGGCTCTTCGGCTTGGAAATGGAAATGAGCACCGCCCCCTAGAGTCAGATTCATCTGGCTTTCAAGCAAGGGAAACCTTTACCTTTACCTTTAGAGTGAGAAGTCCTAGACTCTTCAACCTTTCCTCAGAGGGAAGGTTCTCCAACCCCCTAATCATCTCAGTTGCCGTCTTCTAAGTGTGATATCATTAAAACAAGAATATTTTCTCATTCTATCTGAGGCCTTGAATTTAAAAACACAGAACAGAATATACCTTCATTGGAGAATTCCTTGTGTGGTTTCTTAAGTCCATCTCCCTTCCTCAAGTGCCATCAGCTCTGAATAATGAAGCTGTCACAAGGCTTGGGTTGGTTGCTTTTCTAGACACGAGGCTGATGATAAAATAACGCTTAGGGCTGCTCACTTGATGACAGGATGCTTAATTTCTTGATCATCTTTTAGATGACTACGTTGCAGATCAAAAGCTGATATGGGTGTCTCTTTGGAGGGACTTGCAGTTTTTGCATTAAGAGAAGCACCCACACCTTACCGGAAGGAAAGACCAGATCATCTTGTTTGTTCGCTTCCTACATCTTCCTGCAACAGTTTCCCAAAATAAGCCAAAATAAGCTTTGAAATCTTTGGTTAACCAATCAAAATATCCCTATGCCAGTTAATGCAACAAAACCTTTACTTAGTCTTATTAGTCTTGCTAATTACTTAGCAAGTTAATTAATTGATTATTTATACCCTGCCTTTTCCCCCAAAGAGGACTCAAAGTGGCTTACACCATTCTCCTTTCCTCCATTTTATCCTCACAACTGCCCCGTGACTCGTGAGGCAGGTTAGGCTGAAAGAGTGTGACTGGTCCAAGGTCACCCAGCGAGCTTCCATGGTCTGCCAGATACTAGTCTGACACTCTTAACCACTTACACCCGTGTTAAATCCTGTAGCTCCAGCTAGAGTACTGAAGTTGTCCCATCCAGGTCTGCTCTCCCATGAGGCTAATGGTCAGCTATGTAACGTTTATGACCATTTATTGCTTTTTGCCATTTAAAACTCTGTTTTAATTATTTTATTATGGATTATTTTTATGAAGTATTTTGATTCTTTACTGTGAAATGTTTTAACTTTTGTTGTTATCTGCTCTGAGATATAAGCCAAAATTAATAAATAAATAAAATTTGATTCCTTTCGGGGAAACAGAGTTCTCTAAATTACGTTGAAGAGACTTGCAAATAAGTCTGGCTGTCTTATTAGCATTGGAATCTGTTTTCTTCGTAGCGTGCGCAAATTATCTTCGGTGTCAGATCTCAGGAGTAAATACAGTGGAACTGTGTCAGGTAAAATGGATTGCTTCCATTTGTAGGCAAGCTACTTGTAGGTACTTTTTTTTTTACTGTTTTCATTGTGACACTTTGAATTTGTGTTTGTTTCCCCAGAGATTTCAAACAGCTGGGATTGAAATTAGTGCTAATGACTTGGCAAAGGTAGTTAATGTTGTTTCCTCTGTATTCAGGTAAGTAAACAGGTCTTTGGTTCCCCTTTGTTTACCACATACATGCCTAAGTTGTACAGAGAAGGAACAAAAAATTATTGGTAGGCTGGGGGAAAAGAATAGAAGTGTATCTCATATTCCAGTTTTCTTTCCACTTCTTTGCCACCCACAAACTTTTGTGCAAATTGTAGACATTCATTGTGCCTAACTGGATGAATTTTAGTTCAATGTTGTGAACTTGAAGGCATAAAACGTTTGATTAAACGATGCGGCTTCTAAGGTCTCTTTTTAATGGAAAGGCAGAAAACTGAGGCCTGGCCCTTGCACTCAGCAGGAGAAGAAGTTAAGCCCAAGCAAGGGCTGTACCACTTCAGGGTGCAGGTGATGGTCTTCAAGACAGAATGCTTCTCCATACAAGAAGATGTTCTCTGTATAAGAAGATCTTCTCCACAAAGAAAAACAAAACATTACAAAGAACTTCTTCATTCCACTGAACAATAAAACCCAGATCTTCATCTCCAGGGTCTTAAGCAAGGAAAGGTCTCTTCCAATCCTTCTTCTGAGATCCTTTTAGTAGATGCCAGGGACTTGGACTTTCTAGAACAGGGATCACCAATATCACCAACTAGAGTTGTCAGGTCTGGGTTGGAAAATATCTGGAGAGTTTAGGGATGGAGCCAGGAGAGGGCGGGGTTTGGGGAAGGGATGGTCCTCAGCATAGTACAATGCCATAGACTCCACCCTTCAGAGCCGCCATTTTCTCCAGGGGAGCTGACCTATGTCAGCTGGAGATCAGTTGTAAACGGAGATCCCCAGGCCCCACCTGGAGGCTGGTAACCCTATCACCAACACCATTTTTTTGTGCCCACCAAATGTTTTTAGGATGTGGGAGGGGCCAGGTAGGGCTTTTGCCCAGCAAGGCTTCTCATTGACTATTGGAGATTTAATTGAATGTGCAGATTTTTTAAAATCTGATTTTTTAGCAGCTGTCACCACAATAAAGGGACCTGCGCTGTGTTCACTGAAGTTAAACTGCAGCAATCATTTTGTGGCTGACTCGGCCTCCTATGGCAAACCATTTTGTGGCTGAGCCCACTATGCTGGATCAGAACTCCAAATAGGCCTGCAGGCTTGAAAAGGGTGGGGGGGGCCTGATCTAGAAGTCATGTGCTCTTCCGTTTGAGTTGAAAACCATGGGGGCTCAAATTCCTGCTCAAGTTTCGTCCATCTCCATCTATCGGTGCCTTCTGTCACTGGGTGAAGACTTTTTTTGTTTTGTTTGCCGTGCTCCCAGTAATGGTTATTGGCCGTTCTCTGGTATTGTTTGTTACTTGTTTTTATTGGATTGTTTTAACATTTTTAAATATTGTTGTTAATGGTTTAATGGTTCAAATGTTTTTATGTTCACCGCCTTGTGGGCCCCGATCAGGTGGAAAGGCAGCATAAAAGTGTTTTAAATTAAATCATGTGTGTCTAAAAGCCAGTGTGCTGAATAGACACCCTTGAATAAAGCTGGCTGGATCCTAGGAGTAATACCATGTTGAGCTCATTGCATTAAAAAGCATGGCTCGCAAACATGCCCAGTCATGAGGTAAATACATTCTGCTATGGAAGCTTACTGGGTGACCTTGGGCCAGTCACATACTTTCAGCCTGACCTACCACATCGGGTTGTTGTGAGCAGTGTTCCCTCTAAGCTGAGTTAGTGTGAGCTAGCTCACAGTTCTTTAGCCTCCAGCTCACACATTTTTGTCTTCGCTCAGGAAGGATAGCTCGAGAGCAAACTAATTCACGCAGCAGCCAAATTGCTCACTCACAACTTTAATGTCAGTAGTTCATGAAATAGAATTTTTGCTCACAAGACTCCACAGCTTAGAGGGAGCATTGGTTGTGGGGGGGGGGAATGGAGGCAAAGAGGATGATGGAAGCCACTTTGTGTCTGCATTGGGAAGAAAGGAGGGGTATAAATGAAATAATTTTGTTAGAAATATGTATAAGTAAATTATAAGACCGTAATTCTCATTTTTTTAAAACAGTACAGCAGCAAAAAATAAGCTGTCATCAGAAGAACTTTATACAAGACTAGGAAGTGCAGCGGATACTTTGCCAAAACAAGCCCTGCAGGTTATTCGGCATGTGTGGAATAAACAGGGGAACTCCATCGCTGGGTCTGAAGATGCTAATAACATAGGAATGGTTGGCCAGGTAAGCACTTCAGGACAAGTTTGCAGAGGCAGAGCAGACTTCAACAGAGCACAGCGGTAAAAAATGTGCAGTCGTTTTTCTTTGGGAGGGGTGCCAAAACTAGTTTCCAGTTTTCACCTGGCACAGGACATTGTTTTACCAGTTTTCCTCCCGTCACCAGCGTCAGAGGCTGAGAAGACACTAAATTCGCTAGATGTCAAGATATCTTTATTGTTATATTTAAATAGAACAAAACCTTTTCGCAAAACCTCCCATTTGTTTTTGTGTCATTTGGGTTTCTCTGAAGGGGAGACCAGCCTCATCACAAACCATCTCCAGATGGATAGTCTCCGCAATCCGCTTTTGTTATGAACAGGCCAAGTTACCCAGCCCGCTGGAGGTCTGGGCACATTCCACACGAGCTCAGACAACATTGGATGCATTTTGAAAGGGCACTCCTGTGGCAGACATCTGCAGAGCGGTTATATGATTGTGGGTGGAATTCTGATTCTGTGTGACTCCTCTGGTTTTGGCATCCTGTACTCCAATGATTTGCTTGAAATTCAGGCTTCATTTTAGACCAGTTTATTTAAGTTACACTCTAAAACATTTTTAAATATATTCTAAAAAGAAAGCTATTTTTTAAAAAAAATCCAACCTGGTCAGTTACCAGTAATAAAGAATCTTTGAGCAGTTCTCTCAGAGCTCTCTCAGCCCCACCTACCTCCCAGGGTGTCTGTTGTGGGGAGGGGAAGGGAAAGGAGATTGATTGTAAGCTGCTCTGAGACTCCTTAGGGTAGTGAAGGGCGAGGTATAAATCCAATCTCCTCCTCCTCTTCTTATAAGAATAATAATAATAGGCCTCTCTAAGATCCACTGACTAACCCATAGTATATAGAATTTCCAGTTGTGTTCCTAGAATCCTACATTTCCTCTGAAGCTTATTGGGGGTTCCTCAATAACAAGATGAGAGAGAACAGACCAACTTCCCCAGAAGGCTGTTTGATCTCTACTCTTGCTCTTCCTCCATAGCCCAGTGCTGCAGTGTTAACTTATGCTCTAAAGTTGCCTTGCATTTCCCTCAGCAATGATGAGGCTTGGCTAGTCTGGTAAGAGCCCTGCAGAAACATGCCCTAGAATGCTCACCAGCACACAGGGGCACAGTGGAAAACATTTCCTCAAGGTAGAAAGTCCAAATAGCACTAGCTTATAGTATTAAAGAAAACCTTAGTTGTTGAATTCCAGCCATGGATTACTACGGTGGTCCCCAGTGTAGTGCCTTTGGGTGCTATGGTGCCTCTCGGTGCCTTTCCTTGAGGGTACAAAGTGTTTTTAGAAAGTGGGCAGGGCCAGTGGGTCTTTTGCCCAGCATGGCTTCTGATAGGCCACTGGAGATTTGATTGGCTGTGCAGATTTTTAAAAACATTGCCCCAGCAACAGCCACCACCACAGCACAAGAATCTTCCCTGGGTGACTGAAAGTAAACTGCGGCAGCCATTTTGTGGCTGGCTTTGGCTCCGCCGGTGGCCATTTTATGACAGTGCCCACCGTGCTGTGTCAGAATTCCAAAGGTGCCTGCAGGCTCAAACAAAGTGGAGAGCGCCTGGATTATTACGGTCTCCTGAATGACAGGGCAGATTCTCCCCATTCCACAGAACTCCGGTTGGCCACAGCAAACTGTTCATCAATAAGCGTCCGGGTGGTCTGTTTTTGTTTGCAGCTTATTGACTTCCAGTGGAAGCTGGGGATGGCAGTCGGCTCCGACAGCTGCCGATCTTTGAAATGCCCTTACATTACGATGGCAGTAAAAGTGGCTGATGCTTCAGGGCACGTCACGAGCAAATCTTTTGAAATGACCATCCCACAATTTCAGGTATGTTGTCTGCTCTAGCCTCTCTGAAAGGCTGACATGTGTCCCTGCAGATCAACTCTGGTACACGATACAGAGGAAGCATCATTGATTTCTAGGTATATTGTGAGGAAACTACATATAGCTTTAAGGGTTCCATGACTGGTATTCCCGCAGTGTCACTGGGCACTAAAAAGCAGCTTTAGGTGGGGGTGCTGATATGGATTGGGGCTGTAAGGTCAGGAAACAGGGAGTTTGCTTTTCTTTAAGCCCCAATAGCACAAAAGGTAAAAGTAAAGGTTCCCTTGCTTGAAAGCCAGTCGAATCCGACTCTAGGGTTGCAGTGCTCATCTCCGTTTCAAAGCCGAAGAGCCAGCACTGTCCGAAGACGTTTCTGTGGTCGTGTGGCCGGCATGACTAAACACCAAGGCTCACAGAACGCTGTTACCTTCCCACCGAAGTGGTACCTATTTATCTACTTGCAATTTCTTGCTTTCGAACTGCTAGGTTAGCACAAAAAGACAAGTACAATTTCGCCCTGACCTGGATAGCCCAGGCAAGACTGATCTTGGAAGCTAAGCAGGGCTGACTCTGGCAAGTACTTGGAAGGGCGACCGCCAAAGAATACCAGAGGTGCGATGCAAAGGCAGGCTAATCAAGCCACTGCTCTGAAAAACGTCCAGTCCCCCAGTAGGGGTCGCCAGGAGTCAACCATGACTTTCAGGCAGGCACACAAACGCACACACATATATTTTAAAAAAGGAAAAAGACAAGTACAATTTGAAAATAGATGCTTGTCTCGTTTCCTTGGTGAGGCTTAAAGCAACTGGGTAGGGACACTTTAGATGGCAGAAATGGTGGTGAGTGGGGATAGTTATCCTTTTACCCAGCACTTTTGCCCTGATCTGTATCCCCCCCCTCCCCTCCCCTCCCCTCCCCGTTGCTCTTGTTTAGGGGCAAATGATCCATCTGGAGTTCCAGTTCCGGAACTTCAGTGCCACATGTGGCCCTTGAAGTTTGGAGATTAAACAGAGGAAGACCCAAAGCAGCCAGTCAGTGAAGCAAAACGAGAAGGAAGCAAATACAAAGCATTTCATATTGAGTGTTTCACAGGGCTCTTTTTGTAGCAGGAACTCCTTTGCATATTAGGCGACACATCCCTAAAAGTAGCCAGTCCTCCAAGAGCTTACAGTAGCCCTTGTAAGAAGAGCTTTGTAAGCTCCTGGAGGACTGGCTACATTAGGGGTGTGTCGTCTAATATGCAAAGGAGTTCCTGCTACAAAAAGAGCCCTGATGTGTTTGAAAGTGCATATATTAATGTGGAATTTGCTGCCAGAGGAGGTCGTGGTGGGCATGAGCTAGGGTTGCCAACCTCCAGGCAGGAAATACAAAAACTGAGGGTCACAGTGTCAGGAAGATATGCAAAAGTATATAGCACTGTGTATATCAGATTTATGTTCAAGGTAAATGTGCTTTTTATTTTTTTTTATTTTTCTATACTGTTATATAAACATTGGTATCAAATATTATCAAAAATAGGTTTCACCCAAACAAAACATCAAAGTGCAGGTTTACATTCTGTTCAAATATTCAGACAGCACCTTGTCATAATCACGACCATTAGACCCACAGGACTCTAGTAATTTACCCGTTTTGAATACAGTCCTTTTCAAGGACTGTGATGTATATAAAGGACAATAAGGCACAATAATTTCTCTTTCTGAGCACAAAAACTCTTAAGATAGCAGCATATTTTCTAGGGTCCCATGGGCACCCTTGCGGCAGACGTAATAATGCTGTCTAAGGTAGCATATCTCTCAAGTTCTAACACGTTGCCGCCACCTGATTTGAGGACAAAACTCTATAGTTTTAAGCTGGTTTCGTCCTTCGACTATTGATTGATCCTATGCTGGGAGCAATGCTCCCTCTAAACTGTGGAGTCCTGTGAGCAAAAATTCTACTTTGTAAGCTACTGGCATTAAAGTTGTGAGGCAGTGATTTGGCTAATGCATAAATTAGGTTGCTCTGGAGCCCCTCCTTCCTGAGCTAAGACAAAACTGGAGGCTTAAAAAAACTGTTGCGATAGCCCATACTAACTTCAGCTTAGAGGGAACAGTGGTTGGGAGTGCTGAGAGGAATCCAGAAGGAGCCATGGATTGGAAGTGGGCCAAGCACATTAGCAAAAGGGTGCGCTTTTCAAAAGCGCAGCATCGATTCTGGCTGGAATGGATGCCAAGCAAGGCAGTATTCTCAGAGCTTGGATGTTCTCTGAAAGGTTCTAACCAGATGCAAGTGCATGCTTATGGGTACCATTTTAAAAAAAGTTATGTCTAGTTCAGCTCTCTGTGAGGGCAGCTTGGGTAGAAAAATGAAGGCATTCCAAAAGGGCTGCAAACAATTTTACACATGGCATTTTTCTTGCATATACCCATAAAAACTGTATATGTTGTCCTCAGTCGAAGATGACACACAATGATGCGTGTATTATAAAGCAAAGTATGCCACTGAGTCTGGAGAACTGGGTGTGATTCCTCATTCCTCCACATGAAGCCAGCTGGGTGAACTTGGGCCCCTCACAGTTCTCTCAGAGCTGTTCTCTCAAGAGCAGTCTGCTTGAGCCAGTTTGGTGTAATGGTTAGCATGGACTCTTTATCTGGGAGAACTGGGTTTGATTCCCCACTCCTCCACATGCAGCTGCTGGATGACCTTGGGCAAGCCGCATTTCTCTGAGAGCTGCTCTCACGAGCGGTTCTCAAAAGAACTCTCTCAGCCCCACCTACCTCACTGGGTGATTGTTGTGGGGAGAGGAAAGGAAGGGGATTGTAAGGCGCTCCGAGACTCCGAGTGAAGGACGCGATATAAATCCAACTCTTCTTCTTCCTCTACTTTGTGTGTCTTCCAAGACAAGAGATGAACAGAGGTGGGTTCAGGCCCATAGCGCCCACGGGGCCCACGGGGCCCAGCCCCCCCCCATGGTTTTTATGGGCCCCCTCCAATCCTCAGCTCCCCCTCCCCCTCTGCACAGCCTGCTGCTGCTCCCTCAAAAAAAGAAAAAAATCTAGTGCCGAGCCAAGGTTTCTGGCTGGCTCTCATGCTCCCTCCTCCTCCTCCTCCCACGGCGGCACTGCCGGTGGCTCCTCGCTGGGTTGGAGCGGGCGCGAGGAGCGGAGCCGGCGGTGCCGGGGAGACAAAGGAGACTGGATGGCGGGTGAGGGGGGACACACACAGAGGCTGGGAGGGAGGGGAGGAGGGCGGCAGGCAGGGCAGGAGCTCAGCCTGTGCGGGGCTCAGCCACCAGGCCATGAGGATGTTGCACTCCGGGCCACGGGGAGAGGGGAGGGGGGGGCTCCCTAGGTGCCCTGCAGACAATACAGCTGGGTCCCTCCTCCCCAGAACCTGCCCTGGTGGCCAGTCGCCAAGAGAGGTGGAGAGAGAGAGTGAGAGAGAGCGCCCGGCATGCCCGCAAGACCCAAGGGCTTGTGCACAGTGCCAGGGCTCTCCTCCCCCTTTGGTTGCAGCCGGGGCTGCCTTAGGAGTCCCAGCAACTAAATCAAAGTTAATTTGATTAACTTTGATTGGCTGGTGGGCCCCCCCTGGCCCCCTCCCCCAAAACTCCTTAGCTACGGGGCTGGGTGGGTTGCCATGGCTGCCTTCTGCACAGCAACCCCCGTCTTCCTGAGAGTTCTCCCTCACCCAAGTACTAACTGTGGCTGACCCTGCTTAGCTTCCAAGCCCCGCTGAGATAAGGCAAGGCTGGGCAGTCAGGGCCGCTCGCATGGATGATCAGGAAATGGGGATGGTCAGTGGTTCCTTCCCCACAGATGCACATGGGAGCATGAGTCTTTACCACCAATTGGTCCAGGCCCAACCTCTCGATGGGCACAGAAGCATGTTCTTTTCTGCTTTCTTCCACCCCTCTCATGCATCATTTTCACTCTTCCTTTTTTGGCATTAGCTATGGTAACAGTGTTATATCTATGCTGGCATTTTTGAGTTAGCCCTGGAGAGTAACATACTGGTGCAGGCTTCATGCTGCACTGTGGTTAGTTCTGGGAAGAGAAGGTAAGGGACAATTTGTGCTTCAGAAGCAAGCCTGCACCTGAGCCTGTGGAAGTCTCCCAGTGCGTGAAAGAGCCCTGAATGGGACTTGAGCTCTTACAAATACCAAAATACTTATGCTCTACTCCTCATTAATGATATGCAAAAATAATTCATGTGTCTTTTTTTTCTCCTCTTCCATTTTAGAATTTTTACAGCCAGTTCAAGGAAATGGCATCTGTTCTCGAGACTGTCTGAACGCCAGTTTAGCATTTTGTTTGAACCAAGCGGGCCTTTCTGTCTATTTTTAAAGCAAAACATCGGGTTTGTCATTCTCCTGTATTAAATAACTTGAGCAAGCCTGAGAGGCTGCCTGAGCAAGCCTGAGAGGCTGATGAGATTGTGTATTCCTCTCTCTTCCTGTTGCAAAGTAATGCACTATTTCAAGCTCTGAGGCTAACCATAGTTTGACATTACTTCACAACTGGCAAACTGTGGTTTGTCCTGCAAATTAGGATTCCAAAGAGTGCTGACGTTACCAGTGTGTGATTATGTTGCCATGCTTAAGGCATGCCACCAGTGTGTGATTATGCTGTGGCTTGTTGATGTGGTTGTAATGATAAACTGTGGCTTGCTGCAAACTTGGAATCACCAATTTCACCTTGGATTAAGCCTCCTTAATCCACGATCCTGGAAGGTCCCCAAGGCTTGTTCATCCAGCAGCGAGCTACGGCTTGTTCTGTCCATCAACTAGAACCAATTCCTGTTTGAAGGCACTTCTGAAGACCATTGACCTCTGTTAACTGCAACTTTCTTCTTGTGGACTGCAAAATGCATTTTTGAAATGCCAAACTCCCATTCCACAGAAGTATCCAAAGAGGTGGACCACACACAAGAGAAACTGAGAAAACGAAGATGTGACATAAATCTTAAGTCTTCTGTCAAAACTGTAGCACTTTCCACATACAGGGAACTAATTAAACCAGCAGTGCGCAGTGTATACAGTTCAGTATGATTGGTAAGTTAACAAATGGCAAAATGGCATGCCACAAAATATTCTGGAAGCCCAGATTCCATTGTTTCCTTCTAAGAACATTTAATCTAATTTAATAAAAATGTTGCTATGCCTTTATCCTCATAAATGTCTACTGTCAACCTGCCTCTGGCCCCAATTCAAAGTGCTGGCGTTGATCTCTGAAACCAGAAACAGCCTGGGACCAGGAGGGAACATCTGAAGCAGTGCCGAGAGGGTCCCCCTGCTCCGTGTCCCGGGGGCTGTCAGGGGCGGAGACAGTAGCTGTGGATCTGAAGGTCCTCCTGCCTTGCGGCTTCACGTCTCTGGAGTTGCCTTCCCCAGGGAAGCTGGCCTGAATCCTTTGTCTTGATATCTTGAAGGCTTCTTTAAGGAGGACTCTGAAAATTCGGGAAGGTGGTAAGAGCTGTTTTGAACCTTTAGCTGCTCGCTGAGGGTGCTGATCGCTGAAGCCCTCTAACCCAGGGGTGTCAAACATGCGGTCTGGGGGCCAGGTCAGGCCCCTGGAGGGCTTCTATCAGGCCCCCAATGGAACTGGCTGTTTTCTGTTTTTTCTTCCAGTTCTGCTGGTGCTGCATACTCAAGATTGCAACAGCACAGACATTTTGATGCAGTAATTCAGAGCAAGAGGTGTCAGCAGACACTGTTAAATAAACAAAATATTGCAAGAGTGCGAATGTTTTAAACATGTTTTTATTTTAAGTAAAAAAAAAACCCAACCCTTTGTGTTTGTGTCCTTTGTAAACTTTATATCTCTGCTACCTGGCATTACATTTTATGACACACGTGGCCCAGCCCAGCAAGGTCTCATCTATGTCAGATGCAGCCCTCATAACAAATGAGTTTGACACCCCTGCTCTAACCCTATGAGAGAAGCAGGGTTATAAAACCACAGTTATAAAACAACTCTACAACCGCTAGTAGTCTGGTCTACAAGACTGTTGAGGCAAAGAGAAAGGAAGGGGTCGGCCTACTTCAGGGCATCTCCCCTCCTTGGGGTCTTAGGCCTGTGTAGACACACACACTAATTCTCCTAGCTGAAAGACTGTGGGGAGAAAGAAGGAAGGGGCAAGGTGCCATAAACTCCTCTCTCAGGTCTGAGGCCTGTTGAGGTCCCCATGAGGAGCCTCTGGAGTAGGGTCGCTAGCTCTGAATTGGGAAATAACTGGAGGTTTTTTTGGGGGGGGCGAAGCCTGGGGAGGGTCTGGACTTCAGCAGGAAATCATGCCATAGACTAAAAAATAGCAGCAGCCAATTCCTCCAGGGGAACTGATCTATGTCATTTGGAGATGATCGACTGTAATAGTAGGAGATCTCTAGGCAACGCTACTCTGGAGGGAGTCAGCCCTGCCTGACCCTGTTGTCATGGTAAAATTGCCACAGTAGTCTTCCAGCAAGATGAAAACTTGAACCAAAGGATGAACAGGCATGCTGTAGACTCCTACTAGGGTTGGCAACTCCCAGATCCCAGCAGGGGTTCCCCCACTTTTGGGGGCTGTGGTGCACCACTGGCCGGCGGGGTAAACCCCACTTCCAAATAGGGATATTGTTGGGCAACATCCCTGATGTGATGATGTTCCCCATTAGTGACTTCATCACGCATGATGCTCTGGTCTGGGGCAAACTCGATGGTTTTGAAGCCAAAAAACCAGAGCATCGTGTGCAATGTCACTGATGCAATGACATCACTTCGAGGTGAGTCATTGTGTTGGGAGTCACCTGGCGACATCCCACCCACCCCTGGAATGGCCCCAAAGCCCCCTGCGAGGGGACCTGGCACCCCAAACTCCTACATGGAGACTGCACTTGTGGAAGGACACCTACAAGCAGTGAATAGGCCTTCCCCATCAAATAAGAACAATCCCTAAGTGTAACAAGTGGTCTTGGGTACACATGGGATGATAATGCCCCTGTACAAACCTGTGGTGCAGCCTCATTTGGAATAATGTGTACAGTTCTGGTCACCGCACCTCAAAAAATATATTAAAGCATTGGGAAAAGTACAAGAAAAGGCAACTGAAATGATTAAGAGGATGGAACACATTCCCTATGAAGAAAAGTTAAAGAGGATCTTTAGACTGAAGAAAGGACAACTGAGGGGTGACATGACAGAGGTTTACGAAATTATGCTTGGGATAGAGAAGGCAGAGAAAGTACTCCCTTTCTCACAGTACAAGAACTTGTGGGGAGTCAAAATTAATGAGTAGTAGGCTTGGAACAGATCAAAGGAAGTACTTCTTCACCCAAAGAGTAATTTATGTTGTTGTTCAGTCGCACAGTCGAGTCCGACTCTTCGCGACCCCATGGACCAGATTACGCCAGGCCCTCCTGTCTTCCGCTGTCCGCTGAAGTTTGCTCAATTTCATGTTCGTTGCATCGATGACACTGTCTAACCATCTCATCCTCTGCCGTCCCCTTCTTCTTTGACCTTCAATCTTTCCCAGCATCAGGGTCTTCTCCAGTGAATGCTCTCTTCTCATTTGGTGGCCAAAGTATTTGAGCTTCAGCTTCAGGATCTGGCCTTCCAGGGAACAGTCAGGGTTGATTTCTTTTAGGATTGATTGATTTGATCTCCTTGCAGTCCAAGGGACTCTCAAGAGTCTTCTCCAGCACCATAGTTCAAAAGAATCTATTCTTCGGCGCTCGGCCTTCCTTATAGTCCAACTCTCGCAGCCATACATTACTACGGGGAATACCATTGCTTTGACCATGCGGACTTTTGTTGGCAAGGTGATGTCTCTGCTTTTTATCATGCTGTTTAGGTTTGCCATCGCTTTCCTCCCAAGGAGCAGGCGTCTTTTAATTTCATGGCTGCAGTCACCATCTGCGGTGATCTGGGATCCTAGGAACGTGAAGTCTGTCACTACTTCTACGACTTCCCCTTCTATTTGCCAAGGAGTGATGGGGCCAGATGCCATAATCTTAGTTTTTTTGATGTTGAGCTTCAAGCCCACTTTTGCACTCTCCTCTTTCATCCTGAGCAAGAGACTCTTTAGGTCCTCTTCACTTTCTGCCATCAGAGTGGTATCGTCTGCATATCTGAGGTTATTGATCTTTTCCCCAGCAATCTTAACTCCAGCTTGTGATTCATCCAGGCCAGCATTTCGCATGATGTACTCTGCATATAAATTAAATAAGCAAGGTGACAATATACATCCTTGTCGAACTCCTTTTCCTATGCTAAACCAATCAGTTGTTCCATATCCGGTTCTAACTGTTGCTTCTTGACCCTTATACAGGTTTCTCAGGAGACATATGAGGTGGTCTGGTACTCCCATCTCTTTAAGAACCTGCCATAATTTATTGTGATCCACACAATCAAAGGCTTTAGCATAGTCAATGAAGCAGAAATAGATGTTTTTCTGGTACTCTCTTGCTTTCTCCATAATCCAGCGAATGTTGGCAATTTGATCTCTAGTTCCTCTACCTCTTCGAAACCCAGCTTGTACTTCTGGCAGTTCTCTATCCACGTACTGTTGGAGCCTAGCTTGTAGGATTTTGAGCATGACCTTGCTAGCGTGTGAAATGAGTGCAATTGTGCGATAGTTTGAACATTCCTTGACGTTGCCCTTCTTTGGGATTGGAATGTAAACTGACCTTTTCCAATCCTGTGGCCACTGTTGTGTTTTCCAAATTTGTTGGCAAATTGAGTGCAGCAGTTTAACAGCATCTTCTTTTAAGACTTTGAATAACTCAGCTGGGATACCATCACCTCCACTAGCTTTGTTGTTAGTAATGCTTTCATTAATTTATATCCCTCCCTTTCTCCCCAATAGGAACCCAAAGTGACTTACATCATCATTTTCCTCTTCTCCATTTTGTCCTCACACAAACTCTGTGAGGTAGAACAAAATCTGAGTCCAGTGACACCTTTGAGACCAACAAAGCCTAATTCTGGGTATAATCCTTCATAGGCACACGGAAGCTGATACCCAGAAGTAAACTCCGTTCACCTTAGAAGTGCCACTGGACTCAAACTTTGTTCTATTGCTTCAGACCAACTTAGCTGTCCACCTGAATCTATCTGTGAGGGAGGTTAGGCTGAGACTGTGTGACTGGCCCGAGACTGCCTAGTGAGCTTCCATGACCAAGCAGTGGTTTGAATCCAGGTCTCCAAGATCCAGTCTGACACTCTAGTGCCACCCCACATCAACTCAGTGGAGTGGGATTTGCTAGACACTAGACACAACTAGACAGGTTGTACCAGAATTTGGTCACTGACAAATTCTTAGGACATGGGAGATGAGCAAAGAATTCCCCCTGCTTATGTCTCCCCACTCCCCCCATTCATCTTTGGCATTTAAGAAATGACAAGTGTTATAATGGGAAATAAATCCCCTTTAGAAGAAGAAGACAAGAGATTGGATTTATACCCTTACCCTCCACTCAGAGTCTCAAAAGCAGCTTACAAACCTCTTTCCCTTCCTCTTCCCCACAACAGAAACCCTGTACATAAAAGAACATAAGAGAAGCCAATGTTGAATCAGGCCAATGGCCCATCTAGTCCAACACTCTGTCACACAGCGGCCAAAATATACCAGGTGCCATCAGGAGGTCCAGCAGTGGGGCCAGGACACTAGAAGCCCTCCCACTGCTGCCCCCTCCAGCACCAGGTTTGCAGCTTACAGATAGGTGAGGTGGGTGGGGCTGGGAGAGCTCTTTCAAGGACTGCTTGTGAGAGAACAGCTCTGAGAGAACTTCTGACTGACCCAAGGTCACACCAGCAGCTGCATATGAAAGCGTGGGGAATCAAACCTGGTTCTCCCAGATTAGAATCCATGCTCCTAACCACTACACCAGACTGGCTCTTTACTGGAGCTGTTTCTGAGTAAACATAGTGAAGACTCAGTTGTAGACATTGCCTGGGATTCACATTCTGCAACTGGAATAATTACACAGAAGCCATACAGTTGCCCTATGAAAGAACTGCATGCTTTGTTTCATATACTTAGTCAGACAATTAGCTAGTTTTATTCCTCCAAACTGCAGCTCCCTTGCCTGGCATGGCATGACCTAAATGGCATGACCATTGCCGGCTGCGGCAAATCGGCCCCAGACCCTTCCCCCACCTCCCCCGCAGAAACTTCCAGCGCGTCCCCCAGGCCCGGGACGGGGAGAGGAGGCGCGAGGAGTGGTTTTCCCTCCAGCGCGCCTGGAGAGGCGCGAGTAAAGCTCACAGGGCCAACGGCGGCCACGGAGCCTCCGCGCTGCGGCAAATCGGCCAGAAAAACTCCCCCCGCTTCCCCAGGGCCCAGGACGGCGCCCCAGACATCCTGAGGGCCAAAAACGCTCCCCGCACCTCCTCTCCCGGGCCCTTCTCGGGGCAAAACCACTCCTCGCGGCTAAAACCGCCGGGAGAGGAGCCGCGAGGAGCGCAATTCGCCCGTAGGAACCCAGGGGCAGCGGGCCGAGCCCGGGGGAGGCGGGGGAAACTTTTCGTGGGCGCGCAGGGCGGGGCTGCGCGGTGCGGCGGGCCCGGGGGATTGAAAGGGCGCCTCCCCGGCCCTCCTCGGGGCAAAACCACTCCTCGCGGCTCCTCTCCCGGCGGTAAAACCGCCGGGAGAGGAGCCGCGAGGAGCGCAATTTGCCCGTAGGAACCCAGGGGCAGCGGGCCGAGCCCGGGGGAGGCGGGGGAAACTTTTCGTGGGCGCGCAGGGCGGGGGCTGCGCGGTGCGGCGGGCCCGGGGGATTGAAAGGGCGCCTCCCCGGCCCTCCTCGGGGCAAAACCACTCCTCGCGGCTCCTCTCCCGGCGGTAAAACCGCCGGGAGAGGAGCCGCGAGGAGCGCAGTTGCCCGTAGGAACCCAGGGGCAGCGGGCCGAGCCCGGGGGAGGTGGGGGAAACTTTTCGTGGGCGCGCAGGGCGGGGCTGCGCGGTGCGGCGGGCCCGGGGGATTGAAAGGGCGCCTCCCCGGCCCTCCTCGGGGCAAAACCACTCCTCGCGGCTCCTCTCCCGGCGGTAAAACCGCCGGGAGAGGAGCCGCGAGAGCGCTGTGCCCGTAGGAACCCAGGGGCAGCGGGCCGAGCCCGGGGGAGGTGGGGGAAACTTTTCGTGGGCGCGCAGGGCGGGGCTGCGCGGTGCGGCGGGCCCGGGGATTGAAAGGGCGCCTCCCGGCCCTCCTCGGGGCAAAACCACTCCCGCGGCTCCTCTCCGGCGGTAAAACCGCCGGGAGAGGAGCCGCGAGGAGCGCAATTTGCCCGTAGGAACCCAGGGGCAGCGGGCCGAGCCCGGGGAGGTGGGGGAAACTTTTCGTGGGCGCGCAGGGCGGGGGCTGCGCGGTGCGGCGGGCCCGGGGATTGAAAGGGCGCCTCCCCGGCCCTCCTCGGGGCAAAACCACTCCTCGCGGCTCCTCTCCCGGCGGTAAAACCGCCGGGAGAGGAGCCGCGAGGAGCGCATTGCCCGTAGGAACCCAGGGGCAGCGGGCCGAGCCCGGGGGAGGTGGGGAAACTTTTCGTGGGCGCGCAGGGCGGGGCTGCGCGGTGCGGCGGGCCCGGGGGATTGAAAGGGCGCCTCCCCGGCCCTCCTCGGGCAAAACCACTCCTCGCGGCTCCTCTCCCGGCGGTAAAACCGCCGGGAGAGGAGCCGCGAGGAGCTGCACTTGCCCGTAGGAACCCAGGGGCAGCGGGCCGAGCCCGGGGGAGGTGGGGGAAACTTTTCGTGGGCGCGCAGGGCGGGGCTGCGCGGTGCGGCGGGCCCGGGGGATTGAAAGGGCGCCTCCCCGGCCCTCCTCGGGGCAAAACCACTCCTCGCGGCTCCTCTCCCGGCGGTAAAACCGCCGGGAGAGGAGCCGCGAGGAGCGCAGTTGCCCGTAGGAACCCAGGGGCAGCGGGCCGAGCCCGGGGGAGGTGGGGGAAACTTTTCGTGGGCGCGCAGGGCGGGGCTGCGCGGTGCGGCGGGCCCGGGGGATTGAAAGGGCGCCTCCCCGGCCCTCCTCGGGGCAAAACCACTCCTCGCGGCTCCTCTCCCGGCGGTAAAACCGCCGGGAGAGGAGCCGCGAGGAGCGCAATTTGCCCGTAGGAACCCAGGGGCAGCGGGCCGAGCCCGGGGGAGGCGGGGGAAACTTTTCGTGGGCGCGCAGGGCGGGGCCGCGCGGTGCGGCGGGCCCGGGGATTGAAAGGGCGCCTCCCCGGCCCTCCTCGGGGCAAAACCACTCCTCGCGGCTCCTCTCCCGGCGGTAAAACCGCCGGGAGAGGAGCCGCGAGAGCCTGTGCCCGTAGGAACCCAGGGGCAGCGGGCCGAGCCCGGGGAGGCGGGGGAAACTTTTCGTGGGCGCGCAGGGCGGGGCTGCGCGGTGCGGCGGGCCCGGGGGATTGAAAGGGCGCCTCCCCGGCCCTCCTCGGGGCAAAACCACTCCTCGCGGCTCCTCTCCCGGCGGTAAAACCGCCGGGAGAGGAGCCGCGAGGAGCGCAATTTGCCCGTAGGAACCCAGGGGCAGCGGGCCGAGCCCGGGGAGGCGGGGGAAACTTTTCGTGGGCGCGCAGGGCGGGGCTGCGCGGTGCGGCGGGCCCGGGGGATTGAAAGGGCGCCTCCCCGGCCCTCCTCGGGGCAAGAACCACTCCTCGCGGCTCCTCTCCCGGCGGTAAAACCGCCGGGAGAGGAGCCGCGGGGAGCGCAATGTTGCCCGTAGGAACCCAGGGGCAGCGGGCCGAGCCCGGGGAGGTGGGGGAAACTTTTCGTGGGCGCGCAGGGCGGGGCTGCGCGGTGCGGCGGGCCCGGGGGATTGAAAGGGCGCCTCCCCGGCCCTCCTCGGGGCAAAACCACTCCTCGCGGCTCCTCTCCCGGCGGTAAAACCGCCGGGAGAGGAGCCGCGAGGAGCGCAATTTGCCCGTCGGAACCCAGGGGCAGCGGGCCGAGCCCGGGGGAGGTGGGGGAAACTTTTCGTGGGCGCGCAGGGCGGGGGCTGCGCGGTGCGGCGGGCCCGGGGGATTGAAAGGGCGCCTCCCCGGCCCTCCTCGGGGCAAAACCACTCCTCGCGGCTCCTCTCCCGGCGGTAAAACCGCCGGGAGAGGAGCCGCGAGGAGCGCAATTTGCCCGTAGGAACCCAGGGGCAGCGGGCCGAGCCCGGGGGAGGCGGGGGAAACTTTTCGTGGGCGCGCAGGGCGGGGCTGCGCGGTGCGGCGGGCCCGGGGGATTGAAAGGGCGCCTCCCCGGCCCTCCTCGGGGCAAACCACTCCTCGCGGCTCCTCTCCCGGCGGTAAAACCGCCGGGAGAGGAGCCGCGAGGAGCGCTAGTTGCCCGTAGGAACCCAGGGGCAGCGGGCCGAGCCCGGGGAGGCGGGGGAAACTTTTCGTGGGCGCGCAGGGCGGGGCTGCGCGGTGCGGCGGGCCCGGGGGATTGAAAGGGCGCCTCCCCGGCCCTCCTCGGGGCAAAACCACTCCTCGCGGCTCCTCTCCGGCGGTAAAACCGCCGGGAGAGGAGCCGCGAGGAGCGCAATTTGCCCGTAGGAACCCAGGGGCAGCGGGCCGAGCCCGGGGGAGGCGGGGGAAACTTTTCGTGGGCGCGCAGGGCGGGGCTGCGCGGTGCGGCGGGCCCGGGGGATTGAAAGGGCGCCTCCCCGGCCCTCCTCGGGGCAAAACCACTCCTCGCGGAGCGCAATTTGCCCGTAGGAACCCAGGGGCAGCGGGCCGAGCCCGGGGAGGCGGGGAAACTTTCGCGGGCGCGCAGGGCGGGGCTCGGGGTGCGGCGGGCCCGGGGATTGAAAGGGCGCCTCCCCGGCCCTCCTCGGGGCAAAACCACTCCTCGAGGAGCGCAATTTGCCCGTAGGAACCCAGGGGCAGCGGGCCGAGCCCGGGGGAGGCGGGGGAAACTTTTCGTGGGCGCGCAGGGCGGGGCTGCGCGGTGCGGCGGGCCCGGGGGATTGAAAGGGCGCCTCCCCGGCCCTCCTCGGGGCAAAACCACTCCTCGCGGGCTCCTCTGCCCGTAGGAACCCAGGGGCAGCGGGCCGAGCCCGGGGGAGGCGGGGGAAACTTTTCGTGGGCGCGCAGGGCGGGGCTGCGCGGTGCGGCGGGCCCGGGGGATTGAAAGGGCGCCTCCCCGGCCCTCCTCGGGGCAAAACCACCCCGCGGCTCCTCTCGGCGGTAAAACCGCCGGAGAGGAGCCGCGAGGAGCCTTTGCCCGTAGGAACCCAGGGGCAGCGGGCCGAGCCCGGGGAGGCGGGGGAAACTTTTCGTGGGCGCGCAGGGCGGGGCTGCGCGGTGCGGCGGGCCCGGGGGATTGAAAGGGCGCCTCCCCGGCCCTCCTCGGGGCAAAACCACTCCTCCCGGAGCGCAATTTGCCCGTAGGAACCCAGGGGCAGCGGGCGGGCCCGGGGATTGAAAGGGCGCCTCCCCGGCCCTCCTCGGGGCAAAACCACTCCTCGCGGAGCGCAATTTGCCCGTAGGAACCCAGGGGCAGCGGGCCGAGCCCGGGGGAGGCGGGGGAAACTTTTCGCGGGCGCGCAGGGCGGGGCTCGGGGTGCGGCGGGCCCGGGGGATTGAAAGGGCGCCTCCCCGGCCCTCCTCGGGGCAAAACCACTCCTCGCGGAGCGCAATTTGCCCGTAGGAACCCAGGGGCAGCGGGCCGAGCCCGGGGGAGGCGGGGGAAACTTTTCGCGGGCGCGCAGGGCGGGGCTGCGCGGTGCGGCGGGCCCGGGGGATTGAAAGGGCGCCTCCCCGGCCCTCCTCGGGGCAAAACCACTCCTCCCGGAGCGCAATTTGCCCGTAGGAACCCAGGGGCAGCGGGGCGGGCCCGGGGGATTGAAAGGGCGCCTCCCCGGCCCTCCTCGGGGCAAAACCACTCCTCGCGGAGCGCAGTTTGCCCGTAGGAACCCAGGGGCAGCGGGCCGAGCCCGGGGGAGGCGGGGGAAACTTTTCGCGGGCGCGCAGGGCGGGGCTCGGGGTGCGGCGGGCCCGGGGGATTGAAAGGGCGCCTCCCCGGCCCTCCTCGGGGCAAAACCACTCCTCGAGGAGCGCAATTTGCCCGTAGGAACCCAGGGGCAGCGGGCCGAGCCCGGGGGAGGCGGGGGAAACTTTTCGCGGGCGCGCAGGGCGGGGCTCGGGTGCGGCGGCCCGGGGGATTGAAAGGGCGCCTCCCCGGCCCTCCTCGGGGCAAAACCACTCCTCGCGGAGCGCAATTTGCCCGTAGGAACCCAGGGGCAGCTGGCCGAGCCCGGGGGAGGCGGGGGAAACTTTTCGCGGGCGCGCAGGGCTGGGCTGCGCGGTGCGGCGGCCCGGGGGATTGAAAGGGCGCCTCCCCGGCCCTCCTCGGGGCAAAACCACTCCTCGCGGAGCGCAATTTGCCCGTAGGAACCCAGGGGCAGCGGGCCGAGCCCGGGGGAGGCGGGGGAAACTTTTCGCGGGCGCGCAGGGCGGGGCTCGGGGTGCGGCGGGCCCCGGGGATTGAAAGGGCGCCTCCCCGGCCCTCCTCGGGGCAAAACCACTCCTCGAGGAGCGCAATTTGCCCGTAGGAACCCAGGGGCAGCGGGCCGAGCCCGGGGGAGGCGGGGGAAACTTTCGCGGGCGCGCAGGGCGGGGCTGCGCGGTGCGGCGGGCCCGGGGGATTGAAAGGGCGCCTCCCCGGCCCTCCTCGGGGCAAAACCACTCCTCGCGGCTCCTCTCCCGGCTCTCTGCTCTGGCTCTTGCTCTGCTTTTTGCTGCTGCCACGCTGGATCCCCTTATTAAGTTCAGAGTCTAGTCGCGAATGGGTGTGTTCCCCCCCACACACACACACACTTTTGCTTTCTTGCCCTTCCTCTCCTTCCCCCGCAGGGATCCTACCTTGATGGAAAATAAACTCAAAACCTCCCCCCCCCCCCCCGTTCAGACACCACCCGCCCAAACTGGGCTTTCAGAATTGTACAGTAACAGTAATATTGCACAAGTCAGCAGTAGAAACCAAAGGAGTTTCAAAAAACAAAAAGGGGGGGGACGTGTCGGTGTGTGTGTGGGGGGGGGGAATCGAGCTACAGGCTAGATCTCTTTCCTGGGGAACGTGCCTCTGGCCGCCCCTGGTCTGGGGAAGGCAGGGATCTCCTGGGTTGCAGCCATCAAGGGGTTAAAGCCCCTCCAGCGTCACCGCCCGCCCGGGTGGAAGGCAATAGGCGGCCGGCCTGACAGCGCGCTTGGGGACAGCAGGCGGGGGAGACAAAAAACCGAGCGCAAGCAAAGTAAGGGCGATAAGCAATTCCACGCCCTTTCCTAAGGCATCCGCAATCCTGCTGTTCCCTTCCAGTTCTCTGCTGTCTCAACTTAGACTACTGTCTGCGCCCATTTTTCCAGTTGCCTTTTGGATTTTTCTCCTGATATGCGATTATTGTTTCTTTCTCCTGTTACTTTTGTCATTGTTTTTCCATTGGATCTTCACATTTTTCTCTGCTCCTTTTGTTTTCATTTAATTCTGTGGCCATTCTGTTCTTCCCCGATTTTATCTCTACCTATGTCCTTTTTTTTGCTTTGTATTAATCTCTGTATCTTACTTTGTTTAGTTTATCCTCTTCCCTCTTTCCAAAGATGCATGTTTTCATGTTTGTACTTTTTTCCTTCCTATCACCTCTCTTCCAAAATGTGTCAATTTAGTCTTTCCCCTTCCTTCTGCTTTCTCAGAAAAAAGTTCTTTGCCCCCTTTTATCTAGTTTTTTTTTTTTTCTCCTCTGCTGTTGTCACATAAATACATTCTGGTTTTGTGTGTTTGCGTTTCTGTGTGGGTGGTTAGAAAAACTCCATTTGATAATGGAAATGATATATTTTGTGAATGGTAATTAGATAATAGAGTTTATAAGGGGGTAAGAACATTGCAGGAAGCCTTGTACTGGGGGGAGTGGGGAGAAAAAAAAAAGGTATGTGATATCTATAAGATGGAATTTTAACTATGTGAAACATATCCTATAATAAAATGTTTTTTTAAAAAAAGAAAAACTCCCATCACCGTTTTCATTATTTTTAGTTCAATTTCTTCATGGGGAATTTAAATCAAATTGAAAAGCATTAGAAGAAAGATATATTTTTATTCTAACCAAACCCTGTTGTTGGTATTTGAGAAGGATCCCCATCACTGCCCAGTTCCATTTGCAAGGAACTTCTTTGAGAAGAGGACCTGTTAATTGAGTCATTAGCTGGAGTTGATGGGCATAACAAGTTGTACAGTGAGAGCAGGATTTTTCAAAATGCTTTGTGGTTTTTCTGTTTGAGAGAGAAAATCAGAGATTGTATTACTTGTTCTCACATTTTTTTAAAAAAATAGCAATTTCAAATTTTGCATTTTTCGGTTTTCCTAAAATGCATTTATGTTTGAAAATTGGTGGGTGAATTGGGGGGGGGGGCAGAAGGTAGTTTTGCCTAGTGTGCAAAAAAGCCTGAGGACACGATCTTGTATTTTTAATGGGTGTGCAAAAAAATGTGTCCCCCACCACAGGTACGGTTGCACCTGCTGAAATGGAGACTTTTGCATAACTATGAAAGACGTGAAAGATGCTGTGCTGGCTGTATTGCAGAAAGGCAGGATATAAATATCTTGATTAGATCAGGAAATACAGGAACCTTGTGACTTGGGGTGCCAGGCCCAGGATGAGACATTCCTGGAGCTTGGGGGGTGGAGCTTGGAGAGGGCACTGTTTTGGGGAGTGGAGAAAGGTATGATGGGCCCTGACCTTGATAGCCCAGGCAAGCCCAGTCTTGTCAGATCTCGGAAGCTAAGCAGGGCCGACCCTGGCAATATTTGGATGGGAGCCCCCCAGAGAATACCAGGGCTGGGAGGCCAGAGACAGCCACTTCTCTGAATGTCCTCCGTGCCCCAGTAGGAGTTGCCAGAAGTCACCATGACTCCCAGGCACACACACGCTCGCACACACACCCAGATGCCAAAATACAAAAAGAAAAGTATAATGCCACCCTCCAAAGCAGCCATTTTCTCTAGAGGAACTGATCTTTCTCATCCGGAGATCAGTTGCAATTCTGAGAGCTTCCCTGGAAACTGGCAACCCTATACATGCTGTCTTTTGCATCTGCCCAGGTTTGAGCGGGAGTTTTTCAGGCATTTGACCTTCAGGGAATGCCTCCCACCAACTGACGCCAAGGAATCCCGTAACGTCTGCCACACAGAAGAACCCCACTGAGATATTTCATGGCATGTTCTAAGCCTCACGCAAAGTTCATGCTTAAACGCTTCAGCATCTCGCTTTCTAACTCTCGCTGCCTCATTTTCTTCCCTCGTTTCCCCTTAGATGTAGCATTTCCCATCTTTATTCCTTCTATAGTTTTGCTGCTTCTTTCTCTGTAGGATTCCAACCCCACCCCCACTTCCCCATGTTAGGGTGGCCAGCCTCCAGACGACGGCGGGAGAGCTCCTGGGATGATACCTGGTCTCCAGGTGACAGAAATCACTGCCCCTGAGAAAATGGCTGCTTTGAAAGGTGGATTCTGTGGCATTATAGCCCATTCAAGTCCCTCTCCTCACCCAAATGCCGCTGCCCTCAGGCTTCATTCCCAAAACCTCCAGGCATTTCCCAACCTGGAGCTGGACACCCTACCCCACGCACATCTCCAGGCCCGTAGCTACAGTGAGGGCATCTTGGGGCTAGGCCCCCTGGCTTAGTAGCAAGGCCCCCTGACTTCCCATCCAGCCCAGGGCCCCCGAGCAGCAGCAGGTGTGGGGAAGGAGCCAGGTATTCCTTCCATTCGATTAGCCAGTGCCCCCTAAGAAATTTAAATGTCCCCTCTGACTTTAAAAAGCCGGCTTTGGCTGGGAGGGCGGGGTATACATTCCATAAATTAATTAATTAATCATCCTGGCTATGGGCCTGCATATCTCTCTCATTTTATTTGTTGCCCCACCATTCAGCTAAAATCAATTTACAGGAATTAAAAAAAATACAAATGGCATTAAATTTCAGTAGGAATGTTCTCTGGGGAGCTGAGAGATGGCTCTCAACTGGATCCCGGTGCGAGGGAGAGGCGTCTGCCCGCCCCTGTCGTCCCTTTGACAGCCCTCCTGAATGGCCGCTGAAAGCTTTTGCCTCTCTTGTGTAAACTGGCTGTAACTGCCTCATTCGTCTCAAGGGTTGTTCTCCAGTATTTGGTGATTTTTTTTCTCCCCTCACACGTCTACAGCCCTTGGGAACCTCGGTTGCAATTCTTCACATGTACACAGCTGGGATACCAACTGTCTCTTCTTTGACAGTCTAATAAAAACGTTGCTTTTTCTTCCCCCTTATTTCCTGCCTTTCTCATTCCTGTCAGCTTCACTTATCCCTCTGTACACATTCAAAGACACAGACATGCATGGTCCAGATTGTCTGATAATGTCTGTTTCTCCGTTAAACCCCCCACCCCCCAACTCTGCAGGCTTTCCAAAGAACATAGGCCAAGCTTATTCAGCCAGCACTTCAGTTTGCTTATAAACCATTCAGCCTTTGCCTCCACGGAGGAGGAGGAGGAGGAGACGAAGACTGCTTCCTTCTCCCTATTCCCAGGTTCAAATTTCCACTCCACCACTGATGATCACTGGGTGACCTCGGGCCAGTCACACATTCTCAGCCTGACCTACCTTACAGGGTTGTTTTGAGGATAAAATGGAGGAAGAGGATGATGATGTAAGCTGCTTTGGGTCCCTACTGGGGGGGAAGTCAGGATATAAATGAAATAAATAAAGCAATGGATAAGTGTCTTTCCTGGCCTGCCACGTTCCTTCACCTAGCAGCTCTGTCATGCAACGCCATTGCTCATTGTTTCTTATTTGGCATTTGAGAACTTTGTTTTTTTGGGACAGACTTGAGTGGTCTCTGTATTTCTGTGAGCAAACAAACTAGGGGGGGGTGGATGGAGGGGGAAGGAAAGGCCCTGGGAAAGGGCCCAGCCACCCAAGGGAGATGCTTGCCCAGGATGAGTCCACGAGGGTGAATCCTTCACTGAGACAAGACCTCCTTCCCCACATCACCGGCTCATACCTACCCCTTTTTTTGGATTGGGATGGCACTGGCAAGGGACATGGGCCCTGGGTTCGAGTACCCCCAGTCAGGGTGCAAGTAACCAAGGGATGCCAATTTCCAGGTGGGGGGCCAGAGATCTCCTGCTATTAAAACTGCTCTCCATACAATAGGGATCAGTTCCCATGGAGAAAATGGTTGCATTGGAGGATGGACTCTATGGCACTGTACCCTGTGATGTCTCTCCCATCCTCGAACCTTGCCAGTTTGGTGTAGTGGCTAAGTGCACGGACTCTAATCTGGGAGAACCGGGTTTGATTCCCCGCTCCTCCACTTGCAGCTTCTGGATGACCTCGGGCAAGCCATAGTTCTGTCAGAGCTGTTCTTGAAAGGGCAGTTCTTGAAAGAGCTCTGTCAGCCCCATCTGCCTCACAGGGTGTCTGTTGTAGGGAGGGAGAGGGAAAAGAGTTTGAGACTACAAGTGAAGGGTGGGGTATACATCTAATTTCTTCTTCTTCTCCTCCTCCTCCTCCTCCTCCTCCTCCTCCTGACTGCTGTGACTTTCTGCCAATCTAATTTTTTGCCACCCCATGTATAAAATAAAGTATGCTGTTGCATATGGAAATGGGATGGAGCCAGACTAGTGGGAATACTGGATAAAATGTGTGTGAGAGAGTTTATGTGTAACAGAAGCCTTGGTTAGCAGACTTGGGAGATTTGGTGGGATGAATTCCATTTCCCACATAAGACTCCAGAGCACAATGTTTAAACACTCTTTATAAAAAGATTTAGCTCCCGGGCACCACCGTGGCCACCATTTTTCACAAATAAATCACCAGCTTCCAAATGCACACTGTTGTACTCTCATGACAAGCTTGTGAAGTAGGCTAGGAAGGCAGGGTGAGGCCAAAGGGTGCCTGAAAAGATTCACAGTGGAGGCAAGAATCTGCATTAGGGGTTTCCATCCATTTTCTCCAGGGGATAAGACCCTGTAGTCCAAGGATGAGCTATAACCAGGCATGTAGCTATGATGGGGCATCTCAGGACTAGGCCCCCTGACTTACTGGCAAGGCCCCTTGACTTCCCATCTAGCCCAGGGACACCGAGTGGGGAAGGAGCTCCTGTGCCGCTGATTCGCTGTTTCCCTAACACCTCTCTACTTCCTCCAGAAAGTCTATTCCTCCCGGAAAGTACTTGTTACTGGCCAGTTCCCAAGAGCCCGGGATCCCACGCGGGGTTCCTGTACCCCACTTTCTTGCATGTCTCTCTTTCCCCCACAGTCTCCCAGGCTGGCAAGGGCAGAAAGGTAAGTTAATTAATTTCGGTGTAAGTGCATTGCCTTTAATTAAATTACCTTTAATTTGATTAGCTGACCCCCCCCCTGAAATTTAAATGCCCCCCCCGACGTAAAAATTCCTGGCAACGGCCCTGGCTATCACTCCAGAGGATCTCCAGGTCCCACCTGGAGGTGGGCATCCCTACCCCTTACTGACTTTCTGCTTGCTCTCCCCTGAAATGTCTGCACAATCTATGCCTTCCGCTGTTTTCCTCATCTATAAAATGAGAATGTAAGCTCTGTGAGAGCAGGACTTCTCCCTTCTCCTTCGGTACAGTTTTGTTTTTTTTTAAGCAGTTAATTTGTGTTCAAGTCTAAGTAAGACTATTAAAAAGGGAGCTCTTGTCTGGTTTTTGCTGTCTCAGCTAAGTGCAGCGGGGGTGGGTGGGGAGATATTTCTAATGCGCAAGCGCAACACGACCACTTCTTCTCCAGCACTGCCGTGCTCTAAATTATCTGCTTTCTCATGTCAAGGGAAGCTCAGGGAAAAGCCTGTCCGAGGTCTCCCAGTGCCTTCTGTGCTTTGGTCTTTTCTTCTAGTCTTATCCTGAACACATGGGCAGTGTTTACGCAGGGCATTTTTGCCCACCTTCCCCTCAAGAAAAAAAGGATTCCAGATCTGAAGCATCTCTGTGCTGGCTGAAGCAAACCCCAACGAATTCAGCTGAATGGAACTCACATCCTGTAGTGACTTCCGTTACAATAAATCTGGCCATCTTCCAGGCGTCACAAGACTCCTTTGTGTTTAGTCTGTGGCCTTATTTGGAAGTCCCATTGATTTAATGCTACTTCTGCATGGGGCTGCCTCCCTTGGATGGCCATTCATGAATAGGAGGCCTGAGGGAATAAATTAGGGCAGTGAAAGTGTCTCAGTGAAACCCTCAGCCCTTCGTCTCTTCATGGGGCAGCCCAGAACCCAACTGGGAGGAGAAAGTGGGTGTGAATTTTTGCTTGCCTGGCTTCCAGTTGCTGTTGGGCAGGTTTGCCAACCTCCAGGTGTTCACAGTCTGACTAGTATGCGACGAGAAGGCACGAAACCAACGCTAAATACTAATGAAGATTTATAAAGCTCAGTATTCTGTGTTCTTTCCTCAAAGACTTATCATAAGTCTATCCTTCAGTATGCCATTATGGGATCACACTTGTCGTATTATATCTCAACATTTCATTCAAGAAAAGTGGCGAAGTCCCCAGAGTCTCCCCAGTGGAACAACACATAGCTACAATTTACAGTCAGGAAATTTCTTCTAAGAATTTTTCAGCAGGGCCTTTCTTGAAAAAAGAAAAAGGAAAAAAAAGAGGTGCCAGAACTCTCAAGAAGGAAATGAAGTTTTCAATCTGTATTCAGAAAACTCATGAGCTTTTAAACAGTTTTAAAAGAATTTTGTCGAAGAGGTTCCAGAACTCCATTCCAGTGCACTCCCCCAGGAAAAAAAAACACATTTTCCTGGATTTCTGCGGTGTCCCTACCTCGGAGTATCGTTTGAAGGGCTGGCTTGGTGTTGATATTTGAAAATTTGTATGTGATTATTTGTATATGATTATGATACTTATATGATTATGACTGTGGAGTATTAAGCATGATTAAATCAAGCAAGGAAATTTGATATAGTATTGGAAAGCGTATTAGTAATTTGGTCACGGTAATGTTGGTTCCATTTACAGCTATTCGTTTCTGTGATCCTCTCTCTTCCATTTACCACCTGGAGATTGGCAGCCCTAGTGATGTAAGGTACTTCGGGTCCCCGCTGAGCAGAAAGGTGTGGTATAAATGAAGTAAATAAATAAAACAAAAATAAAAGGTCGGTCTAGCCATATACATGCTGACTGTCACTGCCCCTAGAAGATGCACAGAGCGAGGGAGATTAATCTATAAACCTCTACATCTAAATCTCTCTAGGGCCTATTACACACGGGTGTTTTACCATGCGTTTCATTCAGGTTTTCTTTTTCGGCCTGCATTGATTTCCCTCCCTTCAGTGCTCAGTTCACTTTCTGGTCACTGTTTCCCTGGGTTTCCTGAAAGTGCTTTTGAGACAATTTCCCTCTTGTTTCACTTCCAAGCCAAAGGTAGGTCAAAAGCACAGAGATTCCCCCAGTTTTTTACCCCCACCCTTTTACCACCCCTCGAAGGTCACTCCCCTGTCCACATCAAGGTCATTCCAACCACTCTGCACTTTCCCCCTTCATCAGTGTACAAGCGCCATTGATTACTTTCCCCCTCGTTGTTTTACATTTTTAATTTCTTTCTCTTTTTTTTTTACAAACGGCACGAATCTAATTATATGAAACTATCGCTAGTCTCAGATTGCTGAATAAAAGAATTTAAATGATGGGGGGAAATCAAAAAGTTGTGTGAGAGGAGGCTTTCCATTTTGGGCTTCCATTCACAGTGATGGAGATAGTTAGAGGGGTGGGAACAACTAGTCTCATATTGCTGAATTTTAAAAAAAAACCATTAAAACAATTGGGGGGAAAGTTTAAAAGGAGCGGCATGAGGTTTAGTTCCCTGATGGTATTGACTTGAAAGGGGGATTGGAGAGCAGGCAAATGGCAGCATCCCCAGTGCAAAAAAAAGGATGCATGCAAACAAAATAAAGGGTGGGAATCATGAGTGTGAAATGAAATTGACATGAGATGTAAAGCGAGAGAGAGACACTGGGATGGGAAGCCTAAAGCTTTGAAAATATTTTCCCCTTTCATGCTTTATTGAACAAAGTTTGTTTGGGAGGGGGTACAATTTTGGCAGTCTCCAGGAGCCTGACATTAAAATGGCAGCTGAGCCACGTGGACCGTCTGCAACCCACCGAACTTACGAATCGCTTGGGATCGATCCATTTGGAGGAAAGAGTGGAATCGGCACAGGAGAGGCTTTAAAAAACTGCCAAGATCACGACCAGTGTGCAGGATCGAAGTTGAGAATCACAAAGAGAAAACCACACACATTTACAAGGGAGGGCAGGAAATTAGTACTACTACACAGCTGCACTAAGGCCAGGGCTCTTTTTGTAGCAGGAACGCCTTTGCATATTAGGCGACACACCCCTAATGTAGCCAATCCTCCAAGAGCTTACAGAGCTCTTCTTACAGGGGCTCTTGGAGGACTGGCTACATTAGAGGGGTGTGTCGTCTAATATGCAAAGGAGTTCCTGCTACAAAAAGAGCCCTGACTAAGGCATTGGTGAAAATATTTTAATTGTTTTTCCATTTAGTGGCATGAGACTAAAAGGCTCTCCAGAGTTCTTGCCAGAGGACTAACGCTAAAATGCATGCGCAAACAAGTGAACCACAAGGATTTAAATGGAAAGCTCTTGCTGGACGCTGCTGCACAGGTGCGATAGGGCAATTGTGTAAATTTTAAAAAATCTTTGGTCACCACCCCCCACATGTCAGAAGTGACATTCCCATCCTAAGTTAGGAAACCGTGTTTTTTTCAAATGGTAGCTGCAGAATAAATACATCAGAAGAAAAAAAATGGCACATAAGGCAGGCACAGAATCAAGAGTCAAGCTTAAAAGCTTACTGCTCAGAAAATCTGCAGTTAAATGTGCTTGTGTAATAGACAACGGTTAGCCAAGGAACAAAATCTGAGACCAGGGGCACCTTTAAGACCATGATCTTTTGTGTGTATGCACACGTCTTCAGATACATTGAAATGGAAGTTACCAGTCCAGCTAAAGGGTGAGCAGTAAATCGGCACACAGCATAATGCAGATGTTTAACAGATGCAAGGACCAAACTGGAACAGCAAGCTTAGTTTATATGGTAACTGTTTGTTCGGATTTAATTCCCGGGGAAAACATAGTGAAGTAAATAAATATATGTTGTTGAAGGCTTTCACGGCTGGAGTTCATTAGTTGCTGTAGATTTTCCAGGTTGTGTGGCCGTGATCTTGGCATTGTAGGAAATGACGTTTCGCCAGTAGATGTGACTGGCATCCTCAGAGGTATAACACAGAAAGATGGAGTAAATGCCAAGACCATGGCCACACAACCTGGAAAATCTACAGCAACTAAATATATCATAATTGAAGACTGATGTGTAAATGTATCCTTCTTTTTTATTATGTTTATTTATCTTATTTTCCATCATCTATAACAACATACATATATTTCTCATACATATATTGAGTCTAACAATTCGAAACCTTATTTAACCACTTATACAGACACGCCCATCACTCAATAAAGATATTTTCATCCTTCTCCTGAAGCGTCAAGCTTAACTTATCCATTTCTGCTATCTCAAGCATTCTAGTTACCAATTCCTCTTTTGTGGGTAGACCATCTTGTTTCCAATATCTAGCCAACAAGGTTCTAGCAGTTGTTACTATATAAATTAATATATATTTCTCCTTTCGATTGAAGCCCTCAGGAAGCATGTTTAACAAAAATATTTCTGGAGATAGGGTGAGGTTTATATTAGTAATTTCTACTATTATCTTTTGTATCATGGGAAACTGGTAAATGTACCCTTCTTAACTGTGGAATGCTGAGAGTACTAACCGAGAGACCCTGTTGTTATGCTCCATTCATCTCCTCTCAAGCACAGAGGTAACTAACAGCATCCTTTTCTTTATGGTGGGGTGATTGGTTGTGTAGGGTGATGTCTCCTCTGTCACTAGACTAGAGCAAGACATTCCAGTCTACCATTCCAAATTAGGTGACATTCTAGGGTACATTGCATTACATGACAATCACCTTTATTCCAAATAATAAATAAATAAAAATGCAAAGATCTGCCACTAGGGGGGGCCGCTAAACACGAGGCAACATCACTTATTGGTTTTGACGGGAAACGTGCCCTAATCAGACCTTTTCCCACCCAAAATAAAAGAAAGGGGGTGGGGGTGGGAAACCACAACACAACCCCCAGATTTATCCCACATAGATGACAGGTGGTTCTATACTGTACTGTTTCTTCCCGCACCTGTAGTGCAAAAGCTTATATGCAGCATGACACTTTGTTGGTCTTAAAAAGTGCTTTGTTCTGCTGCTTCAGACCAACCTGGATCTGTAGTACGATTGTTATCCAACAGGGATGTAAGGGCATACCGCCGCAGAGCACATGCAGAGCACCTTTCCACTGAGAACAAAGTTTTGTTTGTTTTTTTAATCAAAAGAGTGGAATGTGCACTCCCTTCTCTGAAGGAATTAAAAGTAAAAGTTTCCCTTGCTTGAAACCCAGTCGAATCCGACTCTAGGGGGGCGGGTGCTCATCTCCGTTTCCAAGCCGAAGAGCCAGCGCTGTCCATGGCCGTGTGGCCGGCATGACTAAATGCCGAATGCTGTTACCCTTCCACCAAAGCAGTACCTATTTATCTACTTGCAAGTTCTTGCTTTCGAACTGTTAGGTTGGCAGGAGCTGGGACCAGAGATGGGAGCTCGGTCTGTCACATGGCACTCAGGTCTCGAACTGCCGAACTTCCAGTCTGCAGCTCAGCGTCTTAACCTCTGAGCCACCATGGATTGCTAAGTCCCAATGACCCTTTGTAGTGTGAATAGCTAGCAGAGCAATTCATGAAACCGGGAGACCTGGGTCCTTGCCAGTTATCGGTGTCATCTCTCTTATGGGGTTGCTGCAATAAAAAAAACCCCGGTGTGTGTGTGGACATGATTTCCCCCTAAGTTTGTGTGAACGAAGGGGGGCTAAAAATCTGGTGTGTGATACATGGCAGCCTTTTTTTTAACCATCAAGTCACAGCCCATTTACACCAACCTCACTGGGTTTTCAAGGCAAAGAGATATTCAGAGGAGGTTTGCCATTGGCTGCTCTGTGCTGCTGAATTTCCACACTGGCTTCCCATCCAAATACAAACCAGGCCCAACCCAGCCTAACTTTCAAGATTTGACAAGACTGAGTGATCCCGGACTATGTCGGTCAGGGCAATGGAAGGCCAGTGAACATTAATGCTTAGTTAATTTTTTTTTTAAAGTATTGTTCGTCATTAAAATTTTCAGTTGTTGTTATTCATTAAAAACTGTATCCATCATTCCATTGGGAGGGGCCAGGGCTCAGTGACAGAACCCTTGCTTTGCCCAGACCAGAAAGGGTCCCGAGTTCAGTCACCAGCAACTCTATTTAAAAGGACCAGGCAGCAGGTGATGTGAAAGACCTCCACCTGCCACTGCCAGTCTGAGTGGAGGATACTGGCCTTGGAGGACCAGTGGTCTGATTCAGTACAAGGCAGGTTCATGTGTTCATTCCCCCTAAGAGCTCACAGAGCATGGCTCCTGATTCCTTGCATTGTATCCTCACAACAACCTTGCAAGGTAGATTAGGATGAGCGCTGGCAACTGGCATCCATGCCTCTTTGGATCTTGCCAAACACTCGGAGCAGGAGGGCGCAGGGAAAAATCTAGTTGCCAGTGGTAGCGACACTGCAATATTTAACCATATGTGGATGCAGCCCGAATTGGGGGGGGTGTTCGGTGGGCAGGTGCTTCTGTTCAGACTTGCCCAGCACTGAATTCCTACCCCAGACATAGCACAGAACCCCCTGCCTTCAATGTGGGGTGAATGTGGGGGTCAGTCGATTCCCCACTCCCATTTCGGACCCAAGAATTCCAATCCAGCCGGGTTTTCCCACTGTCACAAACAATGTTCCCTCTAAGCGGTGGAGTCTTGTGAGCAAAAATTCTACTTTGTGAGCTACTGGTATTACAGTTGTGAGAGAGCGATTTGGCTGCTGCATCAGTTAGTTTGCTCTAGAGCCATCCTTCCCGAGCTAAGACAAAAATGTGTGAGCCAGAGGCTAAAAAACTGAGCTAGCTCACACTAATTGAGCTTAGGGGAAACACTGGCCACAAACTAGAACAAATTTAGAGTCCAGGGGCACCTTTAAGACCAACGAAGGTTTATTCAAGGTATGAGCTTTAGTGTGCACGCACACTTTGTGAAATACCTTAAATAAATTTGAAAAAGTGTGCCAGTACACAAAAGCTCATACCTTGAATAAACTTTTGTTGGTCTTAAAGGTGCCCCACTGGACTCTAAATTTGCTCTCCTCCTTCAGACCAGCAGGGCTGACCATTTGGATCGGTCACAGATTAGGCTTGCCAACTCCAGCTTGGGAAAGTCCTGGAGATTTGGCGGGGGGTGGACCCTGGGGAGCCTTGGATATTTGGGGAAGGGACCTCGCGGAATCGAACGCCACGGAATCCACCCTCCAAAGCCGCCCTTCCCTCCAGGGGAACGGATGTCTGTCGCCTGGAGGTCAGTAGTAATTGCAGGAGGTCGCCAGGCCCCACCTGGAGGTTGACCACATTAAAACGAGGGGCACTGGGCCGGGCAGAGCTCCCGGTCCCGACCCAGGCCGGCCTTGGGGGCGACCGTGTGGCGCAGGAGGATCCCGAGGGCGGCGCGAGCTTTGTTGTGGCTGGAGGCGGGTGAGGCAGGCTCACTTCCCTCCCGTCCTTCGCGGACTGCCGACTGTGGCCCGGCCCTGCTTTCCCAGCCGTCTCCCTCAGGCAGGCGGGCGGGCGGGCGGGCGGGGCGACACCGCCCTCGGCCGGGCTCTCAGTGGCGCTGTCGGCGGGGTGGGCGGTGCAGGAGGCGGGAGCGGGCCGGCCCCACCGCAACAGCTCCGAAGCAGCCCCTGCAGGAGGAGAGAGGGGGCGGGCGGGCCGGCAGCGAGGGACGCAAGCTCCCCGCCGGGCGTCCTGCAGGCAGCCCCTCTCGGGTGGCCCTCCGTGAATGGAAAGTGGATTGAAAGTGGATTATTTTAGTGTGTGTGGCCGCAGCCTCTGAGTCGAACCCTGGACCTGATGCTCTCCCATCCCAGTACTAACCAGGGCTGACCCTCCTTAACTCCTGAGAGCTGAGGAGATCAGGCGAGCCCGTCCAAGTCAGGGCAAATGTCACTTACAGGAATACAAAGTGGTTTTGGTCTTCACCAGCACACCTTGAGGAAGGAGGTTCCTCCCCAGGGGATGCTGGCCGTTCTCTTCTGGTACGCTGCGGAGAGTTATTTTGAGAAGTGCTGTAATGATTGAATAAGCTCATTAACATTATAAATAATAATAATTGTCACTGGGCGCCCTTGGGCCAGACACTATCTGTCAGCATAACTTACTTTGCAAGGTTGTTTGAGGTTATCCATCGAAGGGTGTTATGATATCATTACACCACTACGGCCCTTCGCAGCGTCTTCCATTCAGTTCTCGACACCAGCCGATGAGGTAGCGGACAGGGAGAGAGAGGGGAATTATTGCCAAAAGGTGTCTTACAGGCTGCAGTCACACACCACTAAATAATCCACTTTCAATGCACTTTCCAAATGGATTTTGCCAGGTCATACCAGTGTTCCCTCTAAGCTGAGTTAGCGTGAGTTAGCTCACTGTTTTTTAGCCTCTGGCTCACACATCTTTGCCTTAGCCCAGGAAGGATGGCTCCAGAGCAGACTAACTGATGCAGTACGCAAACCACTCGCTCACAACTTTAATGCCAGTAGCTCACACAGTAGAACTTTTGCTCACAAGACTCCACAGCTTAGAGGGAGCTTTGGCTCACACAGTAAAAATCCACAGTCTTCACCTGACCCGAACTGGTGTTGTGCCCTTTGCACCACTTCCCCCCTCCCTTTGAATGGTTTGGGGCCGGCCAGGCTGCTGGGGGGCAGGAGAGTCAGTGGATGAGGGGGCGAAACAACCCCCGTGGGTCTCTCTTGATTTCTCCATGCTGTGTGTGTCACAGGGTAACGGGATCCCAGAGGGACGGTCTGATGCCGGGTGGGTTAGCCATGTTTGCTTGCAAAATAAAATGGGGAGTCCCAGCAGCGCTTTAAGAACTAACGGCATGTATTCCAACCTCAGTTCCCGTGAGCCAGAGCTAACTTCATTAGGAAAAGCAAAAAAGGAAGGACCAGGGATTTTTTGGTTCTGTAATAAGGAGCTGCGGTGACTCAAGTGGTCAAGACGCTGAACTGCAGGCTGGAAGGTCGGTAGTTCAGCAGTTCGAGACCCGAGCGCTGCCTGACGGAGTGAGCTCCCGTCTCTGGCCTCAGCTCCTGCCAACCTAGCAGTTCGAAAGCAAGAAATTGCAAGTAGATAAATAGGTACCGCTTCGGTGGGACGGTAACAGTGATCTGTGCGCCTTGGCCTTTAGTCATGCTGGCCACATGACCACAGAAACGTCTTCGGACAGTGCTGGCTCTTCGGCTTGGAAACGGAGATCAGCACCGCAACCCTAGAGTCGGATGCGACTGGCTTTCGAGCAAGGAAACCTTTACTTTTACCTAATAAGCTTTCGCGAACTAGAAGCTAACACAAGGCATACTTCCGGGCATAACATAACTCATTATAGATTCAGATGGGGTTAGCCATGTTGGTCTGAAGCAGCAGAGCAAAGTTTGCGTCCGGCGGCACCTTTAACACCAACAAAGTTTTATTCTGGGAATGAACTTCCATGCTCACGCGCACTTCTTCATGCATGCGCAGGAAAGCTTATACCCAGAATAAACCTTTGTTGGTCTTAAAGGTGCCGCTGGACTCGTGACTCATTATAGCTTGCATTTGAAGTGGGCATCACTGCAGCTCTTGTGCTTGCCCCACGTGATGTCCGATACCCCCTTATCGTCAGAGTCCACTTATTTCCATTATATGCCTCCTGTTGATCATCCAAGCAGACTTTGAGTGGGCGCATTGTTTCCATTTTCTTTTTTTTGGCTCTCTCTTCCTTGCCAGCCCTGTGTCGCTGTTGTTCACATTTATAAATCATGGGTTCGTCTCCCCAGAATGGGATTTGAACCCAGCTCCAAGACAAGTCTGCTGGCCCTTAGATCTGAATAGATTTTTAAAAAATTGAGTCCCCCAAACACACACCTCCAGTCATAAAAGTACATTTTTGTCAGGAAGAGTAATCGGGGAACGCATCCTAGAATGGACAACAGATATTCGAAATTTTTGTCGAGTTAAAGCAGAGTCCCAGGGCAAAAGTTGTTCGAATTGTTGTCTTGAGAGATGGTTTGCTGAGATGCCCCCCCCCTTTTGTTAATCTAGCTTTTGGGATAGGATACATACACAGACAACAGACTGCTGTGGGAGAAGAAGAAGTTTTTGTCTGTCTCTAGAGCATTGTAGTAGAGATAACCGTGCCCCAAAAGGGCAAGAGTTTTATAAGGCTGGAATCTAGAGCAGATTTATTTCTGAGCAAACGCCTTTAAACTCAGTGAGGCTTACTCCCAATGGAGGATGCATAGAGGCAGGCTTCAAATGTATTTATTTAGATATTTGCAGTCCAGTTTTTCTTCCCAGTGGGGACCAATGTTCCCTCTAAGCTGTGGAGTCTTGTGAGCAAAAATTCTACTTTGTGAGCTACTGGCGTTAAAGTTGTGAGCGAGTGACTTGGCTACTGCATAAATTAGTTTGCTCTGGAGCCCTCCTTCCTGAGCTAGGACAAAAATGTGTGAGCTGGAGGCTAAAAAATTGTGAGCTAGCACACACTAACTCAGCTTAGAGGGAACATTGGTGGGGACCCAAAGTAGCTCACAGCCTTGTTCTTCCCTTCTCTGTTTTATCCTCACAACAGCAACACCCTGCAAGCTTCCATGCCAGAGTGGGGATTCGAACCTTGGACTCCCAACTCCTAAGTCCAATAACCACCACAATGTAATAGGTGAAGGCAAAAATAGAGACTCCAAATATTTTTAAGGCTTTTGGATATTTAGCTAGCAGTTCTGGTGGTAGAAGGAAATGCAGTGGGGTTTCAAGAGGCTGTTCTACAATTCCAGCATGGGAGATACAGAAATAATTTCCCGGCATGCAGAAGAGCTTAGGAATGTGCCAAGGTGCACCACAAATGCCTAATTGAAGGGGGAACGTTGAGGTTATTGCTTTCACTCACACTGGGGTAGAGTTGTGGATGTTGGCAGGACTACTCCAGAGTAAACCGGCCGAGCACCTAGGGAATGCTTTTGCCGACTCCTGTATGCTTTACCAAGTCACTCATGCAAGTCCTGTGACTGCATTAATGAAGGGACGGCCCCATCGGTGCCCTTTTCTGAAGTGGGTGCTGGGAGCCAGCCATCAGAACAGAGCAGGGGGAGGGGGGCGGAAAGAAAGAGGAGGAAGTAGAACATATAGCGAGCCGTTTTTTGTTTCTAATTAAGCACTAGAAAGCACCGTCCAAATGCATAACACGCTTCTGCAGTCAGCACATTTTGAAAAGAAAGCATGTTGTCATTGCAGTGCCATGGGAGGGAAAAGCATTTCACAGCGGGCATCTATATTTCCTGATTCTCTTTTCTTCTCCCAGTGAACTCTGCAAGTGCCAGTTAAACCTTCGAGCTCTCACTAAAATGCCAATTCATATAGAGATTCATGCAGGCCACAACCTGCCCCCAAGAATGCCCCCTCCGCCTGCTCCATTTTGGCATGCTTTGGTCTGTTGTCACTGGGGTTGCCAGCTCCAGGTTGGGAAATACTTGGAGATTTAGGGGGTGTGGAGCTCGAGGGGGTGTGGGGTTTGGGGAGGGGAGGGACTTCAGTAGGGGTGTGTGATTTGGGGAGGGGAGTCCACCATAGAGTCCACCTTCCAAAGCAGCCATTTTCTCCGGGGGAACTTGATCTCTGTCACCTGGAGATCATTTGTAACCCCCAGGAGGTCTCCAGCCACCACCTGGAGGTTGACAGCCCTAATTGGTGCCTATTTTTTCATTCTCCCAAACCTCTCCCGATTACATCACACCATTCTCAATGCACCGCAGATTTGAAGTATTCACACAGCTGCTTTCACAGTGGACCCTTGCCACTACTTTAGAGGGGTTTTGGAGAGTCAGAGACGTGCGTATGTATTACCATGTGGGGGCCATAGGAAACAAGGCCCTGCCAGTGGTAGTGTGGCCTTGTACATGAAATATCAATTTGCATTTCCTGTTCTCCCTTTCCTGCTTTAGTTTCATGAAATATCAATTTGCATTTCCTGTTCTCGCTTTCCTGCTTTAGTTTCATGAAATATCAATTTGCATTTCCTGTTCTCCCTTTCCTGCTTTAGTTTCAGTTCTTAAGATAGCTTCCAGCAAGCTAAAACTCAAATATGTGTGTGTGTGTGTGTGTGTGTGTGTGTGCGCGCACGCGCGTGCACACACATATAAAATTGCTACATGAACATTGGTAACAAGATCATTAAAATATGAAATAATAACGGTGAGGGGCAGATTTTTTAAAAAGCTGCACAGTAGTTAAAAGTAGTCAATGGCAACAAATAAAGGTTGCAAAATAGCAGTAAGAATGAAGTGAACCAGCTGGGCTGGGAGAAAAAACCCAGGAGACAGCTGCTGGGAAAGTGAAGGGTTTTTGTTTTTGTTTTTGCCTTTCTAAACTGCTAAACTATTGAGGAATATTAACTGAGGTTGCTTTGTGAAAACACAGAGTTTTAGGGTGAGTGGGTGCTTGTTGCCTGCTGGAGAGTGGTGTTTTTATCTGGATCTGTTTGGGTCTTTCGTCTGGTCTGTTGTTCATTGAACAAGGTCTGTTTGCTTGGGGCTGATTGCAGGACCCACCCTCTACTGTTGCTGCTGAGAGGCAGGGGCTGTGGGCCTCTAAATTGTAAAGCTCCTCCTAGGCGAGAGCTCATGGGTGACAGTCAAAAGGCTCTTGGCCCAGGGATCGGGCCTGAGGACCTTGCATCACTCTAGATACGTTTAAACCACTAATCAGTTATAAAGATAGAAAAATTGGATTTTCCCCCTGCCCTTTACTACCCGAAGGAGTCTCAGAGCAGCTTACAATCTCCTTTCCCTTCCCCTCCCCACAGCAGACACCCTGTGAGGAAGGTGGGGCTGAGAGAGCTCTTTCAAGGACTGCTCTTGAGAGAACAGCTCTGAGAGAACTTGGGTGTTTTTTTTAAAACAAAATTTTTATTGGGATGCATTCAACATTGTTAAACATCATTACCAATACAATTTAAAAAGATTTTCACCCCATCCCCCCACCCCCCAATAGGCTTCCAACACTGCTAATAACAAAAAAGAAAAAGTTAAAAGGTAATCAAGTTTAGACTTGTAACAATCGACAAACCAGGTAACCCAATTTCAAATACATAAAAGCCTGACTTTTACAAGCATAGTTTCCAATAAAGGTACAGTACAATCAAGTATTCATTTCATTTCTCATTCAGTTTCAATACAAATCAAGATTGTACATTTTCCCTTTCATTCTATATTCAATTTCCATATACAATTTCAGGCCTTCCCAGTCTTTTAAATATTGTTCTGCCATTTGTCCATTTAGTTTTTTCGTCATTTTGTCCATTTCGGCTAAAAACAGCAGTTTTCTTAACCAGTCATGTATATCAGGCACCTTCTCCGCTTTCCATTGTTGAGCAAAGGCCATTCTCGCCGATGTAATCATATACCATAATAGTGTCCTTTTTTCTTGTGGAATTTTTTCCATTGTCAAATCTAAGAGAAGAAGTTCCGGACTTTTCCTAATAGGAATTTTTAATATTTTCTGCATCTCACAATGTACATTTGACCAGTATACCTTTGCTTTATCGCATGACCACCACATATGGTAAAAAGAACCCTCTATTTTTTTACATTTCCAACACTTATTACTCAAGTTCTTATCTATACTAATGTTAGCAATCTTTTTTGGTGTCATATACCACCTGTACATCATCTTATAACAATTTTCTTTTACATTAACACAGGTTGACATTTTAAAAGCTTTTTTCCACAAAAATTCCCATGTTTCTTTTTTTTTTGAGAATAAACTCTCCTAAAAAGGAGAGAATTTTATTACTTTTTATAAAAGAAAAGGGGAAGGTATATAGTTGGATTAAGAAAAAGAGTGGAGTGAGGTTTTTTTCTGTTAAAAGATTAGTTTTAGTATAATTACAAATTTTGGCAACCACCACGGTTGGGAGATCTTCTTTTCATCTTTCAAAAGTCCAAAATAACTCTGTTAGTAAAGTTAGTAAAGTCCATTGGGGTTAGTTATTAATCAGCTCCTTTCTGACGTTCCACGAACTATTTCTTTGGGTGTCTTCCTTTTATATCTCTCAAGTTGCAAGATGGGCCCTCTTTAGGCTTCTTGTCTCCCGCTCCAGCACCTCCCTCCTCCGGATCGCTGTCTTCTTCGCTGCTTGAATCAGTCCAAATTGCGAGTGCTGCATCTTCCTCTGTACTGGCGTGTCTCTTCAGAAATTCTTGTGCTTTGAAGACGGAGTCTACCTTCTCTCTTTTATCGTTATATTTAAAAATTAGTCCTTCGGGAATGCACCATCTGTAAGTTGTCTGATGTCTTTGTAAGAACGTGGTCAATCCTTTATATGCTTTTCTTTTCATACGGATTTCATAGGGAACATCTTTCAAAGTTCTGATGGTTTGCTCCCCAATTTTCAAGGGCACCGCTGAAACTGAACGCAGAATTTGATCTCTAGTACGCTGCTTAGTAAACTTGACAACCACTTCTGCTGGCAGATTATTTTTCTTTGTAAAGGCTGAATAGGCTCTATAGGCCATATCCATCTCTTCTTTCAATTCCAACGCTTCTCTGCCAGTTAGGGGTGCCAAGGCGTTCGCCAATGTAGTTCTGAGATCCTCTTTTTCCTCTTCTTTAATGCCCTGAAAGCGGAGAGTCCGATTTGATTTTTCCATCTGTAACATTAAAATTCTTTTTTCTTGCATGTCCTGATGTTTTTCTAATTTATTGACCTTTCTCTTTATTTTCTTGGTGTCTTCCGTTGAGACCAAACACTTTTGCGCAATCTCCTCCATCTTCTTTGTTGTTTCTGTTAGTTGTTTTTGTTGACTGTTGAGAACACTTTCCATGTTAGACAAAGTTTCGCTGATTTTCTGCATTTGATCCAGCAGGGGGCGCAGTGACTCGCTTTTCTGTTGATTGACAGCTAGCTCCGGTGGGGAGGTGCCCAGACCGGAAGTTCCTCCCCCCTTCTTTTCCGGCTTCTGCGGGACCTTTTTAAATGCCGACATCTTTTTAATTGTTTACTTTATCAAAGTTCGTGTCGCGTCACTCAGGAGACCAACAAACTCTTAATCTTCAATGCTTCCCCAAAGGTATTTTCACCAACTCTTTTTCCCCCTTACCCCCCTCCGCTTTTCTTTTATAAGTCCCGTTTCTCAAGGGGGGTGGGGATTCCTCCCTCCTCCCATCCGCTTATACGCTTGCGGGGGGTTTCAAATTTTCACTTCAAAATAGATCTCCAACTCACGGTTCGATGCCAGATCTTTCCGTTTATCTTTAATTCAGTCGCTTTATTCACTCCTGGAAGTCAGTGGCGTTGCTAAGTCCCATTACAGGCACAACGCAGCGGGGCCGATTGGGGCGGGGAGAAAGCCTCAATTTCCCGGCTGTTTGCCGGCAAAGAGGCTACTCCCCAAGCGCCCCCGGTTCGGAGCCTTTAACTAAGGCTCACTAGGGTCTTTCGCATATGCGAAGACCCCCCCAAACTGCGCGTGGGCTAACCATCTCCGGGAGCATCCCGAGAGGTGGCCGCCATTCGCTCCGCTGAAACCGAAAGTGAAAAAATTCCCATGTTTCCATAGAAATTTCTTTGTTCATATTTATGGCCCATTTTATCATTTGCTCTTTAACAGTTTCATCCAAAGTATAAACAGTCAACAAAGTTTTATACATCTTTGATATCATTTTTCGCTCTTTTTTCAACCATATATCTTCAATCTCATTGTTCTTAGCTCTAAAACCAACCTCTTTACAGTCTTTTTTGTAAATATTCCTTATTTGACAATATTGTAACCATCCATACTCAAATTCTAATTCATTATTTGGTTTTAAAACGTATTTTTTCCCTTCCTTTTGAAGCAACTCTTGGTATTTCAACCAATCATTACCTTTATATTCTGAAAAGGGATGAATAACTGCAGCAGGAACAATCCTAGATCAGAGTCTGTGTTCTTAACCACTACACCAAACTTGGAAGCACAAGATGATGGCAGAAAGCTAATCCTTCGCGTAATGCTGGTGAATGCTTACCAATGCAGCCCCACCTCCATTTGACACAAAATGTCCTACTTGAAGTTCTGCCATAAACATACCTGCCTAGAATGGTCTGAAGGCAGGTGATGCAGTTCTGCTGCTGAAGCCAGCCTCTGAGTCTTCTAGAAGAGAGACTGTGCACACGTGTGAATGCACACGAAGCTGCCTTCAGTCCATCAAGGTCAGTATTGTCTGCTCTGACTGGCAGCGGCTCTCCACAGTCTCAGGCAGAGGTCTTTCCCATCACTTACTGCCTGGTTGTTTTAACTGGAGATTGCAGGGACTGAACCTGGGACATTCTGTGTGGCAAGCAGAGTCTCTGCCATTGAACCTTGGCTCCTCCCCATTTGGGAACACCAAGTTAGCTTCCACTGAGCTTTTTTGGGGGAAGGGCAGGTCAGGGGTATCAGTGCCGTCAGCAATAACAGTAATCAGAAAACCACTGACAAGTAAGGTAAAGGTAAAGGTTTCCCTTGCTTGAAAGCCAGACGAATCCGACTCTAGGGGGCAGTGCTCATCTCTGTTTCCAAGCCAAAGAGCCAGCACTGTCTGAAGACTTCTCTATGGTCATGTGGCCGACATGACTAAACGCTGAGGCGCATGGAATGGTTAGTGGTTAAGAGTGGCAGACTCTAATCTGGGAGAACTGGGTTTGATCCCCCACTCTTCCACATGCAGCTCAAGAGCAGTTCTCTCAAGTTCTCTCAAGAGCAGTTTCTCTCAGAGCTCTCTCAGCCCCACCTACCTCACAGGGTGTCTGTTGTGGGGAGGGGAAGGGAAAGGAGATTTTAAGCTGCTCTGAGACTCCTTCGGGTAGTGAAGGGCAGGGTATAAATCCAATTTCTCTCTTTTTCTCTACATTGTGTCTTTAGGATTTTTTTTAGGAATGCCCCTGTTGGTTTCGCTGACATGGTATTTCTGTTTGTCTCTGTTAGGGACAGAGTAGGGACAACAGTATCCTCATGGTGGCCCTGAGGATGACCTGCCATTTTAAAGTAATTTTAAAATGCCACGAGGGCCAGATCCTGACAGACTTTTCCCATCTCCTGCCCTGCCCCGCACCCAAGTTATCTGTGGCAAAATGGCGGCAACTCCCCACACAAGCAGTTGTTTTTGGTGCTTGAATAGGCACGTGAAGGGGGGGGGATGAGCACCATGATGTGGACCTGATCAGGATTGGGCCCTTGCAGCATTTTTTAAATGACTATAAATTGTGGTGGCATCATTCTGGCAGCCCCAAGGATAGTATCCTGACTAGTCTGGCCCTCAGACTAATATTGGAGAGGGACAAATCCTTGTAATTGTAATGCAAAGAGTTGACTCTCCCTGCACTCCACCACTCCCCTGTTCCTTTGAGTTTGGAGCCAGCTTGGTGTAGTGGTTAGGAGCGCGGACACTAATCTGTGAGAACCGGGTTTGATTCCCCACTTCTCCACATGCAACTGCTGGTGGGTCAGTCACAAGTTCCTTCAGAGCTGTTCTCTCAAGGGCAGTCTCGAGAGAGCTCTCTCAACCCCACCTATTTCACAGGGTGTCTGTTGTGGGGAGAGGAAGGGAAAGGAGATTGTAAGCCACTCTGAGGCTCCTTCGGGTAGTGAAGGCAGGATATAAATCCAATCTCTCCTCCTCCCAGAAGGACTATTCCTGAGGCTGTGTGATTCACCTGGATAAACCATTACATGGGTGGTGGCAGGGGGGGGGAGGCTGCATTCTTCAGCCAGTAGCTTTTCTACAAAACTTCCCCTTTCCCTCTTCCTCTCTACAACTGCCTGACTATTGCAGCTGTTTGCCCATGTACATCCTGAGAAGTGTGATCCCAGGAACAATCCGTCTGGGGGTCAAAAGGGACTGCATGGTGGGAGAGGAATGTGGGGAACGTCATTGCTCATCCAGTGGTTGCTTGGATAGGAGGCCATCCGTATTTGTTTCATGTGACCCTGCGTGTTGTCCCACAACTTGAGAAGGGTTCCCCCACTGTTCCAGTATGGGAGATCCCAAAGCTCATTCTGTAAGTTCAGAGCGGCTTCTTCAGAAATGGGTTTCACAGGGATCCACCATCAGATAATGTAAGGGATAACAATCTACTGTCACTCAAAACCGGTTCATTACTTTGATTTTATTTTACTTACTTTACTAACAGGTGGACTTCTTTACGTCATTCCTGTCTGTACCAAACAAATATTGCTTTTTACTTAATAAACAGTTCATCCCCCATCCAGTGGGATTACCAGCACAGGTTTCCTTAAATTATTAAATTTCAGGGACTGACTGGGATTGTACAGGTCTGAATGTTAGGTGAGGGATTAGGATAACTAGGGGTCCAGTTACATGCAAAATTAGCTGCGTGATAGGGACGAATGCCAGGCGGATTTTACGGGCGCGATCACTCAGGAACATCTGGCAAGTGTCCCGCACCCGTTGGCAACCTGTAGCGCCCCACCGAAAATGCGGAGTAAAAAGATACCTGGGAAAGTGCATTATTTTCTGGAAAACGTGGTGCGCGGGTGGGCATCAGATCGCAGAAGCACTAGTATCCCATTGCATTTGGTGCCCGTCTGCATCCCATCTCACACCGGATGTTTTTTTAAAGCTTCCGTGGTATGCGCACAAATGTGGAACTGTGCATGCGCACAGACGCGAAACTGATGCACCAGCTCGCCATTGAGCTAGGCAGCATGGCACGGTGCAATGTGCAGCCAGCGAACAGTAGCAGCCCCCCAAACGACCACCAGGCAATCCCCCTCCCATCCGTGGGTGCCATTGCTGAGTTAGGAGTTCCCGTCTGATCGGGAAGCGGCGGTTTGCGATCATCGCATGTGTGATTGTGCCATGTCGCTTCTCTCCCCCCCCCTTTTGCCATGCTTCACCATCAACGTGTGATTGGCAGCAGATGGCCTAAGCACAAAGCCTCAGGGGAACATCTGATTGAGCTACTGCGGTTCATTTTGCTCTGGGGCAAAAAGCCTCACTCCCCCCCCCCCGATTATCTCGCTCATGTGACTGGGACCTAGGGTAGGCAGGCTGGTTGACGGGTTGTCAGCTGGAATCCCCATTGTTTAGCTGGGGCCTTGTATGATCAGGTGTTGTTTTGAATTAAAACTATTGTCAAATATTTTGTGAACCCCAAGATGCCAGCTTTCCTTTCTTATTTCATCGGGATGTTGTTCGTTTGTTAGGAAGGGCAGGCAGCTTCCCCCCTTCCCCCGGAGCTCTGCACCGTTCAGAGGGCAAACCTAGTAACGTAACGAGGCTTCTACTGGGCAGCTGCCTCCAGACAAGAAGAGTTGACCTGTGACTTCCTTAGCACAGCTGTCTTTAAAAAGTGGCTTTTCGTTTTGATATGGCGGTGGTTGTTACTTTGCTTTATTTCTGTTTTAATTGCTTTTTTTAATGGCTTTTTTTCAATTGCACATCTCACCTGACTTTATCGTCCCATGATAAAAGCCGCCTTGAAGAACCAGTCGGTTAATTATATACATATATAGAAACTATCTCTAACATTGTTGGATGCTTTATAATCATTCATTAGTTTTTTTAAAACAAAAGTTTGTTTGTAATACCATAGTAACCATGGTATATTACATAGTAATTGCAGCCAACCTATGGTGACCTCGTAGGGGTTCCAAAGCAAGAGACTAACAGAGGTGGTTTGCCATTGCTTGCCTGTGCGTAACAACCCTGGGCTTCCTTGCTGGTCTCCCATCCAAGTACTAACCGGGACTGACCGTACTTAGCTTCGGAGAACTGACAAGACCGGGCAGATCTGGGGATTCCAGGTCAGGCCATGCGAATCATACCTGTTGGTAATTGCAGTGTCTTTTCTATTACTATTAAATATACTATTGTTTTAATAGCATACATGTCTTTAAGATACTTGAAAGTGTTTGATCCACCAACTCAGTGGGGGGTCGGCTTAAGATAACTGGCTAATTGTTACCAGGCCACCCCCTCCAGGACAGCTTTTCAGGACTGAGAGAAATGTAATTACACACAGAGAATGGATAAAAGGAAGTGTATATTAATTTAATCTGTGTCGCCTAGGGGTTTAACCGAGTTCTTGGGTATAAACGTTTAACATAAATAAATATATCCTGCCTTTGTTAAAATTGGGAAAGCCTTCCAACATTTAACGAGATATTTATAAAAACTGATATACCGGGCAGCCAGCTAAAAGTTCCAAAACTTATAACAATATTGTTTCAGGAATTTTCCAAGAACAGCCAGCACTGTAGAAAAAATGCCCTGTGTAGTGGAGGAGCCAAGAATTCTGTGTATTTTCCCAGGGCTTTTTGGGTGATGGTTCTCACTGGTACAGAGTACCAGCACCTTTTTTCACAGTTCTCCTGATCCTGAGTCCTGATCCTCATGCGTTGGCCCACCCCACTTGAGAGCCAGTTTGGTGTAGTGGTTAAGTGCGTGGACTCTAATCTGGGAGAACCAGGTTTGATTCCCCACTCCTTCACTTGCAGCTGCTGGATGACCTTGGGGAAGCCATAGTTCTGTCAGAGCTGTTCTTGAAAGAGCAGTTCTTGAGAAAGCCCTGTCAGCCCCACCTACCTCAGAGGGTGCCTGTTGTGGGGAGGGGAAGGAAAAGGAGATTGTAAGCTGCTCTGAGACTTCTTTGGGTAGTGAAGGGTGGGGTATAAATCCAATGTTGTTGTTGTTGTCGTCCTCCTCCTCCTCGTCCTTGTTCTCCTCTTCCTCTTCTTCTTCCTCTTCTTCCTCTTCTTCCTCTTCTTCTTCCAAATAAAGGAGGGGGGGGAAGAAATGTGGAATTCCAGTGTGGTGGGGAAGAGGATTGGTAGAAATTAGCACAACCTTACACATGAATATGGGCACCTGTTTCTTAACGAAAAAGGACTGTGTGGAACACTGAAATGTTCTGCTATTCCCCCCCCCCCTTAGCAGCCTCTGGGTAAGCTAAAGGGCAACCGTTTCAACATTATGTAACCTAAAATCATTGCTAAGTCCTCTACTTGCTCCGGGGTGGGGGAAACACCATGAGTTGTCCCCAGTGCAGACAGGAAGAGACCGAAAGGGGAAGCGGCTGTGGTTCAGTGGTAGAGCATCTGCTTGGCATGCAAAATGTCCCAGGTTTGATCCCCAGCACCTCCAGTCAAGCAGTAGGTGATGTGAAGGACCTCTGCCTGAGACCCTAGAGAGCCACCGCCAGACTTGAGCGGACAGTACCGACCACGATGGACCAGCGGTCTGATTCAGTATAAGGCAGCTTTATGTGTTCATGTGAAATGCATTTGGGAAATGGCAGGTTTTGCACACTGAAGTTCTTGCAGGGCAGGCCTAGATTCTTCCACAGGCCTTTTGTTTGTATAAGTCAGTGTGACAGCAGCCAGGCTCGATGGAGGACCGAGATCTGTCAGGCGAGGCCGCATACCGCATCAAGTTTTCTGGACCGGAGCCATCAGCCTGGAAGCAAAGCATGTTCCCAACTTGTTTGTGTGTTAGAATTACCGTTGGGTGTGATTGTTGACCTTTTAGTGAAGGCAAGCTATAGGAGAAAAGTGTGTGTGTGGGGGGAGTAGATAGCTTAGAGAAGCTGTGCTTTTGCAGAATTTATTAGTGATAAGCACCCAGGTATTGTGCTGGTGTGTTAAGTCAATGCAGCTTGCACCCTGGGTGCGTCTTCCTGGGGCTCACTGGGAATGCCCCCCACCCAAAGGAAAGTCTGAAGAGTCAGTGGAACTGTTACCACCCCCATCCCCCCAACAGGCATACTGACACGGGGAATTAATTTACTAGGAAAGGGCTGTAGGAAGGGAATTTTTTGATTTAAGTGTAATTCGAAATTACAAAACTGGAGACGTGACAGAGTTGGTGTAAACCACTTTCTCAACCTTACCACTGCTAGCATGCAACATGCACAGGACTACATAGCAGGCTAATCATAAGCCACTCTCTTTCAGCCTCAGCATTCCTTCAACATGCAGTCTGTGAAGAATGGGGATAATAGTCGTAAGCCATTCTCTGAGCATCTTGCACAACAAAAGTACCCTGTTGCTTAGTCACACCTACCCATACATCTGCAGTGTGGAGAAATAGCTTTGACCAGCTTATTTCCCTCTTGTAGCACACGAGGCACTCGCAAAGCAATTTTTATTTTAAACTAAAACTGGACTTTTAAATCAGACATCAGTGTAGTAGCAGCAGTCAGAACCACTGCTGTCATTACATAGGAATATCATCTATGATCTCTGTTAATTGTATTGCATATCAGCTATGGCAGTAATAGCAGTAAGTCACAAAGGCACCTTTTGGGCCTTTGTAGCACACATATTCTTGATAAGAGAAAGTTGCAGACATAGCAGCTCTACTAAAAGAATATTGCCTATTGAAGAATTTTTTAAATGAATTATATTTCTCAAGAATCAAAAATTTAATCTCCTTTACCCCATCCCAAACTGTTTTTCATGGAAACATTTTTATAGCATTCTGGATAAAGTTACACAGATGACCAGAAGCTATCTTAATGAGAATCTTTGGCAATAAAAGCAGTCCCAAATAAGTATAAGTATTTCTGTATATTGTATTTTCTGGGATGTACTAAAAGGAAGGACAGGATTGCCCATTGGAAACAATGGGAGAGACTTGAAGGCCCAGGAGGAATGCCAATTGACTTGCATGGGCTCAATTGAAATACATTACAGCTCAAGAACAGTCGCAAAGAAAATTTGGAATGGATTTTCCATTAAGGACTTCTGGTCTCAAATACACTACTCTGGGACTGGAATGACAGGCCCTGGGGGTAGCAGATATGTTCTGAGGGTGGAATGACAGGCCCCACAGTGGAATGACAGCCCCTGGGGTATCCCATATTTTCTACTAAATTTGATGTAACCCATCTTGAGCCTGTTATGCAGGGAGGATGGGGTATAAATTGAATAAAATAAATAAATACAGCTATTACATTTTTATCCTGCCTTTTTTCTATGAGGTCATGGTGGCATACAGGGCTCTGCTTTTACTTCATTTAGAGCAGTGGTTCCCATCCTGGAATCTGGGTACCTTTGGGGGGGGGCACAGTTATTTCAATGGGTCTGTGAATCTATATGTGCACAAAGAATTGTGGTGTTTTCACTCTATGGGTGATTTATTTCTGTGTTTAATCTGGGGGTTTATATGTGGTTTGCTGTGATTTAAAATGTAGGTCTTTAGAGTAAGAAAGAGGGCTGAATGGGTGATTGAAGCGTATTATGACTGGATTGGTAGCTGTACCCTAGTGAAGTTGATTGGTTTGTGGAGAGAGAGAGAGTTTGTTCTGAGTGTGTTGGGTGGGGGAGGAATAAGGTTACCAGGCTCCAGGTGGGGCCTGGAAATCTCCCACTTTTACAACTGATCTCCAGCTGACAGAGATCAGCTCCACTGGAGAAAATGGCTGCTTTGAAGGGTGGATTCTTGTGGCATTGTAATATGCTGTGCCCCCTCCCCAAACCCCAACCTCTCCTGGATTCACCCCCAAAGTCTCCAGGTATTTTCCAACTCAGACCTGGCAACCCCAGGGAGGAAGGAGAGTGGATGAAGAGATTGAGTGTGGAGTGTGAGAGAAATCTGTGTTTTTTGTGGAAGCCATTAGCGTAAGCAGCAAATGAGAAAACAAGCCTTTGTGGCTAGCTCTATTTAAGGAACTGTAAAGGAAGAAGACCTGTAACTGTCTAAAACTGTTATGAACTTTACTGAAATTATTATGCTAGTACACTTCTAAATAAACTCGATTGGGGGAGGGGACCATTTTATTTAAAGGATTCCCTTTTGCCTCAGAGCCACCCCCACGTGCTGACCATTCTGTTGTTCTACCAAATATAACAGCTATCCCATTCATTGGGTCCAACTAAGAATTCTGATTCTTAGTTTGAGAGTTTTTAATTCTGCACTATTGGAAGAGTTTAATATCATAGCCATCAATCGGGTTAAATCTTCAGACCAATCCACTGGTCTACAAAAGTAGAATCAGCTAGAAATAAAGCTACCTGAGCTCTAAGGACTCTGCTAGTGAATAATAAAAGCCTAGATAGCCCAGGTTAGCCTGCTCTCCTCAGATCTCAGAAGCTAAGAGGCGTCGGCCCTGGGTAGTACTCTGATGGGAGACCACCAAGGACCTCTGAAGGTCTTTTGCCTTGAAAATCCTAAGTGGTTGTCATAAGTCAGCTGTGACTTTAAGGCGCTTTCCACCACCAGCAGTGAATAGTGCCTTTCAGCGCTCATGTACTTTTTTAAAAAACAGACTGAAAATGGGAAAACAGCACATGAAAGCAGGAGGTTTGGCTAGGATTCATCTCCATGGTTTGCTAGTTTTTTGATAAATTATGTATTTAGAGAGTTGGTGTTTTAAACGTAGAGGAGCATTCAAAAATGACCTGTCGTACTCAACTAGTGCTCCCGGGTGGGGGTGGGCGCCGCGATGTACTTCAGCTATACTTCTTGCGGCTATGTAAAAGTGCCTAAAATCAGGCTGATAGCAGTATATGGATATGGATCACAGCCAGACGTGGAGCACTCGAAGTTTACTTGCGTTGGTCTCGCGGCTCTTCCGGCAAAACTGATTGGCTGGCCCCAAACTCTACGTGTCCATTTCCGCTCTTGCCTCCTTTCGCCGCTGAACGCTTGCGATCAGTATGTGGTTGTGACGTCATCTATAAGCGTTCGGTCCGTCGGCCTTTGCTCATCACACACTGCCGAGCGACGCTTAGGGAAAGGTGGTGGTGGAAGATGGCGCCCGCTGCTATGGCTTCCGCCGTGCAGCCGCCTGAGATCCAGTTCGCTCAGCGATTGGCGTCGAACGAGAAGCGGATTCGAGATCGGGCACTGAAAAAGCTACGAGGCTACATGATTCTGAGGACCCAGGATCCGGCAGGTGAGATCTGGCGGAGCACGTGGTGCTGTCGACGAAAGAGCCGGGCTCAGTGCCCAGTAGGAAGGCATGAGATTTTTACTGTCTGCAAGCACACCGGCAGAAACGCTCTTTGACAGACGCAATAATAGCCAAAATGGGGAGGGAAACACAACCGTGATGCTGAGTGGCATTTGGACATCATCAGGACGATGGGTTGCATAGGTGAGGGGACTGCTCCTTACACATGTTATTGAACTTTGGCGTTGAATGTGAAAGGCGAGTGTATTTATGGCCTGACTGTAGTTGTATGGGAGAGTCTGTTTTGGAGGAAATAAAAATGTGCTTTAACTTTCAAATGTCATTTGGTTCCTCAGGTGGCTTCAACCAAGAAGAATTTCTAAAAATATGGAAAGGACTATTTTATTGTATGTGGATGCAGGATAAACCTCTGTTGCAGGTATGTCAAAACAACATGCTGTATGAATGTTGTGATTTAGTGCCTCTCCATTTATGTGTGTTTGCTCAGAAGGAGATCTCAGTGCCAAAGTAAGTATGCACAGATTTGCAACTTCATGATCATGGAGTTAATTATTGAAAGTGTCCTGTGTGGTAGTTATGTATTTTTAAAAAAGTAATCAAGAGAACCAACAGATCAGTCCAAATATAGCTAATATTCAGGTAGAGTGACAAAGTAGATATTGATGTGAGTAATAAGTCAGATGTTAACCTATATGAAATACCTACTCTGCCTGCAGATTGTGGCATGAAAGATGCATATTTTAAACCCTTTGGTTCATAATCAAAAGAAATAAAATCATTGATGTAGCACTTCTTAGAATGTTAGTGAATTCATATTCAAGCTGGCCCTCAAAATAAATATGTGCCTGTAGCTTGCAGTCTTGCAAGGTGTAATTTAGCCTTTATCAGAATGGATCCTATAGGAGTCTTTGAATACAGCTGTATGTGGTAGTTAGATACAAATAGATTCATTAAGAAGGAAAATTCATGCAGAATGATCTTTTGGTTATATTTGGAACAGTGAAATACATGTGGTTTTTAATGTGGAATAAGCGAATAATTCTATGCTTTCTGATTTGAATTTTTTTTAAATTATGTAAAATGTGAATAGTTCTAAACTAAAGCAGTCTGGTGCTTTCCAACCACTAGTTATAGATCAGTGCTCTCAAAATTTAGTGCATGCTGATAACTTCATCCTCTCCAGGTTGGAGATGCTTCCATTGCATCTAAAAAACTTGTATCTCTGCACATCTAGTGCTTAACATCCATGAGTGCTGTATGTGTGCTGTGCTGTTTAATCAAAAAAGAAATGGTAGAGAATATTTTGCACATAGAGGAGAGGTGTACTTTTTTGCCCTTATGCCAGGTCTGTAAATGGCTTTAAAACTATTCATCTCCTGGAAAAGAAAGTGTGCTTGCCCTTTGGGGTCCCAGCTATGGGTTTGTTTATACTTGAAGTGGTGGGTTGGAATCTGCTTTTGAGATACTGTATTATAAAGTTTTTCTCTTCCATTTTTAGGAAGAATTGTCAAACAATATATCACAGCTGATCCATGTAATAGAGAATATAGATGCACGTAAGTCTTTCTCATTTTACTTGCATGGTTCATATATTGTGAATCTTGAGAAGATTCATTGTGTTTGGAAACAGGTACTTCTGAAGAGTTAACTGTGGTTGTAGCTTTTGGCAGTTAATTCATTTAGAAAGTACCCTCAAAGAGAATAACTTCTACCTAAATTTTGTTTCAGTGATGGAAGTTTTACAAACAATAAATGTGACTGAGACCACTAAGTCTGCATTCTCTTGAGGATTCTTTTTTATTTATTTTACTTGGTTCCTGCACCAATAACCCTTTCCCCTTCATTCTCACAATGCTTATGAGAGGCAGTGTCCAGATAGGGAAATATCTCCCATTGCTGCTAGATTCACCCCACAGACATTTATTCAGAGAAAGGGTATTGGCTGAGGTATAAAATGGACAGCACAAGGTGGCAGTGAAGCATAATAATTCCTACTCACATTAGCATTGGCCAGTGAATTCTTTGCACCTGCATGTTTCCTCACTGCCTGCTACCTATACGGTCTATGATTCAGCATTTCACAGTATTTAGTGAGAGCAAGGAAATAAATACAACTACTCCTGTTGAACACATGAAACTGCCTCTGTACTGAATCAGAACCCCCCCTTCATCAAACTCAGTATTGTCTACTCAAACTAGCAGTGGCTCTCCAAGGTGTCACAATGAGATCTTCTACCTGGAGATACCGGGGATAGAACCTGGGACTTCTGCATGCCAAGCAGATGGTCTACCACTGAGCCACAGACCCTCCTCCATTCAGATTAAAGTGCCTAGATGTTGTGTATGGTGATCTAAACGTTAGTTTCACTTGACTCTATTCCCATTCGTGACCTTGCTGCATGGAAACGCAAATGGTTTCTTCCTGTCACTTAGTGGAAATGCTTGAGATGAACATAAAAGTTATTACTATTTTTTCACTGCAGGGCATTTGTTCATTGAGACTTTTTGGCAAACTATGAACCGTGAGTGGAACGGAATAGACAGACTGCGCCTTGATAAATTTTACATGGTAAAAACTAACTGCTCTACTGCATTTAAAAACATAAAATAATCCCATTATTCAGTGTAATTTTCTGAGATGTTGATCAGTATTAAATGCTAGAGGCTGTTGAGAGTGGATATACTTTGTGGGTTGTATCTGTTGTGTCCTTTTAAAATCTTGACCACACACAGGTTGTTTCTGTGATAACAGAAAAGTATTTCTGACAGCATGTTTGAATGCTTTTCCTATGCCAAAAACTCTCCACATAGAAATATTATCTTAATCAGGCTAGTATGTCTTCACCTACATTCTAAAATCTCAATAAGGTTATGCCATATTATGCTTCTGATTCTGTAGGCCAGCCACCTTTTCACAGGCCTCATTTTTGTGTTGTGGTAGGTTCAAAAACACTGAATATGATACCTCTCCTGCATTCCGAAAGCTTACTGAAGGACCTATGTTGTATCATGTGATTTTTCACTAGTGTGTAGATTGACTTAAGAATATGCCTACCTTATTGGTCTTGGTAGAACCTTTTTCTACATAATGGTTTAGCAATGAAACATTAATTCCTAAGTTAATGTTATCTGAATATTATGCAAGTGATGCTGAGGAATTCAGATATTGTGGAGAAACTACTGTATTTTGTTAGTGTTGCAGAGTTGAAAATACAAGGAATCATTGGAGCATTGCAGTCATACCCTTGTTCCTATAAATAAAAATGGAAGTAGTGAAAGGAAATGTATTTTTTATACTTGAGTTTTGGAAATTGTTTTTCCACCAAAAGTTGGTGATTATTTTGCAAACATTTCTATGACTAGAAAAGTTGTGATGGGACTTTTTTTTTGTAACCTAGTTGATTCGCATGGTACTGAGGCAGTCCTTTGAAGTGCTGAAGAGAAATGGATGGAATGAAAGGTAGGTGACCCCTTTGGTGATGGAGGGGAATGAGAGAGAAAGTGCTCTGAATCCACTGGACAGGTTGGATTACCAGTAAACTGTCTTTAGCTGTATCTGATAGACTCAACCAGGATTTTTAAAAAGAATGTAATGTGTCTTTTCAACAACAGTTTTTCAAACTCTTTACTTACAGCCTATGCTTATTCAGAAGTAGATTCCACTGAGTTCAGTAGAACTTAATTAGTGCTAGGACTGTAGCTTTAGTTTTAAATCCCAGTGCTTGTGTTTGTTCTTGTTCGTTTGTTCTCTGCCATTTTATCATCACAACAGCCATATAAGCGGAGATCAGGGTGGATAAAAGTCAATAACATATTTTTTAAAATGTATATCAGACTTTTTAAAAGTTTGAGCTGTGTTTTGCTTTTTAAAATAATTTGGTTTAAAATGAAGTCTGAACTTATGACCATCTTATAAAATACTGTTTACCACCCAGTTGCCTTTTGTGTGGCTGTGTGTGTGGGTGTATATTAGAAAAATAGTGGGAGTACAGAAAAGAAAAAAAAATGGTTTATACAATAGGTAGTATATCATGGTAAAAGATATATCTCATAGAACCCATTTCTATTCAGGATATTACATTTGGAATAGATTTTAATTCTACTTCTGCTAGGAGCAAAGCCCATTGTATAAAAGCAATACAGTGAGCTCTAGAAAGAGTCCCCCACACACACAGCAGGTGTGCAGAGCCACTGCCGCCACCACCTTCTGGTGGTCTCAGCCTCCTTCAAGCAAGCCGCAGCAAAGAGCTGAGCGGCGTTACCCGGCATGTATTCTGGCGCTCCACCGTCGTTGAGAGCGCTGCCTCTCGCTCCAGCCACATGCTCCCAGGTGTGCGTCGGCAGCCGACGGGCTTCTGCCGCTCCAGCAAGGCCTGCTTGGCCTGGCCTGCACGCTCAGAGACTTTGTCTCTCCAGACCGAGTGGGATCGGCTCCCACCCGCCGCCTTGGAGAGACCACACCAGGGCCAGGTGCAGGAAAGGCAGGGCTCTGCTGCTGCCAGCGCCACAGACAAACGCAAGGCCCTTCGGGGAGGGAAAACAACTGTGTTGTGAGGGAATTTTTGGCCAGTGTGGCTTCTGTGGGCGGGATTCAGGGAACGCAGCCAGCAGATAGGGAGACATGTTGAGTGGCAGAGCATTGAGCAAACTGATTTGGGAGCGCATGGAATGTTGCCACTCCAAAACAGAATTATTATATAAGAGAAATTTTATTACCATACATTTGTATATGTCATCTTCTCACTTTAAGTTTGTCTCCTGCTAGCACTATACACATAATACACCCATCTTTCCTCAAATTTCTTAATAGACATGTTTCTCAAATAGGTTGTTAATTTTGCCATTACTGCTTATTCAGTAAGTTTATTTTCCCATTCTACTAAACATGGACAGACTCTAGTTTCCATTTTGCTGTGTTAATAGTTCTAGCCTCTGCGACCACGTATTTGAATAGCTCTTCTAAAAATTTTGATGATTTGTTAGGCAGAACACCTAAAAACATGCTCTTGGCTTCCATTGAGAATTTAAACTTTACTATATTCTGCATTTTTGATATATATTTTATCCAATATGTTTTTGTCTTGACATTTCCAGCATTTTCTTTTGTAGTTTTTATGTGCTTTCTCAAAGTCCTTTGTAGTTATATACCATCTGAAAATCTTTTTGTACCAGTTTTCTCTTACCGTCTGGATGACTGTAAATTTGATATCTTTTTCCTATAGCCATTCCTATAGTTATTCCCATTGTTGCATAGGTATCTGTTCTTTGAGGTTTTGCATCCACTTAATTATACAGTTTTTTCACCTGTTCATCTTCGGCTTCCAGCTGGAGTAAAATCTTATATATTCATCACAGTAAATGTTCTTTTTGGTTTATAATCAGTTGCTTAAATTCAGTCGCATCTCTTAGAAGTCCACCTTGAATACTCACAATCTCGTTTAGTCTTGAGACTAATTGATAATATTATCAGCCACTGAATGTTTACACCTTCATGTTTAATATCTTGTCAAAACTTGATTTTCCCCTGAGTGTTTATCATCATGCCATACGTTAAAAAATCATTTTTATTTCTTGTATTCTTATCATAACAAGCATCTGTTGGGGACATAAGCAAAAAAGTTTGAGGGGTTCGATAAATTCTGGCATGAAAACCATATTCTCAAAAGTCCGTCTCTGATTACGTGACTTTCTTGTGTTATGATCTTTTTAGTTGATTTCTTAATCCATAAGTAATTGTGTAGGCCTTCAACGAGATCTGCTGATTCTAATTTTATTATTCTTTGTCTTGGGTTTTAAATCCAGTCTGCAATCCAGACCAGACCTGCTGTTTGGTAATAGAATTTTATCTCTAGGACTGCTAAATCGCCTCTTTTTCACATCTTGTAATATTTTGACGTTTATTCTTTTTTTGCCATTCCATATAAATTTGCTATTCCGTATAAATTAATTTATCTGTCTTTTCCACTCTTTCAATTTTTTTCTTCTATGTTTATGGGTAATATTTGGAACAAAAAGTTTAGTTTTGGCAGCACATTTATTTTGATTGCAGAGATTCTTCCCAGCCATGAGATTTTTAATTTTTCCCATCTTAATAAATCTGCTCAAATCAATTTCCCAAATTCTCTGATAGTTATTTTTTTAAAGATTACAGTTTTGCATAGTCATGTTTATTCCCAAATATTTAATAGCGTCGGTGGCTATTGAGCCCTTTGTGCTCTTTATAAACTCTTCTTCTCTTGTTGTGTTAAAATGTTCATTGTAATTTTTCGGTTTTTTCCCTGTTAATTTTATAGCCTGTTAGGGATCCAAATTCTGTATTATGTTCAATTACATATTGCAATGATTTCTGGGGATTCATGACTGTTAGAACCATATCATCTGCATAACTTTTCATTTTGAACTCTTTATCATCCCCTTTTATTCCCTTAATTCTGTCATCTTGTCTAATCTTTATAGCTAAGATTTGTATTGCTAGTATAAATAATAAAAAGGATAAAGGGCATCCCTGATGTGTTCCTGTTTCAGTTGAAATTGCTTCTGTTAGTTTCCCGTTGATTAAAATCTTTGCTTGTTGGTTCAAATACATTCCATGCATCCAGTTCTAAAATGCAGGGCCACAGCCCATGTTTTGTAAAACAATCAGTGAGAAAGGCTGTATTCAACTGTCATACACTTTCTCTGCATTGAGAAATAGAAATGCTGCTTTCTCTTCTTATTCACATCTATTTAATATATACTCTGTGATATTTCACTTAGTGATCTAAGCTTCATTTCCTACATGCTTAATAATAAATTTCCTCAGAATAACCTGGCATCCCTTCATGAGCACTTCTAAATGTTTCTTCCTTTTCTGTTGGAATGCTAAGCCTTCTTATGTGAAAATTGTTCATAGCTACTATGTTGTTGCAGAGAAAAAGGAACATGTTGGCAGTATAATCCTCTGGAAGCTTTCTAATGGATTGTGCCTATGGAAAATATAAAAAACATGTGTGAGGGTTCCTTTAGTGAGGGTTTCTTTAGGACTTAGCTACAGGGAGCTTCCGGTTTTTGGTGGCTTGCAAGCGGGTGCACTCCATCACGGCTCTGGTGTGAGTGACCCGCAAATTGTGCTGATGAGAAGGGGTCCGAATTGATCTTGGACCCTCTCAACTCCTTGTAGGGAAGTTGTAGCCTGGGGCACATGGGAGTCCTCTTCTTAGGCAGCAGCCAAGGGATTGAGGCTCCTTTTTGCCCCGATAGGTTCTCGTGCACGGAGCTAGCAATGGCACCCAGAGGTGCACACCGGACAGAGCACACAAGTGATCCAAAGAAAAATTATCGTCCCTACCTTTTGAAGAAGCATGAGTAAAAACATGAGTCAACTCATGTATTAGTGAACAACCGCTCAAACGATAGCAGTAAAGCCGCGCCAAAGCCCCAAACAAGTGGAAGGGAGAGGGAAATACCCAATCCTGAAAAGACTGAGTTAAAGTGGGGTCTGAGAAGGTGGCTTGAAGTGAGCGAATATTTGACTGAGTGTGGGTGTATTCAGCAAGGAAGCGATAAATCTGCAGGCTTTCAGAGACTTTTAAAAACTTTTCTCTTAATATAAACAATGACGAAGCGAGCAGAAAAAATGGCGGCTAAAGGGAAACTTGCTGCAGGAACTGCCAGCACATCATCGCCGGCTACTAAACCGGAAGTAACCGCAGACTTTCCTAAAATGATTGCTGCTGCTTTGCGCCCTCTGCTGGACCAGATGACTAACCTCAACAACAAGTTTGACACATTGCAAAAGGAACTTAAAGAAAAATCAACAAAAACAGAGAAAATAGTAAAGAAGCTGAAAAAAGTTGACGTTAAATCCAAAGAATTTGGACTAAGATTGGAGGTAGTGGGAAAAGAAAAAAATCTCTGGACAACAGCAACAGCTTCTCCTCTAAATGAAAAAATCAGCATATGTCCTAAGACTTCAAAGCATCCCGGAGCAGAAAGGAGATAATTTAAAAGAGATTTTAAGTGAGGAATTGGCCCCTGTGGTTGGCTTAACAGCGGAAGCTCTACAAAATGATATTGACTTGGTTTATCGTAGATATCCAGAATTTATTTAAAAAAAACACAAACTATCTGGGGAAGTATATGTGAAGTTCTCAAAACAATCAACAAGCGATCCAACTTTGAAAGCGACAAACGGAATAACCCTGAAAATTAAAGGAGAACAAATTAAAGTACTAAAAGACATTCCATTTGAAATTAGAAAAAAGAGGAGACAATACAGTGGCCGAGGACAGACTGGCAATTTGCCCCGGTATCGAGTCGGGGCAAAAAACCCCGGAGTAAACGATACCGGGTTTTCCCGTCCACACAGCGGGGGCCTCTGCCGGAAGAAACAGGACGGAGGCGCGCGGGAGCGTTCAGACTGCTGCGCCGGAGGCGCGCTATATTCGCTGTTTCCCCATTATTTCGGCTGTGAGCGCATGTGCGCATGAGCGCTCGAGCGCTCATGCGCATAAGCGCATTTCGGCGATTTTTTTTTTTGCCCTGCAACGCCGGCACCACATTGGGCAGTGGAGCGGAGCGCAGCCAATCACACCGCTGCTGCCTCATGCCCAACGCGGGTTGCTCCCGGCTTTTCGGCTGCGCATTCAGACTCCCCGGAAGCGGAGAAACGCGCGACAAACATAGGCTTTCAAGATTTGCGTCGGCTTTTATCAGGTGTTTTTTTAATCCGGCAGTGAAGCGCGAGAGCACCGGTAGGCTACGGGTGGGGGACGCCAGGCAGATGTGCCTGTGTGAACATTCCATTTAATCCGATATTGAGTCGTTGTCAGCCCGGGTCCCATCCCGCGGCAAATTGCCAGTCTGTCCTCGGCCAGAGACTTGGCATTGTTCTTACAGCAAAATAACACACCATACAGATGGATAATACCTGAAGGGCTTAATTTCAACCTCAACGGGGAAAAAAGAAAAGATTGACTCTGCTCGTAAAACGAAAAAGTTCTTAGAGCAACAACAGAAAGCGACAGAGGGATCTGAGACAGTGGAGGATAACAAAGATACAGAAGCTGAAGAAGAGAAAGAGGAGGAAAGTTCTGACAGCACCTCGACCAGCTTGGCAGAATCATCTGACATGGAAGCAAAATTAGGGGCAGCTGCCCCTAAACCTCTAAAAATTAAACAGGATTTTGACAAAAAGAAGCTTAGAGGAAAGAAAAAAGCAAAATAGATTAATTCTTGATAGCCTGATGTTTATCTTTAACACATAAACTTAAAGCTAAGATGTACACACTACAGTAGAATAAGAATGTGATTGTTTGCTTTATACTTTTTTTAAAACTAATTTTCACTTCACAAAAGGGAAGTATCAGAATCTTTAAATAACTGTATTATGATCCTTGCTACTCTTTTAGTTTGTATCCATTCCCCTGGCCCTGTAGGTTTGTAGTTTAGAAAAGCAAAATATATATATATATTTTTAAAAGGACTTAGCTACAGTGATCCACACAGTAGTCACTTCCAGGCTTGATTATTGCAACTCACTCTATGTAGGCTTACCCTTGAGGCTGACCCGGAAATTACAGCTGATGCAAAATGTGGCAGCGCACCTGCTGACGTTGACGCCTACACGGGCTCACATTCGGCAGGTGCTCCGTCAACTGTATTGGTTGCCAGTTGACTTCCACATTCACTTCAATGTGTTGGTAATTACCTTTAAAGCCTTACATGGCCTGAGACCCACATATCTGAGGGATTGCCTCTTCTCATATACGCCCCGGAGAGTGTCACTTTCTATGGTTTCTGGCCTGAAGGGTGTCCATCTTGCCTCAACCAGGGCTTTCTCTGCCCTGGCCCCTTCCTGGTGGAACATGCTCCCTGTCGAGATTAGGGCCCTGTGGGATCTTCAATTCCACAGGGTCTGCAAGACAGAGCTGTTCTGCCAGGCTTTTGGCTGAGGCAGTGGATGTCCCTATATGGCTGAGGCAGTGGATGTCCCTCCCTGTCACCCACCTACCAACCCAAATAATATGCCAGGGAACCTCCCACAACCAGCAGACTTGTCAGAATTGTGATTGTGTTTTAATTTTTATTATTGTTTTAAATTGTTTAAATTTTTAATTGTATTTATTGTATTGTTTTATGATGTTACCCACCCTGAGCCCTCTCGTGGGATGGGCAGGCTATAAATACAAATAATAGTAAATAAATAATAAATGGTCAATTGTACTGCAAGGAAAAGTTGGGCTTCTTCAGTCAGCACATTCTTTTGTGCCTGTTTCATGTTCTCTGTTTTATGTTCTCTTGCTGAATAATGAATATTATCCTGGAGCTGATGATATGACACAGGGGAATACAGTATAAATCTTTTTTCTTCCTTCAGTTTCACTGAACCATTTCTGAACCTGCTAATGAGAGAGGCTATCCACCCAGAGAACAATGCTGCTGTTGGGGTAAAACTGCATTTTATTGACATCTACTTGGAAGAACTGGCTAAAGTTGGAGCTAAAGAGGTAGGGTCAGAGATGATCATTCAGATCCTGATTTGCCTTGACATATGCTGCTTTCATCCCCTTCATTCTTTCTCCCACAGAGACCCAGCTGTTATCCAAGCCTGCATTGCAACGAAAGCAGCTCTAGAAACAAACCAGGATTAAGCCAGGATGCCTGCATTTGTAACTCATGCAGTACCTTAGTTTCAACTATTTGTGGTGATTAAACAAACTTCAAACCATAATTTCAGGTCCTGGCTTGACATACCTTAACCAGCCATAGTTAGTAGAGTTGAAAGGAAATAAATGACGGTGATGTATAGTGCCAAAAAAAAAGGTTCTTCACCAACCTATAAATTCTTTTTTCAGTATTCAGTTTACTGGAAGTAATTCAAACGCCATCAATACCAATGAACCATGCATATGACATCTCGTTTTGTGTATACTTATATCAAAGATGGTGGCGTTGAAATACGAAGTTAATCCATTTGGCAAACACTCTAGACATATCTCATAGTCACATTCATCAAATACATTAGTGTGATGTGATGATGAATGTGACTATGAGATATGTCTAGAGTGTTTTCCAAATGGATTAACTTTGTATTTCAGCGCTACCCACTTTGATAAAGGTATACACAAAACGAGATGTCATATGCATGGTTTGTTGATGGTGTTTGAATTACTTCCAGTAAACTGAATACTGAAAAAAGAATTTATAAGTTGGTGAAGAACCCTTTTTTTTGGCACTCTACATCACGGTTGTTTGTTTCCTTTCAGCTTCCATCCCGTGATCTCTCTCTCTTTGGTTTGCATAGTTAGTAGAGTGGCTTGCACTTAGATGAACTCACTAATTGTTGTTAATTCAATTGAACTATGCTTTTCTGTGGCATCTGAACAAAGCCTGAGATTAGCATGATACATCTTTCCACTCGTATATTTTTTGTATAGCCTATGTGTTGCATTTTATTGTCTTCAGTGCTTTTTTTCCCTCTCTTCCTTCATAGAGCTCAGGGCAGCATACATCCATCTCCTCCCCACCATTTTACCCTCGCAAATAACTCTGTGAGGTAGGTTAGGCAAAGAAAGAGAAAACAGGACGAGGGTCATCCAGCTAGCTTCATGGCAGTGTTGTAAGGGTTCTGAACCGGGGTTTTCCAGGTCCTAATCTGAAACTACAACCACTGCATTGAATACCAGGAGGACTAATAATCATTGTCAACATCAAAAGATACTAAGCTTTATTGTATATTACCTAAATTGCAAAGTATTCTGATGACATTAAAATTAGTTGGTTTTTTATTTGTTATTTATAGTCCGCCTTTCTCACAGGTACTCAATGCAGATTACATATTGTGAGTCAGTACGATTAACAAAATGGGATGCATTAGGATTTTAGGAGTCTGGAACTACCAGAAAGTAAAGAAGCGTAGCATAAGTATTAACATGGCACATTAAACAGTACAGAAATTATATAGTAGGAACCTACTTACAATAAGATATACATGGCAGTATAGACCACAGTCTCTAATCATTTATCCAAGTAAGTTTGTGAACCATTTTGTACATTGTAACCCTATTAGCTGAGCAAAAAAAAACCCTTGTGGAGAGTTCAGTTTTGCAAAGTTCGCAGAAATCCAGGAGAGCGGGAGCCTTCCTAACCTCCTTGGGCAGGCCATTCCATAAGGTAGGCGCCATAACAGAGGAAGCCCATATACCGGTAGTTGTTGATTTTGCCCATTGGCAGGTTGGCACCTACAGAAGCCCCTGCTGACATGAGCAAAGTTGTTGCAGCTGAACATAGCAGAAGATACAGTCACACAAATAAGTGGGGTCAAGGCCATTAAGGTTACTAGCCAGTTCCTTAAAGTTAGCCTGATGACAAATAGGCAACCAGTAGATTGTCTGCAGAATGGGAGTGATATGCAAGCTCCATCTAGCTCCAGCTAACAGCTGAGCTGCAGCATTATGGACCATTCTGAGTTTCCAAGTTGATTAGAGGGGAGAACAATGTATGGTGTGTTATAGTAGTCTAGTCTTGATATTACAGTGGTGTGGATCCAGGTGGCCGGTCAGGTCCCACACCAATGACAACTGGTTTCCAATATTAGCCACCTCTTTGAGTGAATGAGGGAAAGTGCCTGAGATAGTGACTGATTTACAGTAACACAAAGGGTTTGTTGATTGTTGGATTCTCTGGACTAGGTACTGCCAGGGAACCATGGGAAAATAGCAGAGTACTCAAACGCAGCAGAGCTTGGGGCTTGGTGTGGCAACAGACTTACAAAGTCACATGGAGTCAGCAGTCAGTTCTAAAACTAATAAGTAACATTTATTAAAGGAAGTACATGCTTGAGAGTTCAGGTAAGACATAATCATATTCTTTACCTGCCTATAGATTGCCTGTTCTAACTAGCTAGATGGTTGGATGCTGGACACATGTCCAGCCTCCATGGTGCAAGATGGGGATCAAGCACCTTCTTCGTGCATGGAGGAGAGAGGAGAGAGAGTGAGGGAATGTGAGAGCGGAAGCAGAGGAAATTGTCCCTAAGAGTAGCATTCTACTTCAAATGAAAAGATCAGATAGCAGGAAGGAAAGGATGCTCTGTGTGTCCTGACCTCTCTATCTATCTAAACTCTTTGGTGTCATCTTCTCAAGTCTGAGGCAGGAGACAGCGCCAAGTCCTCCACTTCTAACATAGGTGTGGTCCTGACATGTTAACAGCCGGGGTACAAGTAGTGGCCTTCACAGATCCCAGGATCTTGTCCATATCCATCATGGAAATTGGGTCAAAATGATCCATAAATGGCCAAGGCAGTGTATTAGGCATTTCTTCTGGTGTTCTTATGTTACTATTGACATCCAGATCAAAGCATATTCTTAATGTTTTCTTAGCAAAAAGCTTGACAAAAGTATTACAGCTAATTGTTCCTCGGGTATTAGAGGCTCAGATTTAGGTGTCAGCAGATGCTGCACTACCTTGAACAGTTTGGATGAGTGTGAACTAGCTGATGCTATGATAGTAGAGAAGTACTTTTCTTTGCCACCATCACCGTCGCTTCATAGGTCTTACAATGAGTTCTGTTGCATGATCTGCCAGCTTCTGTACAGTTTCTCCACCAGGACTGTTCTAGACATTTCCCAACTCTTTCAGGTTGCCCAGCTCTGTGATAAACATCCCAAAGGGACAAGCTTGTTATAGCTTCAAAGAGCTTCACATTCCACTTTTCCACTGCCACCTTAACAGAACACATATTTGGAATCCTAATAACCCTCAGAGCATTCTGAAATCCAGTACGGTTCAAGAGCCTTATGTGGGGTGTTTGAGCTGCAAGTAGGTAGCGGTCAGATCATGGTTCAGGATAGATCTCCAGCCCTGAAACCAAGCCTTCCCTCAGTTTCTCAGTGCAAAAAAATTACACCCAGGGTGTGTGATCTCTTTTACATGCTGAGCCAGTCACAGTTTGGGAGAGACCCAAGTACAGCAAAGAAATTATAAAATCCCAGGCCAGTCTTGACAAAATATTGTCAACATGATTGACAAGATATTGTCAACATGAACATTGAATGTTTTACCCTGATTTATAGTCATAGCTTTCTCCAAACAGCCTTTGCTGTTTTAGCTTTAGGAGGTATGTATTCCTTCTTCTCAGAAGATTACAGTAGTTTAGGAAGAACCTGGGCCACCTAACCATGTATTGTTTTGTTTTTGTAGCTCACAGCAGACCAGAATCTCAAATTTATCGAGCCCTTCTGCAAAACTGCTGCCAAGACCAAAGAGTATGTTAAGTAGCTGGATTTTACTACTTGTAGTGACTCTGGAAGTTAGTGGTGTCTATGTTGTTTTAAAAGTGGTATATATTGCCTTTTTATCCTGCTTTTCTACAAGAATCTTAGGGCAGCATACATTGTTCTCTGTCTTCACAACAACTTTGTGAGCTAAATTAATCTGAGAGAAAGGATGGGCCCAAGGTCAACCAGTAAACTTCATGGCTTAGTGGGGATTTGAACCCAGATCAGTCCTAATCAGTTTAGCTGCTGCAACATGGTGGTAACTGAGCAGATTTCCAGCGCAAAATTAAGCATAAAAGGGAGTAGAATGCTCATTGTGAGGCAAGACTAGCTTTATTTTGTGTGCCTGAAATGAAACTGTTCGTAACTATGGGAACGATATCTTTCTTCTGATAATAAGAAAGCTATTTCTTGATTCTCTGGATACTGCAATGGTAATGCTGGGATATTAGCAAAAGAATATTGGATGAATCAAACCCAGCTAGCTCTTGTTTCAGAACCCATGCAATGAATTGTTGTTTTTTGCAAATTGCAGTGCAATTCTTGTGATCTTTATGAGGTAGGCTTTCAATAGGTGTAAATGGAAGCCCCCAAAGTATATTTTTGTGATGCTTTTTTTCCCTTTAACAATTCAGTCGTCATCTGCTGCAAGCCATAATCCGTGGTATCTTTGAAACCATTGTGGATCAGTGCCCATTTGCTGTAGAAGATTTAATGAGGGAACTGAAAGCTGGTAGTGATGATGATCTATCAGATGATGATGACTGGAGTGATGAAGAGAATAAGCTCGTGGCCAAAGGTGAGCATGTTTCATACTGTAATAACTCCTAGCTTGGATTGTTGTAAAGTGTTCAGTCTGAAGCTTCCTTTGAAGGCTATTCATCACACCTGCATGCTGGCTGATATTTTGCTGCCAAGCACAATTTAAAGTATTGGCTTTAACTTTAAATGTCCTTGCTCCAGACTGCTTTCCCCTATTTCAGCTCCATTTATATAGAGAGAAAATCTGCACGTGCTCTTCACTGGCAAGGAGAAATCTTTCTAGCAATTCACATTTGTGGATTGAACCAAGTTACACTCCACTCCCGAGTCAGCCTTCTATCATTCTGGTCTGTAGTCAAAAGTACCTGACAGAATCCCTCTCACACTAGGGGCATAGCCCTTCCAAGGCACGATAGGTTGCTTATCTGAGGTTGCCAGGACAGGTTGCCAGCCTGAGACAAAAGCAGTGTGTCTCTCTTAAGGCAGGATGAGAGGCTGTTTGCCCCTCAGGCCTTTGGAGGGGGAAATTCATTCCTTCACCTTGCCTTGTAAGGGCCATGCTGGTTACAAGGTGAACTTTTTGAAAGAATGGAGGGAGGAAAATATCAGCCCCTCATCTCATGCTGGACTGAATTAGTGCAGAGGCCCTTTTGTTCTTTGGTGGGAATGTTCTGTTGCCCAGTTTTTTCCAAATGATTAAGTGTTTATTTCATACTGTGCAGACAGGTGCTTGCCAAACAAACTTCCATTAGATGGTGAAGCAGAAGAAAACGTTTTAGAAGCTGATGATGATGACATTGGTCCTGTCCTTCAGGTAGGTGCCCTCTTTGACAAGGTGCCTGCTTGTGTAAGGCTCATATGCCAGTGATTTCTTCTGATTGACATGAGCTACTCTCCTTTTATTTGAACTCCTACAGATAATACTGAAGTAACTGCATGACCTGTTTCTTTGGCAAAAAATACTCATTACTGTATTATTTGATTTTAAGTTGTGGCTGTGTCATTCAAAACTGGAAGACACAGGAGACCTGTATCTGTTCACAGGTCTTGCACGTGTTGCTGATTTTTGACCTGTAAACAATCAAGTCTCTAGATCTCCCAAAGCATGGCAAACATGGCTCTTGACTATGTCACAAATTCATGACTGTTGTGGGATCTGTTTCCTCAGGCCTGGAGTGCAGGTGAAGGTTTGAGCTAGTGGCAAAGTGGGATGTATGTTATAGGAGCTGGGCAGATGCACTAATTCAGATGTGTGGAGTAGGGGAAAATGTGGTAAATGTAAAATGATAGTACACAATGTCAAGGTACAGCATCTTTCAATATACGAAGGGATCAGGATAATTAGATGCATTCTGTATCCACATCTTTCATTATTAGGGATTTTTCAAGGATAAAAAAATTGTATAAAAATCTTATCTTCCTTAGTTTTGCCACAAGATTAGAAAGTGCTGCGAAGCTGAGAAAACACTATCCTGGTGCAAGTCCAAGTGGGACGAGGCACTGGTGGGGAAGTTAACTGCTCATTGGCAGAATGTGAAAGTGGGCTTTATTGTCTGATAAATTTAACAGATTTTTTTAAAAACAGGTAATGATTATATGCTTAGCATCTCATTCTATATGGTTTACTTAGCAGAATGATGTATTTGATGTTTGGTTATGTTATGTAATATTGATGAAAAGAAGTATGAATGAATATGAATGTTAAACATTAATACAAATTTTATATATATATATATACACACACACACACACACACACACACACATATAAAACTTAGCAGAATGATTTAACATTTTCGTTTATTGGTCAATAACTGTCTTTGTGAGAAACTGCCGTATTTATTCAGTTTTTGTGTTATCTGAAAAACTTCTATATTAAAAAAAGTTTGAGAAAATCTGGGCAAATGTTTAAGTTTACCTGATCTAAAGAGCTATAACATTGTTCTGTTGTTGTTTTTTTAATTTGATAGTTCGATTATAAAAGCATTGCCAACATGCTGTTTGAATTAGGCAGCAGAAAACACACACCAGCATTCAATAGAAAACGTCTCTACAAACTTGTTAAAAAGTAAGTGATATGAAAGTACACTCCTGAGAATCTGTCCTACCCTTTCCCAATTTATCTTGGTGGTCTTTTAATAGAATGAATGCAAATGCCAGTTGTGGCATCCTCTTATTGGGGAGGACTGTTTTTCACTTTAAAGTTATACTCTGTGTATTTATAAACTGGGTAGTTTCTGCTGCCACCAGGAATTTAAGGAATTCCAAATCTTCTATCTGTTTCTGCTGCTGGTAATGTGACCCAGGGTCAGGTTTTTCAGAGGTCTATGTGGCCCTGAGGAAGGATTGAACTGAATTCTGGGTTATACTTAAACAAAATACGATTATTTGAAATAAGATCAAAATAAGAGGCTAGTTATCTGTAACTGTTTTGGGAATAGGGAACTTGAAAATATAACTGGCAGGGTATCACATACAGTCCTTTTTGACAATCAGATCCAAGACTGACAAGAATCACTCTTTTCTATAGGCAGCCACACTGGCTAAGCTCTTAGTATTATTGACTTTCTTTCAGATCTTTATAGTCTCACAGACCCTTCTCATAACTCTTCCACATTTAAGCTTTTGAAGACATATATATTGTACTCTTTAAGTTTCCACACAGAACTATCATATCACTCACTGACTGAACTCACTAGCTGAATAACTCCAACTGATTTTTCCAGCTGACTTTTTTACATCCACACAGAACAACTCCTCCCACACTCTGTCATCCTCCAATCACATCACACTTGTCTCCCTCAATCACTCTACTTTGCTATCACTGCTCTGCAACCAAACATTTAAAGACACACACAATAAAACAAGGAATCATTACACTAGTGTTTGTGCACCATCTGTTTGTGGACAGATAATGGAAATAAAAACTTCTTTTTCACCTGTTTTCTAGATTCCAGGACCTTGCAGAAGGTGAGTGGCAAGGAGTCCAAGGCTAAACCCTGTGGGTCCCCAGGGCTTGTTCCATACAAGTAACCAGACCTATTGCTTATTTTAAACAATATTTTATAAAGTTTATTGAATTTCTATCAAATAAAGAATTATTCTACATGCAACACAATACTCAATGACCATACAGCAGGAAAACAAGAAAACTAGCTTAACTGTCTAACACTTTTTAGAACCTGCATTAGACTGCACAAACCTTACATTCCAGAGTCAAAGGCCAAAGCTCAAGTTCTCTGCATTACTATCAATTGCATGTCATAGTTCAGGCCTCTAGTCCATCAAAGCTAGTCAATGTTCCTTAGGGCCTTAGCTTAATTACAGTTTTTGCGCCCTGCACATCAGGCAAGGGTGACATCCAATCATGGCATGTCTTTAGGAGAAGCCTCTAGAAGATTACTTCATCACCCCTTGCTCCCCACCACACAGACCGCAGGGTCACATGAGAAGCTAACTACTTTGGTCTTGAAGATGATAAGAGCTGCATAGGTCCAATTAGTAATACCTGCAGATTAGATCAGGCACGTTACCATTCACATTAACCCTTGAGAGGAGGCTAAGGGTGTTTTGCCTCACAGTGAGGCTCCAACATCACTTTGCTTCTGTTTGTATTTTGCTGGCAAATGTACAGTAATGGACGAGAAAATACAATCATGGTAGATGTTTGTGTCCTTGGAAGCATGTGTGAAGGGCTTTTGTCTGAGTTTCTTATCTCAAAAGGAATAGAATCCTTACCTGATTGTTTCAGAATTTGGGCAAATTTGAAGTGGTCCTCTTTTGAGACAGGATCTTCAGTGCCATTCAGGAAGAGCACTCAGAACAAAGGCTAATTTTAGCAGACAACGTCCATTAACACAAGGAAAAAGAGAAAGTCCCAAATGTTAACTTAAAGAAATGGAGTGATGCTTTTTCCCCATAAACTCTTCAGTAGTGTTTGCTGCTCTTGCTGCTGCTCTGGGATCCTTTATCTGGCTAGCAGTTTCCCTCAGTTAAGCTCTGATCTTCTTTCTCCTGCTGCAGGCCAGACTGAAAGGGGGGGGGGCTCTTGCCAGTAGTAATATGTGAGCAACTTTATCAATTGCCCATGCTTTGTGACCTTTTGCTCCCTAGGCCCTAATTTTGAACTGTTTAACAGAAATAAAATGTTAAACCGAAAATGACATGGGTTACACTTGCTAATGTGAAATGTGGGTGGATGAAGATCAAAATACTTGGTAGTGGTATGTCTTATTCCAATACTCTTGTACATCAGGGACTTTTCCCCAAGATGACTTTCCTGAAGATGTTTCAACGGATGAAGATGATGATACCTTCAGCAGGAGGAAGTGGAAGAGAAAATCTGTCAAACCCTTAGATAAAACCAAGCTGGAAAAAGAAGGTGAGGAAGAGAGCAGCTTGCAGCATCCTACCCAATCTGTTTACTTGAGCTTGGATCCTATCCATTCTTTCTGCTTGTATTCTCTGTCTGTTGCAGAGGTGGTCCTCACATTCTGCTAGCACTAGGCACTTCAGAGAGATCAGCATTTTCCAAGAACCAAAAAATGTCTCATGTGAAAGGAATGCACTCCACAGCAGACAAAGAGGGGTGTCTGCAGAAAGGAGTTCTAGGATCCAAGCCTTTGAATTTCATTTTTTTTTTTATGTACCAGCCATTATAGGGGTTCTTCATTGAAAATATCTTTTGCTGTGTTGCTTGGTCTGAGGATAGAGTGGAACTTGCCAGACATCACAGGCCAGGGTGTGTTTTCTTTTGTGAGCGTCAGCTGGGATAGTCTGTTAAAAGCCAAGCTCTCTGAATATAACAACATCAGGCAGGTTTTGGGGGTATCTAGATAGCTAAAATACTATTTAATAGCAACATGCCCTGCTAGGGTCATGTGAATGGCTTGTCTGCCTCAGCGTTCTGTCTCCCTCAAGGGCTAGAGCAGTACCTCAGACAGATGCTCAAACAAGATACTAGAACTCAAGGGCATCCAATGAAAACTGACAAGCAGAAGGTTCAAGACGGGCAAAGGGAAATACTACTTTACGCAGAGGGTAATTAAAATGTGGGATTCCATTCCAGAGGATGTAGTGATGGCCACAGGAATAAACAGCTTTAAAAGAGGATTAGATAGATTCTTGAAGGATAAGCCTATCAGTGGCTACTAGCCAAGGTGACTGAGGGGAACCTCCACATTCAGAGGCACTGATTCTCTGAAACCTAGAGCCAGGAGGCAACATTAAGGGAAGGCCTCTATGCTGTGTTGTTGGCCATCCAGAGGAACTGGTTGGCCACTGTGTGAGACAGGATGCTGGACTAGATGGACCATTGGTCTTATCCAGCAGGGCTGTCTTATGTTCTTATGACTTAACAGCTGCATCTCTCTTGATACCAATCTCCCCCCCCCTAAAAAAGAACCACTTTCTGAACTGCCAGTAATAGATGTAAGGCTGCTAGTCAACTGCTCTTTCTTTCTGTTTAAAGCTATGTATCTTGCCTTGATAGATAATGCTGGAAACAGAAAAACTGATATGGAAGAAAATGATGGCAACACAGGGTTGCAAAAGAAGAGGAAGAAGAGAAAAAGGAAATTGAGTCAAAGTACAGACATGCTTACTGCTACTGGAAGTCATCAGAAAGAGCCAGTTGTTTTGGAAGAATCCAAAGAGCTAAACCAGGATGATGAATCAGGAAATACAAATAAAAGGCAAAAGAAGTTTTTAGATACAAAGGCAAGTGAACATGTCTCTAGAACGCATCCTGTGGGAGGACTTATTGGTAGCTCAGCAAAGACATTAACGTCTTTGGTAAGCAGTATAAAGAAAAAAACAAAGAAGAAAAGTGCTAGCCTGCAGAAAGTTCCCGTAGAAACTGTCCATCAAAATGGGCAAGTTCCTACTATTACAGAAGAGATTCTTGACCACTTTATATCTGTAGATCATATTAATAATAAAGCAACTAAGAAGAAATGGAAAAAGGAGGTCGGGATCGCCACTGGAAATGGTTTTTCTGAAGAGGCTGTTAAGCAACCAGAAAAGGAAAGTTGTACAAAATTGACGTCCCCCATGTTCCAAAAAGTTAAATTGAGGAAAAAACAAAAATTGGGGATTCTGGAAAAGATAAGAGGCTCAAGGAAGAAAATAGTCAGATTGAAAAAGAAAAGGAAAATCAAGGCAATCCTTAATGCTGTGGAAGAAAATGGCCTTCAAGCTGAAAACAAGAAGTGCAAAACCAGCGTAAGTAAAATTCTCCCATAATTTTTCTGGCACCTTTAACATGCTCACTTGCATTCATCCTCTCAACAGCTTTTTCCCATTGTTGGCAACTCTTTTGCCTCAACAGTTTTTTTCATAGTTGGTAACCCTTTTTTCTAAGTAGTCATCCAATATCCTGGCTCCTGAGCTAAAATGTATTGTAAGTCTTATTGTTGTTCCTTGACTTGTCTGTTGTGCATCTGCTCTTTTGGCTCCCTACAGGAACCCATTGACAATCCCATCATGCTACAGAAAAAGAAGGCCAAGGCTGGGAACGACTTTGTGAAATTTGAAAAGACAACTCTGCCAAAGCCGGTATTCTTTAGAAAAGCAAAAGGAAGCATTACTTCCATGAAGGTACAGTGTTGCTGATAACAGACTGCCACAAAAGGCCAAGATGGAGAACTAGTCCTTGTAGTGCAATGCTCTTTTAGCTTGAAGAAGGCTTTTATGTCCATGGCTCTGGCCATCACTCTGTTATGGTCCTCTATTATTTGGCAACTGCCAGTGTGTATAATCACTTGGCCTACATTAAATCATTCATTCATGCTGAAATAGCTATGTTTAGCAGTTGTTTAATGTACAATAGGGAGGGCAACATCCCCTCTGGAAGATCTGGAAGAGTTCTAGTGAATTACAGACACAGTAATTGTTGAAGCACCACTGATCTCAGAAAAATCTCAGTACTGGTGGGTGTAAATTCAGTAGGTAATTTTTTACTGTTTGCTACTATAATGCAGTTATTTCAGAGCACTTCTGTGAGGTCAGGCCTCTCTTGCTCTTTACCAGATTTGTGGCGGTGTTCCTAGTTGCAGGAAAATGCTAGTGGCCCATCCAGCACAAGAAGAATAATGGTTAATTTGTTTGTGCTAAGAGTTCAGGAGCAGGATTAGCAGCAAGGGAAAGTTTGCTTTTCTGCAGGTCAATGGCCAGTTTGGGGACCTTGTTTTACACTTTTTGGTTTACTTGAAAATCTGCTGTCCTTTAAAAAACAGTGGAATTATTAGTTCATCAGTATCTTCAGGCTGCTGTAGACACAACACTGGCTCCTATAAGCCTAGTCAGAAACCAGTGGTGAGCCTTAGAAATGTTCCCTCTCTTTCTTAGAACAAATACACCCTTCCATGAATTTTACTTCAGCGGTTCAATTGCGCATATGTTGACCATAGTCAAGGCTAACCAGATAGTTCCTGTGTTAAGGAAAGCATATGACCACCTCAGATTGTGATGTTTCTGAAAATACATGTCAACAAAAGTTAGATTATAGTCAGTTCTATAAAAAGATTTGCAAGCACTTTTTCACTTGGTAGAAACTGTAGAGCAGAGGCATCAAACTCATTTGTTACAAGGGCTGGATCTGACATAAATGTCACTTTGTCGGACCAGACCATAAAATGTAACACAAGGTACCAGAGATATAAACTTTATAGGGATGATTTCAGATGCCAAATGGCAGTAGCAGGCATGATTGGATTAGGTGTGATATGCAGAGGCGTGGAGATATCAACATAAGAAGAAGAGATTGGATTTATACCCTGCCCTTCACTACTCAAAGGATTCTCTGAGCGGCTTACAAACTCCTTTCCCTTCCTCTCCCCACAACAGACACCCTATGATGTAGGTGGGGCTGAGAGAGCTCTGACAGAAACTGCTCTTTTTCAAGAACAGCTCTGACAGAACTATGGCTTGCCCAAGGTCATCCAGCAGGCGCAAGTGGAGAATCAAACCCGGTTCTCCCAGATTAGAGTCTGTGCGCTTAACCGCTACACCAAACTGGCTCTCTGATATACAGATGCATGGAGATATCAGCATTGGTAATGAGATAGGAAACCTAGGTCTCAATTTGGTACAGGAGGATTCAATCCAGGAAGATGCAAAGAATAAATGGAAATCACTCTGAAGAAGTGAGCAGTGACTCACAAAAGCACATACTCTTTCTACCACTGTTAGGAACCACAGTATTCAAAAACCAGTGGGGGAACGTTCTAACCTTCCAGGGCATTCAGTTGCTGACCTAAGAGTGGCAGTTCTCTTATAAAGGGAATTTCAAAGGGAGATTAGAGAGGCTGCTGAATTGCAACTGATCATGAAGCTCAAAGCAATGCAAACTCCTGGACTGAATTGAGACCTAGGTGTCTTCTCTCATTACCAATGCCCGCTGTTGTCTTTTGGCATCTGAAATCACTTCACTTTCCAAGATATAAGGATAGATGGATTCACATGCCAGCTTTATCTGAAGAAGTAAGCAGTGATTCATGAAAGCTCATGCCGTGCCACAAATTTTGTTAGTCATTAAGGTGCTGCTGTACTCTTGTTCCCTGTCACTAATAAGGAATGCAAGCTGTATCATTAGGTTTCTCTCCCCCCACCACCAATCCGTTAGAAATGGAAAGGTGGATCTCTCCAAGTGTCTCTGTCCCTGTCTGTCTCTGTCTGTCTCTCTCTCTCTCACGCACACACACACACACACACATATGTGGAATAAAACGTTTTTGGTCTTAAACACAGGACTTCCCCCTCCCCCACATACCTGGAATAAAACATATTTTGGTCTTAAACACAGGGCTCTCTCCCCCTCCCCCAATACCTGGAATAAAACATTTTTGGTCTTAAACACAGGACACTCTCTTTTTCTGGTGTGCTCCCTCTGGCTCCCTCCCTCCTTCCCTCTCTTCCTCCCTCTTTTCCTCCCTCTCTCTGAAGAAAAAGTGTGCTTATACCTGGAATAAAACATTGCTGGTCTTAAAAGTCCCACGAGATGCCATTTTCCCCCCTCTCTGGCTCTTTTCCTCCCCCTCTCTCCCCAAAGGAGGAGGGAGGAAGAGCCCTCGGCCATTTGAGGGAAGGCTTTCTGTCTCTCCTCTGAAGCAGGAAATAGGAGAGGCTGGCCAGAAGGAGCTGTGATGTAAGAAGCAGGAAGCAGCACACAGCCAGTTCCTCTCAGGCCGGATTGGGGCCTTGCAGGGGCTGGATCCAGCCCGCGAGCCGCATGTTTGACACCCCTGCTCTAGAGAATCCTAGACTTCTATGGTAAAAAAGATAGGTACTGATTCTCTGAAGTGAGGCAATACCATTTCCACATTGCAGGAGGGATTCAAATGTATGAATGCCACTTTGTGGGGGGGAAATCCTTTCATATAGAGATGTCAGTTCCCAACCTAACCGACTCCCTTATATTCCAATCTTTGTATGCCTAGGGAGTTTTTTGTGGGGTAGCGTGGCAGTGTGAGGGCCCCCCCCCCATCTAGTCTAGCTCTTTCACTCTGGAGACTTATTTCTGTGAAATGCTTCCTATTCTTTCCTTCCTTAGGGTAGCACTGTCATAGGATACATCTCATAGTCTCCTTCCCCCATGAAAGGGGGAACATCTGATTACTTTAGGAATGGCATAGAGTTTATCTGAAGTGTGTGCTCTCTATTTCTGACCAAGAAGGGCAGCCATATTTTGAGATATGAAGGAATATGTTTAGTAAGTGGTCGAAGGGGGAGGGAGATTTTGAAGTGTCTAACAGATTGCAGTGTTAAAACTGACAGCTCAGAAATCCACCTTTTAGGCAGCTTGGAACAGCAATGGAAAGGAGTGGAGTTTATTTTTACACATTACATTCAACAGTTGAGATGCGTAGAATATTTTAATAAAAGGAAGGTTTTTAATTGGTCCAGAAAAATAACTTTATCTGATGTTCTATCTCCTTTTTTTGTAGTTAACCAAACTTCAATCTTCCTATTCTAAAAAGGTCACATTTGGGCTGAATAACAACATGACAGCTGGTGAGTGCCTTCACTTTGTTGCTTCTCTGAAAACAGGCCAGTTAAATAGAATAGGGTATAGTTATTTAGTAACAGTTGTGTGAAAATGTAATAATGGCTTCAGTTTTGTGTACTTGTGTAGAACGTAGTTATAAGACAGGTAGTAAGATGGCTGCCATCTGAAGTGATGTGGAGGTGAGGGCAAAACTTCAGTCCTGTTGGAATTGCCATCACCTAGATGGAAGAGCAGGCTTTACTCCCAGGTTATACTCTGTTCCTGAGCACTGAACTCCTATTACCCATAGAAGTGAGGGCTCCAGTGGACCCTAGCTTAAAGTAAATATAGCCTGTGATGCTGGCAGTCCTGTCACTAGCAGATGAAGAATCCATTAAGAATTGAAATATTCAGGACTAGCGGCAAGGCCCGCTGCGAGTAGAGATGCAGCGGGCGCTAGACAGGAGTGTGGAAGGGGCCGGCATCCTGCCACGCATCCCGGTGGCAAGGTGAGTTAGCCGCCACTGCCTCCTCGCTGCCATACTGGCAAGCGAGGGAGGACGTTTCGGGGCTGCAGCCCCAAGAAGGTGGTGCTGGGGGGCAGCTCTGGGCAGGCAGGGACAGGGCCCGCGGCTGTCCGGCGCTCTCAAGGGCCTCTTCTGGGAAAGAGTTCTGGAGGGTGGAGTGGCCTTCTCTGTGTGCCCCGGTCTTGGCGTGGGCATGCACAGCAGCCAGGCTGCTCAGGCTCCCAGGCTCTGCAACTCTGCTCCTCTCGCATTAAGACCCCCGCCCTCTGTCCCCGGCTGTCGTGAGACTGAGCCGGCTGCCACTGGGGCTGCCCCTCTCCGTCGTCCCCGGCCTTGGCGTGGGCGCGTACAGCACCCGTGGGGGCGTGAGAAGACAGGGGGCACCTGTCACTCACTTGGAGAGTCCACTCTGGCTCCAAGGCCCCCCTCCCCACAGCTCGGCTCCTCCTGCAGGAAGGCCCCCGTCCTCCCTCCCCGGCTGTCGCAAGCCTGACCCGTCCACAGTGCTCCCTGCAGCATGCAGCAGCGAAGTTCTTGCAGACAGGCCCACCTCCTTTGGGAAGCTGCGGCAAGTAAGGGAGCCCTTTGTATGGCGCAGGAGTGCCATGGCCCCCCCCAAGTCCCGGAGGCTGAGCAGCCGCCAGAGCATCCATTCCCTTGGGCTGCTGGGAAGAGACTGTGGGCGAGAGGCTGTCTGCCGGTTGTGTGGGCGGGACTGAGCCCACGCAGCAAGGCAAGCCAGCCAGTGGCTAGGGACCCATCCCTGAGTGGCAGTTCCCACGGTGAACGGATTTTGCCACGCATTTTTACCATATAAGGTAAAGACAGCCGATCACTACTCATTTATATAATAGGGAAGGATGATGATGATTCTCCATTTCACCCAAATGAGAAACAAAACCCATGGTTGCTGGAAATCTGTTTCAGTCCCCTTTATGTGTGAATGGCTCTGGTGCCCAAAAATGTATTAACACCTTGGGATGAGCAAGCTTTGAATAAGCTTTTTGCTTTTGAATCTTTGGCAGAATTTAAGAAGACGGACAAAAGTATCTTAGTCAGCCCACAGGGAGCATCACGTGTGGCTTTCAATCCTGAGCAAAAACCACCCCATGGAGTGCTGAAGTCAGCTTCTGGCTCTCCTGCTGAAACATCTCAAATAAAGAAATCCACTTTAGTGCCAAATAAGAAAAGACCAACTGCAATGGACTTCTTCTAAGCATATAAGGAAAGGACTCATTTTGTACAGAATATTTCAGCAACCAGCTGTTTCTGGAGGTATTTTTGCTTTTTTAAAGTTAACCGGATTGCATACATAAGGCCAGCGTGACTTATGATACTGGTACTTTACTAAGCACTTCTGTTTGAAACAGCTTTGTGTATGTTGTCGGAAAAAAAGTAATTTGAGTTTCTAATTACAGAGCCTTATTGTGTGTGTTTTTAAAAATCCTGTCATGTGGTGAATGAATTTGTAAAAAAATTGTTCTAAACTATTGCTTGGGTGTTTTTGTAGAAGACAATTAAATGAGGGGGACTTATCTTTATAGCCCACTCTAGGCAGCTAAGTACACAACTCCCTTCTTTTTATGCTTCCTGCCTTGCTTCTTCTTTCCAATGGTTTTGGATTAACCTCTGAATATCAGCTCAGATGGGTTAGGTCTATAGAAAAACAACTGGAGTTTCCTTGATTGGGTAACCATTTGGTTAATGAATTTTATTGTCTGTAACTCAGCTACTGCACTCTGCATGCATTTCCCAATAATTTGGATTGGCATTGTTGCCTCTTTCAGATTTTGATTGAGCAACAGAATACATGCTTTTTTCACCATTAGTGAACCTTTGCTTTTTAAACATTACTTCTTACTCACCAAATATCATTGTCTTTCCCTCATTAAAATTCTGCTTTAGTGCACCTGTTTCTATAAGCCTTGATATCTTTTGCTACAGGGTGAAGGTGGCTTTGAAAATGGCCATATCTTAAATCTACAGCACACAAGATCACTTACATTGGGCATGAAATATGTATGTGTGACTATACAAAATATATGCGTACATGTGTGTGTATATTCACACACATACATACATACACATATATATAATTTTTTAATCAGATCATTAATAATAATAATATATATATTTTTTTAAATCAGATCATTAATTTGCTGGGGAAGTTGCTGTCTTAAAGGAGTACAGTTTAGGTTGAATTTTAGCATGGGATTTCATGCCTTACAGTGTGGAGATAGCTTGTCATTTAGTCTGCTTTTTCTTCCAGATTATTTCAGGAAACTGTTGTGTGAATAATGAACAACAAATATATATTTCATTTCAGTTTGCTCAACTTGAGCTTCAGGATGGATAGCTCCTCTGGGGCAACTGAGTATTTTTCAGGAAGTTGCTAACTAATGGATGTCCTTATGGACTGCACTATGTGAACAGTTTTTTCCACATGCCACTGTTCTGAGAGTGTTTTTTAAAGCTTGCTTATCCACCTCCCGTACAATTCTAAATAGTACAAACTAATCAAAATTCAAAGACTTGAATTCTGTGGACTTCTTTTCTCTAATGTTTTATATCTTGGTATATTAGCAAAGTATAATGGCTTGGATCTAAGGTCCATTTTCATCGTTTTTGCCACATCCTCCTCTCAGATTTTCCAGGAAGCACAGTGGGCTACAGCAGGAGTGGGAAGGTAAGAAATCTCTTTTCCATTGATGGAACAGAGATCAGCAGAAATCCAACTTTGGATTCCACCCAATGGAAAGAATGCTTCTTAACAGAAATGTTAGTATTTCTTCTTTAAGCTGACATTATATCAACAAGAAATCCAATGTACTACTTCTGAAAACTAGTAGGATTCTAGGGAACTATAACAAACAGAAGTTAGCAATCTTCCTTTGCGTAAGCCTTTTATGGAGTCTGCATAGAATATAGCATAATGCACTCTTCTTAAAGTAGTCTGATATTATAGTAATCCTCCAGTTTTCCAGTCTAGAACTGAAATACAGAGTATATAAAGGTATTTATCCTTCTACCAGTCTACACCTCAGGGCTTTATGCTCATCCTAGTAGGCATTAATGACTTTGTTTTACAGGACAAAACTGACAATCCCCCCCCCCCCCCAAATGTTAAAGTAATATGAGTTCTGGATTAGAGTGAAAGTAAATCTCTTTATGGCTAATTTTCTAGAAGACAATTATTGTAGACATGATTGTGTAGTATACATCTTCCATGTTTACTCATTACTTTGCCAAGAGTTTAATTCAAATCAGAATATTAATTTAATTTGTAACACTGTTTAGAATAAAAGAGTTAAAGTGGCTCATATTAAAAAGCAAAACTTTGTAAAGATCTTTTTATTTTTTGTAAATAGTTGGTTTTGTAATTAAGCTGAAGCTTCTGTGAAACAAAGCCTGTTGAGTTTAAAGTTTTGTGTTTAAAACTCTTCGAGTAAATTTTTTAATCAAAGTAGTGTTACGTAGAAGGCATCTTTTTAAATCTGTTTCTTCTGAATCTTATTGTCAGAGTTATATGTGGGGGGGGCATTATGCAGCATTCACCTCTGATTCCATGGAAATAGGCTGCTTAGACTTGGCTAATAAAGCTGTTTCTTCCCATGAAACTTGGCATTGCTTTGTTCTTTTTCTGAACCTCAAAGCTGTTCTTACTTCTAAGGCTTGGATTGCATACTTTAAAGCAAAATCCAACATACATTTGAAATGAGATCCTCGTGAAAACAGAAAATAAGAACTGTCTTCTGACAGTCTAGCTGTAGCTAGCAGAACATAGGAAAGCAAGTAAGGTGTGCTTCTAGGGATGGAGAGAATGAATGCTGTTCTGGAAGCAGCATTCAACCACATAAATCAATTTACCATGCAATCCCTGCAGCTCTAACTCAGATGCAAAATCTGGTTTGAACACAGCAGTGCTCTCAGTTTTCCACTGCCTTGTGTGCATGTTTTGACAAGAATAAAATATGCAGAAATGTGACTCAACAAGCAGATAACTGACCAAGTGTGGACTGAAAGAAAAGGCTCACGTGATACGAGCCATGCTCAGAAAGCATACTGCTGACTGATGCAGTTTGGGGCGGGGGGTTTCCTTCTGTTTTGCAGATGTCTTCTTCTTTCTTTTGGTTCACACAGAACACTAACTGTATTCTTCTCTTCCACCTCAACCCCAGTTTTACAGAAAGTTCTTAAAGATTAGCCTAAAAGAAACTATCCAAACAGTTGTTGGAATAATCTGCTGTAAAACATAGTTCATAGAATGAAGCATTCTTTCTTCAAAGGCCTTGTGTAGTGGACTGTATTCCAGTTCCGGTACCTGTGATTACACTTTGGCCCTTTTCACATTACTGTTCTAAACTGGATGTTATTTGTTGTTGGCCCAATTTTGAGTAAAGCGATCCAGGGACAGGTTTCATACATCGAATTTCCTTCCGTTAATGAGCCATTTCTGAAGCGCTGTGGTCATTTCAAACAGAGCAGCTTTTTTCCCCTGCCCTTTTTCATTGCACAATCTTCCTCTGACCTTTTTTAAAATGTTCTAAGGTGAGTGCTATAACGGCACCATTGAGACACATTTAGTGCTGTAGTGCTCACCTTAGAAGGTTTTTTTAAAAGTCCAAAGAAGATTGCGTGGCAAAAAAAAGGCAGGGGGAAACGGCATTATAGGAAGCACTGTGGACTTTTTAAACAGCACACCACAGCGATTCAGAAGCGCAACTAAGGGGTTGAAAACTGAAAAAAGCAATCTCCCTCAAAAGCAGCTCAACCATGCTTTGCTAACCTGATGCAAGTGGGTTTGTATGAACAGGTAAATAAATTCCGCTAACAGCTGATTACTAAAACAGGTCTGTCTCAAATGGCTGAAAAATTCATTAGCAGCCAGTTACTAAAACGGAATACAAAGGCAACTTGAAAAGGGTCTGTATCAACGGGATGAAGTTGTGATTGTTATATATTGTATCTGTCACTATCAGTTGAGTATTTGCAATTATCTTATTACATGAATGGTACAGGTTAAGATGTTGGGGTGAATCCAACCAGGTTTAATGCACATGAAAAAGGAAGGAGGGGGTCTTCTTTGTTCATCAAAAGATTAATCTGAGAATTATAGCACCTGCACGTACAAAATGGATGTGGGACAGGGGCTATAATATGAAAAGCAACTGGCAGAAGATCAGACTAAGCAATACGTTAGACACAAGTTGGGTCAAGGTTCTCATGAAGTCATACTTGCTGTTGGGGAACTAAAATTCCCAACCATGCCAGGGCCCAGTTTAGCTTGGAGCATTTCATGTTGTTGGGAGGGAGCTTCAGCTTTCTCCTGCACCATTTTACCCAGCTGAAATGTCCAGGAGGGAGCCCAGTTTGCCCCACTGTAGGGCTGCATGTGTACTCACTGCAACATGTGTGAAATATATCATCTACTTTAATCCTGAGCTGTCTGAATCCAGCCTCTTATGCAGAAGGTTTAACAAGTGGAATGATTTTCTGTTTACCACTTTGACAGGTGATATGAGAAAGTCTCACACTGGGTTTGGCAGCTGGTATCACATCAGCTTCAAGTGAAACAAGCTACTGGCCATCAGTTCCTGAGGATCATTGTAGCCACAGTTAGGATTTGGTTTATCTTAGTTTATCACAGTAAATGTCCATCACCTCTTCTGTGAACAGGCTTCACAACCCCCATGATTGCCTCCACACCTCCCCGTATCCTGTCGTGGCTTATCCTTTGGCTGATACTATGCAACAGCCACCTGGTAATCTTCATGGCTGACTATGATATTTAAATTGGTGTCTCCTAAATTCAAACCAAACATAACTACCCAGTGCATCAGTGTGGGTTTCACGTTATCTACTGTATCTTCTTTTGGACTTGAGTGCTCTTTATGTTGTGTTAAGAGCAATATTGAGCTTCAACTCTTATTCCTGATGATCCATTCCACATAGCCAGTGCTGTGGCTACAAATGTCAAAAGAACTTTTGAACACTCACTGAATGAAAGGGCTTTGAAGCTGTGTCCCACAACACTTGCATGAGCTAAGCCTCCTATTTTCAATATTAATATATTTTTTTAAAATGGGCAGAACTTGTCGCTGTTTTAAAAGAAGGCTTCAGATCCACTAACTAACATTTGAAATAAATTCCAGTATGTCTCTGTTTTGGGCCTGGTATAATGGAAGAGTTTGTAGTCAAACTGTTAGGAGATCAATGACTCAGGACTTTGCAGTATGTGGCCTTAAAAGCTATAATTAGAAACGTATTTGCTTAGTATATATATATCATCTGCATTAGAACGAAGGAATATAGCCAATCCATAAATCCTTTTCAACATGTGGTAATCGGTACCATGGTCAGGGGTCTTTTGGGGGGGGAGCTCACCGGAGCGCAGCTCCGGGAGCTCAGGAGCCAAGCCCCGCCCCCAGCCGGCGTCCCGGGGAGTCTTTCAGGCAGCCGAATGTCAATTTCAGCTCCATTATATCCTATGGGCCATTGAAGTCAATGGTGAAAACATAGGGTATATTCTGGGGGCTGGAGGGAGGGGTTTGAGGGAGAGGCTCCAAACTCACAGGGTAGCTGATGGAGCCTCTCCCCAAGATACCCACCAAGTTTCAAGAACATTGGACCAGGGGATCCAATTCTATGGACCCCCAAACAGGTTGCCCTTATTCCCTCCATTGTTCTCTATGGTGGGAAAAAAGTAACTTTTTTTCCCACCATAGAGAACAATGGAAGGAATAGGGGCAACCTGTTTGGGGGCCCATAGAATTGGACTCCCTGGTTCACTGTTCTTGAAACTTGGTGGGTATCTTGGGGAGAGGCTCCATCAGCTACCCTGTGAGTTTGGAGCCTCTCCATCAAACCCTCCCCTCCAGCCCCCAGAATATACCCTATGTTTTCACCATTGACTTCAATGGCCCATAGGATATAATGGGGCTGAATTGCCGCTGAATTTCTTTCATTCCCTCCTTTCCTTCTCTCTTTTTCCTCTTTCCCTCCTTCTTCTCTTCTCTCTTTCTTTCCCACCTTCTTCTCTTCTCTTTTTTCCTCCTTTCCCTGTTTCCCTCCTTCTTCCCTTTCTTTCTTTCCCTCCCCTTTCCTTCTCTTTCTTTCCCTCTTTCCTCCTTCTGTGGCCCAACTCTCATGAGAAGGAGTTTAAACTTTAAACCCCTTCTCTCTTAGCTCCCCCACCCAGACCAGCTGGGGAAGGGAAGGGGAGGCTTTTGAAGATGCCTCCCCCGCTTTTGCTTCCCCTTCTGACATCACTTCCGGTGATGTCAGGGGGTGTGGCATATGCTAATAGCCTAAGCTCATTAGCATACCATATGCTAATGAGCTCCTGCAGCTGTTTTTCTACGAAAAGACCCCTGACCATGGTTAATCTACATTTACAACTGATGATTTTTTTAGACTACTGCTTTTCTCAAGAGAGCTGAAAATATAATTCCCCTGCTTTTGTTTAAAACTTTTTTGAGAAATGGCATTGATCGCAGTCCTCTTTGTGTTAAATCCTTTGAAAGTAGATTAAAATTCCCTGGCTGGTCATTCAAATGGACCATAATAATTTCCACCACAAGGTGATCTTGATGATAATATCAGTTTTCAATAACTAACATTCAAAGGTTTTTTTTCATTGACCGTTTCTTGGCAACATTGCCTAATTTAATATCGATTGAAGGGAAAATTATGTCTGACAATTAAGAATGGCTGCATGCCCTTCTCAACTAATACGTTATTTGAATATTTTTACATTGTAAATGTTATTTTGGAACCCAGTGGGCTACCTAACAGTGCCATCCTAAACAGTTACTCCCTCTAAGCCCATTGATTTTGGGTGTAACTTTGCTAAAGACTGCACTGTAAATCCTTCAGTTAAACAATTAAGTTAAAACATCACTGTTTAGTTCTAAGAAACATGAACTTAGCAAGAATGTCAACCTTGCATTTTGGGTTTAAATTGCTATTCTTATACCTTATCAGCACACTCATTTTGCCATGTAATATTGATGTAGTTTTAAATTATTCACAAGTATAAGTATTAGACTGCACTAGAATAAGCCTTCAGTGGAGAAATTCTCCAGATGTTTATCCAGATGTATTTGAGGTTCCCACAATCAGAAAATAAAAAAGAAAGTAGTATCAGCCTCGTCCCATGGTGTAAAGATTTTGCCTATCCAGAGAAGTGCCAATGTACAAAGCCATATAAACATATGTTATAATCCAGGGAACTAAATCTGAATTTCATCTTGAAACAACAAGCTATAATAGTAACATTCAAAATGTCTCTGTTCTACAACCGTAAATGATGTAACATTCTACTTAAGGAACAGCTGCTGAGGAAAGAATAAACTATTTCACATCCTCAGTGTCAGACAGAAAAGGACATTAAACAAACACAGTGTACTGGATTCAGACCAATGAGGTGGATCCAAAGGTGCCCTTCTGCTCATTCTATGAGCTCTCAGAAGGGTTCTTTCCATTAATTGAATGGCATTTCAAGATGGTTTGGATCCAGCCCAATAAACTTTATTGACTGGGGCTCAGATTACTTTAATTCAAATACCATGACCGGGCGGTTTCATGATTTTATACATGTTTTACTCACTAAAAGTTCTAATATACAGTAAATGCAAATGTATCCTTCAAAAATTATGTTTATTTGGGTAATTTATAACATGACATAGAGAGCTCTCAATCTGGACTGCATTCCCTTCAGTGTGTGATCAGATTACAGGTTTTCAAGCAGTATAATCCAATGCAGTCATTTAGTTGTATAATACTATGAATGTTTGCCCAGACACCCTATTGAGTTCAATGAGACATGTTACCTACTAATATATTCAGGATTTCAGCCTGATCCTAAGAAGTAATTCTGATTTCAGTGTGATTTACTTGCAGTTAAACATGCCCAGGAATGTAGCTTTAATTGTTGGCAGAGTTTATACATGCAGAAGAATGGAGCACCAACTGTTTAGAGAAAATAACTTGGTTCATTAAAGAAGAAATAAATTCTGATAGAACAGAGGAGAGGGAGAGAGGCTTGACTAACTGCTGTGAGAAACAAGAATGAAGGGGGAGGACTCTGTTGGAGGAGGAAGTCTCCAAAGAGCCAATCAGGAGACAGGACAGACATAATCTGAAATTGTGGGAAGTCCCTAATCTAGCTATGCTAACTAGCAGTCCTTCTGCTGTTCCCTATAGCAGGCATGTCCAACTTCGAACAGGTAGTGATTTATCTTTTCTGGCCAAAAGTGCCAGTGGTCTACCACCATGAAAATAAAGTTTCAAATTAGTTTCAAATTAGATTTTAACCCACTAAAGTTGGGTTCCACCGCCCCCCATTTATAATGCACCTTCTGCACTGGGGTGTTTGGTTAGTATAAACACTGGCTGAATCTGGCCCAAAACTGTCACTGTCCCAAAGTATTAAAGATCAACAGGAACTGAAGACCTCTGGATGATGCCAAAACCACACATGCAGTTCTAAAAGAAAAATAAGAATTCATCATACTGGCACCAATAATCAAATACCACCAAACAATCATAAAAAAAACAAACACCTGTCCAGCAAACCAGGAGACCAAGTGGGGCTGGTGATCTACCTCTGACCCCTCCATGATCTACTGGTAGATCGCGATCTACTTGTTGGACATACCTGCCCTATAGGCTGTTCTTCTGATCTTCAAGTAGGCACACTATAGACCTTTAATTTTCCAATATTAATAACATCAGCCAAATTTCGTTTCTTAGTTTTTCTGTTTTCTCTCTCTGCATTTCTTAATTTTTAGAGTAATCTAAAAGCAATAGTACCATTATAACTAATGTTATCAATCAAATTAATAATATGGGACCAAGTAACACATTTTTCAGCTGCAGCATACCAGAATGTACAATCATAGAGCCAGACAACATAGTCCATGTCACAACCTGTGTAACTCTTTTCAACAACCAAACCAAAGGTATGGAGATTAACAAGATATGAGTCATGAGGAAGAGGAAACAAAATGTAAGTTATTAAAAAATCCTTGCAGGAATTATCTTATATAGTGAATAGAATGAGCAAAATGTTTGTTTCATAAGACACCAGGGCTATTTGGGGGCAGGAACCCACAGGAATGGAGTTCTGGCTGACTCCCAAGTTGGCCACACCCAGCAGGAACTCATTAGCATAATAAGCCACATCCAACAGCAGAAACTCATTAGGATTGCCTACATTAGGGGTGTGTGGCCTAACATGCAAAGGAGTTCCTGCTACAAAAAAAGCCCTGGGTTTTGACAACAAACAAGGTAAACAGAATAAGAAGCAAAAAGTGGGTGTGGCTGGATGGCCACACTTCTGGTAACATGGGGTGTGGCCTAATATGCTAATGAGCTGTGCTGTCAGGGTGTGGCCTAATATGCTAATTGGTTTTTGCTGTTGGGTGTGGCCTATTATGCTAATGAGTTCCTGCTGGGATTTTTCTACAAAACCTTTTAAGACACTATCATTTAGCTTCCCCCTCTGCCTAAAAAGATTATGGATTCTTCTTTTAAACTGCACAAATCTAGGGAAAGGATGAAGAAATAGTGAGGATTTAGTGAACTCAACCTTTCACCAAACATATGGTCAGTGGACATAATGGAAGGAATTTTAAATAGGCAGGAAACCCTGACAACAGCTCAGTCTGTTATTTCTCATACTGACACAATATTTTTGCATTTATTCTTTGGCTACAGCCATTCTGTATTATACCAATAAAATGCTATTGAACTATTAGATGCTGTATTGTATATGGCAGATAAGATAGTTGTATACACTGTGCATGAGGCCATCTCACTATCTCTGTACATTGAATCACAAATTTGGAAGTAAGCTGATAGGGCACCAAATCTAGCTTTCTCCCCCGACCAGGAGTTCTGTGTAAGAGCTGCACTACAAAGTGTGTCCACCATGGGAATGCCACCAAATATTTTATCCCTTATCTAGTTCTCTTTTTGGCTGCCATAACATATGCAGCTTTGAGTCAGAGCAATGTTCCATGTAGCTTGGTATTGTCCAATATGGCAGCAGCTTTTCAAGATTTCAGACAGAGACCATTCTGCTTGAGAGCCTTTAAAGAAGATGCAGGAATTAAACCAGGGATCTTCTGGATACAAATAATGTGCTCGGCCATTGAGACACAACATTTACAACATGAAATAGTATCATCACGTTATGAGTTCTGGCATTTCATCTCCTTGGGAAACCACCAGATTTCCTGTAATGGCAGCCAATAAAATGGAACAGAAATAGAAAAGCTCAAAGTGTGATTCGATGGGGTAAGTGCTCTTGGACAGTACATCAGGTAGGGGAGACTGTATGCTCTCTGTTAGCCAAAAGCCTTGGGTGATTTCTCTCTCCCCTTAGACAGATTTCAGAAGGGGGAGCTGCCTACTCTAGGCTCTCCCATAACAATTGGAGGTTCCACCGAGATCTAGAGAAGTTGTTTTGGTAGCAGATAAAAACAGGATCTAGGCAGTGGACACACAGGAACTGCTGGCAGAGTGTTTCTTCCTCTCCCCCCCCCTTCAGGTGCCTGGAAGTTTTCACAACCTCCTAAATTTAGTGGCACATTTGCAATGCTAATGGAGCAGACAATCTATGGGAAGGTATTTGTAAACTGGATTTGGGAGTGTGTGCTTGCATGGTTGACTGTGTTTGAGTATTGGGGGGGTTGGGAAGACTCTGGGTTTGAGCATTGTCTAAGGCTTCAGATGCAGGATTATATCCTGTCCATACCTATCTTAATATGGCAGACCCTGTGGCAGACCCTGTTTATGTCCACACTCCCTGAACTAATGCAGACTTATTAGCAATCCACCAATCCATGCCAAATCCCAGAGAAAACATTGACAAATTCATTAAGGAGGTAAAAGATCTGATTACCCTCTGGAATCCACTTCTAGCTGACTTAGAAAAATTAGTCAAAGTATATGTTGAATCCAGTGATTTTACTCAAATAATGAAATATGCAAGGGATATAGAAGAATTTAAATGACGGCATGGCGTGGGCCCAACACCATTGATAAAGGGGTGTTGAAGGACATTGCTAGATTACAGAAAACTATTTAAAAAAGACCTTAGAGAAGTCTTTTGTTAAGTGTGTGAATTGAGGGAAGATCTGTGAAGCTAAGCAGAAGGATGAGAAAAGTTCAAGAGATTATCATCAGCACTTTTGTGCCTTAGTGCATCAACATTCTATAAATAATCCTGATGACAACAATCAGGAACTTCAAATGGTATGTCTTCTTCTAGAAGGTCTCCTCCCAGAACTGAAAAAGAAAATAAAGCTCTGTTTCCTGTGCTATCATGAGCCGTTCCCATCTAAAATCTTGTGGGGAACCACGCAGTTCTGGGAAGATCAGTTGAAGGAAAAGAGGAAGAAACCACATCTCTCCAGTAAACTCATGGCCTTGCAGATTCAGGCATGCAAAACAAAATCTTAAGGCGCATGAAAAATTAATGGGCTCCAACGACATCAAATATCACAGCAGGGTGGACCCCGTCAGTTTTCTGATAATAGACAAACCCAAGCTTGCCATTATTGTGGGATTATGGGACATTTTGGGCATGATTGTACATAAGAGCATAAAAGAAGCCAAAGTTGGATCAGCCCAATGGCCCATCTAGTCCAACACTCTGTCACACAGTGGCCAAAAATACAAGATGCCAGGAGGTCCAGCAGTGGAGCCAGGACACTAAAAGCCCTCCTACTGTTGCCCCCCCCTCCCAAGCACCAAGAATACAGAGCATCACTTGCCCCAGCCTGAGAGTTCCTATCTATACCTTGTGGCTAATAGCCACTGATGGACTTCTGCTCCATATCTATATATCTAATAGCCAAGTTGCCCCCTCCATGCAGATATCTAAATCTGCACATCAGGGACACTTGGGGGGCAGAGCAGTCCCCAGGTGTGCACAAAAATCTAAAAAGTTGGAAAAATATATGGGGGATATTTAAATCCCCCCAAAAGTAAAAGCGTTCCCTGCGCATGTGCAGAGAATGCTCTGGCTGTTGGGGGGAGGCCCGGCAGGCCTGGCGGCTGGAAGCTGCTCAGGCCTTGCCGCCAGTGCTGGGAGGATGGGAGAAGGCTCAGCAGGCCTGCGTGGCTTGCCACTGGTGCAGGGGGAAGCAGGGGAGAAGGATTGGCAGGCCCAGTGGCTGGGAGCCACGTGGGCCTCGCCATCAGTGCCAGGGGGTGGGGGAGAAGGCTCACCTGTGGCTGCTTCCTCCTGCTCCTCCACATGGAGCTCCTTCTCCCCCCCCTCCCCCGCAAGTATTGCGGGTCCCTGCTTCTTGTGTTTATCTAATTCCCTCTTGAAGCTGTCCATGCTTGTAGCTGCTGCCACCTCCTGTGGCAGTGAATTCCATGTGTTAATCATTCTTTGGGTGAAATACTTGCTTTTATCTGTTCTAACCTGACTGCTCAGCAATTTCATTGATTGCCCATGAGTTCTTGTCTTGTGAGAAAGGGAGAAAAGTAATCTTGTAAACCTCGATCATGTCACCCCTCAGCCGTCGTTTCTCCAAGCTAAAAAGTCCCAAGTGTTTTAACCTTTCTTCATAGTGAAAGTGTTCCAACCCTTTTATCATTCTAGTTGCCCTTTCCTGCACTTTTTCCAATGCTATAATATCCTTTTTGAGGTGTGGTCACTAGAACTGTACACAGTACTCCAAATGAGGTCACAGCATTGATTTATACAGGGGCATGATGATACCGGCTGATTTGATTTCAATTCCCTTCCTAATAATCCCCAGCATAGTGTTGACCTTTTTTATTGCAGTTGCACACTGTCTCAACATTTTCAGTGAGTTATCTACTACAACTCCAAGATCTCTCTCTTGGTCTGTCTCTGCTAGTTCAGACCCCATCAATGTATATTTATATTTAGGATTTCTGGCTCCAATGTGCATCATTTTGCACTTGGCCACATTAAAGCCCATTTGCCACGTTGACGCCCACTCGCCCATCCTCAACAGGTCCCTTTGGAGTGCCTCACAATCCTCCCTGGTTCTTACCCCCCTGAACAACTTTGTGTCATCTGCAAATTTAGCCACTTCCCTGCTTACTCCCAACTCCAAATCATTAATAAATAAGTTAAAAGGCATCAGACCCAGTACTGAGCCCTGTGGTATCCCACTCCTTACCACCCTCCACTGAGAAAATTGCCCATTTATACTCACTCTCTGTTTCCTATTAATTAGCCAGGTTTTGATCCACAAGAGGACTTGTCCTTTTATCCCATGACTATTGAGCTTACTTAGGAGCCTTTGATGAGGAACTTTATCAAAAGCTTTTTGGAAGTCAAGGTAAACAACTTCATTGGGGCCCCCTTGTCCACATGTTTGTTCACCCCCTCAAAGAACACGAACAGGTTAGTGAGACAAGATCTTCCCTTACAGAACCCATACTGAGTCTGTCTCAATAGTTTTTGTTCGTCAATGTGCCTGCTAATTCTTTCCTTAATAACAGTTTCTATCAATTTACCCAGTATCGATGTCAGACTGACTGGCCTGTAATTTCCCAGATCTCCTCTGGAACCCTTTTTAAAGATAGGAGTGACATTAGCTACCTTCCAGTCCTCAGGAATGGAGGCAGATTTTAAAGAAAGATTACATATTTTTTTAAGGAGATCCACAATCAATTGTAAGAAGAGATAAAGGGACCAGTACCAGCACCAACCTAACCAGCCAGATGCAGGCATGAAACCCGTAACACCTGCTTTCCCAGAGCCTGTTTATGACATGGCACCGCTGATTGACTTATTTTGACTTTGATTATTCTCATTCTTTCCCTTACCTTGTGGATACAGATTTCTCTTACACTATGATCCATCAGCTGGAGGCATTACTTCTTACATTTTCTGACACTGTACTGGCTTCAGGTATAGGGGGTTGAGTCACCCCCATATTCTGTCTGTACCAGTTTCTGTTTCTTTAGGACTATATACAAGGTAGCAAGCCATGTCTTGATTTCTCTACCTACCCTATTAATTTGTTACAGTCAGAATTTGTTGTGTGAATTTGATGGAATTGAGACAGTTTCCTCAGTGTGAATTTACCAATATCTGACTTTGCCCAGGATCTATATTGTTAATTGCAACAAGAAGCAGAGGATTCAGAAGAACCTACCAGGATCTTCTGAATACCTTGCCTGCCCTGTTGTGAGTCTCCAAACTTTATGATGTTGGAAACTTGTGAGAAGAAGACCCTGTTAAATATATAATCTGGCTCAATATGAGCTTCCCAAAAATTGCCCAATAACCTTTATAAAAAGAACAGACTGAGAGAATCACCCTGGTCATCAAAGTGTTGTTATTACAGAGAATACTAATTGACCCACTCATAGGTATGCCTGTAATTCTCCTATTCCCCCCTTCTGTCACATCACCTTCTCGTGATCTTCATGCCTTTCTCTCTGATTTACAAAAAGGTGTTCCTGCTTGGTTAGGACTTGTGGGCCTAAGCAGGCATGACCCTGCATTCCTTTTCCAACCACATTCTCCTATATCTGTTGCCTGATAAGCATACAGTCTGCCCACAAAGGGGATAGCGAGTCAAAATTTAAAATCATGGTCAGAAATATGCACCAGCCCCAACATGACCTCACAGTGTACATCCATGGGTTTATGTTCCATTTCAACAACTGCAATTTGATTTCTTTGAACTGCCATCATACAGAGGGTTTATACCAGCTGACACCATTTTAAAATCTTGTTTGCAAGGCTTTTGCTAATAGGGAATGGGCCACCTCACAGAAAGACTATTTCATAATTCTCAACTAACATGACTAAGTATGTATTACAACTGAGTGGAGTATTAAAAGCATTGCCTGAGCAGGCTTTACAATCTCAGACTGTTCCCACAGACCTTGCATGCCATGACATCTGCCCTGGAGACTATGCCTGGGTGAAGATGTACAGGAAGAAATCTGCCTTGGAGCCCAAGTGGGAAAGCCCATAACCAAGTCCTGTTTGTCACCAGTGCAGCCACCCAAGTAGCAAAGGGAAGTTCCTGAATCCACACATCCCTGGCACAGAACCAACATCTGAAACAAATGCAGGAGTGGGAAGCTGCAAAATGGGGAACAGAGCAACCCTTCAAATTGGCCTTTGTCATGGGGGAGGGGGACAAAGAGCTCAACATTCTCAGAATCATCCTTGGACTATGTGGGTCCTGTTCCTGAAAACCAGAAGTGGCAAGTCAAAAACACCCACACCCATTACAAGTGACTGAACCAGGGTCTCAAAGGATGTGTGCTCACCTGCTGTTTTTCTTTTTTTTTGCTATTCCTCTATGTTGTGTGGAACTTACATCAACATGATTACATAGAAACCCCAGCCACCCCACAGATTAGATATCCGTGAAGGCCTATAGCAAAAAAGATGTGTTTTGTAATTTATGATTTTTAAATTATAAGCCAACATATGCTCAGAGGGGAGAGATGTTAAGGAATTTTACATGTCTTATGATAGTGTTTAAATTATGAGCCCTGCATTGGTTTGCCAAATTTTAGAAATGTTGTGTTCCTGCCTGACCACCACCACCCCCGCCCCCTCGGGTGGATTTGTTCTGTTGACATCTGTTCCCTTAGCAGCATTATCTGAGTCAAGGCTTGGTGCCACACTATCTTTCAGGGGAGAGTTTCATGGTTTGTTTGTCTTTTTGAAATGTAGAATGTACTCTGAACAGAGGTTAGAGAGAGAGTTATGTTTAGGAACAGAAGTTATGAACTCTCTTTGCAATTCTAGACCCTGACCTTTTGCCTACTTTATCCAATAAAGAAAGGACTCAGTATCTTGTTCGGGGTCCTTGCATGATCCATTCTTGCAGGCATCAGGATGATCATCCTCAGTAAAGACTGTATGATCTGTTAGCCAAAAGCCTTGGGTGATTTCTTTCTCCCCTTAGACAACTCTCAGAAAGAAGAAGAAGAAGAAGAAGAGTTTGGATTTATACCCCGCCCTTCACTGCCCAAAGGCGTCTCAGAGCGGCTTACAAACTCCTTTCCCTTCCCCTTCCCCACAACAGACACCCTGTGAGGTAGGTGGGGCTGAGGGAACTTCTGACAGAAACTGTCCTAGAGAGAACAGCTGTGCCAGAGCTTGTGACCAACCCAAGGTCACATCAGCCAGGTGCAAGTGGAAGAGTGAGGAATCAAACCTGGTTCTCCCAGATAAGAGTCCACGCATTTAATGACTACACCAAACTGGTGATGAAAGGAGGGGGCTGCTTATTCTAGGCTCTCCCATAACACTTAACATAGGAGTGTCTTTTGGGATAACATTCCCGTAAGAGGCATAATGTGCCAGATGAACTATTCCTGTTGACATCCCCTTCTCCTGTGAGGGATGCCATTCAGTTTATAGTAGAAATGATGCTGGGAGACAATTTTAAGTCAGTAGGGTAAGTGGGAAACCTAGCTCTCCCCACTCACACAGATTTATTTTGATGTTAATTTATAGTCCACCTTTCTCACTGACACTCAGAATGAATTACACAATGTACATCAATGCAATCAATAGATGAAGGAGACATTGAATGGACAATGTAATAGGATTAGAATGGCAGAAATCTGAAACAAGGCATAGGGTTTTTTAATTTTATTAAGAAAACAAGGTATAGATATTAAACATCACATGTTAAACAGTGCAAGAAGTGGTGTTAGATAAATAGTAATATAATGCAGTAAAAGCAGGACAAAAACACCCAGCAACAGATAATATGTATTAGTTGTATAGTTCACAATAGAAGAAAACAACAAAAAGGAAAAATGAGATCTATTCCACAAGATCCAAGAAATCAAGGGGAAATTTAAAGCACAGTTAGGCATGCTGAAAGATCAAAATGGAAATGCATTGATTGTACAGGACAAAATAAAGAAAAGATGGGAACAATACACTGGAGAACTATACAGAATAAATGAACAGATGACAGATTCCTGTCTTTTGAAATATAAGCTGTAATTTTAGAAAGTAAAGCTGTATTGAAAGCAACTGCGAGAAACAAATCATCAGGATTAGATGGGATATCAACAGAGCTATTTCAATCTACAGAAACAAGAGTCCATCAAAATCTACAAGAATATGCCAACAAACATGGAAAACAAAACAATGGCCCACAGACATGAAGTTCTCAATCTACATTCCAATTCCAAAAAAAGGAGGCATCAAAGACTGTGGCAACTACTGGACCAAAATCTTACAACAAAGACTGTTACCATATATGGAACGAGTTAATCCGCATGAGGAAAAAAGGCACAATCTTTTTAGATTGGAAATCCTAAAGTAGCTCATAGCTTGCCTGCCCCCCTTCTTGGCAAGACCCTTGGAAGGGGGATTCCCATTTCTATTCCCACTTTTTCACTGGGCCCAGTGTGGCTCCTGGGCTCCACTACTGAGCCTGCCACAGCTCCAAGGCTGCACTGCTGCTGGGCCTGCTGCCACTCCCGGGGTTTTGCTGCCTGTATGTGCATTCTTTAAGTTTGCTCAGATAACACTCTTTTATTTTGGAGGGTATTAAACCCCCCCATGTTTTTAGAAATGTCAGATTTTTTTTTCTGCAAACCTAGGAAACATCTAATTAGTGGAAGTGTGGGCCCCAATCCACAGATTTAGATATCTGTAGATGGGGGCCACACTAGGGAAATAGCATATAGACAAATGGGGGTCCACGATACTCACAGGGGGGAATCCCATCTCCCCCCCCTTTCTTGTTGGAGCCAGTATGGGCCCACTGCTTGCCCCTCTGCTCTTGGCTGCTCACCTGGAGCTGATCCAGGGGGCTTGCTAAGGCTTCCTTCCCCCCCCATGGAATTGCTCTGGGCAGACCCACCAAGGCTTTCTTTCCCCCTCTCTGCAGTTTTGTCTGGGAGCCACTGTCGCGCTGGGCCCTGTGCAACTCAGGGGAGGAGGAGGAGATTGGATTTATACCCTGCCCTTCACTTGGAGTCTCAGACTGGCTTACAATCTCCTTTCCCTTCCCCTCCTCACAACAGGCACCCTGTGGGTGGGGCTGAGAGAGCTCTGAGAGAACTGCTCTTGAGAGAACAGTTCTGAGAGATCTGTGACTGACCCAAGGCCAAGCCAGCAGCTGCATGTAGAAGAGTGGGGAATCAAACCCAGTTCTCCTAGATTAGAGTCTGCACGCTTAACCACTACACCAAACTGGTTTTGCTGGGCTGCACAGCCAGTGGGGCTCCCAAAATATGTGGCTGCTGCTGGGCCCATGGCAGCTCATAGGTTGCACTGTTCCTGGCAGCATGCTCCACAAGGCTCCTGGATTGTGTGGCTGCTGCTAGGTTCATCAGGACTCCTGGGCTGCACTGCTGCCACTGCTACCAAACCCAGCAAGGCTCCCTTGTACCACCAGTGAACAGTGGAGGTACAACACTTTACTTTTGGGGGAATTACTCCCCCCATATATACATACATATTTACAGATTTCAGATTTTTCTTTAAACCTGGGGAGTGCCCCAAGTTTGCCTGTTTTTAGTCTATTTCTAAATACCTTCAGTAAAGAAACTTCTTTCATAATTCTAGGTGTTCTAGTACTCCACCAGTCTTACAGTTGACATGTTTCTTTCCAATGTTCAGCCTCAGTATTTTTGATTGTAGTTTGACTTCATTATTTCTTGTTTTGTCAGCAATCAGTGTGTCTTTTTGATATGACTCTTAATAGATTGCCTCAAACATATACTAACACAGTGGAAGAATTAAGAATACTTAATATGCGTTTATGAGGGGGAAAGTGTCCATACTGTGTTTTTTATAGAAATGTCGTAAACACATTCAGTGATACTCTTTGTACAGCAGACTTTCCTGATTCTACTAGCTTTCTTTGGATGACAGGAGTTTGGATGAATTTGACATATGTATAGAAAGCTCTGTGTAGCATGTACCAAAAGTACACGCTGGGTTTCGAAGAGGCAGAGGAACTAGAGATCAAATTGCCAACATTCACTGGATTATGGAGAAAGCAAGGAAGTACCAGAAAAACATCTATTTCTGCTTTGTTGACTACACTAAAGCCTTTGATTGTGTGGATCACAACAAACTATGACAAGTCCTTAAAGAGATGGGAGTACCAGATCACCTCACATGTCTCTTGAGAAACCTGTATAAGGGTCAAGAAGCAACAGTTAGAACCAAATATGGAACAACTGATTGGTTTAGCACAGGAAAAGGAGCACGGCAAGGATGTATATTGTCATCTTGCTTATTTAATTTATATGCAGAGTACATCATACGAAATGCCAGCCTAGATGAATCACAAACCAGAATTAAGATTGCCAGGAAAAATATCAACAACCTCAGATATGCAGACGATGCCACTCTAATGGCAGAAAGTGAAGAGGACCTAAAGAGCCTTTTGCTAATAGTAACAGAGGGGAGCACAACAGTTGACTTGAAACATAACATCAAAAAAACTAAGATCATGGCATCTGGCCCAATCACTCCTTGGCAAATAGAAGGGGAAGTCATGGAAGCAGTGACAGAATTCACGTTCCTGGGATCCAAGATTAGTGCAGACAGTGACTGCAGCCATGAAATTAAAAGATGCCTGCTCCTTGGGAGGAAAGTGATGGCAAACCTAGACAGCATAATAAAAAGTAGAGACATCCTGCCAACAAAAGTCCATATGGTCAAAGCAATGGTACTCCCAGTAGTAATGTATGGCTGCGAGAGTTGGTCTATAAGGAAGGCCAAGCGCCGGAGAATAGATTCTTTTGAATTATAGTGCTGGAGAAGAGTCTTGAGAGTCCTTGGACTGCAAGGAGATTGAATCAGTCAGTCCTAAAAGAAATCAACCCTAACTGTTTTATGTATGTATGTATGTATGTATGTATGTATGTATTTATTTATTTATTATATTTATACCCTGCCCTTCCGGCCATGGCTGGCTCAGGGTAGCTGACAACAAGATAAAACTACAGAAATGGCAATAAATAGTAAAATCATAAAACCAATTAATAAATAAGACATTAAAAGATGTTAACATCTAGATGGGAGGGACCAATAAACAAGTACCGGTTTGGTGTTCCATGTGGGATGGCGCATGATTTCCATGCTGTCCAGGTGGACAATCTGTGTCTAACATTAGGCAGGTGACTCAGGCTGCCTCACGGTTTCAAGGGGGCAGGGCATTCTCTCCGGGGCGGCTCCTAATTAAATACCTGGCGGAACAGCTCTGTTTTGCAAGCCCTGTGGAACTGCATAAGGTCCCACAGGGCCCTGATCTCCTCCAGGAGCTCGTTCCACCAGAGAGGAGCTACCACCAAAAAAGCCCTAGCCCTAGTTGACACCAACCTGGCTTCCTTAGGTCCGGGGAGGGTGAGGCGGTGTTGAGGCCCTGATCACAGTGCTCTCTGGGGAACATGTGAGGAAAGGCGGTCCCTCAGGTATTTTGGTCCCCGGCCATAAAGGGAAGGGGATCAACTGCCTAATCAGCCTAAGATGATAAAAGGCTGATCTGGCAGTGGCTGCTACCTGGGCCTCCATTGTTAGGGAGGGATCCAGGAGCACTCCCAAGCTCCTAACCTCTGGCGCTGGCACCAATGGCACCCCGTTGATGGTTGGGAGAGGGGTCCCTACCCCCGATCCGCCCCAACTCAGGTAGTGGACTTTCGTCTTCGATGGATTCAGTTTCAGTTGGCTCAGCCCGGTCAAGATTTTCCAGTTTGGAGTCAGACCGGCTGCCCAACAACAGATAGAGCTGGGTGTCATCAGTGTACTGGTGAAAACCCAGCCCATGTCTCCGTGCAATCTGGGCAAGGGGGCGCATATAGATGTTGAATAACATTGGGGATAACACAGCCCCCTGAGACACTCCACAGTCAAGTGGGTGCCTTCGGGAAAGCTGTTCCCCCAGCACCGCCCTTTGTTCCCGGCCCTGGAGGAAGGAGATGAGCCATTGCAAGGCAAGCCCCTGAATTCCAGCATCGGTGAGGCAGTGGGCTAGTAGCTGATGGTTGACCATGTTGAACGCAGCCAACAGATCCAACAACAGCACTGCTGATCCGCCTCGATCCAGATGCCTCCAGAGATCATCTGTGAGGGCAACCAGTGCCGCCTCCGTCCTGTGCCCTGGGCAGAAGCTGGACTGGAAGGGGTCTAGGATGGAAGCATCATCCAAAAAGCTCTGAAGCTGCATCGCCACGGCCCTCTCTATTAACTTGCCCAAATAGGACAAGTTGGAAATGGGCCAGTAGTTCGCCAATTCGGCCAGATCCAAACATGGTTTTTTGAGGAGAGGACATACTACTGCTTCCTTAACTGCTCCTGGGCACAATCCCTTTGAGAGGGACTTGTTGATTATTTCCCCAAGGGCACCTCGAAACCCAACGTGGCCAGTTTTAATTAGCCACGAAGGGCTAATCCAGGGAGCAAGTAGTAGGGTGCGCAGCTAGGAGCAATTTGTCAACTTCCTTCAGGCAGATACTGAAGCTGAAGCTCAAATATTTGACCACCAAATGAGAAGGGAGCAGTCACTGGAGAAGACCCTGATGCTGAGAAAGACTGAAAGTAATAGAAGAAGGGGGCGGCAAAGGATGAGGTGGTTAGACAGTGTTATCGCTGCAACGAACATGAAGTTGAGCAAACTCTGGAGCACGATGGAAAACAGGAAGGCCTGGTGTGATGTGGTTCATGGGGTCACAAAGAGTCGGACTCGACTGTGCGACTGAACAACAACAGTAACAACAACAAGCACGTAACTGCTTAACAAAGGTAAGCTTGCAGTGATTGGTGGTTCAGAATAGTTTTGTAACTGCATACTTGGCTTTTCCCCAGCTGCTAAGGAATCATGTGCTGCTTTTGAGTAGAAAATACTGTGATGTGTATGAAAATACTAGTACTTGGGAAAAGTTTATTTGCAAGAAATCTGGCATCATACAGAACTTGGAAAGCCAGGAGAGGCCCCAGACATAGTTCCTGGATATAGACAGGTATATCGCTTGGAGTTCAGGTGCATATATCTGTGTGTCCAGCATAAGACATATTGTTAGAAGAATGTATCCATTTTGGACCACTGAATGTGATGGGAAACACGATGCAACAAATCTTATCTCTCCTTATAAATAATTATCTTTTGGTTTCCGTAAGATTCCATGCGCTCCCATTGGCTGTAAAATGCCCTCCCTCAGCCATTGGCCCATCAGCCGCCACTCAAGAGTACTCGTGTGCCATTGGTTGGGTGCTGGGTCTGCTCCTCTTCCCCACCCACTCCCCCTTCAGACAAATTTCCAGACCAGCTCTCTCTCCTGAGGAAGACAGTTCTCTTGACTCCTGTGAGGGACTGTCCCCTCAGTGGCTGTTGGTAGGCAGCCAAGCTTGGTTCTGTGAGTAAAAAAACAAAGAACTTTCAGCATAACCCTCTCCCCCGCCCATAACCCCCTCCCCAATGGCCACTTTCCTGTCAGAATAAATGGAAAAAGGCCCTCTCTCCTGCTTAGCTTCAGATGGCTGGCTGGCTAACGAGGTGAGCCAGTGACCATCAAACCATTTTCTTCAACTCCCCGCTGTGCGGCTGACTTTCCCCTAGGGTTGCCAATCTCCAGGTGGAACCTGGAGATCTCCCATTGTTACAATTGGCCTCCAGATGACAGAGATCAGTTCCCCGGGAGAAAATGGTTGCTTTGGAGGGTAGACTCTATGGCATTATACCCTGCTGAGTCCTTCCACACACACCCCAAATGCTGCCCTCCACAGGATCCACCCCCCCAAATCTCCAGGTATTTCCCTAATCAAAGTTGGCACCTGTACTTTCTCCTCTATCAGTAAAAGGCCCTTTCCACACCTATGTTGGCCTTTGGGAGAAAACTCATTGGGCCCAGTCCTGATCGAGTTGCCAACTCCAGGTGGGCAATTCCTGGAGATTTGAGGGATGGAGCCTGGAGAGGATGAGGTTTGAGGAGGGGTGGTACCTCAGACAGGTACAATGCCATAGACTCCACCCTCCAATCCAGCCATTCCCTGATGGGGAACCATTGTTGCCAATCTCCAGGTGGGGGCTGGAGATCACTCAAAATTACAACTGCTCTCTAAGAGGGAGGGGGGAGGAGATGGAAAACTAAAGGCAGGTTGATGGTCGGCTGGGAGGGAGACAGGGTTGTCAACTCCAGGTTGGGAAATTCCTGGAGATTTGAGGGGTGGAACCTGGAGAGGGTGAGTGTTGAGGAGGGGTGGGACCTCAGACAGGTACAATGCCGTAGACTCCACCCTCCAAACCAGCCACTCCCTCCTGGGGAACCACTGTTACCAATCTTGGGAGTGGGCTAGAGATCACTCAAAATTACTACTGCTCTTCAGGTAGCAAAGATCAGTTCCTCTGGAAAAAATGGTGGACTCTGTGTCATTATACCCTACTGATATTGCCACAGCAAATTGTCACTGAGCGCCCAAAGCCGGGGCACTCTCCCAGAGCCTCTTTCTAGAGCCCGTTGTATTTATTTCCACAACGGGCCTTATTCCTAGTCTAGACATATTACTGTCCAGTGTAGTATATGGTGGCAATGTAGCACATATGTTGAAGGATATAGCAGTAGGTTTGCCTTTTATGCAAATACTGGATCTTAGTAAATTTATTTTGGAGTACTGCCAATGAACATTTCTTCTATTGTACCTGGATAGTGGTAAATGCACTGAAGCAACCATATTATATGGTGAGCATAAAATACTAATGATTAGTGATTTTACTTGGATATTGTTTATACTGTGCATTGTATAATTGTCATGCAGAGAAGTGTATGTTGGGGCACAATAGTTCCAAGCATCCAGTGTAAGGTTTCTTTTGTTGTGGTGTATGTGCATTAGTGATTGGTATATGTGCCAGATGTGAGCAAATGCGAAGCAGCATCTACATGGAATCTATTTCTGTTGTTATTCTGTGAGTAGTGCAGATGCTCTATTGTGGCCCTTTTTAGACATCTTTGATCAGTCTTTAAGAGTTTCTGTTGAAAAGTAGGGTATAAATTTAAAAACAAAAAGCATATTATGTGCAGGATGCTGTTTAACAGAACAACATATGAACTATTTTGCTGGATTGTACCAACCATCCATCTTGTCTAGTGTACTCTCTCCTCCTTGGAAGCTCACAAACAGAGCAAGATGGAGATAGTTATTCTCAGTTACTTTGCCCCAGTATTCAATAGTCAGAAGTATTCTAATCTTTGAAATTAGAGGTTCCATTGCACACTACAGGTAATAGCCATTGATAGACAGTGACATTGTGTATCCATATAACTGACTGCCATGCTGGTAAGAACATGAGACAAGCCATTTTGGATCATGCCAGTGGCCCATCAAGTCCAACACTGTGTATCACATAGTGGCCAAAACCCAGATACCATCAGGAGATCTACCAGCAGAGCCAGAATACAGAGCATCAGTACCCCAGACATAGTGTTCCATCTATATCTTGTGGCTAATAGCCACTCATGCACCTCTGCTCCATATGTTTATCCAGTCCCCTCTTAAAGCTGTCTATGCTTGTAACCACCACCACTTCCTGCTGCAGCAAATTCCATGCGATAATTACTCTTTGGGTGAAGAAGTACTTCCTTTTATAACTTCTAAGCCTACTGCTCATTAATTTCATTGAGTACCCATGAGTTCTTATACTGTGAGAAAGGGAGAAAAATACTTCTTTCTCTGCCTTCTCTATCCCATGCATAATTTTTATAAACCTCTATCATGTCACCCCTCAGTCATTGTTTCTCCAAGCTAAAAAGCCCTAATCTCTTTAACCTTTCTTCATAGGGAAGGTGTTTCATCCCCTTAATCACTTTATTTGCCCTTTTCGTCACTGTTTCCAATGTTATAACATCTTTTTAAAGGTACAGTCAATGACCAGAACTGTACACAGTATTCTTTAAGTGTTCATCACCAGTGGCCAAGAGTCTAATTATTTTTGCACGTGAGAATATTTCTGCATAAATGAATGTTGGTCACTTTTGTCACCAAAATCAACTTCTGCACCCAAGGACTGGAAAATAGCAAATGTAATGTGGTTGACTATGGGAAACAGGATGCCGGTCAAGAAAAAGCATTGGTCTGATCCAGCAGGGCTCTTCTTCTGTTCCTAAATCCCTGTCTATCCAGTGTGGAACTTCCTACTGCCCTACATTGCTTGTGTATGTGCTTTTGTGAATGCCCCTTTGCATGGTACATCTTTAAGTGTCCATCAGTAGTGGCCAAGAGTCTCATTGTTTTTGCATGTGAAAATATTTCTGCATGTCTGAGCAAGGAGAGGGAAAATGGATCTTTCTACGGGAAGATTATTTCCATCTAACCTGAACCTATGATCAACACAGTATAGGCAGCACCCAAACTCAGGAAGAAAAGAGGAGACATTAGCACAGTTTGCTGGCTGTGGAAGTGCAGGCCTGAGTTGCAAGGCCCTGACCATATTCCTCCAAGGTTTAGTAATGATACAGATGGAGGTGGCAGAATTCTGAAGTAGTACAATATACTGTACCACATCAGGTGTAGGTGAAGAGAGCAACATTTTAATGCTTTCATATGCAAAAGCTTCCTGCAGATTAAAAATTAACACATCAGGGAGGCAGAGGGTGGCCTAGCCCTTCATATGATGTATTAGTGTGCCATTTACAAGACAATATAATTGCAGTAATCTATCTCCCCCCCCTAGTCTGAAGTAAAATCATCCACTCAACCTTATTACCACCTCATCCCATGTCATGCAAGCCTATGACATTTCAGCGTGGAAACAGATTTTTCTTCTTTCAAATTATTGCTATAGATTGGGATGATAATATATGTCTGTGTGAGGCATACTGCAAGCTTGTGCCCGACCTACAGAAATGATGCTTGGTGGTTTAGTGTGTTGTTATTCTTCATGGGTCGCTGGACAGCGTGTGGCTCCGGTGCCGTCGTGACTAAGCACTCTTGTACGTGCAGGAAGCCCCGCATTCTGGGTGTTTCAGCGTGAGACAATTTTATTCAGTGGGCAATTGCGTGGGTGCCAATGCGGAGGGAGATTAGAGGAGATGCCATGTGGGCGGCTAGTTGGGCACGCCGGCAGGAAAGCACTAGAGGGTGAGTGGGTTGGGGTCGGGATGGTTAGCCCTCCCTCCCTTCTTTCTTTCTTTCCTTCCTTCCTTCTCCGGGGAATGCGGGGGCCGCCGGCTCCGTGCGGAGGCCTCTCCCTCCTCCTGCCGGGCACTGGGCGGCGTGTGCTGGTGCCTTTAAATGGCTTTAGCGGGAACTGCTGCCTGCTCAGTCTCGTCTGTGATGTAAGAAGAGACTTTAGGTGTCTGCGCCGATCGCCTGACTTCCCCCACCACTTCTGCTGGGCTCCTTCTTTCCCTTGCCGTCCTTAGCTGCCCCGCTGCTGGGTGGATGTGCTGAGCAGCCTCCGCAGCTGGTCCCGATTGCCTTTCCCTGCCGAGCATCAGCCGCTGCAGGCGCCCTTCGCTTGCTGGCCAGGGCAGAGCGCGCGGCTCCTATCTCCGCTCAGCCTCGGGGCGCACAGGCATGGAGAAGGAGGAGGAGTGCAGGGTGCTCTCTATCCAGAGCCATGTCGTGCGCGGCTACGTGGGCAACAGGGCGGCTGCCTTCCCCTTGCAGGTAGGTTGCGAGCAAGAGCGCTTAAGGGACATACGAAGGTGCAGGGCGGCATTCTTGTCAGCCTTCCTCCTCCTCTCTCCACTCTGCAGCGCTTTGCAACGCGCAGCCTGGAGAGCGCGCGGGGAGGATCTAGTCCAGCGGTACGCGGCGTGTGCCTCGCCGTGACACTTCTCAGGCGGCCTGGTGTCCCGCTTGACGGAAAGGCTGCTCTGTCCCTGCCTGGAGGGAGCTGTCGGGTTTAGGCGTGCTGGGATTTTACCCCCTCCCCCTGTCTTTTAGGCGAAGCTTGGCCAAGGCGAGCTCGTATTTAAGAAGCACTTGTGTCGGGGTGAGGGAGTTCAAGGCGAAGAAAGCTCTTATCTTTTTATTTTATGGCATTCTCTGTGCCTTCAGGCAGGTTCCGCTCCGCCTCCATAGCAGTGCTTGATGCAAAATGTATTCTGGGCCAAACACAACAGCCCTGCTAAACTCTGGAGGACGTTAGAAGGTGTCAGTGTCACGCTGGCTGTCACGACGCCGTTTCTCAGCCGGCTTTTAAAAAAGCAACTGGGTAGCCTAGCCTGAAACAGTACAATCTTGTGGAACTTAATGAGCAATCCTTCAGAAAGCTATAGGACTAAAAACAGGATAAAGTATGTTAACATTGGAAATCTGGTTATCTTCCTTCAACCAGTACTGATTCAGCAAAGCTGACAGGTGTGTTTATATACCCTCCAGAAGAATTTTTAAAATATACTATTAGAGAAATGTAAGAAATCAGTTTTATGGCATGGAAGTGGCAGTAAATGAATTTAAGGGACTTCTTGGTCCCGGGTAAGGATCAGATTTTATTTTTTATTTTTGCCCCAAGATACTGTCCAGCATATTTCAGCATGTACCTCTAAAGCATTGTTTCACATATTGCCTGATTATGTTTACTAAAATAGATATAGACAGAAAAGAATGCCCACTTACAAGTAATGCTATGTTGCACCTAGCATATTTTGTTATTTAATTGCAAAATATGGAGATGATAATAAGTAGGAAAATCTAATAAACTATCCCACAGCCAGTAATTCCCAGAACTAAAACTACATCCACATTTACCATGTGCTTTTCAACAACTCCCTTGCTTTTTGTGTACACATGTTAAAAAAGGTAGTTTTAAGGGCATGCATATAAGGTTTCTTATCATATGAAACCAAGCAGTTTTGACTGTCTTTATGATTTTTATTGATTGATTGCCAAGCAGTAAGGTTGATTTACATTCACATTCAAAACTTTGCTCTTCAGTAATTATGTGATTTTGGTCCAGTAGTTCAGCTGGTGGTGCCATCATCAGTGGTGAACACAGACCAAGGTGGGATATTTGGGTATCTATCAAGACTGTTGCAAATAGCAGCAAAATATCAGTAATAGATTAGTCTTCTAAATCTATTGAAAGGGATAACTCTGTTTAGAATTGCACTGAGAGATGCCAAATCAGTATACATTTCTTCATCAGTGTGCATTTCTGTATTTCTTACCTTAACCTTTGTGTATATCTCAGCCCTTAGATGAGCTAGGCTCTTGGCTGTTAGGTTATGCTTTCAGTTGGTCTCTAAGGTATTACAGAACTTTTTCTCCTTTTGCTATTGCTAGAGCTACTCTTCTGAAATTCATTCTAAGCTAGCATCCTGATGAAATGTCACCAGGAGAAAGTTACAAGAGTGAAGATTAAGCATTCCACAGTCATTCCGGGAAGGGATTATTTCATATTTCTAGGTATCCTGACAATGCTGTGAAGAATATATAATTCAGTTTTCTGGTAAACATTTTCCATTTCTTGCTATCCATTCTTTTCTTTTGGCCTGGATTAGCCAATGGAATATAAAAGATCTGAAAGTGCATTTGTATTAACAGAGTTTTAAAATGGTTCGGACATGAGATAAGAATAGTGTTTTTCTGCTTATCAGTGGCAGCACTACCAAATAGTTGGCTGTGCCACTCTTACAACCACAGCACTCACATTGGTGATGGAACTGCAGGGGGAGGGGAGTGGGAATCACATTTTCCTAGGAACAACAAATTGTAGCTTGTGACAATTGATAAATGGTTTATGTATATCCTTCTCCTGACTTTGCTTGCCAACATCCACTTGGCATTGGCAGTTTGATTGCTGCATAGGCCATTGCTACTGGTCCAAATACACCCAAAGCTCTTTTGTTTGCTTTTTCTGTGCCAATCAGTAGGGTCCTTGAGTATAAGAAAGACCAATACAGATGTCCCCATGTGGTCTATAGTGTTTTTACTTTAAGTAAAGTAGTTTTAAAGATACAGAAGTTCAGGCTAATGGAAAGCTAATTTAACTCATGTTGAAATCTTGAATACACAAGGCTGTAAGTTCTCTTGAATCCAGTGTGACTTTATTATGAGTAAATATGAATTGCATTAGGCTATTGGACTGCCAAGTATATTTCAAAGAAATATTTAGTTTAAAACATGGGGCTGCCAGTGTTATGTTCTGTTGCCTGATCTTTGGGCTGATTTTGACATTCAGAAGAATGATGAGGGTCAGAGACCATGCTGTGTTGCATCAGAATACTGGTGGAAGATTTTATGATGGAATGACAGAGTGTTGGATTAGATGGTCCATTGGCCTGATCCAACATCGGCTTCTCTTATGTTCTTATGTTATGTAATGCCTTCTCTACATCGGATGCTGTTTGACTGTGAAAAGGTAGCAGGGTCAAGATAGTTTCTGATATGGTTGCTTCGTCTGAAAAGAGAAGTACTTCCACCTAGGTTTTTCCCAATGCACAGCTAAATGAATATCAATGCATTGTTAATTTTGTTGTACTTATTGTGTTTCTGATTTATAGAATCATAAGTTACTTTAAAACAGGAGACCACTCAAGGATTGCCACAGTTACTAGACAGAAAGGATAAGCAAACATGAGTAGTTCTTTAGAGAATACATACAAAGAAATATCACAAACTGTCCTATCAGTTAAAGAAGGGATGAGGCTCTGTGACTAGATTTCATTCACTCAAGTGTTCTAAAAAAACCCAGGGATACAATTCTAGAGCTTCTAATTATGATATACTTCCTATTGCTAAAATCTCAACTAGTTTCAGAAAACTAGAAAGCTACTATGATGAGATTGGGGGGGCACAGGGTGTATGCAAATACATGTGTGTGTTTGTGTGTGTTAACTCTCTGAAGGGGAGGCATATTTTCATATTTGTTCCCAATATAGGTTCATGGTGGGGGGGGGGGTGTTTTGTTTTTGCATCCTACTCTGTAGTCAACATGTGTACACAGTCAAAAAAGTGTTTTTGCTTCAGACTGGGGCATTCAGCACTTTAATGTTCTTGGAATTGTGATGGCTTCCCATGTACGATCAGGCCATTTCATTAGCAAAGGAAGTCATTAATTTGCTTCTAACTCATTTGTAAAGCCCTTTCTGGTGTCAGATTGTAGCACGGAATAAGAACAACCAGAGAAAATAATAATTATAAGCATTTATATAGCTAAATTTCAAGTTTACAGAGATGACACACAAGTTGTCTAGTTAATCCTTATAACAAGATTATGCTAAAGCAAGTCAATATTGTTATTCGTATACTTCAGACACAAGGATGTAATAGTTTTAGCTTATCTAAGACCACTTACTGTGTTGTTGGCTGACAGTGAACTCCCAGCAAAGACTCCTTGCCATTGTTATCACATCAGTTCCTTTTTCTAGAATCTTCATCTATCCTTTTCTACAATCTAGTAGTTTACCCCTATTCACAAAAGTGCTACTGATTCAGTTGTCTCTACTGACAGAACAAGTTCTACAGTATTTTGCTGGAGCCTTGATTTTCAGTAATGCCCTCTCAGGCATCTTTCCAGACTCTTCCATTTGCCATCTGGAACAATCAGAGGCAAAACCAATGATACCTAGATATTCTGCGCACTTCATTAAGACTTTCCTTCATTTACTTTCTCTGAATGATTTACATGGATGTTGAGGTTCATTGTTATTACTGAGAGGAATGGCTTGAAAATTCACTTTAGATATTGCTGCTCCATAGTTGGAGGGAAGAAGGCCCCCCCCCACCAGAGGATAATCATCATGCAAGTCAATGTTGAAGCAGCAGACGTCAGAGCATTCCAGTATATGCTGTGATGCAATGTAGAAGCTGTGAAGCTAATCTGTGCTCTGTAGTGGCGGCTGTTTTTGATAGCTGAGGTAAGTGGTCTTTCTACACAGTGGAGGCTCTGCAGACTAAATTGCCCTGAATCAGAAATGAGAGATGTTTCAGCATTCTGACTCATGCTGACGTTTCACCTCTATTTATAGGAGGACATGAAAGCTGTTTTTAAAATCAAAATGAACTGTAGTAAAGAAGTGTTTCAAAAATGTAAAGACATGAGCAGCCAACTGAGGGGGGGAAGTATAATATAAAATCAGTGCCTATGATTGGACAAATATATTGCATAGATCAGAAACCAGAGTCCATTATACCAAGCAGGAAAACGCAGAATCTTAAAACACAGTTGAGAAACTGTGACAGTATCAGTTTATTGTAAAGCAACATGCAGTTTACCTGATAATGGCTTATCATGTTTTATGGGTATGAGAACTACATGTCATAAATCTGGCAGCACAGGGAGGAATACTCTTTGTATTAGAGCACACTCAGTTGTGATTATTAAATGTAACCAAACTGAGTGATGTTTATCAGAGTTCACGTCGACACCTAAGGTTTAAAAAGCAGTAACTGCCATCCCATATTGAAAGTTTTATGGCTAAAGATAATTTGTTCCCCTAATCAAGCAGGAGTGACATTGGGGGGCGGGGCTGGCATCCAAGCACCTGCTGAGGCTCTCAGCCACTCCAAAAGCTCTGGCCATGGCTATAAGCCATTGTCAGTGTTCATCCACTTGCTTGATGAAGTGAGTGGTGATGAGTAACTACCTGCTTCTTCATCTGCCTTTTGCTTCTTATCAGGGGTAAAAATTGGGGCTGCAAGGTGTAATCCCTGCTGCTGCCTATGGAGATAGTGTTGGCAGATTTTAAATATGCAAAGGAAGTGGAGCACTGACTGTTTACAGAAAAATAAGTAGGTTTATTAAGGAACAGCAAACTGTTATAGAACATAGAAGAGAGAGCACCTTAACTGTCTAGCCTAATTGCTGAAGGAGGAACAACAACAACAGAAGCTCTGCTGGAGCAGGAAGTCTCCAGAAGAGCCAATAAGGAGACAGGAAGGACACAATTTGGAAATGGGGGGGGGGGTCCCTAATCTAGCTATACTAACTAGCAGTCGTTCAGCTGTCCCCTTGTAGGGTGATATTCTGATCTTCAGATAGGTGCACTTTAGACCTTGTATATTCCAGCAGGTAGCACCGGAGAATAAGCAAGTGGCAGCAGTGTGCCTGTTTGCTCGCTTGCTGGCACTCTCGGTGAGCTACAGCAGTGGTGAGGACGGGGAGCTGCTGCTACCACCTGCTTGTGTAGTCTCCTGTCTTCTCTCCGAGCAAGTGAGCAGATGGAAGGGAGGAGGAATCAGGGTTGCCAACAGGCCAGGAGGAAAATGGCCTGTCTCCTTAATGGATACAATGCTATTTACAAGATTATGTTGTATACTTCCATAGTATGAAAAGCTTCAACTGCCCAACGGCCTTTAAAGGGATAGGGTACTCTTCTTGAGGGCTGTTGGCAAACCTACAAGGAAGAAAAGGAGCCACAATCTGCAGCATCAAGGGAAAAGGTCTGCTCTTGAAAGAGTCTTGCCAAGGGCCCTCCAAAACCTGTAGCTGGCCCTGTAATAGGCATTTGGAAGCTAACTAACTTGGAGGATAGGGGCTTTGCTGAACTCAGGAGAAGGGCCCTTCTTTAGAAGATTTTAATTTGAAAAACAGTGGTGATACTACTAATGGCTTTATGGAAGGCCCTGCTATCTTTCTGCAGTATCAAGTGTTTATACTTAAAGTGGTAGTACCAGAGGCAAAAGGCTTCAGGCATTAAGAGAAAGCTTGGTGACCTTGGGCTACTGGCTATTTTTCAGCCTCATCAACCTCATAGGGCTCTTAAGAAGATAAGGCTGAGTAATCATAAGGTTGCCAGCCTCCAGGTGGGGCCTGGGGATCTCCTGCTTTTACAACTGACAGAGATCAGCTCCCCTGAATAAAATGGCTGCTTTGAGGGACGGACTCTATGGCATTGCACCCTCCCCAAACCCTGCCCTCTCCCAGATCCACCCCAAAGTATCCAGGTATTTCCCAACCCAGACGTGGCAACCCTAGGTAATCATGTTGTGTTTGTCTTCAACAATTTTATCAGCCTTCAACAGAGCTTCCCTTGAGTTGGGAAGTAACTATGAAAATGTGTAAGAAATTTGAAAATAATTTGGTTGGGAGTGGAAAAATCAGATTTTGCTTAACATAGTAAATTGCTTTAGGTAATATTTATTTGTTTAAATGAGGTTTCCTGGTGACAAACTATTGCTTTCACATTCTTTTTAATCCTTGGGAAGTCAGTGCTGTTAGTATCCTTCAGTCATTTAGCCGTCTTCTATGTATGTGTGCACAATAAACTACCCAAATAGAAATTAGTGAAGGTGTGCTAAATCCCCCATCTTACTCAGATGGGCAGATACAACAGACAAAATGCAGCATAATGAAAGGAGCCAATTGATTTGTGCATCATCACCAAGACACTATGAATTATATGCTTAAGTAAAGTATGAGATAAAGGTGCATCTTGGAGGAAGAGTGTAGTGGTTGATCTTCCTGATCAAAATCCTTACAAGGCAATAGTTGTAGTCCTTTTCAAATAAAGGAATGCTTTTTATTATCAAGAATGCTTTTGAATTTGGCCTATTCTGGTTTCCACTTACCATGTAGTTAGCTCTTAGAAAACTAAAAAACATTTGCATATATCCATAGCTTCAAGAGAAAAATTGCCTAGAATCTTTGGGTACAGGGCTTCACATACTGAAAGAGGCGTGGGCCACTTTGATTTTTTGAGGCTCCCAGTATATTAATAAAATGAAAAAATGCCAAAACAGAGTTACAGAAGTTTTGGAATACTGTAAATATTTACAGTTAACAAATTAATGCTTTTAACACAAAATATTGCAATCATTTATAATAAATGTGGCCCAGTAATGAGACACAAGTTTAAACTTGCATGTTCAGTGCCTTCTTTCAGTCCTGTCAATTTATCTCTGTGACTATATGTATAACCTCTCTTAGAGATAACATCAAAAGTCTAAATTCGAGATAAGAACATAAGAGAAGCCAATGTTGGATCAGGCCAATGGCCCATCCAGTCCAACACTCTGTCACACAGTAGCCAAAAATACCAGGTGCCATCAGGATGTCCAGCAGTGGAGCCAGGACACTAGAAGCCCTCCCATTGTTGACCCTCCCACGCACCAAGAATACAGAGCATCACTTGACCCAGGGTCCCTATCAATAACTTGTGGCTAATAGCCACTCCTGAAGCCGTCCATGCTTGTAGCCGCCATCACCTCCTGTGGCAGTGAATTCCATGTGTTTATCGCTCTTTGGGTGAAGAAGTACTTCCTTTTATCCGTTCTAAGCTGACAGCTCAGCAATTTCATTGAGTGCCCACAAGTTCTTGTATTGTGACAAAGGGAGAAAAGTACCTCTTTCTCTACCTGCTCTATCTCATGCATAATCTTATAAACCTCAATCATGTCACCCCCTCAGCTGTCGTTTCTCCAATCTGAAGAGCCCCAAGTACTTTAACCTTTCTTCATAGGGAAAGTGTTCCAACCCTTTTATCATTCTAGTTGCCCTTTTCTGCACTTTTTCCAAAGCTATAATATCCTTTTTAAGGTGTGGTGACTCTGTGAATGTGAGGCCTGGGCCAAAAGGCCCTCCTGTGTCCCCTCCCTGCTGTGGTACGCCCTGTTTGGCTATAATCCAAACAGTATTTTTATTTCACTTAGCCAATGTGTTTTTACCAGTCTTCGTATGAATTTGACCTGGGCTGGATGGCCCAGGCTAGCCCAATCTCATCGGATCTCAGAAGCTAATTAAGATCAGCCCTGGTTAGTACTTGTATGGGAGACCACCAAGGAAGTCCTGGGTTGCTATACAGAAGCAGGCAATGGCAAACCATATCTTGCCTTGAAAACCCTACAGGGTTGCCATAAGTCAGCTGCAGCTTGATGGCACTTTCCACCACTGTCCTATGAAATCACATAGGGAATATTAAGTATTTGAAGGCTATTTTATGTATTTCGTAATGCCATTTGAGCAGATGGGCAGAATGACATACTCTGTTCCTGGTCTGTTTTTGATTGTCCTTATGTCCTAACCTGTAAATTTCTATATTGTTAAGAGAATATAGTGCTGAGTATGAGTTCAAATGTGGGAGATCCTGACTGAAATCCCTATTCAGACGCGAAACACTGGCTAAGTTACTACTTTTCCACACAACCAGCTTTGCAGGGTTCCTGGAAGAATAAATAAAAATAAAATAAACATATGTAAAAAGGTCTGTATCTCCTCAGTTTAGTAATTCACAATCTGTCCCTTATTGTTGTTAGGATGCTGGTCTTGCTGAAATATCTGGTGGCGGTTTCTTAATCATATGTAGACAAAGATTGTCTCTCTGTGTGGGAGCAGCCTAACACTCAAAGTGATAAACCCCACCAGAATTTGTGTCACATTTGTTATTTTCTCAACTGAATGTCTGTAGTAACATATTTCTGACTGTAGTAAAAGGAACATCTGTTGTTTAGTATTAACAGCATCTCTGGTCCAAATGTGGGTTAGAAATGTCCAGAGTCTAGATATCCAACTACAAGCTAGCATATCTCTTAATATATAGCCCTAGATATAAGAACAGTGCAATGTTTGGAACTTGTAATACATAGTATTACCCTATAAGTGCTGTGACGCCTCCCCCTCATGTATTAAACATCACAAATAACACATCTTTGTGTTGCCTTTTCACCATATGGCCAATTAAATATCCTATAGAACATAAAAGAGGAGAGGTGGTTGTTTTAAAAGCCCATATGCTGAGAACAGAATAAAGAGTGGTGGTTCAGGCCACACCATTGCTCAGCAGTCTGCCTGTAGGTCTCATTAGCACTCCCTACACACATCTATTTGCATAGGTTTAAACTATGGGGGGGGGAGCTCAGGCCTTCCCTGAATTTTTCGGGGAGGGGGGACTGAGCCTCCTCCAGGGAAAACAAGTGCCAGGCAGTATTGAGTTTAAAACTTTCCCTTGTGTGTGTTTTTTTTTGCTCTGGGCTTGAAAGAAAGAAGTTAGTGTGAGCCTTCCAGGCTCACCTTCTTACAAATGCTAATAGAGCTAGCAGGATAGACAATGGGATGGTTAAACATCCCCCTTCTCACCCCTCTCTTCTCCAAATTCTAGAGAGTCTTTTGGAAGACACATCCCTGGAGACAGGAAAAGCTGCCTTGGCCTCTTTTGAAGAAAGGGATTTGATAACATTCCTTGCAACAGTAAGAGAAGGTCTCTTGCAGCTGGATCCATCAGGGGAGACAGACATCTGAGCTGAGGTCTAGGGAACGTGGCCATTTTTGTCCAGCTGGCCCAGAGAGCTGAAGGACACTTGATGATATGAACGGTAATTGTGAACTGTAAAGGTTTTCAGTTGTATCTTTGCACTCTCTAGATAAATAACTAAGGTTTTTGATATCCAGAACATATAAATCCTTAAATATGTTTGGTGTCTGTCGGAAAAGAAATTATAGTCCTTAACCCTGGCTGGCTCTGCCCACTTTCAGTGTAGCAACAGTCAGACGGCGAAGCCTCTGTTGGGTCCAGCATACTTGCTTCCATTATATTTTTAAATGGTAAACCCATCCGCATGAGCAAGATGGGGGGGACGACATGCAGATCAGAGGCCTTTTAAACTTTCCTTTTACCTTGCATGCAGCCCAGAGAGAACAGTGGCAAGGAATGTGCACTCCATACATATTAATGCTCTTCATTTTGCTGTTACTTAAAATGGTGTGGTACAGTTTCAACCTACTGGGATGTACTAAAAGGAATGACAGAAGGCAAAAAGGCATCCCTGGTGCAAAAGCAGCATCAGCAAGTGTGGAAGTGGCTGAAGATGGCATCCCCAAACCCCATTGCTGTGCACTCACTCTCGAGGTTGTTCCCCTGCTTCATCCTCCCCCTCCCTCTTTCTCTCTGTCCCCTTGGTGCAAAAGTATGGAGCTTAGCTGTGTGGTCTTGAAGGCAGAACTGATCTTCCTCTCTGTTTATTGGCTGTGGGCAGAGCTTCCACACAGAAGCTCTGCCTGTGGCTATCCCTCATTTCCCAGTTTAAATCAGGTCAAAAGAGGTTTTCCTTTGATCCATTTTAAACTGGGAAGACTGAGCCGTGCTTAGAGTGAGCATGATGTTGCGTGGAAGCTCAAAAAACAACAACACCACCCTATGGGCATGCTGCTCTCCATTTAGGGTGAAAATTTTGTGCAGAAGCAGCCTGAAATTGAAACCTTTACTGTTAAGGAAAAGTTGTTGATGCACACACTTTTCCTGCGGAGTTTCACTTGTATTTGCTAGAATATTGAAGTGAGCAATGTTGCTGAGTAATTCTCAATTTAAAGTTGAGTTCCATTGCCAGGGAATATAGGATTGGGCACTTGGAGCTATTCAAGAAGCTGTTCATATATTGTTTTTGAAGCAGTTTGCTGGATAGCCTGATGTGGTGAAGTAGTGGGCTGCTGCTCCAGAAAAACAAGTCTAACTTGGATACACAGAACTGTTTGTTTCTTACCAGTCCTTAAGTCAACCACTGGGCTTCATCCTGTGTTTTCTTGGTGTCCACGCTTTATGAGGTGATATTTTCATTTGGGCCACATTTTGATTCCTGTTAACATATGTTAAGCAAACCCCTATTGAGAAGTACTTTTGCACTGTTATGATCCCTTCAAGATTGTAATGGAATATATGAATTAATACTGTTTCCAGTACTAAACTCTGAAATGGCTAACACAGTACCGTTTCCCACAGTGATGCGTTATTGCTGCCTTGTTTCTTATCTGTAATACAATAGCCTATTCACTGTAATGCATTATTACCCAGCAATATATCTCCAAATCTTAATGAGTTTTCTGTGCTTCACTGTATTCAGTTCTCTCAAATAAACCTGAACCATGTAGTTCCACTATATCAGCCTGATGCACTGTGTTAAATAATGGAGAACAAGATATATCAAATTGGGTAGGACCAACTTGTGATTGGTTGACCTATGCTGCCCATTATGTTCTGTGGTTCAAATTATTCTGACTTTTAAAACAGTTTATCTGAGAAGAAATCAGCATAACAAGGGTGTAAAGTGTTCTCAGGCTCATTTCTCACTCCTCTAGGGCAGGACGTCCAAAAATGAATTGTGACCCTTAAACTAAACTACAGGCTGTCAGCATCCCAATTCTCCACAGCCACACTATGCTGTGCTGGCAAGTGATGCACAAAAGGTTTGGTTTCTGCTTTTCATGCTGCCACTGTTATTATTCCATGGAGGTTGTATTGGGACAGTGTGGAAACTGAAAATACAAAAAAGCTTGCTTGTTTCATCTGGGCAAGTTTCTCTTCAGATAATACAGCAGAAGTTTCTGCAGGCTAATTTCTTTTCTCCACTCAATTTGCATGGCCTAATTGAATATGTTCTGAATGCAAGAGAAGGAAGAATTTTGACTCATTGCTTATAGCAAGATGTAAAGTTTATCCTTGCGATACTCCTGGCTAAATCAAAAGGGTGTCTTAAAGGCTAATCAGTTTATCATGACATACACTGTTATCAGATGCATGACATTTGTCCTCACTTGGCAGATAGACTAGGCGATGGATTAGGACACACACTGCACAGAGGAAAAAACTCTGAATATTTAAGTTGAACAGCAATGAAATACAAGAACTGCAGTCTGTGACTACAAGGCTCAATGGTACACAAGATAAGCCCAGTGACCATTTATAGCAGTACTAGTAGGTGATAGCATAATCTTCTAGACTTGTTTGCTAATTCCTCTGAAATGTCTGTTGTTTGAATCAGTTGTTTGGGAATCAGAGGTGTTAATCAACATTTTGAACTTGCTGATTTTTATTGTATTCTTAAATTCTGCTTTTCCAAAAAAAATTTGTGTAGAGGCTATTTTGAAAGTGATAACTCTTTATTTCTTTCTCTATCTTAATTCCTAGACTTGTAAAACAGGCCTGCTCTACTTGTATCCAAGACGAGGTGCTTTAGGTTCAAAAGGAAACAAAATATGGCCTATGAATTTACAATTTGTGTGCAGACATTTGTAGTAGCTAAACTAGTTACTACAGTGGCACTCGTTATTTATTTTAAAAAATTATACCCTGCCTTCCCTCATGGTTCATATTCTTTCATTGATTCTATGCTAAATTCAGTGCATCGAGGTATAGTTTGAAGTTATGTCATGACTCTAATAAAGCAGACTCTGGATTACGTCAGAATACACTCATTCACCTTTGAAGTGCCTCAAGATGCAGTGTTGGTGCTATTTTCTTTTAAATTTGAATCTGAAGTGACAACTGGGGTATGATTAGTCCCCAGCAAAGCCTTCTAGTTAGGTTTCTCTCCTATCTGCTTTCCTCCCACCCGTGTTGGACATACAAAGAATCAAAGCATTAATGAACATAAAGACCCTTTTACTACCTTTTATATCCAACAGTTTCCTATTTTTGACCTCCTTCAGAGTGGTGCCTGGTAATTTTTAAAGCGTCCTGATTGAGATTCAATTGTACCTTTCTTCATTTGAAAGTTACTAGCCCAGCCTCTGTGCTTAGGAATGAAAAGTTTTAAATGTTGATAAATTTAAATGAAGTAATATGCAGCCAGTGAGCAGTGACCATTTCCCCCACTCTAAGTGGCTGGCAGAAAAAGATATAAGGGAAAAAACTCACTGCAGATGTGACATTCAATAAAAATTCTTACATTGCACTATTAATCCTGTTCAACAATCTGACACTGGAAAAAATACTTTGTCCCAAATATTGTGTCGTTGCTGCTTGATACAAAAAAAATGCCATTGTGTCTCAGTAACTATTGTTGCTTTAAATCACAATAACTTTCAAAACAGTCTATATGCCTTACCCTAAAATTACTCTTCCAGTGAAACATATACTTTTTTTTAGACATATCCTCTTAAGTAAATTGAGTGAAATGTTGGGATGCCTTTTCAAATTTTGGAATATTCTAGCAGAAGAGCCCTATAATCATGTAGTGCAGTCATTGCACTTTGCCATGCCCTAGCATCTAAGATTTAAGTATGCAATGAATTTTAAAACTAGCTAGGCATTATGGGCTTGGTTTGACGACCAAAGGCAAGCAGATGAGCTCCACCTTTTTTTTTTGAGCTGACCTGCTCCTCCATGAACCTTATACGATATATATATATATATTCCATCATCATTAGAAATCCTGTACAGTTTGGTAACTCTGATATAAAGTTTGTATAATTTAGGTTCTAATGAGATTAAAAGGTAAAGCCACTGGAGCTTATGTAGTTTTTCATTGGAGGAAGTATTTAATGGCCAGATCCAACAGTTTATACAGAGAACACTCTGCATGCACCAAGGTTTTTTGGATTCCCCTTTCCCACTGCAGCTCTTCGTGCCTCCGCAAAAGCTACTCCTTAAGGATGGAGGACCCCCTAGAGCAGGATTCAGTGTGATATATGGGCTACATCTGGAAGTAAATATCACCAGCCTCATCATGCTACCTGGATGGACTTTCTGCTTTGTATGTGTGAATGGATGGTGAGTGGATCCCGATCTGGCTATATTTGAACTCCCATTTAAGCCTTCCTACAAACCGTTTGCATTGCACTCAGACACTGATATATGACACTATTTAAACCTGCTGTTACACAATGAGTAATTGCTGTGGTTTACTTGTTTGCCTGTCTGTACTTATTAGAAATTGTACTATGAGTACTTCCTGTTTCTAATGACTATTTAATCAAAGCAATAATTTAGTGCAATGTATAGCGTTTTTTCCTGTTCAGTGGTTCCATCTTGTCTTTAAGACAGAAGTGGAGTTTAACTTGGCAACACATATTTCTATTTAGGGTTGGCTATTTTTAGGCTCTAATATCCTCTACCTGTTTCTACATCATCATTGCTGTTACGTTGAAGATCTTGATACACATTCTTTCTGAATTTCAAATGACCAGTGAAGAAATACAGCTTGCATGAAATTATATAAAATGTACACCTCTTTCAGTGCTGCTCAAAGCACATTGATTTCAAAAGTGCATAAAGTCATGAGTGTGAGAGGGAGGCAGGCAACATGTTCAGCGCCTGGCTAAAGGGCATTCATTGCATTGCAGAAGCCTGTGAGGCCCTCACTGGTGATATTCATATAGTCTTTGCTGCGTTTATCAGGCAATGACTATAAGAACTGTTTGCTTCAGTGAACCATGGCAAACGATTACCAGCTTGAATGCTTTCTTTTTCAATTAAACTGTGTGAAACGACCCTATGGATCCAGTTTTATAATTATTTGGTAATTCCACTCAGGCTTTTAGCTGATATATAGTATTTTAATTGCTCACAATTAGAGGTCACAAGCAAAGAACTTATACTCAAAGTCAGTAACACATGAAGCTTTCAGAAATTAATATAATCAGTTTTAAATATTTCAAAGTTTATTTCAAAAAATACTTGGGAACCTTTGGCCATAATCCGTGTTGAAATGCTATTGAAATCCATGGTGCTGGCATGATTTGAGACTGACTTGTCCCATTAATTTCAGTGACACTTAAATTGAACCAACTTTCTCTGGGCTGGGGACATTCTGTATAATCCATTTCTTTTTGTTTCTTTTACCCATGACTGTACTTGGCCACTATTATGCATATAAATATTCCCCATGGAGAGCAGGCATCATGATGAAGCACTTCTTGATTATTTCCATACAGCTGACATAAACCAGAACTCTAAGGAGGTTGGAGATGGAGAATAATTTAGTTGGCAAAATTATACATGGATTCAATAAATGAAGCAGAATATTCCTCTGAATTGGGGATGCACAGATGTATTTTTCTGTTAATTTCTTTTAATTTGTAGTAAAGAAATGTGTGCTAAAGAATGTATGTTTATCAATACAGAAGTAGCCTGATACAATCATAATAGAATTAGTAGCATATTTGAAGATTGAGTTAAACTTCATAACATTGAAAGCACAAACTTTCCCACAGCGTATTGTCACAAGTCAAATTATAGCATTTTAATTGCTGATAAAATAAGCAATATTTAACTATGAGCATATCTTTCAAAATATGTCTCTAAAACATACAAGAGAATTATAATTATCTAATGCTGTAGATTGCATTGCATAAAAAAATCTTCATAGTGATGAAAACCTTTTCTTAGAAGATGTTTCACTAATAGAGAAAATATTTCATAGGAAACTTTTCCAGCAGTCCCCCCAAATTTCCATTTTATCTGTTATAAAAGTTGGGGGAAGTCCAGGGGAGAGGGTCTATTTACTCAAAATAAAGATGACCCTGAGTTCTAACTACCATACCATGCTGGTTCTCCAATGTCTTCCAGCTTTATGACCATATTGCCTGCAGTGTTAATTCTGTTGGTTTGTTTTTTCCTTTCTGAAAATATATAGCTAGGAAGAAAAGCAAAAAAGGATACCATTGATTTACCATAGTTATTTAGTTACTTATTTGGGTCTTTGTACTGTCCACATTTGCATAGATGTCAGAGGAGTAATGTGAAGACTTTGCTAGCAGTCTCTTTATCTTCAAGGTTGTAGAACCAAAGTTGGAAAGATATGAAACTGAAGGCCTAACTAAACAAGCATCCACAGGTCATGCCAACACTGTTTTAGAGAAGAATTTGGCCATTTAAAAGTGCCACAAGGTTCCTGTTTCAGCCTGCAGTGTGGCTGATGATCTTATCCTTCCCCTCATTTTTTTTGAGTGCCAATACAGCTGGGGGGGCAAGTTTGGACCCATGAATGGTGTAACAGTTTGGCCCTGAGAAGATGCCAGTTGTATCATTAGTTGTAGCAGGTTCCCCCATGACATATTCTCCCTAGGCCATGGAACAAACTGGCATCTGGCAGTCTGCTAATGTTTTATGAGTGAGCACACGGGCAGGAGTCTTACTTGCGGCACATCCTTGTCACATGGCTTCATTTTACGTGCAGGGGTTACCCTGTCGTGCCAAAGGAAGAGACAATCTCCTCCCACCCCAGTACAGCATGACTAGCAAAAGCTTCAATTAACCTGCCAGCAAATTGCCTGAAAATGGATCATACACAATTATTTCTGCATCATTGCAATTGTCTCCCTATGACTCACTGTGCTGTATATAGTAACTTTTCTTTTGAGGAGATTTCTACCAAGGGGGATTTGAGAGCAAATATATTAAATGTCAGATTTTTCTGTCATGTTTGCACAGACTTTCTTTAGCAGTGGATGAAAATGTGGTATGGCTGAAGCATCAGATATAATCCATTTACTGTTATCTCAGTTTGTTAAAAGTCATGTTAAAATGCGTAACTGATATCTCCTTTGCTACACTCTCTTATACCCCTTCCCCTCAACTGTTTTCAGGGACAGATCTTTTTGTTCTATCATCCTGTAGGATTTGCAATATGATCATGCAAAGGAATGTTGTTTATTGCATTCCTCACTTTTTTTTTAATTCTTGCAAAATCTTAATGTTGGAAACCAGCCTTGGCTCTGAACAGCATTCCTTTGTGATACTCCAGAAAGTGGACCAGAGAATTGTGCTCACACAGTCTTAGCTTTAATTGATAGCCACGGTGTCATCAACTTCTTTAGGAAACAAGAAATTATTTTTGCTGAAGTTTGTACTGTTTTCTTGCATATGTAAAAGCCAGTTTTCCATTTACTATTATATTTTGCCTCTGTCATTTTTTCTCTCTTCAGTAGAATTATGTTTTTAAGTTGTGATTTTGCTTAATTACCCAACTTTTACTTTCAATATACACTAGTATACTAGATGCACTTCAGACCATGTAGAAAAATTTGTATTGATAGTCGTTTTTCTTTTTATGTTCCAGGTTTTGGGGTTTGAAATTGATACTGTGAACTCTGTCCAATTTTCAAATCACACAGGTATGACTATATATTTATATTATATTGAAATAAGTGCATTGATTACCAGGCATCACTAAATTGCTTGGGAGACTGGGGATGTACAATCAGATACTCAGATATGTAGTTTAACTGCAGAAACCAGCAGCATGAGTGATACTGATCAAAGCAACAGTGCAGGGGAAGGAGTTACACCCCCCAGCCATTTTAAGCACTGGGAGGGAAAAGAGATGGATGCAATAAAGCCCAGGGGGACACTTTAAAAAATCAAAATAATGGTTAAACCCCTCTTCCTAAGGGGTCCAGGCATGTAATTTAGTTGCAGAAAGCAACCACAATCTGTAAAGGATATATCCATATTGTAACTATTACATGTCTAGGGATCTAATCACATCCCTAACATCACATGGCATTTGGCACTTATTCTTTCTTTTATGGGTGCCAGCTCATAAACTCTCATCCACATGATTTCATAAGAACTGCCTTGCTAGATCAGACCTTGTTCTGGATCAGGCCAAGATCTGTCATACCAAGATGCATCCAGTCCTGCATTTTGTCTTCCTCAGTGGCCAACAAAGATCCTTGCAAGTTCACAAGCAGAGCATTAAGGGGATGGCTTTTTGGTGTTGTTTGTCCCCAGCACCAGATATTCAGGTATATATGAGCTTAAAGTGCAAAATATTGAAATAAGTTCTCAGTGTTGTGAGTTCTTAGATGAAGAACCATTTCTCTGTTTGTGGTTCAAGTGCTAGGCAATGAGACATTCCCATGCCTGGAGATCCACAAGTGAAATCTGTGTTTTGAAAGGCTAGACTTAGACAGTGTGCACCAAATTGTTGACTTAAAGGCTACCTGAGTTAACTTGGAGACACTGTATACAAGGTCAGGATTGCAGTAATACTTATAAAGTGTGGTCATATAAGCAAAGCCTGAACAAACTAATAATTGAACAAGGGCCACAGTTCATTTGCATTCTTGTGATTTCTTGCAAAAGCTGTTTAGTCTGCAGATTACCCTGAAGATACCAGTTCAAGGGGATCTGCCTTTGGAATCTGAAAACCATAGGCTGATTCTAATACTCTAAGACGTTTGATTTACTTATAACTTCAGAGCTGAGCTTATAATTTTGTTTATAAACTCAAGAAATGTGTCGAATATTCTTTTAAATAGAATATTTCTTGTTAATATGATTAAAATACAGAATAATAAATGTAAATGTTTCCCAGAGCATTGAAAAGAATTCACAGCATTCACAGCAATTGTAGTTCAGCTATATACATGAAACCCTTTATCTAAATGCAGCCTTTATTCAGCAAACCACCAATCTCAAAGATCATGGTGGCTAAAGAACATTGCAATATGAATTGTTGCACATGCTTATTTGGCAGCATTGCTCCAGGAACTGTACATTGTGTACAAAATACTACATCCAGGAGTAGTTCTTTATTTTTACGATCTCCACTGTGGGTCTTGAATCTGTACCCTAGGAATCTGCAGGTATCAAGCGGAAATTCAGTTAACTGCCATAGCCATCTCTAAATTCTGACCACAGAATGAATGCAAAGGATAGAGCCTAATAGCTTAGGTCCCACCTATTTCAAGAGATGCCCAGGACAGATGTAAATCAAACACCCTCTTACCTGTGCCTTCTTTTTTCACACCCAGTATTTGACAGAGCTGTGCCTTATCTGGCCCATCCTGGGCTCTCCCGAGTCCCTTGATCTTCCCATACAACAGGTTCTGAATCAGCAAGAACAGGTCTGGGGTATATTAAGGTTTTGGAATGGGACAAACATAGATTTAGTCACTTTGAACAAATGTTTTTAATTGGAAAAGGAGAATTAAATAATTTTAATAAATAAATTTACATAATCAAAGATTCATTTAGAGCTGGATTTTTAAGATAAATCAACCACAATAAACTACACACAAATATGAAAGTAAATTGGTTTTAAGTTGCCATTTTTCATAGCCAAATAATACATGGATTGCTATGTCAGTGTCCGTAGTCATCTCAGCTGTTTCATGGATCATATCAAGTGACAGGGTTGCCAGGTCTGGGTTGGAAAATACCTGGAGACTTTGGGGGTAGATCCAGGAGAGGGCGGGGTTTGGTGAGGGGAGGGTCCTCAGCATGGTACAATGCTATAGAGTTCACCCTTCAAAGCAGGCATTTTCTCCAGGGGAGCTGATCTCTCACAGCTGGAGATCAGTTGTAAAAGCGGGAGATCCTCAGGCCTGGAGGCTGGCAACCGTATCATGTGATGATGTAATAATTCTAAGAAGCCAGTCAGATTTGACTATGAATTGATGTCATTGTGGAGAAACAATGCCAGACACCTTGCCCTTGTTGTGAGTGAGTGCTGGCAAGAAAGGGATAAGATGTTCTTATATTGCCAGTAATATGAGGCCATTGCTCGCCAAGTTGCTGTATTGTGGCAGATTCCTTGGCTTCCCTGTCTTCACAAAATGGTTGAGCATTTTTGCCATAACTACCCCAAAATGGAAGACTGTTTGGCAGTTAAAAGTCTGCACAAAAAGCAACCCTTTCTGCTACCCATTTCAGCTCTACTTATGATTGACTTGGTATCCAAGTGCCTATTTGTTTCTTTATCACATTTGCATCCTGTTCCTTCAATGAAGCAGAATTTATGAAACAATCCCATTTTATCCTCACAACAATGCTGCCAAACAGAAGCCTGCAGCATTTTGCACTAGCTGTAGCGTCTGGCTTTGGGTCAAGGGCAGCCCCATGTAGAGAGCATTACAGTAGTCCAATCTCGAGGTGACCATCACATGGATCCCTGTTGCCAAGCCGTTGCATTCGAGGAAGGGAACCAACTGCCTAAAGGTAAAAGGCTGATTTGGCAGTAGCTGCTACCTGGGCCTCCATTGTTAGGGAGGGATCGAGGAACACTCCCAAGCACCTAACCTCCAGTGCTGGCACCAATGGCACCCCATCGAAGGTTGGAAGTAGGATCCCTACCCTCAGGCCACCCCAGCTCAGGCACAGGACCTCCGTCTTCGTTGGATTCAGTTTCAGTTGGCTCTGTTTGAGCCAACCAGCCATGGCTTGCAACACCTGGTTCAGATCGTCTGGTGTAGAGTCAGACTGGCCCTCCAACAACAGAGAGGGCTTGGTGTCATCTGCATACTGGTGACATCCCAGGCCATGCCTCTGGGCAATCTGGACAAGGGGGTGCATGTAGATCTTAAATAACATTGGGGACAGCACTGCCCTTTGGGGCACTCCACAAATCAGTGGGTGTCTTTGGGATAGCCGCTCCCCTATTGCCACCCTTTGTCCCCGACCCTGAAGGAAGGAAGCCAGCCATTGCAAGGCAGGCCCCTGGACTCCAGTGTCGGTGAGGCGGTGGATCAGTAACTGATGATTGACCATGTCGAACGCCGCCAACAGGCCGAACTGCAACACCACTGCCAATCTCCCTTAGGGCATCTCGAAACCCATCATGGTCAGCTTTAATTAGCCATGATGGGCATGGGTCAAGGCAACATGTGGTAGGGCAAACAGTTAAGAGCAGTTTGTCAACTTCCTCCAAGGTGAATGGACTGAAATAATCCACACCCTGGCTAGAAGACATGAATGGAGTCTTGGGTTCACTTACTGTCTCAACTGTGGCAGGGAGGTCATGGTGGAGTGACAGGATTTATCTGCAAAGTGACTCGCAAAGTGTCCAGTTCCCTAACATTTGGTCTGCCTTGTGGCAGAACAGTCATAGACCGAATTATTCTAAATAATTGGGCTGGATATGAGCTTGCAGACGCAATCGTGGCCACATAATACTCTCAGTGACTTTGACAGCCATCTCATAGGATCTCATACGCATCCTATAAGATGTTCTTGTGGCTTCGTTGCAGGCACATTGCTACTGTCTCTCAAGCCACCTTAGCCTTCGCTTCATCAGCCGCAACTCCTGGGTAAACCAAGGAGCCAGCCTAGAGTGAGGGTACAGAGGGCGTCAGGGAGAGATCTCATCGATGGCTGCCAAAAGTCAGCTGTGCCAATCCTCCACAAGTCCATTTGGCTCCACGGGCGAGCTGAAATCTGCTCGCTGCCCAAACAGGGTCGGGGTGAAACATTCAGATGGGCATTCAGGGCATGATGTTCTGACCATGGCACTGCTGAGGCAGTGACCCGGTCCACTGTGACCTCTGCTGCGGATCAGATTGAGCATGTGTCCGGCCTGGTGAGTGGGAATAGTTACATATTGGGAGAGTCCCAGCGCCACCACAGATGACACAAGGTCCATCACCTGAGTGGAGGCCACATTGTCCGCAAGGACACTGAAATCATGCAGGACAATCAGTCTAGGGTGTTCCAATGCCCAGCCCGACATGGGCTGCTGGCTGGTTCTTTTTTCATCAAAAAACCAAAGATAAAGTAAAAGCAAAGACAAGTCTTACTTTACAGTAATTATGTTTTGTTGTCATAATTACTACTTTATGTTTGGTTTTTAATGTTTTTGCTGTTTTGCTGTTTTATTATCTGCATTATGTGATTATTTTTAAAAGGGAATCTTTTGCCTTAATTTTTGTATAATAATGAAAACATTGTCCTCTATTCATAAAAAAATTCAATAAAAGGTGTGCAGTCCTTTTATCTGGGTCACATCTAACTATGGGGCTGGCTATGGGGATGGTGGAGGCCAGATAATAATTTATTAAGATAATAGGCTGACATTAAATTGTTCAATAATTTGTCAGTTTTTTGTCAGTATTTGGTCAGTTTTTTTGGATTTTTGGTCAGTAAAATCAGTATTTTTGAGCCTCTAACTAGTTTCCACCCCTGATTCCACTCTGCAGCCTGTCATTCCAGTCCCAAGATGCATCTCCTACCCCCCTGGGCTGTCATTCCACTCTGGAGCCTGTCTTTCCACTCCCAGAACACTCCTGCTACCCCCAAGGCATGTCATTCCACTGTGGAGCCTGTCTTTCTAGTCCTAGAACACTCCTGCTACCCCAGGGGCTGTCATTCTACTCTGGGGCCTGTTTTTCCACTCCCAGAACACTCCTGCTACCCCCAGGGGTTGCCATTCCACTCTGGGGCCTATCATTCCACCCAGGACACATCTGCTACCCCCGGAGTTGTAATTCCACTGTGGGGCCTGCCTTTCCAGTCCCAGAACACTGCTGCTACCCTCAGGGGCTGTCATTCCACTCTGCAGCCTGTCATTCCAGTCTCAGGACACATCTCCTACACCGATGGGCTGTCATTCCACTCTGCAGCCTGTCACTCCCGTCCCAGAACTCTCCTGCTACTCCCAGGGGCTGTCATTCCACTCTGGAGCCTGTCATTCCAGTCCCAGAACACTCCTGCTACCCCCAAGGGCTGTCATTCCACCCTGGGGCCTGTCTTTCCACTTCTAGAAGACTTCTGCTACCCCCAGGGGCTGTCATTGCACTCTGGGGCCTGTGATTCTAGTCCCGGGACAAATCTGCTACTCCCAGTGGCTGCCATTCCACTCTTGGGCCTGTGATTCCAGTCTCCGGACACATCTGCTACCCCCAGGGGCTCTCATTCCCCTCTGGAGCCTGTCATACCAGTCCCAGAACACTGCTCCTACCCCCAGGAGCTGTCAATCCACTGTGGGGCCTGTCATTCCAGTCCCAGAGTAGTGTATTTGAGACCGGAGACCTTAATGGAAAATCCCATTTTGCATTTTCTTTGCAACTCTTCTTGAGCTGCAATGTATTTCACTGGAGCCCATGCAAGTCAATTGGCATTCCTGTCTCCCATTATTTCCAATAGCCCTTCAAGTTTCTTCCATTGTTTCCAATGGGCAATCCTGTCCTTCCTTTTAGTACATCCCTCCAATGGCACCTTCAATACCAAGGTTTATTCGGGTACAAGCTCTCCCTCCTCTGTGAGGGCAGATCTGCATGTCCCCCCCCCCCATAGCTAGCAATCCAAAAGAGTCCAGTGGCACCTTCAAGACCAAGGTTTATTCGGATACAAGCTCTCCCTTCTCTGTGAGGGCAGATCTGCACCTCCCCCCACCCCCGCATAGCTAGCAATCTCTAACAGTCCAATGGCACCTTTAAGACCAAGGTTTATTCAGGTACAAGCTCTCCGTCCTGTGCGAGGGCAGATCTGTGTGTGTCGTCCCCCCCATAGCTAGTAATCCAAAACAGTCCAGTGGAGCCTGAGCGGTTGGTGTTGCCTTCTGACACACATCCGGTGATGTCACGGGGTGTGGCATATGCAAATAAGTTATGCTAATGAGTTATGTTAATGAGCTCTTGCACCTCTTTTTCTATGAAATGACCCCTGGCAACAACCATTGTTTTCCTGAATCACGTTACCAAGTATTTCTGTTCTTACACTCATGTAAAGGAGGATGTTGCTATATCATTCAAGAAGCTGAGGGAAATGTTCCTTTTAATCATCCTGAAATCTGGGAGCATCCTAAGCTGAAGTCCCCAAGGAGCTCTGTTGTTGTCTGGTAAAGAATATTTACTTTGTGATTAGAGTGAGTGACTCACTTCCATACGACACTATGCTTCATGCACAGGATAAAAGGAGCTGTCATACGGCCTACGTAGATGCTCTTTTCTTGAAAGGGAGAAAAGGGGGAAACAGTTGCAGTTTGTCATGCTCTCTAAGATACAAGAATATATATGTTGTTGTTGGGGCTTCATCTGAGGGGAATGGGGAAGATCCCTATAGTCTTCATGCCTGATCTGAAGGATTTTGTGCATTTAACATGTATATAATGTATTTTGTCAGTTTGCTTCCTACAACTGAAAGTGCTGCAGAGCAAAGCCAATTTGTGTGTTTTTAAAGAAAGTCCTTTTTTAGTTTCACATTAAGAGATAATATTGATCCAGTGTCTGAAGAGCCTCTTGAATTTCTCACTAGTGTTTTTTTTTTTTTTTTTTTGCCATTTGTGGCAGAACAGACCCACTCCGTCTGGCCCTCCAGGGTGTCTAGCCACCATAAGCCATCCAAGTCTCCACCTAGCAATTTCCTGGCCTCCTGACCTACCTGACCCATGGAGGGGTTTTCTCTCTCTCTTTTAGTACCATTGCCACCACTTGGCTGTTTTAGGAATTGTTTGCTGAGAGGGCCAGTGCTCTCAGCTTTCCTTCCTGTGTTGCCATTCTAAGGCATCACCTAGTGCCTGCCATCTCCTGCTGCCTGGTAAATGGTTACTATGGGGATAGCTTACTGTACTTGTGCACTCCTGGGGAGTCAGTGATTTACCAACTAACCACCTCCATTCCCCTAATGCCCCTTTTAAATAGTATGCTTGAACAGTAGAGGTCTGTGTGGTATGGAGAGCAACTGCCAGCACTGAAAACAATTTATTTAAAGTAAAATGTCCACACATAATAGTCCTCTGCCCCTCACTCTGTACATGTCCTAGTTCGTGCTGTTCTTAGGCAGGCTCTTTATGCTTAGAAGTTAGTCTTCTAAAAGGTTCCCATTACCTTGGTGTCATTGCTCAGGCAGCCAGTCCTTTGTCTTTTCCATGTGGCAGTGGCGGGCTTCAGATAGAGCTCAGGTGTGAGAGCCCCTTTCCTGGATGGAATCTGCCAAGAAAAAGGACCCTCCCTCCATGCCAAGGGATTTTATTATCTCTGTTTGCCCACCCCCTGTGGGTCAAAGAATCTGTTTCTGAAGTCTCTGAGAAGATGCATTCTAGTCTTTTTTCACACCTCAAGTCTCTGTGTCCCTTCTGGGTATCAACTTCCAGCTAGAGGTGTGACCTAATCAGGTGTCATTTCATGGGAAAAGAGATACAGGAGATCATTAGCATACATCTCATTAGCATATGCCACACCCCTGACATCATCAGAAGTGTATCAGAAGGGGAAGCAAAAAGTGGGGGAGGTATCTTCAAAAACTTCCCCTTCCCTTCCCCAGCAGGCCTGCCAAGCAAAGAGAGAAGGGGTTTAAAGTTTAAACCCCTTCTCTCTAGAGTTGTCCTGCTGGGGCGGCACGATCTTTCCACACCACCTCACAGCTTCAGACCCTTGCCAGCCCCAAGACAAAAGGCCAACAACTGCAAAAGGCAATCTTGCACCTGAAGGAAATAGGTGCCACAGAAGAAGTTCCCAAGGAGCAGTGCTTTAAAGGAGTATACTCCGTCCTCTTCGTGGTGGCAAAGAAATCGGGACTGGAGAGCAATCCTGAACCTGTGAGGTCTCAACAAATGGGTGAGAAAGAGAAAATTCTGCCATATCTTGCAGATACTACAACAAGGGGACTTCCTGACCTCCATGGATCTCAAAGAGGCATACTTGCATATACCGGCCCACCCAGACTCCAGGCAATTCCTGCACTTCTGCTTCCAGGGGCAGCATTTCCAGTACAAGGTGTTGCCCTTTGGCCTTTCCTCAGCATGCAGAGTTTTCACCAAAGTCATGGTGACACTGGTAGCATCCCTCTGCCTGGAGAGGATACACATGTACCCATAGTTGGACAATATTTTACTATGGGCAGGGGACTGCAAGAGGGCAATGCGTGACACACAGAGGGCGGTGGACATTCTGTGCATGCATGGTTTCCACATCAACAAAGAAAAGGGCCATGTCAACCCGACACAAGATCTCATGCACCTAGGAGCCAGACTGAATATGAAGCAGGCCACTGTTTCTCTACCAGAGGACAAACAACAAAAAATTCAAGACTTAGTCCAGATAGTAAGGGCCAAAAAGAGAGCAGATCTGATGCACCTGGCACCCCTGCATGGCCTGATATTGTCAGCCATAGATATAATACTGTAGGCCCGTCTACATGCCAGAGCCTTGCAGTGGGTTCTCCTCCAGTTCCAAAAAGAGATCTCCCGGGAAAAACACATACCAGTAGAGATTACAGAAGGGCTCAAGAAGGAATTAAAATGGTGGACAATGCCATCGAACTTGGGCAAGGGCATCAGCTTCCTCCATCCTCAGCAAATAGTCATTACAACAGATGCAAGTGAATGGGGCTGGGGTGCACACCGCGAATACCGGTTAGCACAAGGCAAATGGTCGATAGTGGAGGCGACTCACAGCATCAACTGGCTGGAGCTAATAGCAATCAAGATGGCATTGAAGGCATTCAGAAAGCAGATAAAGAACTGCTACATGCTAGCGCACACTGACAACATGATGACAAAAGCTGACATCAACAGGCGGGGGGGCACAAGATCGAAGTCCCTCTTCATGGAAGCCAGGAGTATGCTTCAGTGAGCAGGGAAAAATGTCACAAGAGTCAAGGCAGAACACCTGAAGGGTCTCCAATCTCCAGGCAGACTGGCTAAATAGGGAGGACCTGGATCCAGGGGGATGGACCTTGAACACGGAAATCTTCACTCAGATCTCAAAACGATTTGGAAGCCCCATAATGAATCTGCTAGCGAGCTCAAAGAACCATCAGGTCAAGAGATTCGTGTCCAGATACCAAGACCCAGCAGTGGAGGGGGTCAACGTGCGATCTCACTCGTGGCTGGAGGGCCTACTGTATGCATTCCCTCCCACAGCACTAATAGGAAGAACACTCAACAGGATCAGAAGGGAGAAGGTAGAGGTAGTGTTCGTGGCCCCACACTGGCCAAGAAGACCATGGTTTTCAGATCTGGGGCAAATGTCTTTCACGAGGCTGTGGAAACTCCCTCTGCGACCGGATCTACTACACCAAGGGCCCATCTTCCAATCAGACCCGACGTGGTTGCAGTTCACTGTATGGAAATTGAATGGGCATGATTAGAGACTCAGGGGTTTCTCAGAGATCATCATGTTGCAGTCAAGGAGGCCTTCAAACAGACGCATCTACAGCCACACATGGGTGGCATTTTCTAAACAGGCTGCCACCATGAAATTACAACCACTAAGAGCCACAGGTAGGGAGGTAGTACTATTCTTACACAAGGGATGGAAGATGGGCCTCATACCAAATATGCTGAAATGACAAGTGGCAGCCATCCAAGCATGCTTAGGCCACAAGGGATGTGGGAACATGTTGTCGAACAAGTATGTGAAGAAGTTCTTGTTAGGCATTAAACAAATGGCGCCTCCAGTCAGACACAGGTTCCCAACATGGAATCTCTCCAAGGTGCTATGCACGCTGACAAAACCGCCATTTGAACGACTAAAAATGACAGACTTCCGTTTTCTCTCATGGAAGGTGGCCTTTCTCATTGCAGTGACCTCGGCCAGGAGAGTATCCAAATAAGCAGCACTGTCAGCTAGGAAGGAACTGTGCATATTTCAAAAAGAGTCGGTCTCCCCGAGGATGGATCCGTCTTTTATTCCTAAGGTGAACACAGTCTTCCACCTCAACCAACTGATCATACTACCATCATTCTGCCCCAATCTGAAGCATCCCAAAGAAAAAGCCTGGCACAGATTGGACTTGCGGAGAGCCATCTGTATATACCTCGACAGGACAGCACCCTTTTGATGGTCAGACTCGTCGTTCATATCACACTGTGTACAGAACTGAGGGAAGAGGGCTTTGAAGGCCACAGTGGCCTATTAGATTAGGCAATGTGCATGAGGTGCAAGGCCTATCACCACCAGGTCCGGTTAGAGCACACTCCACAAGAGCAGCAGCAACAACGGTGGCCTTCTCCACATGAGCAGCAGTGGAAAAAATCTGCAGAGCAGCTACCTGGGCCTCCTTTCCACCTTTGTGAGACATCCTGTCCTATTAAATAAAAGGGTAGTGGTCTGGTAAAGTTCTATGCTTGGCAAAATCAATTTGCTCCCTGGTATGTCGCTCAGAATCTGTCCCTATCCACTAGCTGCGTTGCCTGAGTTCTCTCCCACCCACTGCAGCCTAGGCCACTCTTCTCTGATTGGGCCAGCATTTCAAGCTCATTTGCATACAGAAGCTGGTTGGACTTCACTCCATTTTGCACCTCAAACTCCCCCCCCACCGCAAGACAGTTGGAATTGTCCGTTGTTTATGCAACCTGTTGTATTCTGAGGTGAAATATGTCCTCACTCACAACACTTCCCCTTCAAAAGGAACAAACCCAATAACATAACCATGCCACACCACAAAAAAGACAGGTCACACCACAAGCAAAATACCACAAGGCAAAAAAAGCTCTGGTACTAATTCTGGGAGGGGACATTGTGAGTGTAGAAAATGATTTATTGACACAGTGGAAAATCTTTAGGAATTATTTGGTGCATTCACCATGAGGCACCCACCCAGAGCCTCTGGCATTTTCTCACTCTGCTGGCAGCAAAACCAATTGAAGGCAAAATAGAGATATGGAGACTTTTCCATCCTGCTTTGCATCAATTTGTCTTTGTTGGCAATGGCAACCCTAGGCCTGGCTGGTTGCTCCTGTTCAGCAGGAGCATCCCTATGGAAACTGCCTGGGTGATTTTGGACCAGCCGGAAACTTTCTGCCTAACCTGCCTTACAGGGTTGCTGTACAGATCACAAAGCCGAAAAGGATGAAGTAAACTGCTTTGTTCCCCGCTAATGAGAAAGACAGAATTTTGCCTAGGAAGAGGCTGCTGAGAGGGGATGAGATAAAGTTGCCAACTATAGGTATGGAAATTCCTGGAGATTTGAGGGGTGGAGCCCAGAGAGGGGTGAGGTTTGAGGAGGGGTGGGACCTCAGACAGGTACAGTGCCATAGACTCCACCCTCCAAACCAGCCATTTTCTCCTGGGGAACTATTGTTGCCAATCTTGGCCCAGTGGCCATCAAACCATTCTCTTCCACCCCCTGCTGTGCAGCTGTCTTTCCCCTAGGGTTGCCAATCTCCAGGTGGGACCTGGATATCTCCTGCTGTTACAATTGATCTCCAGATGACCAAGATCAGTTCCCCTGGAGAAAATGGCTGCTTTGGAGGGTAGACCCTATGGCATTATACCCTGCTGAGTCCTGCTGCCCTCCACAGGATCCACCCGCCAAATCTCCAGGTATTTCCCTACTTAGAGCTGGTAACCCTACTTTCCTCTCAGTGCCTGTTGGTAGGCAGCCAAGCTTGGTCCTGTCACCTGTTTTGGCCTTTGGGAGAAAACTCATTGGGGCCCGTCCTGTTAGGGTTGCCAACTCCAGATGGGAAATTCCTGGAGATTTGAGGGATGGAGCCTGAAGCAGGTGAGGTTTCAGGAGGGGTGGGACCTCAGACAGGTACAATGCCATAGACTCCACCCATCAAACTAGCCATTCCATCCTGGGGAACCATTGTTGCCAATCTCCAGGTGGGGGCTGGAAATCAATCAGAATTACAACTGCTCTCCAGGAGGGAGGGGGGAGGAGATGGAAAGCTGAAATCAAGGGGCAGATAATGGTAGGTTGACAATTGGCTGGGAGGGAGATATGGTTGCCAACTCCAGGTTGGGAAATTTCTGGAGATTTGAGGGGTAGAGCCTGGAGATAATGAGGATTGAGGATGGGTTGGGTCTCAGACAGGGACAATGCCATAGACTCCACCCTCCAAATCAGCCAGTCCCTCATGGGGAACCATTGTTGCCAATCTCCAGGTGAGGGCTGGAGACCACTCAGAATTACAACTGCTCTGCAGGAGAGAGGGCAGAAGTCAGCTGAAGTCAGAGGGGAAGATAACAGTAGGTTGATGGTTAGCTGGGAAGGAGATGGGGTTGCCAACTCCAGGTTGGCAAATTCCTGGGGATTTGAGGGGTGGAACCTGGAGAGAGTGGGGTTTGAGGAGGGGTTGGACCTCAGGCAGGTAGAATGCCATAGACTCCGCCCTCCAAACCAGCCATTTCCTCCTGGGTAACAATTGTTGCCGATCTCCAGGTGAGGGCTGGAGATCACTCAAAACTACAACTGCTCTTCAGGTAGCAGAGATCAGTTTCTCTGGAGAAAATGGTGGTCTCTGTCATTATACCCTGCTGAGGTCACCACAGCAAATTCACACTGTGTGCCCAGAGCCAGGGCACTCTCCCAGAGCCTCTTTCTAGAGCCCGTTGTATTTATTTCCACAATGGGCCTTACTTCTAGTTACAGAATAAATCAGGCAGCATCTGCTGAAGCAGCCTTCAGCAGATGAGTATTACAACAAGTACTGGAACAATAGAAGATAGAGAGAACACCCATCCTAAGAGAACAGCTTGGGTATAGCTAACCACTTCCTGGATGACTTCTCCCCCACTGAAGGAGAACGTTACATTGAACCTTACCTGAAGGTTCTTTCTCTTCAGTGGGGGTGAAGTCATCCACATCCCACTCTACGATGGACAGTAATTAAAAAGTAAAGCCAGGGGTGGCACATACTAGAATCTGGAAAGAAAGAAACATAAAACAGAAAAGCAAAATAAATAAATAAAAATAAAATAGAAAGAAGAGAAAAAGAAACAAGGAGAGCATAAATAGAACAGGGCTTGGACATAACTGGAAAGGCCAGCCTACGTTCCTCCAATAGGAGCCACGCAACAAAAGAAATTTGCATAGCGTATCCAAGCGAGCAGAGGTGTGACCTAACCACTTCCTGGATGACTTTGCCCCCACTGAAGAGAAAGAACCTTCTGGTAAGGTCCAATGTAACGTTCTTCCAGCTTCCAGCTTGAGAGCCAGTTTGGTGTAATGGTTAAGTGTGTGGACTCTGATCTAGGAGAACCAGGCTTGATTCCCCACTCCTCCACTTGCAGCTGCTGGATGACTTTGGACAAGCTATAGTTCTGACAAGAGCTGTCCTTGAAAGGGGAGTTCTGGAAAGAGCTCTCTCAGCCCCACCTTCCTCACAGGGTGTCTGTTGTAGTGAGGGGAAGGGAAAGGAGTTTGTAAGCCACTCTGACAAGTGAAGGGTGGGGTATAAATCCAATCTCTCCTCCTCCTCCTCCTCCTCCACCACCACCACCACACCTGGAAGTTGGCTGGAAGATGGCTCCCTACACTGACTTTGTAAATCTGTTTACCTTGATCTATGCCACCATAAAACTGAGTCTGTGGTAATGCACTCTATATGGGTCTGTCCTTTGTTGACTCCAATCAGTACAAAATGCTGCAGTTCTTTTATTAGGAGCTTAGACAGAACATGCATTTTACACCCATTCTGCAGTCATTCCACTGGCTGTCCATTGTTACTAGGTTCAATTCAAGGTACTGGCTATCACATACAGAGGCTGATTTCCCACTACAGCTGCCTCGGGGTTGCACCGCCGTTTGCCCCAATACTATTTGTCAATTTCACACCCGAAGCCACGGGGCTGCATTTTGACCCACGGCTGCGCCCGATTTCCCCCGCAGTTTCATGATCCTCAAAAAACAGGATCACGAAACTGCGGGGGAAATCGGGTGAAGCCGCGGGTCAAATGCAGCCTCGCGGCTTTGGGTGTGAAATTGACGAATAGTATCGGGGCAAACGGCGGCACAACCCCAAGGCAGCTGTAGTGGGAAATCAGCCAAAGTCTTAGATAGCCTTAGGCTGCGTTCAGACAGACAGCTAATCCCGCCATTGGCCTGGCTCTAATTTGATTCTGATCTTTTTTAATCTAGTGTTGCACGACCACAGTGCAAATGGGCAAGATCAATGACCGCCCATACATGCATTCTCTGTTGTAACCCTGACCTTGTGGAATGGCCTGCTTCAGGAAGGCTCTCTTGGGTCAATCAGGAAGGCTCTCTTGGGTCAATCATTCCACAATCTATATAAAATAATTGTTCAGGCAGGCATTTCTGTGAAGGTAATAGGCCTGTACTGTAGCTAAATAGGTTTTATGAATGGAAAGAGTCTGTGAACTAAAGCACTGTCCATATGACATATGTTTACTGTATGTATTATGCTACTGGCACTGCATTATTTTCTACTAATTTAATACTATTTTTTCTGCTTTGTTTCTCTATTCGGTATCAAGGCTAATATCCTATACTTGTTCAAATTTCTGTAATCCTAGTCCTAGTACATTACTTATTAGATGTCTCATCATATTGATTGCAGCGAGTAAGATCATCATCCACTTTTAGTGAGAAAGGTGGACTATAAAAACAGTAAATAAAACACAATTAAAATTATATATCTTATCTGAAATATATATAGGAAAAGTGTTGCATTTTGTGTTGGATTCATTTTTTTCCTTGCTGTATTTGATATTTTTTTCTATTTTGTAGAAGATGAGGGAATTATAAGAAAATGTTATAGTGTTGTAGAGTTGTAGCTGTTGAAGAGTTATAGTGGGGGCTTTTAGCTCAGAATGTTTAGTGAATTTGATAAGAATGCTAAGTTTGGTGAACAAAGTCCCTGTTGTACGCTAGTTTCTGAGAAGTCGGTTGAATGCTGAATGCTAATTTATAAATCAATCATTAAATTAGTAGAGATGTTTCTGTAATGCCATATGAGAGCACTCGATGACATCAGATTAGCCTCATACCCATAGCAGTCAGAGGGATCAGTTTGCTTAAACTGACTCATAGAGTTGAAAGGGAACATACAGGCTATCTAGTCCAACTTCCTGCACAAAACAAAAACAAAGCTAGAACAACCCTGAGAGATGGCTGTTCATCCTCTGTTCAAAGACTTTCAGCAAGACCTCTTTGTTCTACCCTCAGGTTCTATTGTCAAACGATTCCCACCGTTAGGAAGTTTATCCTGTTACTCAGCCGAAATCTGCCATCCTGTAACCTATATCTGTTAGACCTTGTCTGGCTCACTGGAGAAGCAGAGAATAAGTCTTTAACATAGCCCGCATGATCATGTCGCCTCAGTCTTCTTTCAACATACATACTTGGCAAAGTTCATTCAACCGCTCAAAATTCAAAGTTCATACCAAGTTCATTCAACCTTTCTTCTTAAGAATTTGTTTTCCAGGCCCCAGCCTTCTTGTTGCCTACCTCACAACCAATTCCAATTTGACTACATCTTTCTTAAAGTGTGGCACCCAGAACAGGACATGGTACTACAGAGGATGTCTGATTAATGCTGAGTACAGTGGATTTCTACTTCTGACTTAGATACTATATTCCTATTAATACCATCTAAAATCACATTCAGACGGCCAATAGTTTAACTTTATTTTGGTACGTTTCTTAATCTGTAGCAATAAAAGTTAACAAACTGGTTTGTTCTAAGAATTTGTATTCAGGAGTAAATCACATCTGAATGGAACATTAGTATATTTGCAGCCTCTGTTCTGTCCAAAGGGAACATTGCTTTTTAAAAATTGTATTCTTGGTGAAAAATAGTGAGGGAAGGAAGCAGTGATGTCTTGGTACTGCATAACTACATTTCAACCACAAAAAGGTGGCTAAGCACCTGTTTAGCCTGGGGGTTGCTGCCAAAAGCATTACAAACACAGCGTTTCATGAAATCAGTAGAGATACTCTACCCAGCTTTTAGTTGTTGAATAATTTGTAATAAATGGAAGATTTAAGTAAGACATGAAACCCTATATGAGAAAGACATACACATATTTATTATTTTAAAATGTTAACAGCATGAGAAAAGAATCTACCTTTGAGTGAACAGAGTTAACCTAGAGTTATGTAAAATTCTGAATTCCTTTCAAGCAAAATAATGAGGTCAGTTTGTACTGTTTGGTAGCTAAGTCCACACGTATACATCCATGGTCACAGCACAAGATTCTAATATGTTTCTAGAAATGGGAATTTTGTGCAAGTATATGTTTTGATCTCAATATCATATGTTCACAAAGCCACGGAAATGCGTCCAGAGAGTTATAGTAAATTTCTTTTTGGAATCTGTTGTTGCAGAGTTGGCTTTGAACAAAGACTGCTAGTTAAGTCAAACTCAGCTTGTCAAAAGCCCGTGAATTGAGGAGAACTTAAAATGCAAAGGCTGAACTTCTCTTCCCTGAAATCAGTGCTAGAATATTAAAATCTTTGTTTTCCATGATAAAAGGTTAGTGTGTTGACCAACTTACTGCTTGCTCAGTACCTCCTGCCATTCATTCTGGGATACTGTGTCCTTGAATGCTCTTTGGCTGTTTTTCTCCTTCCAGAGTACTCTGTTTATTCACTTAAGCATTCTTGGCACCTATTGTATGCATATTGGAACGGTTACAGTATCAGATCAGATGTCAAAATGCAAATAAATTTATGGAATGTGTTGCCAAAGTAACTGGTGGGGGGGGCTATGCATTTGTGGCCTTTACACATGCACCTCTTGACCCTGAGAGGGGGCCGTGATTATAGACAGATGCGGTTTTGGGCCATATTTCCAGAAGTAGCAGGGCGGGAGAGAAGTCAGCATTGAACTGAACTGGGTTGGATCTTTACTGAAAACAAAAACAGAAAGGAAAGCAAGGAAGGAGGGCAGATTAAAAAGAAAGGAGAACCACACTTTCCATTACCATTATACATTTTTGATACAGAATCTGTTGTCACAATTTAGACTTTTAAAACATTCATGTCAGGAACACGTTACAAGATTTAAATGAAAGGCATTTAGTCCTTGAGTTATATCAGTGTGGTATGATTATTAGAGTGTTGGGCAGGGTGGGTGAGGGACTTGGGTTTAGATCCTCACTTTCCATTAAACTGGGTGACCTTTTGGACCAGTCATTCTCTCTCAGCCTAACCTATTTCATGGGGCTTATATGATTATAAAATATAGGAGGAGAAAGCCATGTATGTCATCCTAAGCTACTTGAAGGAAGTGCAAGATAAAAATTCAATAATATTCAGTAAATATTGGGAAAGTGTTCAGATGGTTTGAGCTTTCATGGCCCTGCAACGAAACGTTTGTGTGACTACTGCAGTTTATATCTGTGAGTCATCAAACTGAGGCAGTCACATAGGCTGTAACTGGAATTGCGATAACAAGGGGAAATCTCTACTACTTTAGCCCCTTGCCAGTGTTTCAGTTTGCTTGTATTGTCAGCCAAGTGGTGAGGAAGATCATACCACTTCTGTATCTGATCAGGAATCTGGAGAGGCAGGTTCCGGTTTTGGTGACTTGCTTAATAATGTAAGTCTCAGCTGTAGATGAGTTTCATCTAACTGACAGTAGGTGATAGTTTCAGGGAGTCACTATGGCTGGAATAAACTGGTTCTAGGCAGTGCAGTCTGGCACTAATTAACAGAGTCAGAGTGACTTGGCAGTCTGTTGTGATTGGCTAACATTTGTATAAATGTACTGATGTATTGTACAGTCTTCTCTCTGATGGAGTACCTGTTGTCTGCGAAGCACTTTGTCCGTGCTACTAACATTGCTGGAGTTTGTGGAGCTTGTGTAAATAAACTTGTATATAGTTCTACACAGAGCTGCCTGGACTATCTTCTTTACTGGATACTTACAGCTACTTGCATCCTACTGGTGTGGGCAGGCAATGCCACACTGACAAGGTGTGCTCCATCGTGCTCCGATGTGAGTGCCCCGAAATCGCAGCGGATGGCAGGGGTCTCAGATGATTCTGGGGGGGGGCCTAGAGCCTTTGGAGGAGGTCCTAGAGCCCTTGGAGGGGGCTCGTAGCCTGTGGCGCGAGGGGCGCCTCTTCCAAGGTGACGGCTGAGGAATTGAGGCTGCCCCGATAGGTCCCGCCAGTGCGAGCCCAGTATGGAGGCAGAGGTGCATGCTTGACGAAGCGAGCAAGCAATCCAGCGCATGGCTGTTTTCCCATCTTTTGAAATAGGTGTCAGAATGAACTGTGAGTCTAAGCATCCCTGTAACTAACCAAGCACTAAAGCGGATAACCGTTGCAAAAGCCCCAAGCCGACTCAAAGGGGGGAGGAGTTGAAATCCCTTCCCTGAAAAAAGCGCTGGTTTGTGAGCGAAAGCGAGGGGCAGAGAGATGGCTTTGACCAGAAAAGCTTCAATCGAGCCGAATATGGGGCAGAATAGTCCAAAGCGTATAAAGCAGACAGTCTTTCAGAGTACTTAAACGGATTTTATCTTAAGGAAACAATGTCGCTGCAAGGAGATAAAATGGCAGTTAAGAAGAAATTTTCTTCAGGAACTGCCAGCTCAGCTACCTCGACTCTTAAACCGGAAGCAGCTGCTGACTTCCCAAACATGTTGGCTATGGCACTGCACCCTCTGCTGGACCAGATGACTAATCTCAGTAACAAATTCGATGCTCTCCAGAAACAGTTGAAAGAAACTGTTACAAAGGCAGAAGAAACCAATAAGGTAGTTGAACAAGTTGATGCTAAGGCAAACTCAATAAATCAGATACTGGAGGTCGTGGGAAAAGAGCAGATTTCCGATAAGGGACAGTTGTTACAGCTACAAATGGAGAAATCATTATATGTCCTGAGGTTCCAGGGTATCCCAGAACAGAAAGGGGAGAACTTAAAAGAGATATTGAGCGAAGCATTAGCACCAGTGACAGATCTCAAAGCAGAACTTATACAAAGTGGTATGGATACAGTTTACCGAACCTATCTGGATTTCATTAAGAAAAATAAACTGCCTGGTGAAATATTTGTAAAGTTCTCCAAAAGATCAACGAGATATATAATTTTGAAAGCGACTAATGGGATAACTCTGAAAATCAAAGGCAAAGAGGCAAGAGTTTTAAAAGACATTCCATTTGAGATATGAAAGCAGAGGAGACAATACAAAAATCTAACTTCTTTTCTACATAAACATTTGATTCCCTTCAGATGGATATTCCCAGAAGGACTTATCTTCAACTATAAAGATAAAAAAGAGAAGACTGATTCTGCGCAAAAAGCAAAGACATTTTTGGAGAAGCATCAAACAGCAGCTAAAGAAAAAGGGAAAACAGAGGACAATAACCAAATAGAAGAAAAGAGTGAACATGGATTGGAAAGCAGTGGAAATACTTCTGACAGTTCCTCAGAAGATTCTGACTCTGAAAAAGGAGCTGCAGCTCCTAAAATCCTCAACGTTAAACTGAGCTATGATAAAAGCAAGCACAAGAGATTAAAAATGTGATGTGTAGTTTAATCCTGAAAGCCTTACTTTTTCCCCTCTTTTTTCTTGTATAAGAGACTAGGATGCACCTATTTAGGCTAAGTGTGCTTGAATTAGTTTGATTTCGAAATAATTATAAACAATACTTTTCCTTTTTGTTTTGCCTATAACCTCAGGAAGACTAATACAGTATCTATATGTAATATGATCCTTGCTTTAGCTTTTGTATTTTAGTTTTAGTTTTAGTTTCTCTTATTTCCCCCACCCCATGTAGTCTTTGTAGTGGAAAAGCAATATATATATATATATATATATATATATATATATATATATATATATATATATATATATTTAAAGGAATCTGGAGAGGCAAGACTTTAGGGTTGCCAATTCTGGGTTGGGAAATTCCTGGTGATTTGGGGGTGGAGCCTGGAGAGGACAGGGACTTCGGTGGAATGTAATGTCATAGAAAAATTCTCCAGACTGCTTGGTAGGGCAATAAAGACAGCCATATTACCAAGTGCACTGTGGCAAATTACTGCTTGGTAAATGGTCCTCTGTGTTAATTCCTGCATTTGGACTTGTTCTGAAAGATCCCTGAGTAAGTGGGTTGTAGAACTGAAAGAGGCAGTGCAAAGGCAGTTTTGAGCTCCTGGCATATATGTAGTTTCTGCTGGGAGCTCATAGATAATTTGTTCCTCAAATGTTCCATTTAGATCACTGCTTGCTTCTGGCTGAGATATAAGCATTATATCAGACTCCTGTATAAGCATTATAGCATGGATTGGCTCAACATAATAAAGAAATGAACATACCAGTTGCAGAAGGTCACACCACCAGGTTTAGATGGTCATCCTACCTCTTTGCACATACCATAAAAAAGTGTGAGTGCATGTGAGAATTCAAGTGAGCTTGTGTGCTACTTACTTAAATAACTTTTTTAACTTAAAACATTTTTATGCTTCCTTTTACCCCATTCAGGATCTTCAAGGCTTACTAGCATGTACATAGTGGGGTTTGATTGTTCAAAGGCTTCACGTGTATTATCTCAGTAATCTTTACATTGTATTTATTTTCCCCATTATGCGGATGTGAGACACTAAGGGATAGAAGTTTGTCAAAGACCACCTAGTTAGCTTGTGGCCATATCTGAATCTAGGATTTCTTAGATTTGTCACCATTAGGGGTGTGCGCTCTGTATATACAGAGCCAAATAAATACCCAACAAATATCCTATCGGTGTCAGGTATTTATTCAGCCAAATACAGATAAAACAATCTGGTTTGGCTACCAAAATAGCCACGCTTAGCATTTAAAATTTAAATGCCTTCTGTTCATTTGCCGAGTCACACCGCTGTGATGGCGTGACTCAGCAAGTGAACTTAAGGCATTTAAACTTTAAATGTGTTCTGTTAACTCACCGAGTCATGCTGCTGCCACAGCATGACTCGACGAGTGAACTGAACACATATTTATTTATTAAATTCGACTTTTAAGCCGCCTTCCCCTGAAAAAACAGGGCTCAGGGCAGCAAACAACAGCGATAAAAATTACAAATTTTATAAAAGTTTGAATTAAAATAATACATAAAATACATTTCACAACAACCTAAGCCAGTCTGATGGTAATAATTCCTGGAAGAGTTATTGCTTCATAGAGGAGGGAGGTGGGGGAAAAGAAAGAGGAGTGCTGGATTAGAGGACCGTCGCTGCCCTCAACCAAACGCCTGGTAGAACATCCCTACCTTACATGCCCTGCAAACGGCAATGAGTCCCGCAGGGCATGGATGTTATTCAGCAGAGAGTTCCACCAGGTAGGGTCCAAGGCACAAAAAGCTTAAATGCCTGTTGAACTCACTGAGTTGCACCACTGCCACAGCATGACTTGGCAAGTGAAATTCTCCATTATACCCTATGAGGGGACGGTCCTCATAGGGTATAATGGAGTCAAATAAATTCAGGTTTCCCTAGTATTTACCCAAATACCAATACAATACCAATACTGATATTAGGGAATATTCAGAAATACCAATATGTTTGGGCCCAGTAGACCCAAATTGAAGGGGGGGGGAATATATTTTTTTGCACACCCCTAGTCACCATATTCTTACATCACTCTAGGAAATTAGGCTTTCAGGAAAGTATCCTATCCTTGATCATTTGCTAATCTAGTGAGTCTGCTGGTACTACATGCATTATCCCCTGATTCTGTTTCTTAAAAAGTAGGGTCTCAAAACTTGTGTGTGCTTCCAAGCCATGTTATCATGCCCTGTGTGCATACAAATAATTTCTGGCTGCTGATTGTGCTCCCTAATGTCCATATGTTTTACTCACTGATGATCTCTTCCCAATCCTTCCTTATATATATTTGAGTTTTGGTCATACCTTATATGGTCAAAATGCGCGCCGGAATCAGTTGGCCGAGGGACTTGCCAGTCAGAGACGGAGTCCCTCGCCACTGGCTGCTTAGCCTTCCGGCGTGGCTGTGCGCCCTCCCACTTAGCCACCGCGCAGCCTCACGCCCCCAGTCTGCTCCAGCCGCCGATCGCTTCGGGCTGGGGGGCGGCGGCGGCTACCGGCTCGGAGGGACTTCACTCAAAGCTAGGTATGGAGGCTTTGTGGGGGAGGGCGCAGCGGGCCTCGGGAGCGCTGCCCGGCCACCCCTCCCTGAAGGCTTTCGGGAACGCGATGTGCGGGGGCGGGGTTGCCCATTTCGGAGGGCCCTCCCGAACGGCGGGGCAGGGAGGCTTGCGCGGGGAGTCAGCGGCGGCCCTCGGACGCTTCCCTTGCCCGGAGAACACCGCCCCTCCTCCCTGCGTGACGGGGCCAGCCCAGCCGCCTTGCCCACCCCCAAGGACTCTCCCTAGGGCCCGTTGCCTCGGCCGCAACGGGCTTCCCCCTAGTATTGTAATAGTTTTCTTTAAGTGAAACTACACATTATACATGAGATCCATGTCTGTATCTTCTGGCATTTTTTTAAGGCTTCTGAGCAGCCACAACTGAAATGGAGTTCTGAAGCAGAGGGGTACCTGCCTTTTTTTTCTAGTGCTGCTAGTAGCTCCTTCAAGGACTGCTTGGCATGAAGGGAAAGGGCTAACTTCCTCTTCTCCCAACATGGTCTCAGTCTAATTTGGCACCTGACACCTCCCCCCCCCAGTTTTGAAGCCATTAAAAATGCCAGAAGATCCAATCATGAATGTCTTACATAATGTATCATTTGACTCTAAATGATAAAGCCATTCACATTTGTTATTGTTGTTGTTGTTTCCACCCCCCTTCAGGCTATGACCACTGGAAGGGGCAGGTGCTAAATTCGGATGAACTTCATGAACTGTATGAAGGACTGAAGCTGAACAATGTAAATAAGTATGACTATGTACTTACAGGTAAGTATAAGTCTTTGTTTCTTTGAGAATGAGCCTGTGTATCCTAATGAGCCTGAAATATCTCTGCTGAAGTAGAGTTAATTTCAGGTCAACACTTAATTCTGGAAAGGCTGGGAGAATTGGCACTGGGGTTGGTGAAGGGGGAATTACATGGTCATGCAACCGTCTTCTGATTTCTTAACCATGGATAAACAATCACCTAGTATTTTGCCAACTCTTGCTGTGGAAGAAGCATTTTTAAAAAGAAACTCCACAAGAATTTTATGATGCACAGGTTTGCACCCAGCCAGTATACCCTGTCTGACTTTTTAATAGATGATTAACAGAGTTCCACTTCATTGCATACAGTACATTTGGTTTTAATTTCATTTTCTGTGTTCCATACAGCAGTGAATAAGCTGCTTCTAAAGCTTGCTGGATGAAATTGATTGCCATATTGATTTATGTGACTTCCACAAGAAAGGAGGTGTTTTTAAAGCCAGAGATAACGGGAAAGTGTAATGATACGGGCCCAGAATTATAACCCATAAAGGCAACTCTGGCATGAAGGGTATTGCACAGCTGACAAATAATTTTTTCCCCTTTGGTTTCCATGGAGTTCTTGGAGGTAAAGAAGGTATTTAATAACAAAGTGAATGAGATTGCATTGGCGAAGTAATTTTCAACATAAACTGATTCCAGTTCTTCCAAAGATATTTCTGATTTTTTTCCCTTCAGGCAAAGGTTAATTTGCAAAAGGACAGAATGGCTTCACTAAAGCTGGATTGGTGACAGCTTTCTTTTCACCTAATGTAGTTAGCCAGCTAAGAGATTTTGTATATAGTATTATTTTATCAACGCACGTGCACGCACGCACACATGCTGTAGTGGCAATTTTTAATTGGAAGTCAGAGGAATCAGCAGTCCTAAAAACTCAGAATCAGAAAAGTCCTTAAAAAAGCATGTATAGATACACAAATACAATCTAGAAAATATCAATCTAGATATTGTAAGACAGATGAAGCTGCCACTGCTCTGTATCTCTCTGTTCGCTGCCCCCCACCCCCGTCACAGCATGAGGTAAAAGCAGAGAGACACAGAATGCGCTGCCATGATGTTACAGCTTGTTGCTTGTTAAACTTTGTTGGGAAAAGAAAACAGAGAGACCGAGTGGCAGCAACTCTGTATCTATAATAGCATTTAGTTTGGGCCTAAGAGTAGTTTGGGAAATAATTTATTACAATTCTAGACTTAGAGGAATTGTAATCTGACTTTATTTACTAAGAATAAGGCCCATGGTGGAAATAAATACAACTGTCTCTAGAAAGAGGCTCTGGGTGGATGCCCTGGCTGTGGGCATTCAGCATCAATTTGCTGTGGTGACCTCAGCAAGGTGTAATGACACAGATCTTATTGTTTTCTCCAGGAAATCTGATCTCTGCCATTTGAAGTGTGTTGTAATTCTGAGTGATCTCCAGCCCTCCCCTTGAGACTGGCAACAATGGTTCCCCAGGAGGAAACGACTGGTTTGGAGGGTAGAGTCTATGGCATTGTACCTATCTGAGGACCCACGCCCCCTCAAACCCCACCCTCTCTAGGCTCCACCCTCAAATCTCCAGAAATTTCCCAACTTGGAGGTGGCAAGCCTATCTCCTTCCCAGCCAACCATTGGCGTACCTTTATCTGCCCCTCTGACTTCAGCTTTCCATCCCTCCCTACGTGGAACCTCTACCTAGGAAAAGTACAGTCTTTTTCCACAGTGGGGACCAAAGCAGCTCAGATCATTCTCCTCTCCCCCTTTTGATCTGCACAACAACTCTGTGAGGTAGGTTAGGCTGAAAGTCTGTGAGTGGTCTGAAATCACCAAATCAGCTTCCACAGGAAGAACCTAGGTCTGGCAGACCCTGCTCTGAAGCACTAATTGCTACGTCACACTGGCTGTCATGTCTGGGCCACCTCAGCAGGGTATAATGACACAGAATTCTGAGTGGTCTCTAGCCCTCCCCTTGATATTGGCAACAATTGTTCCTCAGGAGGAAATGGCTGGTTTGGAGGGTGGCGTCTATGGCATTGCACCTGTCTGAGGTCCCACCCCTCCTCATCCCCCACCCTTTCCAGGCTCCACCCCTCAAATCTTCAGAAATTTCCTAACCTAGAGTTGGCATCCCTATCTCTTTCCCATCCAACCATCAACATACCTTTATCTGCCCCTCTGACTTCAGCTTCTCATCTCACCACCACCACCTGCAGCCTCTACCTCGGAAAAGTACAGTCTTTCTCCACAGTGGGGACCCAAGCAGGAGGGAAGCAACCTCAGCAGGGCATAATGACACAAAGTCCACCCTGCAAAGCAGCCGTTTTCTCCAGGGATCTGAGCTCTGCCATCTAGAGAGCAGTTGTAATTCTGAGTGATCTCCAGCCCTCACCTGGAGAATGGCAGCAACAGTTCCCCAGGAGAAAATAACTGCTTTGGAGGGTGGATTCTGTGGCATTCTATTCAGCTGAAGACTCTCCCCTCCCCAAACCCGGCCTTCCATAGACTCCACCACAGAATCTCCAGGAATTTCCCAACCTAGAGCTGGCAACCTTAGTCAGGACTGGCCCCAATGAGTTCCCCAAAAAGGCCTCGAAAGGGGCTCCTGGCTTTGCCTTTTTACTGGCAGAACCAAGCTTGGTTGCCTAGCAAAGCTACTGAGGGAAAAGTTAATCCCACAGGAGCCAAGCAAGAGAAGTGCCTTCGTCAGGAGAGACAGCCTGGCAATTTATTCTGACAGGAAACAGTAGCTGAGGCGGCAGTGGGTGGGGAAGAGGAGCGGACCCAGCAACCAGCCAGTGGCATGCAAGTACTCTTGATTGGCGGTTGATGGGCCAGTGGCTGATGGACTGCACAGTACAGCCAGTGGGAGAGGTGGAAAGTGTCAACCCATTAGGGCAGTTATATATATCAAATTTAGTGTGTTTCTTATCTTTCCTTTAGTAGGGACCCAAAGCAGCTTAAGGAAATTCAGCTACAATTTAAATAAGCAAAAACTCAGTGTAAAGAATGAGCAAAACAAACAAAATGAAAGGTACATTAAAAGCCCTGGGCTGGGGACCATTAGGTTAGTTCATCAAGCTCAAGGACTCTGGCCAAGGGCCCTTTGGCTTGCACCCAAAGCCTCATATCTCCTTCAGTTGTGGCCAGGCTTTAAATACCTGCAGCTGGACAGAGAAAAATTCAGGGTGGATGTTGCAAGCTAGCAACCATCTTCCCACAATTCTCTTTCCTGCTGTATATAAATTAGTTATTAAAATATTTTTAGAGTAATTAATAACTTTGGAGAACAGTGTATAAGGTTCACTCCTCTATAATTAATTTGTTACAGGGCAAAGTTTTGTTTCACGCAGTTTGACCAATTAAAAGACAACACTATTGCAGAGCTGACTTTTTTCTCTTCCTTCCTTCCTTCCTTCCTTCCTTCCTTCCTTCCTTCCTTCCTTCCTTCCTTCCTTTGTGGATTTGAGGCAAATCATGTGTTTTCCCACATGCAATTTTAAAGGGACATTCAGTGTATTTCATCACTCTTTCTGATTTACTGCTTGGTTGCCTGACAAATAAGCCCCATAACAGTGCTTATGCATCTTCAAGGGAGTAGGGTTGCCAGCCTCCCAGTCTGGGCACGGGGATCCCCTGCTTATGCAGGCTTCTCCCTGCCACTGGCCAGCTGGGGGAAACCCCACCCACAGCAGTGATGTTACCCTGAAGTGATGTCATGGCGCAGCAACACTCTAGTTTTGGGGCAAAACTTTACAGTAAATTTGGGCTCAAACCACAGAGTTTTGCCCAAAGCTAGAGTGTCACAGAGCAACATTGGCAGCATGATGACATCATTTCTGGAGATGACCTTCAAGCCCCCGCCAGCAGAACAGTGCTGTTGTTGTTCAGTCACATAGTCGAGTCCAACTCTTCGCAACCCCATGGACCACATCACGCCAGACCCTCCTGTCTTCCATCATGCTCCGGAGTTTGCTTAATTTCATGTTCGTTGCATCAATAACACTGTCTAACTATCTCATCCTTTGCCATCCCCTTCTTATTTGGCCTTCAATTTTTCCCAGCATCAGGGTCTTCTTCAGTGAGTGCTCCCTTCTCATTTGGTGGCCAAAGTATTTGAGCTTCAGCTTCAGTATCTGGCTTTTCAGGGAACAGTCAGAGTTGATTTCTTTTAGGACTGACTGATTTGATCTCCTTGCAGTCCAAGGGACTCTCAAGAGTCTTCTCCAGCACCATAATTCAAAAGCATCTATTCTTCGGTGCTCAGCCTTCATTATAGTCCAAGTCTCGCAGCCATGCATTACTACTGGGAATACCTTTGCTTTGACCATATGGACTTTTGTTGGCAGGGTGATGTCTACTTTTTATTACACTGTCTAGGTTTGCCATCGCTTTCCTCCCAAGGAGCAGGCGTCTTTTAATTTCATGGCTGCAGGCACCATCTCAGTGATCTTGGATCCCCAGAGCGTGAAATCCGTCACTGCTTCCATGACTTCCCTTTCTATTCGCCAAGGAATGATGGGGCCGGATGCCATGATCTTAGCTTTTTTGATACTGAGTTTCAAGCCAATTGTTGTGCTCTCCTCTTTCACTCTTAGCAAGAGGCTCTGTAGGTCCTCTTAATTTTCTGCCATTACAGTGGTATTGTCTGCATATCTGAGGTTGTTAATGTTTTCCCCAGCAATCTTTTTTTTTCCCTTTATTTATTTATTTCATTTTCTCACCATTACATTCCATCTCGATTATATAACATACTTATACAGTAGAGTCTTATATATCTCGTAATTTATCCATCCACTTATACACCTTTAACCATCTTTCATCATGTACCTTTTCATTTTTATTTTGTAACATCAAACTCAGGTCATCTAATTGTGCTAACTCAAGCACTTTCATTATTAGTTCTTCTCTTGAGGGTATTCTATCTATCTTCCAATTTTTTGCCAGTAATAAACGAGTGGCTGTTATTATATATACTAACAAATAAACTTCTTGTTGATTATATCCATTCGGTATCATGTTTAACAGAAATATTTCAGGTCTTAATGGGACATTTTTCTCCAATATCTCTTGAATCATTCTCCACACCATTCTCCAATAGCTTTGTATCTTGTCACACTTCCACCATAGGTGGTAAAAGGTCCTGACATTAGATTTGCACTTCCAACATTGGCTAGAATATCCCGAATAACATCTAGCTAATTTATCCGGAGACCAATACCATCTATGGAACATTTTATATATATTTTCTTTATACGCAATAGCTCTCATATATCTAACAGATTTCCAGATCTTATTCCACTGATCAATATCTACATTTTCGCCTAGGTCTTTCATCCAAGATACCATAGTTGGTTTAATTATCTCATCCTGCTCGTATTCATCCAACAAAAAAACATATAATTTCTATATTAATTTATCATTTGACGAAAGCCAAATCTTGTCAAGATTGTTTTGGTCTTCAAACCCTTGTGAAGTATCTTTTTGAAATCTGTCTCGCAACATTACCTGTTCCCACCAAGATAGGTTATTTTCTCTTGCTAATTTTTCCTCTGATTTCAATTTATTATTTTTACTTAACAATGTTTGATAACTTTCCTTCTTATTCATGGTTAACAATGATGGCGCTATAAATGCTTCGAGAGGGGAGACCCATCTTGGTGTTTGCCTATACCACCTTTCTTTTATATTAGACCATATTTTATTCAATGCACCCCTTAACATGTGTCTACCAAAATTTGAATGCACTTTATCTTTGCCGTACCAAATATATGCGTGCCACCCCATATACAAATCATGGCCTTCCAATTTTAGTAACCTCTCATTTTCCAATGTTAGCCATTCTTTTATCCAAACCAGGGTGGCCGCTTGGTAGTATATATACCAATTGGGTACATTCATTCCACCCCTTTCTTTTTTATCTTGCAGGACTTTCCATTTTATTCTAGCTCTTTTATTCAACCATATGAATTGTCTTGTGATTTTACTTAGGTCTTCAAAAAATTTCTGGTTTTTCAGAACCGGTATACTCTGTGCTAAGAATAGAAATCTGGGCAAAATATTAATTTTAACCAAAGCAATTCTGCCCATAAACGAGAGAGGTATCTTCTTCCATTTCTGCAAATCTTTTCTAATTTCCTCCAATAACACATTATAATTATCTTCTATCAATGAGCTGCACTTATTTGTAAAATTAATTCCCAAATACTTTACTTTCTTTACTATTTCCATCGGGTTAGTTTCTTGTATCTTCTGTAACAATTTCTGTGAGCAGTTTTTAGGAAATATTTTAGATTTTTTGTAATTTATCTTAAGACCCGCCACCAATCCATATTTTTTAACAGTCTCCATCAAATATATAATTGATACCTCCGGGTCCTCCATTATGAATACAAGATCATCAGCAAACGCCAACAACTTGTACTCTTCCCCTCTTATTTTTAAACCATGTATTAGTGGATTTCCCCTGATTGCATTGTTTAAAGATTCCAGTGCAAAGATAAACAACAACGGCGATAGCGGGCAACCCTGCCTAGAGCCTTTCTGGATTTCTATGTTATTTGTTGTGTCTCCGTTAACAATTACTTTTGCGAAATTAACCTTATATATAGCATTGACCATAGTAAAAAATTGTTGCCCACAGTCGGCGTTATTCAACTTTTCCAATAAAAACTTCCAAGACAAATTATCAAACGCCTTTTCTGCGTCAAGGAACATTAACATTAGCTCTTTCTCTGAGTGTTCCTCATAATACTCTAGCACGTCCATTATTATCCTCAAGTTATTTTTCAATTGTCTTCTAGGCAAAAACCCCATTTGATCTTGGTGTATAGTTTGTGATAATACTTTCTTTAACCTATCTGCCAAAATACCTGCATATATTTTATAATCCGCGTTTAATAGAGATATTGGTCTATAATTCTTAACTTCATCTTGGTCGGAGTTAGGTTTAGGAATCAGTGTAATTAGTGCATGATTCCATGATTCTGGGCTTTTCTCCTGATTACCTACTCGCTGAATTACCTCTTTAAATGGGATACAAATTTGCTCTTCAAAAATTTGGTAGAATTCCGCTGGGATACCATCCGGGCCTGGTGTTTTCTTTTTTTTCTGTCTTTTAATCGCCTCTGACACTTCACACATTGTTATTGGATCATTTAAAATTTTCCTTTGTTGTGTACTAAATTTATTTCCGTTATCTTCCAAATATTTTATAATTAACTCCCTCTCTTGTTCATCCCGTTGGTACAAATTTTTGTAAAATTTTTCCACTATACCTTTCAAATCCTGAATATTACTCTTAATTTCACCTTTATCATCTTTTAACCGCAAAATCGTACGTTTATCCCTTTCTTTTCTTACTTTATATGCTAACCACCTATTGGGCTTATTTATATTCTCAAAAAAAAACTGTCTGGTAAACTCTAATTTTTTCTCTAACTTGTAATTTAGCATTAAATTCAACTTGTGGTGTAACAGTTTTAGTTTATTTTTCGCTGTATTCATATCCCCTCCCTTCTTCATAATACTTTCTTGTACACTAATTTGTTTAATAGTTTGCTCATATTTTAATTTTTCCGTCTTGGCTTTCCATATACTTTGGCTAGTGAAAATTCTTATTATATAGGCTTTGAAAGTATCCCAAACTATTTCCAACGGTGTTTCCACATTACAGTTTATCTGAAAGAATTCTACAATTTCTTTCTTACATTTCTCGATAAATTTCTGGTCTCTTAATAATTTTAAATTCAAAGAGTATCTATTCTTTTTATTACCTTCTTTTAACACTAATAAAACGGGACTATGGTCCGCAAATGTATTCGGCAGTATTTCGCATTCCATTGTTTCTCTCAGTAAATTGGCGGACATCCAAACCATGTCTATCCTTGACCAGGAATCATGTCTGGCCGAATAGTAGGTATCATCTTTTTTCTCTATATTTCTAACCCTCCAGGCATCCATTAAACTGTATTCTTCCGCTATTTGTAAGAAGAGGTTTGGTATTATATTTCCATTTTTCCGCCTTTTCCTATTTGTCTTTCTATCCATCTCTGAATCAACCACGGAGTTATAATCCCCCACAATGCATATATTATCTATCTCTATTGAATTTAAGACAGTTTGTAGTTCCTGAAAGAATGTTTTGTGGTTATAACTTTGATTAGGGGCATAAATATTTATTACTAACATTTTTTTCCCATTTCTTACCAACGTTATTGCCACTATCCTCCCATCTTCTGAACTATATATCATCTCTGGGTTTAATATTTCTTTCACGTATATCACCACTCCTCATTTTTTTTCCTCTGTCAAGGCCACAAATTCCTTACCTAACTTTTTACATTCTAAATATTTCGTGTTTTCCCTTTTAATATGTGTTTCCTGTAAACATATTATGTCAATTTTCATTTTTTGTAGTTGATGAAATGTTTTTTGTCTTTTTTGCGGGCTATTTAAACCATTTATGTTTATAGATACTATTCTAAGCTTTTTGGTGGATAACATCTTGTTATTTAGTGTTTTTTCCCTCTGTTTTTATACTTGAACCTAGTTAAAATTTGATATGTTGTTTTATTCGGTTTATTCTTACTTCTTCTTATTGTGTTCCCTTTATCTTTCTGTATCTCGTGTTCCCTTTTCTCTTCTTCTGTTTCTTCCTCTTCTTCTTCCAATTCTTCCTCCTTTTCGCCTATCTCTTCTTGTTCCTCTTCTTCTTTTTGCCACCCTAGTTCTTCTCCAAATTTTTCTAGAAAATATTTTGCCTTGAATATAGAGTCGATTCTGTGTCTTTGGCCATTATGCGTGAAAAACACTCCTTCAGGTATCAACCATCTGAACATTATTCCATTACTTTTCAGGAGATTCGTTAAACTTGTATATGCCATCCTTCTTTCCCTGACTCTCCATGGCACCTCTTTTAGAAATAGTATTTCTTCTCCTTGTATGGTTACCTTGGTTTCATTTGATGCTCTTAATATCCTTTCTCTCATCTCTCTTCCCCAGCAATCTTAATTCCGGGTTGTTATTCATCCAAGCCAGCATTTTGCATGATTTACTCTATATATAAATTAAATAAGCAAGGTGACAATATACATCCTTGTCGTACTTCTTTTCCTATGGTAAACCAATCAGTTGCTCCATATCCGGTTCTAACTGTCACTTCTTGACCCTTATACAGGTTTCTCAAGAGACATGTGAGGTGATCTGGTACTCCCATCTCTGTAAGGACCGCCATATTTTGTTGTGATCCACACAATGAAAGGCTTTAACATAGTCAATGAAGCAGAAGTAGATGTTTTTCTGGTACTTCCTTGCTTTCTCCATAATCCAGTGAATGTTGGTGATTTGATCTCTAGTTGTTCTACCTCTTCGAAACCCAGCTTGTACTTCTGGCAGTTCTCTGTCTACCTACTACTGAAGCCTAGCTTGTAGGATCTTGAGCATGACCTTGCTAGCGTGTGAAATGAGTGCAATTGTGCAATAGTTTGAATGTTCCTTGGCATTGTCCTTCTTTGGGATTGGAATGTAAACTGACCTTTTCCAATCCTGTGGCCACTGTTGTGTTTTCCAAATTTGCTGGCATATTGAGTGCAGCACTTTAACAGCATCATCTTTTAAGACTTTGACTAGCTCAGCTGGGATACCATCACCTCCACTAGCTTTGTTATTAGTAATGCTTTCTAAGACCCATTTCGCACTCCAGGATGTCTGGCTCAAGGTCAGTGATTACACCGTCATGGTTGTCAAGGAGATTGAGGCCCTGCTTGTAAAGTTCTTCATTGTATTCTTGCCATCTCTTCCTAATTTCTTCTGCTTCTGTTAGGTCCCTACCATTTTTGTCATTTATCATGGCCAGTTTTGCATGGAACGTTCCCTTGATTTCTCCAATTTTCTTGAAGAGATCTCTAGTCCTTCCCATTCTATTGTTTTCCTCTGTTGCTTTGCATTGTTCATTCAGGAAAGCCTCCTTATCTCTCCTTGCTGCTCTCTGGAAACCTGCATTCAGTTGGGTAAATCTTTCCTTTTCACCTTTGCCTTTTGCTTTTCTTCTTTCCTCTACTATTTGTAAAGCCTCATCAGGCAGCCACTTTGCTTTCTTGCATTTCTTTTTCTTTGGGATGGTGGGACAGTTGTAGGCTGCACACTTGGCTTGCAAAAAGATCCTTTAAAGGGTCTTTTTGCGAGCGGGGTAGGGGCAACACACATGGAGCTGGGGAAAATCAGCCCTGCATGCAGCGGGCCCTCCTTTAAAGGGTCTTTTTGTGAGCCAAGCATGCGGCCTGTGACCACCCTTCTCCCTTCCTCCTGCTAGATTTAAAGGGCCCTCCAGCGGATTGGTGGGCTACGTGGTCCCCGCAGATCAGCTGAAGCCCTTTAAATCTGGCAGGAGGAGAGGGAGAGGGTGGCTGGATGGGTGGTTGCTCTTGGGTGGGGGCTTGGGGACATCCCTGCCCACCCCTGGAACACCCCCCCAAATCCCGCCACTGGAGCGACGAGGGGATCTGGCAACCCTAGCATAGATAGAACCTGGGTCATGGCAAGATGGTCATCTGAAATATCTGTTGCAGGCGTGGAAAAAGGTTTGGCATGCTGTGGCAAGTCTTTTTGATATGGTCATGATTTGTAATCATGGGAAATGCTCAAGTGGGTTGGTTCAGAATGCACAGAATTCTATTTTGGCTTCATAAAATTAGGAGGAAAAGCACCTTGACCATACAGAGGTTTACACGAGGAAAAAATATTTATCCCAAATGTAATTTTCTTCCTCATCTTTTCAAAGGTTACACAAGAGACAAATCATTCCTTGAAATGGTGGTTGATATTGTCAAAGAGCTAAAGCAACAGAACTCCAATCTGGTATATGGTGAGTTTCTGAGGAACAATTGATTCAATTTGCATTACCTAATAATAATTCTGTAAAGACTCAGGGAGGGCAAACGTTTTATGATACAGAAAGGAGTTGAGAGATTACAAACTAGTTTGGATAAGGTTGGTATTAATGTTACTTGGATAAGGTTGGTATTAATGTCATAATTGCAACCTGCCTTGAGTTCTTTGGGGGAGAAAGGCAAGGTCTTAATAAATGGCACATAGAGGTGCTCCAGGTAAATTTCCTAGCAGTGCTATAACGATAATAAAATAGTACTAATAAGTTTGTAGTTCATGGATTGTGTTATGTTGTCTGGCCACAAGAAAAGACTCATCTCTCTGATGTCTTAGTGTGACATGGCAGTTATCTACTCACTACTTAGCAGCTCTGATGTCAACAAGGCAGCAACAGAAGGGGGTGCTGGGGAGGATTTGAAATCTAAGGTAATTAGGGATGTATTGTTTTAGTTACTTTTGAGGTATTGCCTAGTTACCCAGGAGCTTCTAAGTGAGATCTTGGTACAATTAAGGTGAACATTAGTTTTTAAGAAAGTATGTATCTTAAGCAATTTTTTAAAAAGGAAATATTTGCAGGTTACTACTGATCATTTGACTAGTCTCTATTTGAGAAGCATTCACCTGACAACTAGGTATGCCAGCCTCCAGGTGGGACCTGGGGATCCCCAGAATTACGGCTCATCTCCAGACTACAGAGATCAGTCCCCCTGGAGAAATTGGATGCTTTGGAGGCTGGACTCTATGGCACTGTACCCTGCTGAGGTCCCTGTTCTCCCCTGGCTCCACCCCCAAATCTCCAGGAGCTTCTCAGCCTGGATCTGGCAACCCTACCCCCTCATCCCCCACCAGTGGTCAAAGAGGACCTGGCAACCCTACTGACAGCGTAGAAGAAATCCACAGCCTCATTTTGTTGCCTACTTACCATCTCTTTATAGAACTACTGTCTTGCATAAATCAACGACTTGCTGTGACTACAATAGAAGTTTGAAGCGAGGCTAGCAGTGTTAAATTTTGTTGACTGTTCATTCTTTTAAAATGTTTCTTGTGGCAATATTGCTTTTCCACATCTTTTAAAATTAATTTTCCCCTGCAGTGTGTGATCCTGTGATGGGTGACACGAGGGATGGAGAAGGCTACATGGTTAGTAATTCCATCTTTATAACAATGTTGTTATGCCAAAAAAACCATACCAAATCCTGGAGGTTTTTTTGTCATCTTCTGGGCGTGGAACAATGGTCACTGCAGGTGTGGAGGGGGAGGTATTTGTGAATTTTATGTATTGTGCAGGGGAATGGACTAGATGACCCTGGAGTTCCCTTCTAACTCTATGATTCTATATTTGGCCCTGTACTCAGTATCTGTCTTAGGAAGAAGCAGTATATTTCTTCAGTTGTCCTTTCATGTTCAGCTCTCAATAAATCATTATCAGTTTTCAGTAGAAGCAACATTGGCTTTCCCCAACTCTATGGAACACACTGAAGACTAAACTTGAATAGAATTGTAGACTAAATAATTCTGCATGCTAAGAGATTTAGTCAGTTTTCTCCATGCCACTGCAATGTCTTTTTTATCCTCCTCCTGCATTCTGCAGTACAAATTCGCAGAAGCTGTTAGGGAGACCCAAACCCCCTGTGAGCAGTAAGTGTTTCCATTCCTGTTCAGGTGGAGGGTTAGTATTCCCTTCTGATGGCACTTCCTTGTGCTTTATGGAACATCCTTCCAGAAGGACCCTTCCCTGGACCCTGGGAAAGGCTGCCATTTAAAAGTCATGTACAAACAGAGCAGTTTTGGATCCCAGCTTGTGTGTGCATATCTTTATACGTTAGTGAATGCTCAAAATTTTGCTACTAGACAGTTACATATGATATTTAACAATCCCATATAAATGTTGTGGATGTTAATAAAATCAGATACACTGATAAATGAATGTTCAAAACTTGGAGACAGAGATCTGTTTGTGGGCAGCCACCTAGAGATTGTCAGCATTCAAGAATGGCATGCACCAAATTAGGGCGTTCCCTGATTCAGAGATCTCCATGTACAGTAATGCTTATGGATTTCTCCCTGCCTTGTAAGCTTATGCATTTGTAGGCTGAGCTGAGAGGGAGAACTGCTTATGCAACACAGAATAAACATCCTGATTCCTGAACCTTTTGAAATGATCCAGTCAATCACCTTGACTTTCTAAAGAAAATATCCTTTTTCCCTATTTTTATAGTATGTTCCAAAAGATCTCCTTCCAGTTTACAGAGACAAAGTTGTGCCTGTAGCAGATATAATAACGCCTAATCAAGTTGAGGCTGAGTAAGTACTATTTTCTCATATGTTTTTGAAGACTTAAAGAATAAAGTCAAACTCTCATTCCTTTCATTGCCTTTTGGTAATAAAAAAAATGGTAATGAATAGGTATTGGAGATCTCTTGCATTCCAGAAAATGTTAGGATTTCATTTTCTTTTTTTACTTAAAAACATATGTTTAAAAATAATATTGACTGTGTACTTATAGATGCCCAACCTTTCTGTGGTTTTCACAGCCTGTTTGCTTAAAAGGTTCACATTTATTCCCCACTCCCATGTATTCATAAAATGATACCAGTTAACTTCACAATCAGAGATTGCTTGTTTCATGTCTTTGATTTCAGTTCCATGTCTCAAAACATGTCCTGCCATCAGAACAAGCGTCTGAATAATCAAATTACTTCAGACTTTCATTTCTTGGAAATTAGATTGTGATGTCACATGTGCAGCCTAGTACTTTGCATCAGATTAGTCTATTTACAGCCTCTGGATCAAAGGTTGTTGGACCTGCATTCCTTCATACCCACATTCTTTCACCTCTTTACTCTTACAGTCTTCTCTTCTGTCTTCTGACTTCTCTGCTTGCTCGCCTGCCTGCCTTCTCTTGATGTCATTAACTAATCTACTTAGATGCAAGCTAGAGCTACCATAACATTTCTGTCACTGGTTCTTAGTTGCTTTGCTCTGCTAAGGAAAACTAGGGAATGCCTTAATACTTACAGTTTGAATTGTAGGAGTAACTCTTATTAAACTATATGTATACCAGCTAAGAACTGTGAATATAAGTAATATCCTGGTGCAAATCATTTGTGTAATTTCAGAACCTTTTAATGGAAAGCTGCTGTCCACTGACAGAAAGGAATGCTGTTTGAGTCGAGTGGCACCTTTAAGACCAACAAAGTCATGTTCAAAGCACACGAAAGCTTACACTTTGAATAAAACTTTGTTGGTCTTACAGGTGCCACTCTGGACGCAGACTTCATTCTGCTGCTTCAGACCGACATGGCTACCCACCTGAATTTTTCAGAAAGGAATGCTGTTTATGATATATTCCACTGGCTTTGGCTTTTTGAAGTTTTGATTATATAGGCATTTGTATTATTATTTTAGGGATTTTTATTATTATTTTGTGCTGTTTTATTGTCTGGGAAAGTGGAAGAAGCTGCAACAGTTCTCCAGACCCTTGATATTTATGTTCAAGTTAAAGAAAACAACATAGGGGCCTTAACATTGTGCCTGTTACTTTGGAGGACCAGGATGGCAGAAGGATGATCAGATTCATTATAGTAAAGCATCTACAAGTTACCTTTACCCACAGAAGTGAATGATCCTAAGTAAAGTTCTTTGAACAAGTAAAAGTAGACAGAAATTTATATTAAGAATGGACGCTTCTAAAATATTCTCTTGTCCTTTGTAGATTACTCACTGGCAGAAAGATACGTACTGAAAAAGATGCTATAGAGGTAGGTGACCTGAAGTCTGGATGTTTGTGTATCAGTAAATGGTGTTGTGTTCCTAAACTCCATTTAAATGCTCCTGTGGTCACTTCTGTGGGCAAATGAGAAATTGCTTGATGGGCTTGTGGTCTACTAGGAACTGCGCAGAGGCAGAATTTGCTATTGATGCAGCCCCTGCTATTTACATCTTTGTGCCTGATCAAAAAACGCCCCAGTTTTAATTGAATGACTGGCATGGGGCATGTAGGCAAGACCCTACATAGAGGAGACTGTAAGGAACTTGGTAGTTCAGGCCTAAGGTTTTAATGGGGGAACTGGATCTTTTTGCCAGATCCTCACTCTGCTGATTAGCAACAGCTGCTGAGCTGTTTTTGTTCCCTAAAAGGCTTGACCTTGGGAGATTTGCTCTGTGGAATTTCTATCCTTTCTAGCTTCCTTTACATTAGATGCTAATTAACTGGTCAATCGTTGATTGGTTGGTGAGTGTTAGAAAAAAAGGGATTCCAGATATGCAGGGGATCCTCCTCAATGACCAAAGGACATCCTCAACATATGGACGGCAATTTTCAGCTACCTTGGCATTTCTCTATGCTGTGCCAGCTAGGCACGAAGAAACCTTGAATGGGTAAAAGGACAACTGAAGAATGCCACTTGAAGATATTGGAAGGCAGTAAGGCTCAAAGTCCTTAGACAGATTTTAGTTAGAAATAAAGATTTATTCTGTTTTATTTTCTCTTGCTTGCGACTGCATAGTTTAATTTTTTTTTGCAATACTCATTACGCTAATAAATTTGCTGTATACCTTAAGCTGTGTTGAGAATTACTGAGTGTGAGTGCACCTGGAAAAGAACCCTGAGGGCAGAAAGTCAAGGCTGTGCAAAAGCAGAACGTTCGCTCTCATAAAAGAAAAAGGGAGCATGTCCTGCCTGCCTGACTGTGGGACTGGTTGTTCTACTGTCCAGAACAGGAGGTCAGGGCAGCTTATCCATGCAGGGCCAAATCATACAATTTGCTGCCACAGGGATTGCAGGTCATGAGCTTGCTTACATTCTTGAATACTCTGGTAGATGATTGCATTAGAACTTCTAAAGATGTGAACTGGGACTGAAGCTTATGTAAATATTTAGATTGGTGGTGGGGGGGGTGAAAACATCCTACATTAGAAATGTTTACACTGTCTTGTCATGGGAGGCACATGTTCTCCACTGAAGGAAAATAACTCAAAAGTGACTTTTGTGGTGCATTACTACACAGTACTGCCCCCTCGTGTCTGCATAGGAGTATTGTGATATTTCTCCTTTAGTAGTTACCATAAATATAGATTCAGGTGGATAGAAGTGTGCATGCACACGAAAGCTTATACCAAGAATTAAACTTCGTTGGTCTTAAAGGTGCCACTGGACTCCTCAGTTACCCTAAAGCATTTCCACTTTGCCATAGTGCCAACTATATAGACCAGCCATTCTAAAACATTTCAGTAAGGAAATCTAGTAGTGCACTTAATGCGTTAGTGCTTGAGGTCCCTGTTGGTTCTCACAATGGATCTTTAGCTTCCGTTACTATTTCATTTCCAAGATAGAATTCCTGACTCTCCACACTCAGGACATTTATGCAACAGCCATAAGAACAACTCATTATTTGTGCCTTTGCCAGCTGCCACTGTTTTGTAGTACATTGAAGAAATGTCATTCAGTAACTCCACAGTTTCCAGTTCTTACTTTCATACCCCTCCCTTTGAGAGAAGATAGTTTTGTCAGTGTATGATAGTTGGGTTCACTAATTATGTCTTGAGGCTCTTGATCCATGATGAAAAAGCGAGGCTATAGTCTAAGATGGGGCAGATTGAGCTATTGGGCATAGAGGCTGATGCTGCTAAAATAATGTGGCAATTGCAAAGTACTCCTATGCATTTAAAGGTGCTATATAAAATTATCATAATAATTAATTATAGTTGTTGTCCCAGTTGCATAAAAGCACACTATTATTATATGAATAGTGTGACGGAGAACTACATTCATGGTTATGTGATATTAACATGACAGAATGCTGTGTTCAGTTGTATGTCCTTTGGTGGGAAGTTCCACTGTCATCAGTACCTGCCTGTGAGTTTTTAATGTACACAAAGTCCGAAGGTACAATTACTGGATGTAGGTGTGTAGATACTCCAGCAATTTATTTAATCTAATTAATTCAGTTGGTTTCTGGAGTACCTTTGTTGATGCATGACCATCTTTCCTGATGAACATCCTCATGCCAAGAATTACAGTTGCCGTGACTGCTGCTGGAAAGCCAAGGGTGATGTTTCTCTCCAGCAGCAGGAAGAACTGCCAACTTGTTACAGCCATCTTTCATTTTTATTCTACCTTTTAAGATGCTCCATGAGTCACTAGAGAATATCCCCGTTGTGTTACACTGCTAATTATCTTTGCTATCTTTTGTCATTAATGGAAAGCAGCCCAGAACTAGTCTTTTTGCTACCTGATGGGTTGATAAGTTACTAACCTGCAGCAGTTGTCACTGACACATACACATGCATAATAACTAGCTTTGTTTATTTCTTTTCATCTATGGGCAGGTAATGGATATACTCCATAATATGGGACCAGAGACTGTAGTAATCACCAGCTCAGACCTTCAGTCACCTTCAGGAAATGATTACCTGATAGCATTAGGAAGCCAAAGGAGAAGTAAGTCATGGTTGTTTGTTTTAATGGGAAAGCCTTAATTTTAAACTAAGTCCGCTAAGAATAACTGCATGCTTTCCAATTAATCCTTTCTTTGTTCACATGCAGTTTCCTCTCAAATGAATGGGATTCATAAAGCAGCCCTGAGCCTTTTTGGGGGGAGGGCGGGGTACAAATTGAATTAAATAAATAAATAAATAAATAAATGCTTGATGGATTATGAGTAGAGAATTTTCCTTTCTACCCTGTAGCACACTTCTTTTTTCCTGCTGTTTCTTTTTAAATAGTAGTTAATACTCCATTTTGCTATAAGTTATCACAGTTTAAAGTGTTGTTAAGGCAAAAGGGAAACAAACTGTAACATCTTCCCTCACCATCCGTAAATCTAGAGGTCTCATGGGTGTTTTATTTAATATGGGGCAAGATGTGACAGCTCACTCTGACTTTTGTAGAACCAACTTGCCAGCGTCCCACCCTTTGTACATTGAGTTCAGGTCTCATAGTCACAGCTGTACACATTTTCACTAATAAAAATGTAAGTTTATTTCCCCAGGAAATTCAAATTTTGCATTAAGAATAGCTGAATTCTAAAATATATTCTGCAGTGTTAGTTATATGGAAATTACTTTGCATAATTCATTCTAATTTTGCTAATCACAGGGAGGGGCAAGATACCACACAGGGAACTGGACTGGAAACCTTATTGAATCAAAGCTCTGGCTTTTGAGAACTCATTAGATATAGCAGAAAAACATGCTTTTCTAAAAAGAAAGAAAACAAAGAGTTCCCTATGAGGAACTGCTGAAGAGTCTGGGACTTTTCAGTTTAGAAAGGAGACAACTAAGGGGGGACATGATAGAGGTTTATAAAATTATGCATTGGATGGGAGAGAGTTAACAAAGATAATTTTTCTCCTTCTTCCAATATACTAGAATTTGAGGGCATCCAGTGAAACTGATAGGCAGTAGGTTCAGAACAGACAAAAGGAAATACTAGTTTATGCAGAGTGTGATCAAAATGTAGAATTCCCTACCAAAGGATGTTGCGATTGCCACAGGAATAAATAGCTTTAAAAGGGGATTAGATAGATTCATGGAGGATAAATCCATCAATGGTGACTAGCCATGTTGACTGAGGGGAACTTCCACATTCAGAGGCACTAATCCTCTGAATCCCAGAGCCAGGAGGCAACATCAGGGGAAGGCCTTGGCCTCTATGCCCTGTTGTTGGCTGTCAAGAGGAAGTAGTTTGCTGCTGTGTGAGACAGGATGCTGGATTAGGTGGACCATTTATGTTCTTAAGATTCTGAGGAAGCTAAAACTCTAAGCCCTATACAATGTTTTCACAGAACTGCAGTGTGCCTGCAGCACTGCTCATAATTCTTCCAAGAGTACTTCTGATTTAGACCTGATATAAATGTGGAGTAATATTTATAAGCATAGCACTGGGGTGAGCTGGCAGTGTCTGTCACATCAGTGCTATCTTATCTTCCTGAGTGGACAGGGAAGGTAAAATGGCTCACCCAGAAGCAAGCCCAGCTGAATGGCTATGGCAGGGCTATAAGCCAGCATTGCAGGAGCTGCTTGGCTCTTACTGACCAGTGGTGTCAATGATGAGTGTTGGCTCATTGCTGTTTTTCTCCTGCTCAGCATCAGACCAAGAGAGGCAATGGGTGAGCCAGTAAGACATCATTGGCACCACTGGCCGGGTCTGAATTGAGTGGCCCCGGCAGGGCTAGCAGAACTACTAGGCCTGACTGCTTCTGGCTGCCAACCATGTTCCATGGCAGTGGCCCCATGAAAATTTACCCTGTAAGTTAAATGTGACACAACTTGAGAAGAATAAATATGTGTCTCCCTGAACAGCTACAGCAAACGGCACTACAGTGACGCAGAGAATTCGAATGGAGTCTCCTAAAGTAGATGCTGTCTTCGTTGGAACAGGTGATCTGTTTGCTGCCATGCTCCTGGCCTGGACACACAAACATCCAGACAATCTTAAGGTACAGGCACAGTTCTCCTGGTGTCTCAGTGATGGCAGAAAAATGTTCTCCTCTCTCTGCTGTGAACTCTTACTACCCAGTTAGCTGTGAGATCAAAAGGAAAGGAGAAAAGAGTAAATACGTCAGTAGCCAGTACAAAAGTATAACACTGTTCTATTGTTTTACATAGCCTAAGATGCATTCAGGAGGGGTAGTCATGTTCTTCCACTCACTGTTAATGGTTTTTATATATAGAAAGTAAGAACCACTTTTGTTATGAAAGGAGTAGTCACCAGAAAACTATTGCTTTCTTAATCACAGAGTTACTGCCATTCATAGTACTGTCTTAGTGTATGGCAATTTCAGCACTGCTATACTGCCTGTAACTTTTTGAAACACTGTTTTGAAACACTAAAGAAAACTTAAGAAAGCAAAAAAGACTATAAAAGCAATTCAGTATGGTTTCGCTTGTTTTTTATTTCATTTATACCACACCGTTCTCCCTGATGGAGACCCAAAGTGGTTTACATCATTCACCTCTCCTCTGTTTTATCCTTACAGTGACCTTAGGAGGTAGGTTAGGTTGAGAGCGTGTGCTAGGCACAAGGCCCTCCAGTGAGTTTCCATAGCAATGTGTAATTTGAACCTGGATCTCCCAGATCCTAGTCCAGCACTCTGACCTAGGGTTGCCAGGTCCCCCTGTTGTTCTGGTGGGGGGATTTAGGGGGCATTCTGGGGTGGGTGGGGACATTGCGTGATGTCCCTGACATGATGACATCACCCAGAAGTGATGTTATCATGTCAGGGACACTCTGATATTTGGGTGGAACTCTATGGGTTTTTGCCCTCAAACCATAGAATTTGCCCAAATACCAGAGTGTCCCCAAATACCAGAGTGTCCCTGCACGATGTCCCTGTTTAGGGGCAGAGTTTCCTCCACCAGCCGGCTGATCCACAGCAGGGAGAAGTCTCTGAAATCAGGGGATCCCCTGCCCAGATCTGGAGACTGGTAAGTTTACTCTGACCACTACACCACACTGGCCAAGATCTGATGCTATAATCCAGCATTTATTATTCCACCTCCTTCATTTTTAGGTATAATCAAAAATACATATGCTAAATCAAAGGAACTTTAGTTATAATGCATGTTATTCAATGTTTCTAGTGAAATTCCATTTAAATTAGTATATCTGTCGTAGGTAAGTGATTTGTAGAGAACAGCTCTTTAACGTGTATTTTTATCAGTGTTTTAAATGTAAATAAAGTGATATTGTTAATGGCCAGAGCCAATGGAATGCCAGTAGAACTGAAATGTTTTTCTGTCAATTGCAGGTGGCATGTGAAAAGACAGTATCAGCCATGCAGCATGTTTTGCAAAGGACCATCAAGAGCGCAAAGGGTAAGCCATTTACATCATGTTTTGAAATTACTGATTCTCTATAATTGAGGTGCACAATCTTTCATTGCTATTATACTCGTCATCATTAATAAGTCCAGCTAAGTGGCCTCTATTCTTGACGTAGTGGGGATTTTTTTTCAATATTATTGTAGCCTTGAGAGAAGCATTATGGCTGATTCAACAGCTTTTATTTGACTACTAGGTCTTCTAAATTACAGCCACTTTAACATTTTCCTTGCCTGTCTTAAGGACAAACTGTTTATTATGTTTGTCCCTTTGAGGAAGCCCTGAGACACTGGACTCATAGGGAGGGTCTGCCAAGGCAGGGCTTGGGGATGGGTTGTCCTCCTTCTCCCCTAATGAGGGTTCATCTTCCCACACAAAACTAGGGTGGTCCATAACAATTCCTTTCCTATTCCAGCCATATGATACATAGGGAACATTTTCTTATACATTGATACTCACTGAATTAGCAGTTTGAAATACTAGAAACTGTTTGCCAAGCAGGCTTTTGCAGTAGTCATCTAAACATTTCTTTCTACTTCCTGTTTGATATCTCCAACTGAATAATCAGTATTTGATAATACATTTGATAGCACAGAAAAGTTCTTACTGGCAATTATTTTTTTCTCGAAATTAGTGAAAACAGTCATTGTTCTAGTCCTTATTGAAATCACTACATAATTCTTAGCATAGCCCCATCTGTGGATTCTTAAATCTACAGACTGGGGACATGAACAGGTAAAGGAGACATTTGTGCAAATTTGCAGAATAATACAAAAACTTTAAAAACTAGGGGAGTAAATAGAGGAAGCATGGACAATGTTCCTCCAGCGGCACAGCAGCATCCACCTTCCTTGCCACAGGTGGGAGACATCAGAGGAGGGAAACTGGCTACTTGACCCACATGGGAGAGGGGAGATTAGGAACTGCCACCCATCAACCACTCCTCACAGAGTAGTGAGACAGAAGACAGACAGGTGGGCAGAGTGGCAAGGTGAAGAGTGGTGGGCAGAGTAGTATGGAGGTGGATGGACAGGAGGAAACGTCAAGTGGCCAGGCAGAGCAGAGGAGTGGTAGGGAATGGGACAGGAGACAGAATGAACAGTAGAACAGTGGGCTTCCACAGATGTAGCAGGATATCCCCGCTCCCTGTGAATCTTGGGGGCCCCACTTGTATTCATATCATCTCTGAAGTACTGGAAGGACTGAGGGTTTTCTCCTCTCATATGTTGTGTGATTCTCTGAAAATGCACCCAATCCCTCTTTTACCGTATCATTATTCTAACTATTCCATGTCAACCCATAAAAAAGTACTAGGCTGTGACTAAATTGTTAAAAGGATGAATAATGGTATGAGAGCATTTGGAGACTGGTATGGTAAAAGTTGTGGCTAGAGCGTGTCTTGCCTCCATTAATCTTTGGCTAAAGCTAAATCCTAAACTTCAGGGCTTCTCCCTTGATTATTCGAGATAGTCATCAATCCGTATGGCTAAAGATAGTAACAAGTTGGTGAGTTTGGACTTTCCCCCTCATTCTGTCTAGAAAATGGGGTATGAGCAGGCGAAACAAATTTTAAAGCAAAGGGTGATGGATATTGAGTGGCAGACAGACTTAGAGAGGTCACCAACTTATCTGTCCTCAGAAAGAATGTTACTTATAGATAAAAATGTTACTTATAGATAAAAACCTATGGTTTCAGCACTTAGCACGAAGTTTTGTGCAGCAGCTTGTAAGATCCACCAGATAATGGTGGCTTAAGTTTTTTACATATGTTTATTGAAGAAATGTAATAATAATTTTACTTGTTACTTGTTGCATTTATTATATGTGGAAATTAATTTTTAAGATTGTTCTTATCTACTGTGGTTGTGAACTTTGTTATGACTCATGCTTGGTCAATGACTGTTTTAATACAGATTCTGATTCTGAGAGCTGTTTAAAATTTATCCTGTATTTGTAAAACAGACATTGTAATGACTAACTGTTTATTATATGACCAGATTATATGAGACAGTGGAATGATGCAGCTAACTTCTCCCCCAAAATATAATGCAAATTCTTAGTCTGGAAAAAAAACCCATTTTTCCCCATTTTTAATTTTGAGGCATAATAATAAAAGTGGGCATGCTGTTCTATCTCTTTTCCTTTAAATTTTTGCACAGCTGGCCTGTCTTTCTCTCATGAATTTTGCCAAAGTTTTAAAGTTACTGGGGTGACTCTTCTTCTAGCCTAAGGAGTCTTCTGTTGGTGGATGGCCCAATTAATTTGTAGGAAGGCCTCTTAAGCTAGGGAAAGGGTCCTTGGAAGATGGTTGGATCCCCAACACCTTTGCAACTGGAAAGTTTTGAAGGATAAAAAGAACTCTTGACTGTGCATTGATTCTAATACTGTCAGAGGGTAGCTGTGTTGGTCTGTAGCAGAATAGCTAAATTTGAGTCCAGTAGTACCTTAGAGACTTATACGATTTTTAGGATATAAGCTTTCGAGAGTCAAAGCTCCTTTCATCAGATACGTATCTGATGAAGGAAGCTTTGACTCTCAAAAGCTTATACCCCCAAAATCTTGTTGGTCTCTAAGGTGCTGCTGTACTTGAATCTGGCTATTTTAAGAGTGGCAACTCTATCCAATCATGAGATTGGATAATCATTTTAATTTTTGTTCTTGAATCTAAAATGGTTGTTAGATCTGTTACATTTTTTGGCAATGTTCCTCAGTTCTCTGCCTGTAATACAAACTACGTACAAAATGCATCACAGAACTACAAGAAGGAGCTGCACCAAACATTTGCTGTTAGCTTACTATTTTCTGTTAGCTTACTGTATTACTGTTTTCAAATTGTTGTGCCATCATGTGTAATTGTCCTATTCCAAGAGATCACCCTACCCTGCCACACTTTTTTCACGTATCATTATTGTTTTTGCTTTTTTTAATTCATGGACAAGATTTTTTTGTTGATGTTTACAATTAGTTGACATTCACAATTAGGGATGAGCATGAACTGGCTGATGAACTAAAGTTTGTCACAAATTTAGGCAGTTTGCAAAGTGATGTTCGCAAGCCACAGAACTGTCACAAACTTCCATGGTTTGATGTAGTTTGTGATAAGCAGAAAGCACAAAAAACAGCTCGGAGCCATTTAAACCACTGCTTTCTGCTCCCTGCGAAAAGCTGTGGGGAGCAGAAAGCAGGGGTTTCCAAATAGCTGAGCATTGGGGACTGCTGCTCAGCTCTTTGGTTTAAATGGCTCTGAGCCATTAAAACCAAACAGCTGAGCAGTTGTCCCCACTGTTCCCATTTGAAAATCCCTGCTTTCTGCTCCCTGCATGAAGAAGAAGAGAGAGAAGAGAGAAGAGATTGGATTTATAACCCGCCCTCACTTGGCGTCTCAAAGTGGCTTACAAACTCCTTTCCCTTCCCCTCCCCACAATAGACACCCTGTAAGGTAGGTGGGGCTGAGAGAGTTCTTTCAAGAACTGCTCTTTCAAGAATAGCTCTGACAGAACTATGGCTTGCCCAAGGCCATCCAGCAGCTGCAAGTGGAGGAGTGGGGAATCAAGCCTGGTTCTCCTAGATTAGAGTCTGCGCACTTAACCACTACACCAAACTTTAAATGGCTCACAAACTGATCCAAACTGGTTAGGTTTGTGAACTGGCATATTGGTTTGTGGTTTGGTTTGTGGTTCAGCCATGAACCTAACCAAACCACAAAAATGTGGTTTGTGCCCATTCCTCTTTACAGTTGTTCATATCTGAAATAGCCAGTTGCGTGCCTGTACACATATCTGTGTAAAGTGATCATGTCTGCTTTCAGCAGAAATGATCCTATTTAGAATATACAGAAGGTGGCATGATGACCTAGTACTGATTTTGGATTCCTGTCTATCCCTGCCAGAACTGTGCAGCTGTTACCAGGCTGGTGCAGGATGGAAGTGAATCTCAATAAAGTTCTCACAATTTGTATATTCAAGAAGCACCCATTCTGTGCAGACCCTGCATTGACATGACTGAGTTCTTGTGGGGGCTGAAGGTCATTTGCTTGGTCTTTCAAATGTCTTTTAATATTGGTTACCCTTTAAACTATTGTGGAATTATAAAACTGTCATTCTGGAGTTGAAATATGGTTTGGACTCCTTGTTGCAGCCCATGAATAACAGCAGAGTGTGCAAAACATGACAATGGCGTCAAGAGTGAGAGGGATGAGTTTTTCTTCTATACTGTTTGTGTTAAAAGTAAACATCCGTAGCATTTCAGTGTTTGTCTCCCCCTCCCCCACTTTTATTTTAAAGAACAAGCTGGAGAAGGAAACAGGCCTAATTCAGCCCAGCTGGAACTGAGGATGGTCCAAAGCAAAAAGGACATAGAAAACCCAGAGATAATAATAACCGCTACTGTGTTATAAAGGTTGTATATCTCCTAACAACGCACAATGTTATTGATGTCCTCATTTTCTTTCCTGTAAATTGTAATGTTTGCCTTAGATCTGTGACAGAAACCTGACTTCCATGAAATAGTGCCCAGCATAGATGAGATCCACTACCAAGCACATGTGCTGGCCTTGCTTGGATTAAGAAGGAAAAAAAGTTAGGTGTATTATAACTCCCTCCCAGGTATCAAAATGGCTATCAGATTACTTCAGTCATGTTATGAATCCTGGACATGGGAGAACAAGGTTTCCTGCCTTGCCAAAGACTTTCAGAATGCATTTGTCAGTGGGATGATTGGCTGGAGTGTATATACTGTGGTAAAGCATCTAGTGCCAATTCAGTTGGTTACCTTTTCCCGTACATGAAGAGGTTTGGTAGCCTACTGCTATGTTCAGTACCTCAACCACTCTGGAATACAGTATAGAGGGAGATTCAGGGGAAGGACAGGGTGGGGTCTGAAGATGATTTGCTTTTAGCTACTCTGCACAGGCCTTATTATTACATCACCATGTTTCTGAGAACTGCTCCCATTTCCGGTCTGTGAATAAATGCAAGACTCCACTGCCCAGAGGTGCTAATCCTTTAATCTCAAGAAACCAAAAGTATCCCATGTCACTTTTTGTTTTCCCCCTTTGATTTATCCAGAAAGGAATGCAGTTGAGTAAAGGAAATGATTCTACCTCTGACAGAATATTGCTTGTCTCAGTTTTATCAAAAGACCTATAAACTGTAAATTTCCTTAACCAGTACTTCATATAAAAATGAATATCCCAGGATATCTATTAAGGCTACGAGAAGAGTGAAAGTCTGTTGTTAGTTGAGACCAATTCACTGTTTATGACCATGGATGAAGACAGCCCTTTAGAGTGTTCTCCCACTTCATGTAAATAATATAATTAATACAGAACCATATATTCAATAGGTCCCAATGTATACTCCGACCAAAGGCACAACACACCAAGCATTACTGTTGCACAGCCTCCATGCCTTTTCAAGAAGCTTTGCGCAGGAATCTCATGCAAACCTTGTAGAAATCAATGTTGATTACACCACAGTAGTTTTGAGGGGTTGCATCCAAATGTATCTGCCATACCTGAGTAGATCTGCTGTCAAAATATAACATATCTCTTTGTGGATTTTAAGCACTTATTTTTGATATGTCACTCTTAAAAGCACTTACTCTATGCACTTCTGTGAAGATTGAACATGTTCAAAAACAAATGCTTGGATTTTATAACATGCAATAATCCCTTTAAAGTTATCATAATAGCAACAATGCCTTTTATTTACCAATAGTATGTCTCAGGACTCTGCATATTCTATTTATTTAGAAGTTTATTCTGACTTTCCAATCTCTTTCCCATTCTGGCTATAGTTTTCTTGAACTGTTATGCATAAATTGACTTTTGTGTTATTCCTCATGACTTCTTCCTTGGGGCATAACAGGGTATCTATCAAAGCAAACCGTCCTTAGTGCCCATAGCACTCTATAAAACATTTGTGAACAATGTTTTTCCCTGAGGGAAAAAGCCAGACTGTTTTCCTTCTCATTCTTTTTCTTTCATTAGAATGTCTTAAGATAGGACTCCTGCGAACATGTATTCTGCCATTAATGAGTTTATTTTTTATTTAAAAAATTTATGTGCCATCTCTCCAGAGACTTCCTCAAGTCAGGTGGGACCATTTGCAGGTCTTGAAGGATCTTTGTACGTCCTGTAGATTCTTCTTAGAGTGTTGACACTTCCAGTTTTCGCTTATTAAAAATCCTCAAGTTTCTAACCCTCATGACTGAAGAACTAAGCTTGATAGTAACCCCTCTTGATGTAGCCCTTGCCAAACAAACAGTTCCCCAAGCTGTATCAGAGACAGAACAATGTAATGTCTGCTAAGTTTTTTTTTAATACAGAAAAAACATTTCTCACAGAATGTTCAGCCATAGATGAACATAGAGGCAGTGTGGGGTTATATGTGCAGGAGGCTGAAACTCTGCAGGCCCTGAATTGTCTATCAGTCCATTACCAGTTTTATCTGCAACTTTGCTACACAGAATGTTAGTATTGTGGCTGTCTGAAGCTGCCTGAGAGATACTTGGAATGACTGCATCCCTTGTGTGCCTTCCTACTATCTTATTCCTGGCCACCTCTACCCAGTTTTGAAGCTGATTTGACTCCTCCAAATATTTTATAGCATAAGTGGCTTTGGAGACAGTAGTATCATTTATTTATCCAGTTATGGAGGTGGCTTCAACATTGCACAGAGATAGGAGGAGAGAAGACATTAGTAGATTCTGTCACCTTGGGAGAGTTCTGGTTTCCGATTGTATTAGAACTCCTGAAAGGATGAAGAGACTTGTGCATTATCTCGCCGTTCTTCCTTATAAGACCTGAAGGTGCCCTGAATGAACCAGCCACCCTAGGAAATAACACCTGGGCTTTTAATAGAACCAGGAATGTCACTATATTTTTACACAAGTTCCTGCCTTGCATTGAACTAACACTACTTTTTGCAGTTTGCAATTAGTACTGACATTTATACAACTGCTTTCCTCTACCCTTTCCATTCTGATTTAACAGATCTGAAGTGAGCTACAGGTAGATTTTAGCAAATCAAAGAGAAATATATTTTAAATGTATCTTTAAATATGTATAACAAAAAAATCCTCTCCATCTTTTTCCTACTGAGTAATTAAAATCATCCTTTTCATTGATGTAGAGAAAATTCACAATATTTAAACTCTGAACTTTACTGCTACTACCTAATCTTCACCACTGCCATGAAATAACTTCAGCAATAAGTGGCACAGCACTCTCCTGTTGCATGAGGTTCCAGCCCTTTTTGTGCTGAGAGAGCCCAACAAAGGAGTCTTGTGGAGCCACTGCAGCAATATTAAAGCAGTTGATTTTTTTGCCCCTTTCCTCAGTGATATACACTGCCCTGACCACATCTTCAAGTCATTTTTTGAGCTTAGAGGTATGTCACTATTAAGCAAAAATATTCAAGGTGGAATCTATTAAAATACCACTGAAGGATTTCTGCTTGTAGAATGGGGCCTTCCCACCTTCTCCTTCCTGCTGCACCCCCTGAAAACCCATTTTGTGTGGCCAGGAGGAGTCACAGGAATCACATTCAAGGGTGCCACTGGAGAACGGAATCCACTAAAATTGCTGGCCCCTCTTCTGGTTGCACAAGCAGGGCTTTGGATACAACCCTCAATTAAGAAACAGTCAGATTTTATTTCTAAAGTGCAGATCATTATAACCCTTCTTGCTGATCATTGAATGTCAGCACTGAATATTCCAAGGATAAAAAGTTTTTATTTCACTTATTGGTATTTCAGGAAATCTGTAGAGACTTGGAAACTCATGATTCATCTTGGTAGTTGGATGGATCTTTAAATGGCATAGCATCAACAAGGCAGTAGTGATAGGATATGGGAATTTCTATGTGATATTCAGATTCTGCACTTCTTGCAAGGGAAAAAAATCTAAGATCATTTGAACTCAACTACTGATTGATTAAGAGGCTGCAAAGTAGCCTTCTTTTTCTCTGTGTATTGAGAAAGATGTATATCCACTGGAATTGAAACATGGACATTGTTTTCCATTGACAAATTGGAGTAAGTGCTTTCAGTAGTGATTTTCTTTTTAATTTAGGTGAATTTTTGCTTAATGTAGAATTTTTGTATGTATTAAAACTTTCCTAAATGCCTTTCCCATGGAACACAAGCAAGCCACTATGATTAAGAGAGCTAAGAATCCAAGTGGATTCCTGGATGTTCCAGTGAAATGAACGTCAGTAAACTCCTAGATCACCTTGTAACTTAACTAATTGCACAATGCAAACAAGTTCCACATTTTAAAAAAGGACAAGTAGAATTCTGCTTCTAAGAAATAGTAGAAAACACTGTCATTACAAGTCCAGCATTGGCGACTGATGTCCATCACGGCTTTAGATTCTGAATCAGTGTTCTTAGATCTAACAGGGAGGGAGCTACACCCTTATAAACCCATTGACATAGAAGGACATAACTCTGGCACCATAAAAGAAGAATCATTAGAGAATGCCTTCTTTATAGTAGACTAGGAATAAGGCCCGTTGTGGAAATAAATACAACGGGCTCTGGAAAGAAGCTCTGGGAGAGTGCCCCGGCTTTGGGCACTCAGTGACAATTTGCTGTGGCAATCTCAGCAGGGTATAATGACAGAGTCCACCATTTTCTCCAGAGGAACTGATCTTTGCTACCTGAAGAGCAGTAGTAATTTTGAGTGATCTCCAGCCCACTCCCAAGATTGGTAACAGTGGTTCCCCAGGAGGGAGTGACTGGTTTGGAGGATGGAGTCTATGGCATTGTAACTGTCTGAGGTCCCACCCCTCTCCAACTCTCACCCTCTCCAGGTTCGACCCCTCAAATCTCCAGGAATTTCCCAACCTGGAGTTGATAAACCTATCTCCCTCCCAGCCAACCATCAACCTACCTTTAGTTTTCCATCTCCTCCCCCTCCCTCCTAGAGAGCAGTTGTAATTTTGAGTGATCTCCAGCCCCCACCTGGAGATTGGCAACAATGGTTCCCCATCAGGGAATGGCTGGATTGGAGGGTGGAGTCTATGGCATTGTACCTGTCTGAGGTGCCACCCCTCTTCAAACCTCACCCTCTCCAGGCTCCATCCCTCAAATCTCCAGGAATTGTCCACCTGGAGTTGGCAACCTGATCAGGACTGGGCCCAATGAGTTTTCTCCCAAAGGCCAACATAGGTGTAGAAAGGGCCTTTTACTGACAGAGGAGAAAGTACAGATGCCAATTGTGATTAGGGAAATACCTGGAGATTTGGGGGGGGTGGATCCTGCGGAGGGCAGCATTTGGGTTGTGTGGAAGGACTCAGCAGGGTATAATGCCATAGAGTCTACCCTCCAAAGCAACCATTTTCTCCTGGGGAACTGATCCCTGTCATCTGGAGGTCAATTGTAACAGTGGGAGATCTCCAGGTCCCACCTGGAGATTGGCAACCCTAGGGGAAAGTCAGCCGCACAGCGGGGAGTTGAAGAAAATGGTTTGATGGTCGCTGGCCCACCTCGTTAGCCAGCCAGCCATGCTGAAGCTAAGCAGGAGAAAGCCTTTTTCCATTTATTCTGACAGGAAAGTGGCCACTGGGGAGGGGGTTATGGGTGGGGGAGGGAGAGGGGGTTATGCTGAAAGTCCTTTGTTTTTTTACTCATAGAACCAAGCTTGGTTGCCTACCAACAGCCACTGAGGGGACAATCCCTCACAGGAGTCAAGAGAACTGTCTTCCTCAGGAGAGAGAGCTGTCTGCCAGGGTGAGTGGGTGGGGAAGAGGAGCAGACTCAGCACCCGGCCAATGGCACGCGAGTACTCTTGAGTGGCGGCTGATGGGCCAATGGCTGAGGGAGGGCATTTTACAGCCAATGGGAGCACATGGAATCTTACAAAACCAAAAGATAATTATTATAAGGAGAGATGATTTTGTTATTGCTTTGGTTTTGAAGGCTCATTTCTCTAATACACTCTATACTGCACTTAAATCTGAATATTTTAAGAAGAAGAAGAGTTTGGATTTATACCCTGCCCTTCACTGCCCAAAGGCGTCTCAGAGCGGTTTACAAACTCCTTTCCCTTCCCCTCCCCACAACAGACACCCTGTGAGGTAGGTGGGGCTGAGAGAACTCTAACACAAACTGTCCTTGAGAGAACAGCTGTGCCAGAGCTTGTGACTGACCCAAGGTCACATCAGCAGGTGCAAGTGGAGGAGTGGGGAATCAAACCCAGTTCTCCCAGATAAGAGTCCGCGCACTTAACCACTACACCAAACTGGCTCTCTTATTCTTATTCTTTAAGGACATATATAAGCAATACTCTGCATAAATTTAGCACAATCCTTTCACAAACACTGCACACAAGGTTTCAAATGATTTTGGGAAGTTGAAACGAACATCTAATATGTTTATTTCCATACCAACGTCATATTTGGGCATGTTAGTTTAAAGGAATGAGCATCTCATAGGGGTTGTGTCCCATTTACAGATCTATTCATGGGGCAGGCTTAGGCTCAAAGATCTGTGCTGCATCAGTGTACCAGAAAGACCTATAATCCAGACTACCAGCCCCCTCCAAGGTGCCAGCACAGTCCCCATGATCCTCCATCCAAGGTCCTGTCATCTGCCCACGTTTTGCAGGGGGCAGAGTGGAAGTTAAAAAAGAAAAGATGGCCGTGTCAGATTCTGCAGCCATTTGTTCTTCAAAGAAAGCAAGATGGTTCCAGGAGAGAGATGAGATCTTACTGTAGCCATGTACTGTAGTGAATCTCACTCTGTTTTCCACAAGCCTCTTGAACTGTTTTCTAAAGAACCAAGTAAATTATAAGACATAGCCTACTTTTTTCCACTGACCTCTGGGCACAAGGGAGGCCTAGCCTGGCTAGGATTTGGCTCAAAATGAAGCTTATGAATTAAAACAAATTAGTACAGGCATAAACAACTTGGCTGATAGCACTGCGTTGAGTAAATATTGCAGCAGTTTTTATGATTGTCTTAACAAAATGGAAAGCTGGCATTGTCATATATTGTAGCTCATTTATGTTTAATTATATTTTTTGTAAATATCTTCTTGATGTTATCTGTGCAGCTATACTGATTATTGTGGTTTTACTTTCTTGTGGAGCATAAGGGGCTAATTACATGTCACATTCAAATGCACGTAACAGGGTCTGGATCCTATTCTTTAATTTTTTTAAAAAAGTGCTTCCAGAGGGAGAATTTTGAGCAGGGCAGGAGAAGGCTTAAGTACCATCAGCTATTTCTGCACTCAAAATTTCCCCCCTGCAAAAGCTGTTTTTTTTCTTTTTAAGTAAATGAGTATCATGGCATTGTTACATGCATTTGCACAGAACATTTAGTTAGCCAATCAGCAGGACCAAAACTCATGTAAAATGAAATCTCTTCTGAGCTTGAATCCAGCTTTTATGTACCCATAATACTTTCTGATATTCTTGGGCATAAAGATACCTGGTTCAAGTAAATAGAAACTGTTGTGTGGAATCTTATTCACTCTTGCTTTTAACATGCTTTTAATAACTATATATTAAAATTGATTTATGTTTTAGATGTTTATTTGCCAAATTGCATTAAAATGCAAGAAATCTGTTATCAGCGCAATATTTAAAAAGAAGAGGACCAAGATTTCTAGCTAAAGATACTGCCTTGTTAAGAGTAACCTTATATGTATCCTGATTGGGTAGTGTTAATTCATTGTCTGTCTGGTCTGTTGCAGTGATTGTAGAAGTCTCATAATTTATAATATGTGGCAAGAAAGATTGTAATAAAATATCTATGTTTAATAATATTGTGCATAACTATTGTTAAATACTATTTCGAATATGTTTGGCCAATTGAGAACTAAGCAAAACAAGAACAGTTTGATAGTGCTGCTAAAATGGGCACCTTTCTTTATGTTTTATTGCTATTGGAAATGAACACTTATTTTTGGACGGACACATGTGAATTATCTAAAAGAAACTATGGTAATACCAAGGGAAGCATTGACTGAGCCCATGCAGAGAAACAAAACTTTCCCAGGATGAACACTCTTATTCAGAGATAGCTTGAGCCCTGTGGAGACATTTGCTTGTGCATATTCTGAATGTGCATTAAGGGGAATGGGTTCACATGCCAAAAAGGAGTGGCTGAATCAGAGTCCCAGAGTCTATGGGGTGTACACTTGCATGTGCATAAGTACAAACCCATTCACTGCTTTGCATTATTGAATGTTTCCTCAGGGCTTTGGTCTTCTGTGTTATCTAATAAGTGGATATTTTAATACATACCAAGTGCAGATATGTGACAAAATGGTTATTCATATTGGTGCCCAGATTCATAGGTTTACAAAGAAATGTTGAAAAGTCGTACTGCAAAGTTAATGACAACAGTAGCTGACAAATATGAGATTATAACCATAGTTTGTATCATGTTTAATTCCTCCATTTGTGAGAGATCTTCATTTGGTGACTGAAAAATATGGATCTTCGTAAAATTTCCACCCAGCAGAAGTCAATGGGCCATAGACTGTTGGGATCAGATAGAAAAGCTCTTACATTCTAATATTCAGCATCAAAATGGTTGGGGAAGATGTGTATTGATGTTGTTGCAGCAAGAAGGATTTGATTGTATAAATGGATTCCTTGTTCCCCTGTGTGGGGTGCTTTCAGAAGGATCTCTGCTCAGGAGAACTAAAAACCTCCAGTGGAATGAGAGAGCTAGATCCAGGAACAGCAATAAATTGGTAGACCAACAACACAGGTCCCCCGCCCCCCAATTCCACAGAGCCAAACTACATGCAACGTTGGAGTTGTGTACCCCATTTGCTCAGTTGGAAATGGCCTCCCAGATATGCTTTGAGCCCAGATAGGTATCCATTGTGCCTGCCTTTCCCCCCTACCACAGTTTAAAGTAGCTCTGGAAGGCCAATCTTATATACAGGAATAGTCCTGGGATAAAAAACAAATTTCAGCTTCCTCAACACCACAACCTCAGTCCCCACAAGGGGGCTCTCACTTCGCCTCACCCTGATGGTTGTGTTTTTTAGGGCCAAATTACCACCCTGGAATGCCAGTCACCTGGAGTTCATAGTTCCTAACCTTAAGGCACCTGGATAGGGAGTTATTGTGGGTGGTGTATAATTACCAATAGTCTAAACCATGGCCTGAATATTTCTTACTCTCCAGATCCTAGTCATAGATCATTCCCCTGCCCTGGTCCAACTTCTTCTTGACCCTACCCAGCTCTTCACAAGGGAGAGTGACTTTGAATGTTGATTGGACACGGATGAAATCCAAAAGCTTTTTCCTGCTTCATTGCCTGATTAGGTGCTGCATTACCTGTGCACAGACTGTAACGGAAACCTTATAGATTGTGGGAATAAGCTACAGAATTTTAGTTTAGTTAGAATCCCAAAGTTCTTCTGATATTTAATACAAATCTCTCTGGTTAAAATAGAAAGAGATGGCCTTGAAAATAGCATTTATAAGGGAATTGGCAAAACGAAAAAGAGGAGAAATGAAAAGAAAGCTGTCTGGCAGGGTAGAAAATGTTGGTTTACCCTCTTATGATTATCTCCATCCTTTTGTGAAGTTCTCCAAAATTCTAATCCTAATCCTAGAAGCTGCTGCCCAAGGTACTTTCCACACACCTGGTATATCCAGAACTCCAAGCTTTCTGGCCTGTGTGCTTTTCTGAACAAAGATGTATTCCCTAACTGGAGATAGTTAAAAGCCATAGTTTGGAGAGAAAACAATGCATTTGCAGAACTATCTTTCATAAGAAGGCTGTGCCATATGTTAGTAAATGGAAATTACTTGTATTATTTACATATTGCCTTTTCATTACATTGCTGGTTAGAATAATAATGTGTCTAGGCGAATGTGACATGTATACTCTGTGTGTGTGTGTATGTTTGAAGTTCTAGATGTAGTGGAGTAGAATTTGAGGGCTGGCAGTGCAGGCCTTCAGAAAGGGAAATAAAATATATTTTTATAGACAGCTGTACGATTTTAGGTTTCAGTAGCACTTATCAGCCTCTTACAGGAATATCAGACCACAAGAGAGGATAGTAGAGAGTGTGACTGTACAATATGAGAAAGATAGTTCAATCAATCCCAACAGCCCTGGATGGATTTAATAAATAAATAAAGATGCCTTTGAAATATATTTTTAGCTCTAAAATATTAGATGGAGAAATATTTACAAGCAAACTTTCTATGTATTTGACATTTGTGTAGTGCTTTGTATTGAAAAAATCGATCTGTTGTATGTTTCTATCTCTTCTTAATTGTTCTTGGGTTGTAGGGACAAACTAGATGGTGAATAATTTTTATGCCAGAAAAAAAAATCCCTGTGGTGTGCAGCTATGTATGTTGGTGGCCTCAGTTCTAATGAAAAATGTTGTGTTTGTATACTTTCTGGTTGGCACGTGTGACTTTTATCCATTTTTGTAGTAAAATTTACATGCTAAACTGTGTAGGAAGATGATAATAAAGTCAATGAACTATCTAAGTAAAGGCCAAGAACTAATTACTATTGAACTAAGAAATGTGATGTGTGAATTGGTTTAAAGTAAAAGTTATCATGTTCCAAAACTTGTATTGCAATCATGAAGGGTGTGTCGGAGGTTCTGCTCTATTTGTTCAGGTTTCTGAGGGCTGAGATGGTGCATTTCTTGAATGGAAGGGTTTAATCTTCGATCTGTTGATGGCCAGAGTAGTCCACCTTTTTGCAGGGCTTCCCTGTCTCTTACTTATTCAGTTGTGGGAAAATGCAAATGGTTAGCAGATTTTTCAAAAAGGCTTATGCTTGCCCTGGCCAAGTGCCATGAAACTGAAAACTAAGCAGAGAATAAGAGGACAGTCAAGTGCAGATCTATCAGTTTTCTCATTAAGACAGCATGATTAAAATTCTTCTCAGTCTTCGGTTTACTTTTTATTTCAGCTGGATAGATTTTATAAATAATTCATTTAAATTCTGTCTTGTTGCTAGAAACATTAGGAGTTGAGTTCATGCGGTAGAAATCCAAGTTTTCTGGTATCGTTTTGAAAAATAAGGCCAAGAATGTTACATTTTATCTCTTCCTTGTTTAAATATTCAATCCAGTCCATTATCAGTACATTTGTGTATGTAGTTACCACCAGACATAACAGAGTCTTCTTTCTCCTCACCCTCCTCAACATACGCAAGAATCACACCAGACCATTACAAAGAGTACAGACATGTATGTAGCTTTCACTCCTCCTGCCTGATATGTCCACCTCCTTAACTTGGTCAAGGAGCATGAACTTCAGGGTCATGTTCTTTGACTAAGCACAAGGGGTAGCTTAGTAGAGAGATGGGAAGCCTTCACAGGACTCCTGTTCCCCAGTACAGCCTGGTGTAGTGCTCATATATTCTAGTGCGGAGGACAAACAAGTCTCAGTTATGTTCTGTATAGCAATAATCTGCATGCAGTTACTGCATCCCCAGTGGAATGGGCTGAACACCACTGTCTTCTGTTTTGTGTCATTTCTTAAAAGACAATGTTGGATTCCTTTTGTAACTGTACATTATTATTGGTTATATTCATTTTACAAAAAAACCCTGAAGGACATATATATTTCTCATTTCCTAAAACAAACGGAAGGGCAGTGTTCTTAAGACCATGTTTCCAATGAAGTTGCTTCTTTGTCTACTCAGTACTCTACTGGGGAGCATTCTTAACTGGTATAGTGGTTCTGACATAGCTGATTAGACTATACTAGGAATAAGGCCCGTTGTGGAAATACATACAACGAGTTCTAGAAAGAGGCCCTGGCCGGGTCCCCTGGCCTTGGGCACTCAGCATCAATTTGCTGTGGTGACCTCAGCAGCGTATAGTGACACAGGGTCCACTGTTTTCTCCAGGGGAACTGATCTCTGCCATCTGAAGAGCAGCTGTAATTCTGAGTGATCTCCAGCCCTCAACTGTAGATTGGCAGCAGTGATTCCCCAGGTAGAAATGTCTGGTTTGAAGGGTGGAGCCTATGTTATTGTACCTGTTTGAGGTCCCACCCCTCAAATGTCCAGGAATCTCCCAACCTTGAGCTTCCTTCCCAGCCAACCAGCACCCTACCGTTATCTGCCCCCTGACTTCAGCTTTCCATCTCTCCCCTCTCCTGGAAAGCAGCTGTAATTCTGAGTGATCTCCAGCCCTCACCTGGAGATTGGCAGCAGTGATTTTCCAGGAGGAAATGGCTGGTTTGGAGGGTGGAATCTACGGCATTGTAGCTGTCTGAAGTCCCACCCCTCCTCAAACTTCACCCTCTCCAGGCTCCACCCCTCAAATCTCCAGGAATTTCCCAACCCGGAGGTGGCAACCCTACTTCCTTCCCAGCTAACCATCAACCTACTGTTATCTGCCCCGATCTCTACCATCTGGAGAGCAGTTTTAATTCTGAGTGCTCTCCAGCCCTCACCTGGCAGCAATGGTTCCCCAGGAGGAAAAGTAGTCTTTCTCTGCAGTGGAGACCAAAGCAGCTTACATCATTCTCCTCTCTCCCTTTTGATCTGCACAACAACCCTGTGAGATAGGTTAGGCTGAAAGTCTGTGTCTGGTCGAACATCACCCACTCAACTTCCACAGTGAGAACTTGGGTCTGCAGACCCTGCTCTGAAGTACTAATTGCTGCATCTAAGCTAGCCAGCCTCCTGGTGGAACCTAAAGATCACCAGTATCACAACTGAACTCCATACAACAGATCTCCCCCTGCCCCTCTGGAGAAAATAACTGCTTTGGAGGGTGGGCTCTATGGCATTCTATTCAGCTGAGGCCTCTCCCCTCCCCAGACTCCACCACAAAATAGACTCCTGCCTTTGCCTTTTTACTGACATAACCAAGCTTAGTTGCCTAGCAACAGGCACTGAGGGAAAAGTTAGTCCCACAGGAGCCAAGCAGGAGAAGTGTCTTCGTAAGGAGAGACAAGACGTTTTGGCAGGTTTTTTTCTCTGAGGGAAGAGTGCCCAGGCTGGCAGTGGGTGGGGGAGAGGAGAGGACCCAACACCCAGCCAATGGCACACGAGTACTCTTGAGCGGGAGTTGATGGGCCAGTGGCTGATGAAGCGCACTGCACAGCCAGTGGGAGAGCTGGAAATGGCCAATATGTAAGGAAATTATTATTAAAGATACTTAAATGTGAAGAAAGGACCAAAATTCTGTTAAACGTTTTAGACTCAGATTTAACCAAGCATATGCTTAACCAACACCCAGTAAAAACAGGGTTTCCAGAATGAAGCTTGTGATTCACTGAGCTCATTTGGTCACTGGTTTGCAGACCATGCTGGTGGTAATGTCCTTTTCACATTACCATTCTAAACTGGATGTCATTCATTGTTGGTCCCATTTCAAGTAAAGCGATACAAGGATGGCAAATTTCCTTCTGTTAATGAGCTGTCTCTGAAGCACTATGGTCATTTCAAACAGTGCCACTTTTTCTCTGCCCTTTTTCACCATGTAGTCTTCCTCCAGACTTTTTTTGGGAAAGTTCTACGTTGAGCACTACAGTGCTAAACCAATATAGCACTTCAGTACTATAGCAGCACCATTGAGATGCATTGACACCAGTGGAATCAGTACAGCTCAATGGTGCCACTACAGAAGTGCTATATTGGTTTAGCGCTATAGTGCTCAACTTAAAACTTCCCCTCAAAAAGTCCAAGGAAGATCGTGTGGTGAAAAAGGGCAGGGGAAAAGCAGCATTGTAGGAAGTACTATGGACATTTTAAACAGCACACCACAGCGATTCAGAAGCTCGACAAAGGGGTAAAAAATGGAAGAAAGTAGTTGCCTTCAAAAGCAGTTCAACCATGCTTTGATAACCCAACACAAGCAGGTTTGTATGAGCAGGTGAATAAATTCTGCTAGCTGTCTGGGTACTAAAACAGATCTGTCTGATGTGACAGAAAAAATCCATTAGCAACCAGTTACTAAAACAGAATACAAAGGCAGCATGAAGAGGGCCAGTGGCTCACAGCAGCATGCCAGCTGGTGTACAAACCAGGACACAGTCCTTTCCTTGTGGGTATAGAGTCAAATGTAAGATAAGTCACAGATAAAGTGATAGGATATGGCTTGAATGAGCAGCAAATGTTAAACTGGAGACAGCAGGCAGCATAAATCTGAACTTGTAGCTATCTGGGCAAAATCCTATGTTACACTCGCCAAGTGAACAATAAGCATGTGCTAGCCAAGCTCTGTTCTCTATTGAGAACTCTGAAAGATATTCCAGAAATGGGTGGGGAAAATAGGGAAGGAGTTTCTGCAGCCCCTGGCCTCCTTTTTATAATCTATGTTTGTCTTATCTGTCTTCAGCATCTAATTATTCTAGCTCCTTCCACTGTGAGTGCTTTAGGAAAACCAGCATCTACAGGACAGTTCAAAGAAAGCTCAAGAGGATCATACAGCCTTTTTTATTTACAAGGGAGCTTTTGGAATTCTCAGCATTCAGATGTCTGTTTTTCTATTATGAATATAATGGACTTACGGGATCTATGGGTGTCAATTGCATTAACTGTACACATACATCTCTGCCAGTGCAGTGAGAAGTAGTCTCTTTGGTGGAAAGATGAAAGAAAACAGCAAGAATTTTGTCTTTTGACATAAGCTCCTCAATTTATCAGCTGTATTTGCCTGGAAAGTGCCATTTTTGAGCTGTGCCTGGGGGCATAGACATGGAGAGCTATCAAAGGTAAGGAATCCCTGTGAAATTGAAGAACTACAAATATATACTACAAATCTCAAAAACCCACTTGGAAATGTATAAATAGAAGTGATGATACACTGGAAGACAGATGGGGGAATGTCTGCATCCAGCAACAGGTGTTTTCATCTGTTTTTAAAACCAATCAAATACAAGCATCTCCTAGCATTAACAAGTGAATCCCACTAACCACAGAAGTTTAGGAACTGGTCTCTGTAATATGCTGAGCTGAGGCTTTCAGCATCTAATCTGCATGAACAGGAAAACAATGAAATGGGCTGGGAAGTGAAGAAAAGGGCAAGCCAGTTTCTGCAGAATATTTGACTCTTTGCTAATATTACTGAAACAACACAGGTTTGCCTACCCCTCCTCAGAAAACCTAGCTGAATGTTTAATACAAGACAGCTTAGGGCTGATTTACAAGATCAGTACACAGGACAGTATATGCAGTGATCCCTCAACCTTCTTGCAACTTGAGAGACTACCAGTCTGAAAGAGGTCTCTCACAGGGTGGGTTATTTTGAGAGATCAGACCAGCCATTTGAAAATTATCTGAATTAAAAATATTCATAATCTCCTATGTAAGCAATAGTAAATTCTAACATGGTTCACTAACAAAGTTATTGTCATGTGGAAGTGGCCAAAACCTGATGAATTTCTTATCAGCTAAATAATAACTACCACTAGAGGGCATATGTCTACAAGGGCCACTGGAATTATGGCAATTTCCCAGTTATTTCAGTGGGATTTGCATGGAAGCAAATCCCATGAACTGTGCCCAGAATCTACTAATTGTTTCATGTAGTGATAAATGTAAACAAAAAACAAAAAAACCACCCTGACAAACCCAGAGTGTCTTTTTTAAAACTCTTAATAATTTCTTACTATGATTGAACAATTATTTTCATTATATGTGTCATTTTTCAATAAAATATGTTTATTTCCTAACTTGATCGTTCTTTCTTAATTAACCTTTTGACTCTTGATAGTCTTTTAATAGTTCGTTGAAGACAATGCTAATCTTAACCACACTTTAGTAAGTAAAGGATTAGGGTATAGTTAAAAATCAAATAGAAAATGTTAATATAAATATGCAAGTGGGGAACTCACAAGGACTTGCAAGAGGCACCTCATTTTCCCCTCCCCATACTGTTTCATTTTTCACTCCTCCTGGCAGTCTCCATATCCTCTCCCCTTTCCCTGGTTTCTTTTCCCCACCCACCAAATTCCCTGCCCCTCCCCAGTCTTCAGCTTTGCTATTTATTTAATTCATATATTTCCTGCTTTTCTCCATAATGGGGACCCAAATCAGCTTATACTGATGTTCTGTCCTCTATTAGATCCTGTGAGGTAGACTACACTGAGCATGAGTGATTGGGCCAAGGTCACCAATTCATGGGAGAACAGGGATTTGAATCTGGGTCTCCCAGATCCTATTCTGACCACACTGTCTTTTGTTGTGGCTGCTGTTGAATAGTGGTGAGTTGCTGGGGGTTGCCACTGGGCCTGAGTAGTTCATATTGTGTGTTAGTGAATTACTTGGTGGTACCTGCCAGGGTTGGGACTAATGAAACTTTTCTCTAGCCAGTTTGGTGTAGTGGTTAAGTGCGTGGACTCTTATCTGGGAGAACCGGGTTTGATTCCCCACTCCTCCACTTGCACCTGCTGATGTGACCTTGGGTCAGTCACAAGCTCTGGCACAGCTGTTCTCTCAAGGACAGTTTGTGTTAGAGTTCTCTCAGCCCCACCTATCTCACAGGGAGTCTGTTGTGGGGAGGGGAAGGGAAAGGAGTTTGTAAGCTGCTCTGAGACGCCTTTGGGCAGTGAAGGGCGGGGTATAAATCCAAACTCTTCTTCTTCTTCTTTTCTAGGGGAGAGGAGCAGGGGTGGTCTGAAAAGCCAAAACAACCACTAGAAAGAGCTCTGCCTCCTCCCCCCAATTTTTATTGACAGAAATCAAGGCTTGAAGGCTGGCAACATTGTTGTGGTTGCCTAACAACCTACATAATACCTCTGCAACCTCATGTGGCATCTGTTTCTTAAAGCTAAAAGTGCTCCTTCTGTTAACCCCCCCCCAAAAAAAAAAAAATTTAGATTTTTCTGCAAACCTGGTGCTTTTTTCAGGTTTGTAGGAAAGTCCAGTTTGTCTGTTCAAGGTCCCAGTCTATGGATTCAAGTATCCACCAATGGGGCCATGTTGAGAATCAGATATGTTTATGACTCCTAAGCTTTATTCAGTGAGTGACAAGTCAAACATGCCTCTTCTATAATAGATGAAAAACTAAAATATTGTACACATGTAGTCCAACATAAGCTGATTCATACATAGGTACAAACTCAGTGTGACTTGGACCTAGTTCTCATTGAAGTAGTAAATCTATGTATCTGGGCTGTACTACTTGAGATTGCAGGCGGGTCTCATGATGGTAAGCTCTCCTATCTTCCTATCCTATGCCTACAATTCCTTCACATGGGAAACTAACATGTTGGAAAGACAGATCAAGGTGAGTAGCTGTCTTGGTCTGAAGCAATAGAACAAAGTTAGAGCAATGGCACCTTTAAGACTAACAGAGTCATTGATGCCAGTACAAGCAGCAAGAATCACCAGCATTCTCCAAAACAGAGTGTCACTGACATCTATAAAACAAACTTGAATAGAATGGAATCTACATGAGACCCTCTGAGCACAGACACACTGTATTAAAATACACCCCAGATACTCATGGCTAAGGGACTCCCCAGAAATCAAATTACAGGAAAATAGCCTCAAAGAATAAGCAGCCAGCTACATGAACACTCCTCATACCAAGAAAGGAATGGGGAAAATGTTTAAAAACTAACAAAAGGTACTGGTATATAAAAACAACAAAACAATGCTGTAACTTTCAAGTGTAACTGTGCATGAAGCAATCATATTATGGGATTATGGCAGCAGTTTATGTATTAAAGTACAACTGTGCCTGAATAATAAACATTAAATTCATGTTTCTCCATGAACTGAGTTTGACACCTCTCCTGCAGACATACAGTGAGAATGAGAAGGCTAAGATTATTTGAATTGCAAAGAAAAAAAGAGTTAGAGGCAATCTAAGTAGCAGTCTATTTAGACTGTAACAATATAATAAAAATAGATTGTTCCCTTTATGCTTGGTAATATACAAGCTCACTCAATGAAATTAATGAACAGAGACTTTTAAAATGAGTACAGAAGAAACACTTTATGCAGCTCAGATAACCTTTAGAATTAATTTACTGAATGAAGTTCTAAGCTGTGAATGAGCTCTTAAATGTTCTGCACAGTTACAACATCATAAAGGATGTGATCTACAAGACCGGTAATCAAAACCTCTTCTTTTCAGAAATAAACTGACTATAATAGAGTATCTGTCATGACGATTGGTGCTATTAAAGTGCATGGAGGATTACAGAGTGCAAGGGGACAGGTCTCTGCCCTGAGGAACTGACAATTCAAAGTTGGATATAAAGGAGACAACAAAGGGAGGAGAGAGAAATGGAGACTGATTAGGGATGCCAGCCTCCAGGTGGGACCTGGGGATCTGGAATTACAGCTCATCTCCAGACAAAAAAGATCAGTTCTCCTAGAGAAAATGAATGCTTTGGAGGGTGGACTGTATGGCATTGTACCCCACTGAGATCCCTGTCCTCCCCAGGCTTCATCCCTAAATTTCCAGAAGTCTCCCAACCTGGATCTGGCAACCCTAACCCCTCCCCCCAGTATCCCCTGCCATTGGCTAGGGGAGACCTGGCAACCCAAGAAAGGGTGAAAGAATATGTGTTCATTCCAGTTTTGTTACGCTTAGGGATCATTTCATTAGGTAGTTCATAAGGGGACTAAGGAGCTGTACCAAAGCCTGTACAGAACAGATGGGTTTTGAGGACAGATTTGACCTAAGTGAGGAAGGTGACCTCATGCAAGTCTTCTGTGAGAGTACAAGACCAGGTAAACATGCAACAGGGGAGAAAGGTAGAGTTGTTTAAGTAGGGTACTTTAGATGGCTAGGGGTGGTGGAGATGACAGAGTGGAGATCACAGAGAGGAATTTTCAGGACATGAGAACACAGAGGTCAGGGTAAACAAGACCATGGAGGCCTTTGAAAGTAAATTTTCAATTTTTAGTGATGTTTGCTAGGAGGCTAATAGACATGGAGGAGGGTTGGGAAGAGGGGGAAATACCATAGGCAGATATCAAATAATACCTAGATATATATGAACCTTAAAAAACTATATAAAACTTATAGAGGTTGGAAGCAATGCTTCTATAAATGGAGCAAGTTTGTAGAAGTACTTTTTAATCACTACCCCTTTCTCCAGCAAAGCCCTGCATACCTGAAAAAAATAGCTGCTCCAAACCTCCAAAACAACAGGCCATGTAGCATGGGAAACTGCGGCGAGAAAGAGAACCTGGGTGAAAAGAGATCATGGGAGAAAAGCTGTAGCCCCCCCAGTTCAATGCAATGCCAAGTATCTGATGAAATTTATTCCCATCTTGTTATAACTTAAATTTCAGAAAATGGAGAATCAGGTGATCAGTATAAATACTTCTAAATGCTTTTAGAAGTATTTATACTGATCTTGTTTTCACAGTTCTGGGTGCTTTCTTAGAGATCCAGCAGTTCCAAGAGGGTGAATTTTCTTTTTCACACTTCCACAAGTTACACAGCTTGTGTAACTTGCAGCATAGCTATAAAACTGGCTCAATGCTTGCCAGAAGTGGAGAACACAGGCATTCGATCAAAGTTTCTAAAGGGTTATTTCTGCAATTTATATTCTCTGTCCCTCCTTTTTTAGGTCCATACCCCTGATGTATCACTGCTTTGTCCCTGTTTTTGCATCTGAGAGATATCAGTTGCTAGAGTTGTTACTCTTAAGGCCACAGCTCCATTCCCAGAGATTCTCAGATTTTACTCTCTGAGTGGAAGGTGGAAGCATCTTGTCCATAATTCACATATGTACTGCTGTGTGTGCACAGAGGCAGCATACAGTGCACCACCTACCATTTCATACCCTTCATCTGCTGAGATATATTATGAACCACTGATAACTTACTGTCGAACAATTATGCTTTAACAACATCTTTAACCTGAACAACTTTTAAATCAGTGGAAGAGAACCTAGTATAAAGTAAACTGAGTAACTAATACAGTGTTCCGCAGATGGATACAATCATCAGCAGTGTGTAATGATTGGGGTGAGAAGGCTGGATAATTATTCTTGGTATGATAAATGCAGCATAACAGGCGTATACCTATTTTCATTTGGAAAATACTAGAGGTTTTTTTAAAATGGTTTATTAATTTTTGCTTTCCTCGTAGGGGGGGGGCATAGTTTAGTGGTAGAATATCTTTTTTTTATGCAGAAGCTCCCAGTTTCAACCTCCAGTATCTCCAGTTAAAAATCCAATGAAATATCCACTGTCTGAGAGAAAAGTAGGATATAAATATTTTAAAGGAATAATTTTAAATATAAATATTCCAAATTTAATACTTTTTCACTCTGATTTTTAAATCTAATACTATTTATAAGTAAGAATGTTAAAAATAAAATTGCAATATATACTTAATTTTTTAAACAACATGTTTATTTGGGAAAAAAACCAATATTATTGTCCTGAGGCATTTGGACACTGAGACATTTCGAGCATTTGGTGCTAAGGTAGAACAAATGTTACCTTTTGTTTAAATTTTATTTTATTTTGTACAATCTGTGTAGTAGAAGGTCAACAATGTTAATCTGGTCTCTGAAACATGAAGAAGCCATCTAATCATTTTGATGAATCCTGAGTTTGGTCTGTTATGGATGGCTGTGATGGATAATTTTTTTAAAGTGGAAGCAGATATGTGATGACAGGAGCTCAGCAGTATGGTAAAGGGCATGTGAAAACAACTATTTATCTAATGAGCAGGCCCGTAGCTATGGTGGGGCTTTTGGGGGCTCTGCCCCCTCTCTTATAAGCACAGCCTCATAAGAATTTCTCCTGTAAATGCTTTTTTTAGTCATTTAAAAACTTTTTAAAAGGTGTGAGGTCCTATAGGCAGAGTGGGATGCTGTAGTTGACTAATTCCACACTGAGCAAGGGGGTTGGAATAGGTGACCTCTAGGATCCCTTCTAACTCTGTGTCAAGAAACTGGTCTCCTTTAAGAGAGTTTTTCTGCCTAAGTGTTAGCTTTCTTGACTATAGATGTCATCACCCCCACCAGCCTGCTTGATAGCAGGATTGTTGCTTAGACTGGCAGAAGTAACTAACTTGCAGTAGCTGAGAACTGTCATCAAAATTGGTTGACAGTTTGCAGTTTAGAGATCTATCCTGGTAACAGCTTTCTATTGGCTAAATGTTTAAGAACACCTATCTAGAATAGGCAGCTTGAGAAGACGCAGAGAGAGAAGAGACTGCCTTGAAACTCTCTTCAACTTCCACCTGCTGCTATATCGTGAATAGAATAGCCAGCTAGGTTTTTTGGTGTGCATTCCTTGCTGAACTGTATACCCACATACACACAGACCTTTATTGGCATATGTTAGAACTGTATACATTCTTTCCCCCATCTATGTATTGTTTGTCCTTTGTTTTTATAAATAAAGTTTTATGTGTTTTTATACAAATCGGAGTGAGTTTACTGGCCAAACCCAGATAAGTATTTCCAGTGCCATGCCTACTATCTACCAGAAAATTGATTGCCCACCCTTCTCAGCCCGCTATTGTCACACTCTGGGGCTAAGATCTGCAGAAGCCTTTATGCTTTGATTTTAAAAGGCTTGATTCCACAGTAGCTGAGTCATAATCTTCAGAATTCTGTTTTTTCTTTCTGCACTGAGCAGCCCCACCAGAAAAAAAATTGCCTCACAAGCCACAAAATCCTGGTTTTTGTTGTTGTTCAGTCGTACAGTCGAGTCCAACTCTTCGCAACCCCATAGACCAGATTACGCCAGGCCTTCCTGTCTTCCGCTGTCCGCTGAAGTTTGCTCAATTTCATGTTCGTTGCATCGATGACACTGTCTAACCATCTCATCCTTTGCCGTCCCCTTCTTCTTTGACCTTCAATCTTTCCCAGCATCAGGGTCTTCTCCAGTTAGTGCTCCCTTCTCATTTGGTGGTCAAAGTATTTGAGCTTCAGCTTCAGGATCTGGCCTTCCAGGGAGCAATCAGGGTTGATTTCTTTTAGGATTGACTGATTTGATCTCCTTGCAGTCCAAGGGACTCTCAAGAGTCTTCTCCAGCACCACAGTTCAAAAGAATCTATTCTTCGGCGCTCGGCCTTCCTTATAGTCCAACTCTCGCAGCCATACATTACTACGGGGAATACCATTGCTTTGACCATGCGGACTTTTGTTGGCAAGGTAATGTCTCTGCTTTTTATCATGCTGTTTAGGTTTGCCATCGCTTTCCTCCCAAGGAGCAGGCGTCTTTTAATTTCATGGCTGCAGTCACCATCTGCAGTGATCTGGGATCCTAGGAACGTGAAGTCTGTCACTACTTCTACGACTTCCCCTTCTATTTGCCAAGGAGTGATGGGGCCAGATGCCATGATCTTAGTTTTTTTGATGTTGAGCTTCAAGCCCACTTTTGCGCTCTCCTCTTTCATCCTGAGCAAGAGGCTCTTTAGGTCCTCTTCACTTTCTGCCATCAGAGTGGTATCGTCTGCATATCTGAGGTTATTGATCTTTTCCCCAGCAATCTTAACTCCGGCTTGTGATTCATCCAGGCCAGCATTTCGCATGATGTACTCTGCATATAAGTTAAATAAGCAAGGTGACAATATACATCCTTGCCGTACTCCTTTCCCTATGGTAAACCAATCAGTTGTTCCATATCCGGTTCTAACTGTTGCTTCTTGACCCTTATACAGGTTTCTCAGAAGACATGTGAGGTGGTCCGGTACTCCCATCTCTTTAAGAACCTGCCATAATTTATTGAGATCCACACAATCAAAGGCTTTAGCATAGTCAATGAAGCAGAAGTAGATGTTTTTCTGGTACTCTCTTGCTTTCTCCATAATCCAGCAAATGTTGGCAATTTGATCTCTAGTTCCTCTACCTCTTCGAAACCCAGCTTGTACTTCTGGCAGTTCTCTATCCACGTACTGTTGGAGCCTAGCTTGTAGGATTTTGAGCATGACCTTGCTAGCATGTGAAATGAGTGCAATTGTGCGATAGTTTGAACACTCCTTGACATTGCCCTTCTTTGGGATTGGAATGTACACTGACCTTTTCCAATCCTGTGGCCACTGTTGTGTTTTCCAAATTTGTTGGCAAATTGAGGGCAGCACTTTAACAGCATCTTCTTTTAAGACTTTGAATAACTCAGCTGGGATACCATCACCTCCACTAGCTTTGTTGTTAGTAATGCTTTCTAAGGCCCATTTAACTTTGCTTTCCAGGATGTCTGGCTCGAGGTCAGTGATTATACCATCGTGGTTATCAAGGACATCGAGGTCCTTCTATAGTTCTTCTCTGTATTCTTGCCATCTTTTCCTAATCTCTTCTGCTTCTGTTAGGTCCCTACCATTTTTGTCCTTTATCATGGCCAGCTTTGCATGGAACGTTCCCTTGATTTCTCCAATTTTCTTGAAGAGATCTCTAGTCCTTCCCAATCTATTGTTTTCCTCTATTACTTTGCATTGTTCATTCAGGAAAGCCTCCTTATCTCTCCTTGCTGTTCTCTGGAAATCTGCATTCAGTTGGGCAAATTTTTCCTTTTCACCGTTGCCTTTAGCTTTCCTTCTTTCCTCTGCTATGTGTAAAGCCTCATCAGACAGCCACTTTGCTTTTTTGCATTTCTTTTTCTTTGGGATGGTGGTGATTGCTGCCTCCTTTACAATGTCACGGACCTCTGTCCATAGTTCTTCAGGCACTCTGTCTATCAAATCTAGTCCCTTAAACCTATTCTTCACCTCTACTGTATATTCATCGGGGATGCGATCTAGGTCAAATCTGAATGGCCTTGTGTTTTTCCCAACTTTCTTCAGTTTAGGTCTGAATTTTGCAATGAGTAGCTCATGATCTGAGCCACAGTCAGCTCCAGGTCTTGTTTTTGCTGACTGGATAGAGCTTCTCCATCTTTGACTGCAAATTATATAATCAATCTGATTTCGGTGTTGCCCATCTGGTGATGTCCATGTGTAGAGACGCCTCTTAGGTTGTTGGAAAAGGGTGTTCGCTATGACCAGCGTGTTGTCTTGACAAGCCTTTGCCCTGCTTCATTTTGTTCTCCAAGGCCAAACTTGTCTGTTATTCCGGTTACCTTTTGATTTCCTACTTTAGCATTCCAGTCCCCTACGATGATGAGGACATCATTTTTTGGTGTTAGTTCTATGAGCTGTTGTAGGTCTTCATAGAACTGGTCCACTTCAGCCTCTTCTGCAGCAGTGGTTGGGGCATAGACTTGGATTACTGTGATATTGAATGGTTTGCCTTGGATTCGGACCGAGATCATTCTGTCATTTTTGAGATTGTATCCCAATACTGCCTTTCTCACTCTCTTATTGACTATAAAGGCCACACCATTTGTTCTACGGGATTCCTGGCCACAGTAGTAGATATAATGGTCTTCTGAGTTAAATTCGCCCATTCCTGTCCACTTTAGTTCACTGATTCCCAAGATGTCGATGTTCATTCTTGCCATCTCATTTTTGACCACGTCAAGCTTACCTTGATTCATAGATCTTACATTCCAGGTTCCTATGCAGTATTGTTCTTTGCAGCATCGGACTTTCCTTTCACCGTCAGACACATCCACAGCTGAGCGTCCTTTCGGCTTTGGCCCAGCCGCTTCACTCTTTCTGGGGTTACTTGTACTTGCCCTCTGCTCTTCCCCAGTAGCATATTGGACACCTTCCGACCTGAGGGGCTCATCTTCCGGCGTCATATCTTTTAGCCTTTTGTTACTGTCCATGGGGTTTTCTTGACAAAGATACTGGAGTGGGTTGCCATTTCCTTCTCCAGGGGATCACGCTTGGTCTGAGTTCTCTGCTGTGGCCTGTCTGTCCTGGGTGGCCCTCCACGGCATAGCCCACAGCCTCATCGAACCACACAAGCCCCCTTGCCACGACAAGGCAGTGATCCATGAGGTTACAGGCCTGTTAATGAGAAGACAGAACAGCATATGTTTGCTATAACTTATGCCACGTGTTGAAGAGCAACAATGGTGCTTGTACAGTGAGCCAAACAGTCTTGCACATATCTGTGCATAGTGATGAAGATGGAATGGATAATTAAGAGGGTTCCTTTGATAAGAACAATGGACATGGAAGGGAGTTTTCTGGGAAGTCATCAATCATGTTGATAGTCCAAAAAGGAATTTCATTATCTCGTCAAGCATGGTTATATTTTTCCTTTTTTTCTTGGGATTCCATTTTGGAACATTTTGGGAGTTTCACCTGCTGTAAGGATTCCATCTAGGATCTCCAGAGAAAGAAAAGATAGTCATGCAAACCACTTCAGAGCAAGGTAAAGACACACGGTAATTTAAAGGGCTCAGTTAAATGTTCAACTAAATATCTTTATTGTTGTTATTGCACTGTGCTCAAATGTTCAGTAGGTCACAGTGGCACAAGTTGGTATGTGCATTTTTATGTAAGCCACCCTGAGCCTGCCTTGGTAGGGAGGATGGGGTATAAATTGAATTAATAAATAAATTCAATAAAGTTCACGGGTACTTTTCCTATTACAGCAAGAACAGGACAGCAAGACCAACCACAAACACAAATGGTTAAGATTTACAAAGCAAATTAATTTATTACTTTCTCACCTATGGGAATTAAGGATTCAAACTAAAGCTATAGGATGGCCAGTCAGTCAAGCAGAGAAAACATCTGGTCTCTTCAGGGATGGCAAGGTAGAGGCAGTCACCTATGGTCATGCCCAGCTTAGCTCCTGTTGCTTTTAGAAAGTGTACAATCATGGTCGGATCACATCTTGTCAAAGACAGGCTTGTACATGTAAGGCAACAGTATGAGCAAGATATAGGAATTCCTACCCCATCTTTTGCATGTTGCTTTGAGCAGCAGTTTCTGTTCTAATTATAACATTGTGCAAGTTGTTTCCCAGCTGCAGATATTCATGAGCAATAGACCTTCATGGACCCTGTGGCATCCTCTTATTTGGGGAGGACTGTTTTCACTTTAAAATTGCTCTTTGTGTTCACAAACAGGGTAGTTTCTGCTGTCACCAGGAATTTAGGAAATTCCAAATCTTCTTTCTGTTTCTGCTGCTGGTAATGTGACCCAGGGTCTGGGCTTTTCAGAGGTCTATGTGGCCCTGAGGAAGGATTAAACTGAATTCTGGGTTAAACTTAAACAAAATATGATTTATTGGTTAAAGAACAAAAATAAGTTGCTAGTTAACTTTAACTGTTTTGGGGAAGAGAAACTGGTAAAATAACCTGGCAAGGTATCACACACAGTCTTTTGATCATAAGATCCCTCTCTGACAGGAATCACTCTTTCACTAGGTAGCCACACTGGCAAAGCTCCTTGTATTATTTCTGTTTTATAACTTTGGAGTCTCACAGACCCTTCTCATATCTCTTCCACACTTAAACTTGTAAAGACACATATACTCTATTCTTTAAATTTCCACACAGAACTGTGTCATATCACTCTCCGACAGACTCACTAACTGAATAATTCCAACTGATTTTTCTAACTGACTTCTTTAACTGACTTTTAGACACACACACAGAGATCCAATCAGAACAACTCCTCCCACACTCTGTCATCCTCCAATCACAGCACACTTGTCTCCTTCAATCACTCTACTAGCACTGCACTCCAACCAAACAGTTAAAGACACACACACACACTAAAACAAGGAATCATTACAGATCCCTTGGCAAGTTTGACCAAAAATAGTTCAACATATCTCTTGCCTCCAGATACTTCCAAGATGGTATAATTGTAACTATTTCTGACCAAATTAACCATATCTTAGCAAATCTTCTCAGCTTGTAGGCTTCCTTTTAGAGCTGGAAATCTTCCTTTTCCTCAGCTATTTTATGTGTCTTTTTATTCTTTGCTTGAAGGGCTTATTGCTTCTGTGTGACTTAATTTTCTGGTGTTTGCATTATGCTTAATAATCCACTTCAATTTTTTTTTAAATGAAAGCATAGCCAGAGTGGGAGGCAATGCATGGGCTCAAGGGCTGGCTGGATGGTTGCCACACACAAAATGCCACCAATGCCTGCTCCCTTAATGATAGACTCCAAGGGAATCTATAAAAATAATGAGGAGGCAATGTCTATGATTTATAACTGCAGATCACATGGTGCAGATCAATACATTTAGGATTTGAGGGAACAACACCCATCTTTGTGCCCCCACAAACACCAGTGACAGAGCTGGCTTTGTAGAAGATTATTAAAATGAGGCATTTTTGCTAGCCTTTGAACAGATAAATTGTTTATTTCTCATTCAAACTCTATCTCTTTAAAAAAAGAAAAAAACGTATAACCCTCCATACTTCTTTGGATAGCACTTGTATCTGTCCTGCTCTTAAAAATGCAATTTTCCTCTCAGTTTAAAGTATTTTTGAAAGGAGAATGGAACAGAATCAATGACAAGCAATCCTGGAATCTTTTTGAAACATTTTAGAATTGAACAACAGCAAGAAGTCACATCCAGAAGGATGAATGCATATGTAACCATATGGGATGCTAGTCATCTATTAAACGACATTTTGCTTCCATACTGGCCTGCTTGCCAGTTTCTTAGTCAGAGGTCTCCTTTGTGTGTATCCATCCTTTGAAGGGTGGTTGGTGGTGGTCAATAAAGACAGGGCCTTCTCAGAGGTGGTTGCCTCCTTTCTGGAGCTCCTTCCTACAGCTGCTCATCTGGCATCTTGTCCTTCTGGTTAGAGACCTCATATGAAAAAAATTCCTTTTTGCAAGAGTTTTTTTTGTTTTTGTTGAGTCCTCTCTCCTGCTTTTGTTGGTTTGTTAAGGACACTGATTTTTCTGGTAACTATATTCTAATATTTTATCCTTGCTTTATCAGTCTAAACCTCCTCAGAAATTCAACATGAAAGAGAGCAACACACACACAATAAATATATAAGTTATATCCTGCCAAGTGGTAGGTTTAACAAGGCCACTGCTCTTTCACTTTCTATATTCCTGCTTTCAGAACCATAATTTAAGAACACAGTTATAGACTGAAGTGTCATTTGTTCCCATTTACTCTACATCATATAGATGTGCTGCATGAAACTGGCAAAATTCCCAGCTGAAGACTGGGTGCACAACAATATACTGAAGATGTCTAAAGCAGTAGAACCCTCTGTAGTACTGCATTGAAATCTGTGTGGATTTCTCAGTCAAAATGCCGACTGCTTTGTGTATCTCACCATTCTGTTAAGCAAAATTTGAAGGCTTCCTGCAGTCTAAGGAGGCTTCCTCCAACTGAAGAGGAAGTTAGTGGAAGTCTCTTTAGGAAATAAAAAGGCTTCAAACTTTGCAGAGCACTGTGGTAATAACCATTGTTAATATTATAATAACAACTTAGGAACTGTTTCAGACTTGTGGTACACATCTGCATAGTAGGTGACCTGCTGGCTCAGTTCCACTGGCCTACATCTCCTTGAGTTCCTAGGGTGGAACTGACAGAAGAACTGTCTTCCTTGGATTTGTACCTAATGACCCACAACTGTGAAATCCACACATCGCTAGGTGGCCCCTAGCTTTATTACACAACCTAGCTGTTTATGAAAAGGACAGTTTGTATTGCCAAATATGCTCCTGTTGCCTGGGCTGCTGTCTGGAGAACTGTGCCTTTAAAAACAGGGTTTTTAGAAATACAGAATTCTAAAATATAATTTAAAAATAATGAATCTGCACAAATATAATTCTTCAGTATAGACTTCCTCTACTGACAGAGGAAGTGTGACAGAATAAACTTCTCGTTGGCATAAGAGAGAGGTGGGGGTATGTACTTTTCTCTGATTCCTCCTCCTCACTGCAGTCTTTGTGACTAGTGACTTTTTGTCCACAGGAGTTCTGCAACCCATCAAAGTACCATTTTTGAGGTGGGGGACCATTTCTATGGGAGAGGGAAATTGAAGAAAGATCTGTTCCTGTAAGCACCTTTTGTTTATGCAACCGTGTAATCCCACTCCAAAATCTTCAGTAAAGACTTCCATACCAGTCCTAAGTAAGGAGAATCTTCAGCTTGGACACACAGTGGCTATGTTGCTACTTTTACATACCAAGGATGTGAGAGAACCTCAGTTCTCTGTTGAGAAGCACACAAGAAAGTGTATATTTTCTCTTATCTAGTTTCTGCTTTTAATGTTAGGCTGTCAAACTGTATCCAGACATTGAAGGTCATCAGCCTAAGCTACATGTTTCACAACATCTTCCAACTAATTCTTACAAGTTCCTTTCTTCACCTTCCTCTTTCTCTTTTGTTATGTGCCCTTTGATTATCCCTGCCTCATCTTTCTGTAAAAGTGTATATTGGCCCAAGGAATCTTTGTCCTCTTGCTTTCCTTGGACAAATTCCCATGTCTTTACAAGAATAGTCACATACAAAAGTAGTATGCTGGACAAAGTAACAAATAACCTTGAATCTCGCTTCAGCACAATTGCCTTGACTAATGTGGGAAAAGTGGTGTGATTTCAGTCCCAGTCCCAACATTGTATTGAAAGTCACTATGTAAAGTGGTAACACAGTATTGGTATCACACATGTATCCTTACATGGGATTGAAACAAATGATATTTTAACGTGTTCAAGTATGTACATGTGCATGTCTGTTCATAGTGAGCAACAAATACTTCCAGAGTGCTTTATCTGGTGATTTCTAGCTGTGGGTGGCACCAATGTGTTCAAAAGCAATGCTGAATCTAGTAGCATCTCCCAAGAAGCAAGCCATATATTTATGAGGAAATGCAATCCTGTCCAGTTCAGATTCAATGCCACCTCCATGATCTTTAGCTTATTAGTTTATTTATTTTGAGAGTCAGTTTATTAGCTTTTGAGATGCAGGTTATTCCATTAATGATTTCAGGCACCAGATCAGAATATTCACTGCCCTACTTGGATTTGATGAAAAGGAGAAATACAATTGGGTATTGTTGTGAGAAATATGGCTGCACATGTCTGTGAATGCATTCACCCATGCCACCCATACTCTCCTTTGGTTCGTGTGTCCCTTGAGTGCTGCCTCCTTAACAAAGGGGAAGGTGCAAGCTTGGAAACCACTAAACAATGGCAGAGACACTCAAGAAAAGGTCTCTTCTTAAAATAAAGCTAATCTTTATTAAGAAACAACCAAGGTCTACCAGGCAAGTGGCTAGCAAAATGCTATGCCAGCTGCCAACACAATAAAATCCTATTTCCTAAATGCTGATAGCGAGAACATAGAAATAAAACATGCAAGCAAAGTTTTCCCCTTTCGGGCTGAACTCCTAAAGCCTCTGGAGAGCAATGCCTCTCCTGATTTTTCAAGAGTCAGGGAATGTCTGTTGAAATTGATCAGCAGTTATACAAAGTGATCAAAAGGTCCCCCAATAATTCAATTACAGTTGTAAATCAACATATGATGTTGTGATTATTTGCCAGGAGATTGCTTCACACATTCCAAAAGATACATTTTGTTTACAGGACCAGAAGAGATAACACCTAAATTCTAAATGACAGGTTTTTTTGAGGATGTCTATGGCATTGTTTTTCCTGGTGTTCCCAACACTGAAGATGAACCATTCTTTGATGTTATCTCTGAGATGGAAGTGAGGGTTTGAATCCCTGTATCTCAGGAGTCCGTTTGCTTTACGGATTGACATCTATCGCTGCCCAAATGGCCTTTCCTGTCAGATGCATTTTATCACTATGGGTATTGCAGGTCTCACACCTATGGTAATATACATTGATTCAGATCCTGGGAATGGAATGTGTAAACCTTTGTGTACGTGACAGAGAGGGATGCTTTGCCTGGAACAGAGGGTTTGCAAAGGACCATGGGGTTTGGTTCAGTGAAGCAGGCCAAGCCTGTTTGCTGTTTTGCTAGCAAAAACAGAGACAGATACATGGATTTTATAAACTATTTGGTTCATTTTCAAACCCAAACCTTCCATATTTCAAAAATTTCTCACCGCAGGTATTAGTGACACCTCAGTCCAAAATGTCAACCTCACCCAGTGGTTTCATGTAGTTATTAAACAGCATGCAAATGTAGCAATAAAACCCAAAACCCATACTTCTGAATATGAGCTACAAGATAGAAGTATAGTCATTTGGAGTACTATGGCTCCCATTGCATGTAGAATAGCCATTGAAGTTCCCAGAGAAGAAACAGGACTGCACTCCCCCATCTATTTCCTGGTCAGCTTCAACCAGGGTGACTAGGTGGTTTCAGTTCCAAAACTAGGCCTAAAACTGGGCAGAAATTCACCAAAAATCACTAAGGAACATGACTCTTGTTTTGCATTGATCATTCTGTATGGATGGGATCTTAAGCAAGGACTCCACTGCCAAGATTGGTGCCTCCAAGTGTTAGGTTATAATGTAAAACAGAAAAAAAAAATCATATCCTGTGTTTGATTGTCAGAACCATTCCACATTATAATCTTTGGGATTCTTCAGGTAAAAGGTCAACATGGGTTATTCAACAACCATTATCCATGTTTTTGAATGGTGGGTCTGACCAGTATAGCATGCTTTAACAGAGGCACCTCTGGGCCTAACTAGAACTTAGATCCAGGCCAAAATACGAAGATGTTAGCTTCTAATTTCAGTTCGTCTGTTCAAAACTGAGTTCTTCAGTCCAACAAAGCTATAGCATTCTGCCATAAAGTATAGTGCTTAAAAAGGCAACACGACATGCTACATGTTCTGTGGGACTGCCTTTGAAAGCTTGGAAGTGGCAGCTGGATTATCAGATCCTGGTTCCATAGGCCTACTGAGGAAAGTACAGAAACAGTGGCTTTTTACCCTGTGTAGGAGTCTTCCTTCAGTCAAGAATTATACTCCTCTTAATTCAAGATCATGGGATCAATCCAGAGTACATGTAAGCCCTTCGTCCAAAGGAGGCTGGATACTTTTTAAAATTCACCTTTCACTTCAGTGTTTAAAATGTAAATGTTTCAGCCTGTGAATCTAATTCTACCTCCTCTAATGAAAGAATTCAAGATTAATTAGTCTATTCTCAAGTGGCATATTCTCTACTGTATTCCCAATAGAGTTTTCATTCATGATTTCTTTCTGATATGGAACTATTATTTCTGGGGGGGAAAAACCACAAAACACCTACACTATCATGCCAGAAATATATCACAAGAGTAAAAACAAAAAACCCTCTGGGGCTGTACTTCTAACAAGGTGCCTTTTCCTTTTTTATATATATTTTTAATTTTCTATAACACAAACAAAGCATCAACAAAAACAGAACAACATAAAACTGGGGGTACTTTGCTTATAGAAACATTTTGTCGCCGAGCATCTAGCAATTTAGAATACAACCTTGAAATAATCATTACTTTTCTGCAATATTTAAAACATAGAATCGTTTCATCTTAGTCTATGCCTTTTCTTGATCTTGCTTATATATCTTAACCTGACATAGTGAATATATAGTTCTCATACCTTCTGTAGAATCTTGACCACGTGTTTTTGAATGTCTCTTTGGCACAGTTCTTCAAAATTAAAGTGAATTTGTCCATCTCTGCTGCTTCTAGTATTTTATTAACAAATTCTTCTTTATTTGGAGTATCTTGGCTCCTCCAGTAGTTTGCAAATAGTATTCTAGCTGATGTAGTTATATACATTGTGAGGTAAATATCCTCTCTTCTAAAGTTCTCTGGTAAAATGTTCAACAATAACACCTCTGGGGTAAACGGTACTGTACATTTCAGTATGCTCTGTAAAGTGTCATGTAGCCATTTCTAGTATTTCTTAGCTCTATCACATAGCCACCACATATGATAAAATGATCCTGTTTTGCTTTCACATTTCCAACATTTATCTGAGTATTTTGGGTCAAATTTGGCTAATTTTTGAGGTGTTATATACCATCTGTAAAACATCTTATAGGTATTTTCTTTATAAGCAATACATTTTGTGATCTTAATTTTTTTCCCCCAAAGTTTGGACCATTGGTCTAGCTGAATAGCATGGCCCACATTTTGCGCCCACTGTATCATAACATTTTTAACCGTTTCGTCATGCATTTTATAATTTAACAACAACACATACATTTTCTGTATAAAATTCTATTCAACAGAAAGCATGAGCTTATCTATTTCCAACCATTCCTTATAAAAGCCCGCCACTTTATCTTTAGTGTATCTTGATTCAATCTGCACTTTTTGCCATCAATTCAATTCTGGTGGGAGTTTAAGATTAAAATAAGGGTCCAATAAATCTCTATATCTTTTCACTGGTTCTTCTCCTAGCATCTTTGGGTTTGTAAAAGCTTCTAAGGGGGCAACCAATTTCGATATTTTAACATAGAATTGTTTTTTAATTGGTTCCCAGACTTTTAAGAGAGAAGCCCTTGTCCAGTGTTGTTTAAAATACTTATGGGCATCTGATTTCCCGTACCATAGAAAAGCATGCCAGTTCAGTTGTAAATCCTGTCCTTCTAGTTTAAGCAGTCTTTGGTTTTCTAGTGTAATCCAGTCTTTGATCCATACTAATGCTGTATGGTATAAATTAAGAACATAAGAACATAAGAGAAGCCAATGCTGAATCAGGCCAATGGCCCATCTAGTCCAACACTCTGTCACACAGTGGCCAAAATATACCAGGTGCCATCAGGAGGTCCAGCAGTGGGGCCAGGACACTAGAAGCCCTCCCACTGCTGCCCCCCCCCAAGCACCAAAAATAGAGTGCATCACCTGCCCCAGACTGAGAGTTCCCATCTATACCCTGTGGCTAATAGCCACTGGTGGACTTCTGCTCCATATGTTTATCTAATTTCCTCTTGAAACTGTCCATGCTTGCAGCTGCCACGACCTCCTGTGGCAGTGAATTCCATATGTTAATCACTCTTTGGGTGAAGGTATTTCCTTTTATCTGTTCTAACCCGACTGCTCAGCAATTTCATAGAGTGCCCACGAGTTCTTGTATTGTGAGAAAGGGAGAAAAGTACTTCTTTCTCAACCTGCTCGATCCCATTCATAATCTTATAAACCTCGATCATGTCACCTCTCAGCCGTCGTTTCTCCAAGCTAAAGAGCCCCAAGCATTTTAACCTTTCTTCATAGGGAAGGTGTTCCAATGCAGTTTAAGAGGCCTAAACCCGCTCTTTCTTTTGAGTCTTGTAAAGCTTTAAGCTTTATTCTTGGTCTCTTCCCCTGCCAAATGAATTGTTTCAATATTTTATCCACCTCTAAAAAAAATTAGGTTTTGTAGAACTGGTATCATTTAGAACAAAAACATCAATCTTGGCAGAATGTTCATTTTGATAGTAGCTATTCTACCCATAAAAGATATTTGGAGATTCTTCCACTTGTTGAGATCCTGTTTTATTGTGTTCAGTAATTCCGTGTAATTGTTTTCAATCAAAGAGCTACATTTATTCGTTAAGTTTATTCCAAGGTATTTAATTTTCTTTCAGGTTTCCAGACCTGATATGTCCTGGAGTGTCTTGATTGAAGCTCTGTCATATTTTTTGTCAGGATTTTTGTCTTATTTTTATTAATTTTAAGTCCAGCCACATCTCCATAATCCTGTAGTCTCTTCAGCAGAGTTTCTATTGATTCTAAAGGTTCTTCCAAAATAAAGGCCAGATCGTCCACAAAGGCTAGAAGTTTAGATTGCTCTCCTCTTATTTTGAGTCCTCTAATTAGTTTGTCTGTTCTAATTACATTGTTTAAAATTTCCAGCCCCAAGATGAATAACAGTGGCGAAAGTGGACATCCTTGTCTCGTCCCTTTTTGAATTTCAAATTTTTGTCTTAAATCACCATTAATTAAGATCTTAGCCTGTTGTTTCGTATAAATTGCTTCAATCATTTTATAAAACTCTTCTCCAGCCTGTGCATATTTTAACAGTTCTTTTAAAAATTTCCAATTGACATTGTCAAACGCCTTTTCCGCATCTAAAAATATTAAGGCCATTTGTTTTTCCGGATGTGCTTCATAATATTCAAGAATGTCCAAAATTATCCTGACATTATTTCTGAGTTGCCTTTTGGGAAGGAAACCTGCTTGGTCTTTGTGTATAGTCTGCACTAGTACTTTTTTCATTCTTGCTGCCAAAATGGAGGCAAATATTTTATAATCCACATTTAATAGAGAGATAGGTCTGTAGTTTCTAATCTCTTTGCCATCTTGGCCTTGTTTATATATGAGCAAAATTATTGCCTCATTCCATGAGTCGTAGAGTTTCTGTTCAACAGTTACATTTTGGCAAACTTCCTTGAAAGGGAAAATCAGTTGGTCTTCAAAAATATGGTAAAATTCCGCTGGGAGTCCATCAGGTCCAGGTGACTGGCCTTTTGTTTCTTCCAAGCTTCTACTGTTTCCGCCGTAGCAATTGGTTGATTTAATATTACTCTGTGATCTTCCTTGAAGATTTTGATATTGTGTTTCATTATATATTCTCCAATTTATTCCTGGGATGTTCTGCTCCTTTGTACTGATTTCGGTAGAATTGTTCCACTATTATTTTTAAGTCTTCCAGTTTGTTTTTTCTTCTCCGTCTCCATTTCTTAGTGTACTTATAAATCTTTCTTCACGTTGCTTACGTAGTTTATACACTAACCATCGCGTCGACTTATTTGCATTTTCAAAGTAGTTTTGCTTAGCGTAAGTTATTTTGTTCGCTATTCCTTGTGTTAGAAGACAGTTCATTTGATGTTGTAATTGCTTGAGGTTGATTCTCCCTGCATCGCTTTGTGCATTCTGTTTCAGTTTCTCTTCTTGTTCTTTCATTTGCTTCTGTAGTTAAAGATATTTCTCAGATCTCAGTCTTCTTCTATATGTAGTTTCTTTTATCATCC